>JAAAKM020073195.1:29277039-29329205 GCA_010016025.2 Alatinidae sp. Z8VKAUB7J3 | reverse complement strand
TGTATCGTTGGTGGAGTGACCGCTCAGAAAACGATTTCTCGTTGTTGTTATAGGTATCATTATCCGTATCGTTGGCGATGTGACTGGGCCTTCATGGTTTTAAAACTGAAAACTGGAGCAACAATTTGGGCAACAAGGCACACTCAATACCAATCAGCACGTCTTCTGTCTCTGTAGCTGTGAGTGCTTCGTCCAACGATATGTATCGTTGGTGGAGTGACCGCTCAGAAAACGATTTCTCGTTGTTGTTATAGGTATCATTATCCGTATCGTTGGCGGTTTGACTGGGCCTTAATGGTTTTAAAACTAAAAACTGGAGTAACGATTTGGGCAACAAGGCACACTTAATACCAATCAGCACATCTTATGTTTCTGTAAAAACCTCCCAAAGCAAAGCACAAAAATGGGAGATTAAAGAAAGCCCTGTCGCATGCCCATCCGCGTTTCCGTCTTGGTCAGCGTTTGTCTGGTCAGCTATCCACCGTCCTGTTTTACTATCAAAGGCTAGGCTTCCCCTTCGTACAAACTATGAGCAATGTAGTCCATGACAATCCACTGTGATGTCAGAGTGATGTGTACCAAGGTTTGATAGATATGATTCAAACACAGTATATTATCAATGGAAGGTTTGTCGTTCATGGTCTGGATAAGTTGTGAAGAATGAAGTCTGCCTGCACAGTGTGCCTAGGTCACCAACAGCGACATGTGGCATACACGGTTCTGCCTACTAGGTCTATCTACGTCATCACAAGTCTGCTATGTACGGTTCAATTATAGTATCTTATCTCTCTTGGGTGCCTGATAGACGTCCCCCGCCTCCCCGCTAATTAATTTTTCAAATACTTTCCACCAAGGACATTCTGATTCCAACCCTCCCGCCTATTAATTTTCACGCAATCTCCCACCCATTATATTTTTTGGGCAGCCAAGTAGAAAATGTTTTTATCAAAATATGAAAACCACACATTAAAAGAGGACGGTGGTCTTTCACGAGGCTCGAAGAAGTGTGAAGACGCGCCAGCAGTGGCGTGAACAGCTGACATGAATGAATGAATGAATGAATGAATGAATGAATGAATGAATGAATGAATGAGTAAATGAATGAATGAAACAGCAATGCCGTTTAAAGAATGCTAAACATATTTGAAATATATCAAATATCAAAATAACCAAGCTTTTGATGTTTTCATCATACCATCCTCAAGGTATGACACTTTTAAAAATAAAAAAAAGAAGAAAAACAAGGAAAGGTTGGAAGAAAACATGATGCCAGTTAGTACCAAAAGTAAATGATGGAGTTGAAGTTGCAATGCTTATAATGGCCTTTAGATTATATATTTCCCCATACGTCAAGAAACTTTTGATCCTGGAAAAAAATTATTTCAAGCTGTCGTCAGACTCTGGTATTTGCTTCTCTTGTTTATTAAATTGTTCTGAATAAAAAGTCTGCTTGTTATGAACTTAAAATCTTCTAATTTCATGTTGTTTGGACTCTGTACTTACACCCGATACTCGAATTGTACACATATCTATGAAATTACTTCTTGCTCTGGCAATTTAATATGTTAAAAGTCCAGTCAATTAAAAGGGTGTACAATCGGTAAAGCTTTACCCAATTGTGGACTTTACATCGACAAATATGTTGTTTTGATTGCTGCATCTTTATTTCTGCCGAGGAATACCAGTACAAGATGCAGCGATAAATTACTGAGGTTGTGTGAATATCATTAAAGCCTGGTATAAGAATTTTAACCGTACGTGCTAGCAGTTTAATATCCTTAAATATGTTATGACAATTTTTTTCACCTACACACTGCGGTATTCCCTAAAGTGTAGTAGAGATATGACAACAATACGGTCTTTCCTGATCTGTCTGCCCGCTCGCTTTTGTTCCCATGGAAACTCCCCCTCACCATATTAACATATTCTGTTCCATTTTGTTTCAGGTTGACAATTGCCACCTCCGTTCTGCTTCGCTTCTTCCCATTAAAGGCTGTTATTATATCAAGTGTTGATAGCTGCCGATGACTCAGTTTTGATTTCTCTTAAGTAAATAAAATAATAAACCCTAGTTACCTGATCATTTCAAGTGGCAGCAACAGAGGCACACAGGTTGCAAGATGGCAACGTTGGCATTTTTGGTATTGCAGATTCTGGCAGTTGTTAATGCTGATATATACATGCACAATCCAAGGTAAGCGTCTCTCTCTTATAACGTAGAAAGAATAGTTGAAAGTTGTTTGTGTAAGCCTTTTTTACGTCAACGATCCTAATTTACACATTTGGGCCGTTTTGCTTAACATATATCTGAGCAAGGTCTTTACGTTTTGTCTCTTCCCAAAGACTATTTCCCCCAAATCAGTGTTCAGGTATTTAAATCCTCATACGACTCTAAATTCGTATAATTGTAAGGAACGTACAATCTCTTGTAGCAAGTTTTCGTTGCTAGACATTAAAATCGTGAAATTCATTAGATGATAATCTATTTCGTTAAGATATGGAAATATGAAATGCCAAAATGATTTCAAAACTGCTTGTCACTTTGTGTACTATCAAACCTTCAAATTCAAAGTGCTGATTCCAGCACGTTATCATCTCTGCGAAAAGATTTCTGTTGAAGATTTGCTTCATTGGATTGAGGAATCTTGTTTAATGTTGTATGATTCTTCGAGATGAGTAAAAACTATTAACACAAGTATATAAACAGATAACAGAGTAGTACAGCACTGGTCTCTTGTAAGAGTGATTTAGTAATTTGCTATGAGTGATTTCATGATTTTATGTTATAATCAAATTTTTATGGGTACCAATAAGTTATTTGCCCTTTGTAAAATGAGCCTCTTTGCGCAGTAGCAGATCGGCATAAGAAAATAGTAAACCTGAGACTGCATGGTAATGGTGGGGTGGAAAGGCGATTTATCTTACACGTGTATGCAATTTTAGGGGCCCTAATGACAATTGATGATCATGATTTATACCTAGAACCATTTCTGATTACAATATGGTGCCTACAAAAGTTAAGTTTGGCTGTTTTATGTCTAATATCATAGTGTGCTTTACATCACTAGTGGACACAGTTGAGCCAGCATTTTCATGTTTTCACCAATGGACTGCTTTTTAAACATATACAGTTAACAAATCTTACATGGCTGGCTCTTTTACTTCTCCTTGTTTCCACTGTAGTTGTAGTTGCCCTTGTGATACTAGACTCCTTTTTTACTAATATGAGGCTCCTTCATTTTCTTTAAGTTTAAGCAAAGGAAATTCAGTGTCACTGCCAAGTATAAATGGGGGAGGAGAGTCAAGTAGTCCAGTAGCATCCTCAGCTTCAGCAGATGCAAAAAGAAGAGCCAAAGCCAAAGCCAGTCTGGTAGGATGCGTATTCGGTGTATACTTTCAGATCTTAATACCAAAGAGAATTACAAGACGTTTTGCGATCATTTTGTCTCTATATTTCGTATGTTGGTTAAGATACATAATCATAAGAGATAGAGTATAATAAGGAATTCGTAGCTTAAGTAAAAATTATAAACTACATAAAACATATAGAAAACACGAGAACTAAGATTACACATGCACTAAGCTTTCCCCTGTTTTTAATCTTAGTGCACGTGTTTCCTATATGTATTATGTCATTTATATTTTTTATTTAATCTAGGAATTTCTTATTATACTCTATCTCTTATGATTTTGTATGATTATGTTGTACTTGATGCATCAGGCATAGCATGGAAAGTTTCATCATCAATTATTTATTTATCTCCAAGCCTAAACAAGAAATGGTTGCCCCAATAGAAATGTATTAAATTTAATTACTGAATGCTTTATTGGGTACAAGAAAAGGGTACTGATTTACTCTTATTCGTCTAGTTTTAAATGATATAAATAGCGTTTAGGAGAAGATGATATCGGAATGGTGATGATGATGATAATGATGATGATGATGATGATGATAATGATGATGATGATGATGAGGGGATAATGATGATGATGATGATGATGATGATGATGATGATGATGATGATGATAATGATAATGACGAAGGTAATGATGGCAAAGATACTGCTGCTGCTGATGATGATGATGATGATGACGGTGATGTTTGTAATTTATGTTTTTAAACTACTAAATATATTTGTTTGTAAGCTTTTAGAGTAGCGAGAAAACTGAAGGGTGGGCAAGTGTCATTTACTCAAATCGACCTAGTAAAAGTTTAAGATTATTTTGCGCATAGCATATAATTACTACATGGCCGTTTCAAGTAATATAGCAATAATAATTGTAGCTTCGATGAGCAATAACTGTCGAGACGCTTCTAAGAAAGCAAAACGACTGGTGATAAATCCTCTAATACGTTTTCAGAAGATATTAGCTGCGGTCACACTGCCACTGTTGACCGCAGCGAAACAGCGGGTTTTGATTAGGGAAACAACTTTTTGTGTGTGACCGCAAATCCCACTTCAAATCTGACCATGGTGAGTTTCCATGGCAGCGTCAAAAAGAACAAAAGAGTTAACTAAAACCGACGTAGGCTTTGTGTTTACATTTCCCGCCATTTCGTGTTATACGTGCAAAGCGACGGCCATTTTTGATTACACATGCAGAACAATAGAGTTATCCTTCCAGACTTTTTATTTATAGTTCAGTGTGCTGGACTTATTATGTAAGCTACAAATTAGTATTCTTTTAACCAGAATGAGTTTCAGCAAAATAATTGTTTCACTGAGTTACTGGTCGTTTCACCAGTTTTGGGGACCACCCACTCGCTATAAATTTGCAAGATTTTATAGCAATCCGTAGGCAAAAATCAACAAGATTTTAATCTGTCCATCCTGTCCTCGCTTCTTCCACCAAAATGATGTCAATGCTGCAGGTTCCTTTTGTCACTTAAGGTGATTAATGAGAAGGTCCTTGAGTGAAACGCCAAATGGGTAAATACAAAAACTATCATTTACTATTTTAATCTCCAGGTAGTCACTTTGTGATCACATTATCTCAGGTAACCATATTTTGACGTAATATGTCCAAGGGCTAGAAAGGCTTTCAACATCTTGAAACCAACCACATGTTTAATTCATCGTCGTTGCTTAATTTAAATCATATTTCAACTTTGAGGAATCTTCATTATTTGGATCATATCATGGAGACGAGGGGGTTTGAAATGTTAGTTTTAAAAAGAGATGAAAGTATGTTAACGTCAGAGGTCACCTTGCTCAGTTGGTAGAGCGCACGCCGCGAAGGTGTTGGTCACGGGCTCGATCCCCGGTGGTAACATATTTTCTATTTCTCTAGTGTTCTTTTCAAAACAAAGTTGAATAATCTATTTGTGCCTATACTAAAGACATATGACTCCGTAAGCAATTCATCAGATACTATGATAATATGGTACTGTTGCTGCTGAAGAGGGTTAAATTTATCTGTAAACATTTTCTAAGCTTAAGTATATTGTACTCTCCAGGGCCTAATTTAAGAAAAATTTCCAACACCACACTTTTTTATTAATAAAAACGCCTTATGGTATATCCATTAAACATTACTTAGCCAAAACTTTAAACACAATTAACTGACATTCTTTGTCTTAAGTCACCAAAGAGAAAGTAACATCATTAAGTCACTAAAACGAAAATTTACTTGCCCTGTTTATAATACCCTTTTCTGTTTGTTTGATATCCGTTGCATCTTTGAAGACCCCTCGAAACCATTCTTGCTCCTTATATTTTATAAGTTGACGAGCACGTCTGTTTTTGTCAGTTAGCCATTTATAAGCAGCCCCGCGAGAGTCAAAGTCGCCAGTATCACCCATCTTTTCAGCTATATAGAGGTAGTCTTTCAAAGTGGTTGCCGAAAATGATGATCTGTCAATAGTTTTTAACTTCTTACAAGTACTAATGAGCCTCTCAACATCGGCCAAATGAGGCTTTTTTGCAGCCAGTAAGCGAGAACGAGCAATTTTGATAGTCTTAAACTGTGCGTTATCACTGATGCACAAAGTGTATAAAACGTGATTAGGCGTTCCTGCAGCTATTATTTACAACATGCTTACAGCACTTTTTATTGCTTGTCAAATTATCGTGCCAGTAACAATCTGCGACAAGTAATAGACACTGAGAGCTTGGATGGAGTATCAACTGATTGTTGCAGGTTGTGATTGGCAGTGTCGGACACTGGCTGTACGGTACAAAAACAAAACATGTATTTTTTCAACACCACAGTATTATATTTCCAATACCACACTTTTGATTTCCAACACCACACTGTGTGGGGTAGACAAAGAAAATCAGTATTGTTTCGATCGAACGTGTTCCTATCTATTTCTAAAACGTCTCAAAGCATTTGACTGCTCTTGTGAACTTCTGCCATCCCTGTTGTTTACCTGAGCTCAAAGCGGCATTTTCGACTGAAGTCTACGCTGGCCTTGATGTCGATAAAACAATGTCCATTTTTGGCTCTAAACGTTTACAAGTTTGATCAAATTACAGCAAATGGTCTTGTCATAGTGTCTACAATTCTTGTATAGACGTTTCCTATCGTCCTGAACGAGTCCAGAACGAAGTTTCAAAGATGATTCCCTACAGGAAGTGCGCAGAAGGTGTGCACAGCGGTACTCATACTCGTCGTGGATCTAAACCTCCCTACTTAAGGTTCTAGAACCCTAGCAGAAAACGAGAACCTTAATGGAATCCTCTTTTGCGCATGCGTATTAGTGCTCTGACCTTTGGCTAACGTTGCCGTTACCGTTATCGTATCAGAGCTGAAACTGCCCAATAAATGTCATACTGCCGTATACGTATGCTGGTAGTTAGAGTAAGAAATTAAGAGGGGTTACCGTGATTTCTATGGGCGTGGGGAGATTGCAACTGCTTACGAAAAGCCTATAGACGTTTGAATCTTGATAGGAGCGATTCAATGTGATGTTTGTAATAGTTTATAACAATGTCAAATATTGGATCCGGAAAATAATAATGCCCATATTTTGTGATCCGTAGTTACTGCGTTATGTAATAAAGTGGAATTCCCTATTATCAGATACTGATGTAAATTGGCCGCACGACTTTGAGGCTGGTTGACAGAATTAAGCAGCAGGTACAATCCTTTATTCGATAAACATCAACTCCTAAAAGGAAACAAGCACATCGGGTTTCAAAGACAAGAAACACTACTGGAAGAATTTTGTGCGCATACACATCGTACTATGCCTTTGCGGTTATCACGTGATCTTAGTATGTGTACCCCCTGATATAATGTTTACATTCTTTTGTCAACGATATTTGTATGTAGCATGTTATAGTTTTGTTCCTAGTTGATCTTGTGTGCGATACGAGTCTTGATGTTGATCATCAAACACGAGTTCATTGTTGTTTGCATTCTGACGCGCTACGGAGGGCCAACAAACACCACTAAGCAATGTGACTCTGCGATAGGGCAGCTCTTGCTTGAGAACCCTGATTGTGCCAAAGTGTACACGGACGATTGCTTCCGTATCATAGGAAAGGCCAGGTCTGCATTTCATTTGGCCGTACTGGAGTCAGTCCGCATAAAAACAAGAAAACCTTTGCCTATGAGCTATGTATGGAATACACTACATCAAATGCCGACATAAATGGAAGTATTTAAATACACTTTATCCATTTACTGTCCAGGCGGCAAAACTTTTGTTTTATCGATTTTAAACAGACTGCTTCCAAAACTCTGAGATAATACACTCAGATCAAGTATGTTGAAACACAGAAAAACAGCGAAGAGAAAACTTCCAGGTGCGGCATCGAAAAGATATAGACGCTGTGCGCTTGTTGACTCAGCACCCTCTCCGTGCTTCACTTTCATGTAATAGCGAGGCCGTACATGTTGTTCGATTCACTGCTTCAAAACATCACTTGTGTGTCCAAAATGCCGATCTCCACAAAGTCATTAAAAATTGTATACAATAGTACTTAGAATTTTAAAATAGAACGTCACAATTTTTCTTCCCTAGAGACGAAAGCCTCTCTAGTAAGCCTACTAATACCTAAGCAGCAAAAAAAACCCATTTTAACCGGTTTACTTGATGATGGTTTTTAAAGTCATGTGAAGATTTCTGAGGCTAAAATGTACTTAACATTGATATATTTTCTGTTTTACTTTCATTTACAACTGTTAGAAATTATTTTCAGTCATTAGTTCAACCCCCTGTTTATGAAATCCCCCATTTATCAATTTTAGAAATTGTCTCCAACCCCCTGTTTATTCCAACACCGCTCGTTTATTAGAGACCCAAGAGTGTGTGCTTCTTTTGGCTCCATCCCAGCGTCTTTCAAACGTGGACATCGTCCTTCGCTTTCTTTGGCATATCAGATCATACAGTTCGGACGATAAACTAGATAATAGAAAGACTGAGAAATAAGACAAAAATACAAAGTAATCTAATATATTTCTTACTTTAAATTTGTTTTATTCCTCCTAAGTTATCGTTCCATAGCGCCCAGAGAACATGCTACTCTGGAGTGCCGAATAAACGGGGGGGTCCGAATAAACGGGGGGTCATCATTACAGTCTAAAGTTAACAAACGGGGGTCCAAATAGACGGGGAGGGTCTAAACTCCAGTCTCAATTTGGCATAAGTTTTAAATAAAGATGACACACGAGGACAAAAATCGTACTAATTGACTAATTAGCAACTGTTTCAGGGTCAAATGTTGCATGGGAAGTTATTCAAGTGTTTTCAAACATTTACATTTTGAGTACTGGAAAAATTTCTTGAAATTAATAAGCGGGGGGTCCTAATAAGGAGTGGGGGGTTCTAAATTAGAAATTAATAAGCGGGGGGTACGATTATTTGGCACTCAAGAGTACAACCCCGATTCTTACAATTTATCCTCGATTAGAGAGTCGTTGGTGAAACATAACACCGTACCATCAACACCAACATTTAACGTAATAATCGCATAGCCTCAAAAGCTATTTTGTGTACCAAATGTTTAAAAATCTCCAAAATTCCATTTATTGTGGTGTAACAAACTTCAATGCTGTCTCCTGACATTTCCTGACACGGATCGCCTTGATCCGCTTTCAGCAATGTCTGTGCCTGGAGTATCGCTGTATCTGCCCATGATTGATGCCCTTCACGTTTGCTACCTCGTAAACAGCCATTTTAAAACCATTAACCGGGTTTAGATATATTAATGGTCCTTTATTGATTGCCGCGACATTTACGGAACAATATCTTTTATGCCAGATCATCGATCTTGCGAAAGACCCACTTTTGACCTTTGGAATCTGAGCATTTACCCATAGTTGCATACTTGTGTCCAAGTATTTCTATACATTTGCTATGTCTTGCATTACGTAGCTGCTGGTCCTGAAAGTCAACCACAAGCAAAATGTACATAAAAAAGTACACGAAAGTCCAAAACATTGACCCAAACAAGAGAACACGCAAACATATTATGCTATCGCCCCCGTGACATACCGTATTTCCTCGAAAATAGGCCGACCTTCGAAAATAAGCCGATTCGAAAATAGGCCGAGATATCTTAGTAGGCACTACAAAAATAGGCCATTGCAACGCACATGCCATTGCAACGCAATGAAGTTAAGCCCAGATGAAGCAGACTACGAACAATTAAATGAAAAGAGTGGTCCAAAGGCGCGTCTGCGTCGACAATGAAGTTGATGTATGGGAGGAAGAACGTAACGAAATTGTAACTGATGGCTTGTTAGATATTTCAGAAGAGGACATTGGCATTCTGCTACAAAACTGATAATTTCTGTTTGTGGAATATTTTTTTCAGTCAACCTGGGGAAGCTGATAAGGATCCAACGCTACCCAAACCAGTTTGCCTTTTGTACTTGCAGGTACAAAACATCACCACATACACCTACAAGAAATCTAACCAGCGTTTGCAGATTGCCACAAAAGTGATGGATGGCGATGACTGACGTCAAATTTTACTTTACGATATTCATTTACTGCTACATTTTTATTTGGTTCCCTATCCTCTCAAAGGTTTTTCTAACAAGATCTGGTGAATTGGTAAGTTATTGAATAACACCACAGTACTGGTACTGAGCAAGAAGAGATGCATAAACTGCGTCAAAGTTCAAAGTTTGATGTCGATCTTGGTACATCATTTAACATGGTATAAACTTAAAAGCTATAGTCAAGCCATAACACTTGGCCATTACCAAATTATCACACTGCACATTCTAAAGTGGGCTGACTATGGCCTGGCGCAAGAAATAGTGCTTGATCGCTGTTTAAAATGTTACAAAAATGTAGTTTTTCTAACATGACCATTTTAAATGCAGCACATTTCGTTGTTCAATTTAGGTTTAGTATAGTTGATACTTGTTTTACAATGGGTTGTGTTTTATCTTCTATCCTCAGCCTTACCCTTTCCATTAGTCAATGGCTCCCAGGCACATATGAGGGTAGGGGCACATATATTACTAGAATAGCATTTGTATCCAGAAAAACCTTTCAGTTTCAGAAACATTCACTTTGTACTTAACGTAAGGTTTGACGGTCCCTTTGACATTTTCCGTATGTAAATAACATCTGTATGTTAATCTGCCTGAGTATAAAACAAAATAAAAGACATACTTGAACATCACACACACACACACAAACACACACGCCCACCCTTCCCCCCCCCCCCAACCCCCCCTCCCAAAAAAACAAAACAACCAACAACCAACAAAACAAAATAAAACAAAAACAAAAAAACCCAAAACCGACTAAAAACGCAAAACAAAACAACAACAAACAAAAAACAAACAAAACAACAACAAAACCCCAAAAACAAAACAACCCCTCCCCCCAAAAAACAAGACAAAAAACCCAAAGGCATACACACAACGTTCCACCTTAATCATCTAGAGAATTTGCTTACCCTCCAGAACTCTGGTCCACCATAAACAATATGAAGAACTTCTTCAAATCGATCAATGAACACCGACCTATAAAATCAATAAGGAAAAATTGTTATGGTTCAAGAGGGTTTGACATTGTCAATGAGTGCTGGGGCAGCAAGGTGTGTTCAGGTAAGTTTACCTGGGCTTCAGAAATTTAATTGTATTTCTGAAATTGTAAAATTTATTTCCTGCCTCTACTACACAAAGGAAAAATGGTATGCCAAAGCTTATCCTTAAGCTTATTTGTCCTCCTACATGAAAGGGGAATGTTAACAAAAAATGGTTTATACGCACTCCATTACACTGAAGCATTTTAAAATTCTATTAAAGAATATTACTGTAGTTTGAAAAGAATTTCCTTAAGACATAAAAGGAAGTACTTCGGCTTGTGGTTTCACATTCGTGGTGTCATGCCAAGAATATATTACCTGTGTACTTATATGAGCTGGTTGGTTCTTCTACTGGGGTCATTCAATTTAAAATGCATGTCCAGTACCACTGGACCGCTGTGCCCCTATACTCCCAAGTTAAATCTATAGTTGTTGGTGGAAATTTTATTCCAGAAAATCATACTACCAAGGGATCGCAGCAATGGACATCACCTTAGAGGGGTGTTGCCATTAAGAGAATGTTCATAACCAGTTTTTCATTCCACTCTATAAAGACTACAACTAATGTTATTATAGTTTTATCTATTCTATTTCTAATTATTCTGTCCTGGTGGTTTGTTCCCATGAATCCTTACAACTTGCTGGTAATGAGCTGGAGATAATCGAGGTCTGCATTAGATATTTGCGCGTAAGTAGGTTAATGTGAAAACGCCGGCAAAAATGGGAGATAGTTGTGCAGAGCGTGTGTTCGAGAAGTGTTTCTTTGCGTCCGCAGGTCTTTAAGGTTTTTCCTTTGTTTTGATACATAACAGTAAGTGATTCTCACAATTTTTCTATATATTTTTTTCAGTTTTCCTTTGTGAGGATATGTCCACCAAAGCAAGATGTAGACGGCCTTATAGAAGTCAATTACAAAGCGAATGATCTACCTCTAGCAACGCATAAAGAACCCAATAATAACTGATGCATTGATGGTATCACCTTACTGCAGTACGCAAAGATGTCAAGTCAGACGGAAACACAAAGCCGCGATGGTTATATACAGTTTAATTGACGTATTCGTACAGTTTGGACACTAGTCAGAGATTGTATTTGTGTGGAGGCCTACTCATCAAAGTTGATAATGGACAACACATAAGACTGATGAGACAACATGTGTCTCCAGCAAAAGAATCGAATATCTGGTCTTGGAAACAGGGCTGATATCTTTTATATCATACCTGTAATACTACCTTAAGTTTGTATTTGTAATGATAAAAGGTCTTTTGATAGAATTTACATCATTTTAAGCATCGATGGATAAAGTGTACACAAATTACGAGAGATAAGCAAGGCTTATTGTTACGGCATACGATGTCGATTATAATAGTAAACATCATTGTTTATAGTCTTTTTCAATGTAATGGTCCTTCTTATCATCACCGTCTTTATCCGTAGTATCAGCAGCATCATTTATAAACGTCATTACTATCATCAGAATCATCATGATTATCATCGTCGCCATCATTATCATTTATTATCATTATCAATGAATATCTATCATTACTATCGTCAACATCATCATCACTATCACTATAACCATCATCACCATCAATCATCAATTATTATCATAGTCAATAATTATCAATTAGTTTCATTATCAATAATCATTATCAACCATCACCATCGTCTTCTTCTCCATTATCATGCTCACCATCATAAAAATAGTAATAATAATAATAATAATAATGATAATAAAAATTAATCATTATCATTACCGTCAACATCAAAATTTTCAACTCTCTCTATTACATGTGTTTTCCATCATCATCAAATCATCATCCTTAACACTGTCATTGTCATCAATCATCATATACTTTTTATTTCTATCATTATAATTACGTGTTATAAACTCTAAATTATTATCGTTAAAACGAATGATTTGATACATGCTGCTTGAGATTCTGAAAAAACTCCAATTATTTTACAAAAGGGGTATTTGCTAAAAGTAAATACCCTATTTCCTCCAATAACCACCACCGTCTGATAATACCGCCCTCTATTAAACGCCGCACTTTTAGCCAAACATTTGTAATAAAGGCCGCCCTCTATTAAACGCCGCATCTTGAACAGTGGCATTTGTTAGAAAACTGACCAAACAAGAAATCACAAATAGTTGACAAGAGTTTTACTTATATTCTATCAACAAATTCCTCCTCAACTAAAGATAAAAACGAATACAGCATATAAACGCAACTATTTATTTAAAGCTGCACTTCTAAGAAACAATTGATGCACATAACTACAATTCTATCAGCCTGGCTTTAGAGAGTTACGAAGATCTGTTTGTCGTCGCCTAGCCATGGAGTGTCGTCGCATGATTTACACCATAAATGTTTTGTTTTTGGTGCAAAACAAGAATATTCCACAAAATAGCGAAAACATTGTGTACTGAAAAACTTTTCTGTACACAATGTTTTCGCTATTTCGGGCAATATACCATAAATATTGTGTGTGAGGCTGGGCGTTTTCGAAGTGACGACTTGAAACGATGACATTTTTTGACTCGCTAAAATTTTTCACAGGTCGCTCTCTGATGAACTACATCGACAATGTACAACGGAAAGGGTTTTACCACGGAGACGAGGCCGTCCAGTCAGTGTCAAAGACGTAGAATAGTTGGCATGATTTTAGTACTGTTCTGTACTATCTGCTCATGCTTTCATGTTCATGTTAATCTCCAACATCGAATTTTTTAAAATCACTTTCTGATCCCTTAAAAGCTTTAAAATGATAAAGTAGATCAGATTTCAGTATTACAGTACGCGAGATGTGACTTGAATGGCTGGAACCCAAGAGTACAGTGCTTTCATAGCTTCAAAGGACTTTCCATTGCATATGTCGACGGGTGCATTCGGTGCAGTGGCATTATTGGTTTCCAGTGCGCTGTAATTAGACAGCAGACATAAACATATACATTTTAGTATTCAATAATACCATTTCATAAGAAAACGTGTACAGAATAAAGACTTCGATGCAATGATCGTACAAAGCATGAAAACGTAATACTTTAAAAGCTATAAAACCCCATAAAGAATGAACACTGTACAACATGGTTATTGAAAATGCACAAAAGTAAAATTATCTATTTTGCATCTGCAGCTGCATATCGAGCACTTCGTCGTCCTACTTGTAAAGTATCTTCTGAAGGATTTAAATCTGTAAAGAATCTTATGAATTGATCTCTTTTGGGGGAGTGCGACTTGATGATTTCATTTAGGATATAAAGATTTCCCTTATAGGATACTCGTAAGATCATTGTGTTGTATCGTGTTGTTCCAGTGCAGTTCAACAGGAAGCAGCATCTACATGAACATATTAAGAAGCTAGTACACAACTAGCCGCATACAAATGACGGTCTTCAAACCAGCCTCTCCAACATAGTAAATAATAGTACTGAGGGAGATTAAAACTAACTCTAACAGTTGGTGGAAAAACTTCCAATTTCATGCAAAACGTGGTCAACACTTGTGTTACTATGGCCTTACTTCCTGCTAAATTGGCACGAAGAAATGCATAACTTTTCAGATTTTGAAAACATCTAAATCGTTCGGTCAAACAGTTTTTATGCTACTCCCCATATCAAAAAATCAACCCCCACCTACGATTGCAACCCCCAAATCAAAATGTGTTAGCAACACCTCCACCTTTTGCCCCAACCCCCACATCGAAACAAAAGTTGAACCCAACCCCCACATAAACTTCTTCATCATATGTTATTACAAAATAACAAAGTCTGGCCTAAACTTTTTTTATGTTAAAATACATTGAATTGTTTGTTTTGTGTTTCATGACCGCTTGCTGATGTTCAAATGTACACGACGTTGAAATTGTTAATTAATTTGAAAATGTAGACCAGTAGGTATCGAAAGCTCTGGCATTGTTGTTCACTGTACATCCGAGGAGGGAGCACGTTAAACAACTTTAAAACTCTGCATAGGTTTAAGTTAGCCAAAGAAGGTATCTTGACCGGATTTATGACCAGCCCCTTAGATACATGGGTAAGTGTGTTTATTGGTCATAGGATACTTCTACCACTATGTTGGCGGGAGTTGCTGGATTTGAAATGCAGGCCCTACACCACTCGGCCACCATAAGGTCTTGACAATGATGATGTTTGATGATGATTCGTTTGGTTTTCACACCACCATGCCAGACGTTTAAAGCGGCGCTAATGTCTTAAAAGTGGTGCCAAACTTTGCCTTTTGGAAAGGAATGGATGTAGTATCTGTTCTCATTGATGACAGATGCTTTTTCATAATCTGCGAGAGGCGGTCCTACTGGCAGGGATGGTAACGCGCAGGACTTTAAAGAAGATTGCCCCAGATCATGAGCCAGCACATGAAAGTGCTCTGTGCCACTCTGTCTGTAACAAGGTTTAAAAGCCTACATGTAGCTTTATATCGTGCTCCCACCATTATCAGTATGCAGTCTGATTACATGGGAACCTATCCTTAGGGATGGTCTCGCATTTACATGGGACCTGATGGCTCCGAACTGGTTTGGATCTGCCACCTGTACCAGTTTGGGTCCACTTATGAAATTAATCCAATTTGTGCCCAAACACAAAGAGCTTTCTTGCAAGCACTTGGGATCGGATCCCGTGAGGCAAAAAGTTACCACCACAAAGTGAATGTTTCGTCTAGCAGACTTCTTCAGGTCACTGCTGAAAATTATTAAATATTTTCTGTAGTGACCTGAAGAAGTCTGCTAGACGAAACGTTGTCAATAAAGTTTCCACATTTGGCGTTTTACTTTTGATAACTTGTCGGTGGACTATTCACCTTTCATTCATAAAGTGAACTTTGACGTAATCCATATTCGAAATCTATTTTCGACCTTGTATTGGGATATTATTCGTAATCTCCCATTGGTCGCATTTAAATATTGCATTTTACAGTAGCTCGTATTACAATACAACGACTCCTAATTGCTAATTGGATAAGCATGCAGAGTTCCAGATCCAAATGAATCGGGTCACCTTTCTAGGGTGCTTATACAGGAGCAGATACATTTGTATTCTGCACCAGTTTGGATCTATACCTGTGTAATCAGGGTCTTACGGATGCCGTTTATGATAGTCAAGAACCTTTCCCACTTCCTACTAGAGACTTCTTTAGTCGTAACCACAGATGTAACTAACAGATGAGACAATTCTTGGTGTATTTTACGTATTGCTTTAATGCTATAGGAAGCGAGTTAGCTCAGTCGGTAGAGAGCTCGTCTAGCAAGCTGAAGGTGGATGGTTCGAGCCTATGTTCTGCCATCAGTCTAAAAATTCCTAGTGCGGACCCAAGAGTAAAGTGGATACTTTGCGTTAGCTGGGGAGGGATGAGAGACATCCATGAAAGAAACTGGTCACCCTACCTCTCAATGCCTTGGCTCAGGACATATAATTCTCTGCCATGTCACATCCTATGCACTCCGTAAAGAGTGTAGGACTACTTTTTTGTAATTTGTTAATCTTCATCTGTGTGTATTTTTTTCTGATCAGCTCCTTTCCACTCAATGTTTAGGAATACATGAAGGTCAGCTTTATATTCAGCATCCACCCAAAGTACGCTTTTCCAAGGGTACGCTTCCAGAGCACAGGGGTGGGTTTTCACCCCATCACAATCAGGCTGCTATCATAGCTCAGCCCTTCATTGGTCACTGGAGACCCTATGTTTCCTCGTCGCCATCAAGAACGCCGTCGCTTATGAATGACAAAAATTTGGCAAGTCAAGAAAATTGATACGATAGGACCTACCGTAGTAAAGTAACATACAACGACCCGTTTGTCGAAGCGAAACCTCCGGTAAATTTCTGTTGATTTGAGATATTCATTTGATTTTCACGGTAACGAGACTTCTAGGTCTCCTGAAGGCATATTATATTTCATCCTCTTCAACTAAACAAGGTGATAGAGAAGAAGAGCCAATCTTGTGAGTTCACTTGCCACCGATTTCTCTTGCAGCTCGTGTTTTCGCTGACTTAAGGAAAAAATTTTTACTTAAGGAAACCAAAGAGGTACCTTAAAGTCAAGGGAAGGTTTTAAGAATTTTCTTATCTCAAGTCTTTTTTATGCGTAGCGCTTACGTTAAGGACGTTTCCTTAACAAAAATTTAAGTAAATCCTTAAAAGTTAGGGAAATTCTTAAAAGTTAAGTAAATTCTTAGAAGTTAAGGATTTTTTTGCACTTAAGATGTTTTATGCATATCGGCCCAGGAGCCCTCAAATAACCGACGGACGTAAGACGCCAAAAACTTGAGAATTGCGGCGGCGCTCATTACGATAAATATGGAAAGTATCTCTCTAGAGTTAAAACATTAGCTAGCTATCCAGCGACTCGTAACATTGATATAATAGTACTGGCAGATTTGGTTTCAAAAATAACCCTTGTATTGACGAGAGTATGGGTTTTCTTCACAAAATGCTTGAATGTTCAACATTGTACACACTGGATTATCTTTCAAATGTTATATCTGTCGATTGAATACATCATGCCTCTCACTTAACGGCGGTCAACTAACGCATCTGAGGTGGCTTAGAAGTGTTAACAAAGGATGGTCCTGGATACCGTAAAGCCACGTTAAACTTTTTTACACGTATTTAAAGCTTCTACCTTTGGTACAGTGCACTTATAAATTTTAGCAGTATCATTTTCGTCATTTTCCCCTAATACGGTTTCGGTCGTCAATGACATTTGAATATTCATATTATGTTTCAGCAGTCCGAGACGTCACAATTCGGAAAAAACAATGATCGTGGTAATTGAATAAGCACAGGACAAAAATAATATTAATTTATAACTTTAATTAATCTTAAGTCTCATACAGTCAACGAAACAAAATCCTCCTTAAATTCAAAAGTACCATTATCAAAAAGTACTTAAAATTTGCAAAATCTTCACTTTCTCTCCTACTCACCTGAACAATTCTCATATCATTGCTACCAGGCTTTGTTGTTTTTTCCGTCCCCACTTTTGATGAATGCAGAAAGCAATTTGGATCTTCGCTCTGGATCTGTTCTTTATATTGAACAGAGGTACAATTACCATTTCTTTCGGATATAATGATGCAACTACTAATGACGCTGGTAGTATGGGGTTCAAAAGTGTATTTGTCTAGGAATTTAGCATCATCAATTGTCCAAATGCTCTCTCTTACGATAGAGCTAAGGCCTTCAGATTTTATTTTAACAAGTACTACCAAAAGGAATGAGCATGGAAGAAATAATTGTGTGAAACACATTGGCAACATACTTTTACAACCCCTCGAAGTCTGATCTTCTAATTCATGCTCAGAATGACAATGATATGGTTTGCCTTCCAGTTAACGCGCATGTATGATCTATATCCAAAGTGCAAATAGGTTCTAATTCTATCAGAAACCTCCACGATAAATATATCGTTGGGTTCTTTAGATATTTTTCCTCCTGTAAAACACAGTTTATATCTGTTAATTAAGTTTAGTATATCATGACAATAACCCATAAGCAAAGTAGCACAGGTTTACTACGAATTTTATTTAATGAGAGATATTCATCGTCCAATTCTATACTGTGATTAGAGTCGAGAAACAAATCCGAACTTTGATGCTTCTACGACTTTTACGCTACGGCGATTACTAGGTTACATTGTTTAGGTCTCTAGCATTGCTAAAGTTAGTTAAACCCAACATGGAAGGGAAAATTTAAAATATCATATCATATGTTTAGAGTAGTTGATTAAACTTATCTTTATTGATGATTTCAATGTATATTATTTACATCCAAATTCTCCACCTGTTTATCAATATATGAACATTCTCATATCCTTAGGTCTCGAACCACTCATAAGTGGTAACACCGGCATCAAAGGAGGACAGGTAGTTAGAGGGTCTGTTACACGCTATTTCATTAAAGATGTAAGTAAGCTTTCAGAAAGAGTTAAACCGGGCCACTTCGAGTAACAGTCTTTGTGGATTTTTTAAACCTCAATCCAATCATGCACTGTACCTGATACAATAAACTGATTGTCAAATTCGTACGGACGTAACAGCATTGCATTTGTATCGTTTGTAGGACAATGCCTTCGCTTAGCAATACCGTGCTGCACTGTCACCGGAATATCTTTATCCCTTGTTCCCCTTCCCATAATTGTGACAGAAGAGGTGGATATTGTATAAATAAGACTTCATTCATTAGCTGCGGCCGCCTTGCCACTTTTTACCGCAGCGAAAAGTAGGTTACGATTAGGGAAACGACTTTTTGTGTGTGACCGCAAATCCCGCTTTAGTTTTGACGATTTTGAGATTCCATGACAACGTGAAAAAGAACAAAAGTGTTTCTGATTACATTCACCATGTCTCCTGAGTAGTGCATTCTGAACCCCCAGATGTAAATAGCCAATCATGCAGAAGCTTTTGACGGATTGTTGAAAGTTTCTGGGTAACCTCAAACTCGAAATAAATTTCCCCGCCAAATACAAACATGTTCAGAGAGGCAGTTCTGTTCAATGTGTCAAGAAGCAGATACAAATTTCTTCTAAACATGGAGTTGTTTTTCCTCTGCTGTAGCGTAGTTATTAGATTTCTGCTCTATTTATTTCTAAAAATTTTACAAAACCTTCTTCTGCTCTACATCCTGTTTGTCATTTTTTATCACATTTCAATAGTTTTTGCTGCTGAGAATGTTCATTCAACCGTCAAAACTCTGACCTTGCCTCTAATCATACCAAGGGGTCATAGGACGTTGCATAAATCCCAGTTTATTTTTCAGTCCTTTCGATACAGGACAGCTTTGAGACATCTCTATATGTCTGGCATAGTTACAAGTAATAAATTTCAGTAGCTTTCTCCTTCACGACTTAGACATGCAATCATTTTGAACGAAGCAAAACTATTCACAGGCAATATTTATGAGTCGGTTATAACACTTCTACTTCAGGATATGATGTCAGAACAAACACCCTCCACAAAAAATTGTCAATTGTCATATTTCAATCAAATCATATCTCATTATTTGTAACTGTGACGCACGAGGCTGTGCTGGCAATTAGGGCACACAGTTATAGATAGCCCGAAAACTCGTGCATGTGTACAGTCAATCCCTTCTCGGAAAACAAAGACCACGACAGGTCTTTAATGACAACAAGTAACTAACAAAAGATGCATAAATTTATATAAGAATATAGTCATTACATTGTGATTACAAACAGTTGTTACATTACATTTTATGACTTTTGATTTGTGTCTGAAGCCGTATCACGCAATATTTCAAAACTTGATATACTTCATCTGAGAACTGACTCAAAACTTGACAAACATCATCTGTGAACTGACCAGCCAATGTTTCTAGAGATACTGAATTACCAATGAGTTGCATTTTTTTTCGATTATACGGATATTTCGATTTTCTGGAAAATTTTGGGGCTGTTTGGTTTTGACCGTCCGGATAATCGACGATGCACTGCACTTAGATATTTCCTTGGACTTCAATAAGTTATTTTTTACTGTCTAATTCACACAGTTAATTACATAAATGCTTGCACGACCATCAAATCACCGTACTAACAACTATTTATCAATTTGACTCATAAACGTACTAAACAACAGAAGTACTTTCTTGTTTATTACACTCGAGGTCAGAATGGAGTTGGTAAATAGGGTTTCTTTAGACGTTACCCTCTGAAAATTTTCAAGACCGCCGCTTCAGAGAGCTGCATTCTGGAGCCCCATGATGCCCCCAGAAAATGGGCAGGCGCAAAGAAATTACAGCATTCAAATAGTTATAAAGTTAAGTCTGAACATGCAGAAATTTGTAACAATTCTCATTGGTTCATTGTCACGTGATTATTACGATTTCTAAGGTGTGAAGGTCAATTTTAGTGGCATGAATTACTCTAGGAGAAATGGAACTAAGATTTACCTGTCATACTTTTCTCGTGCACTCTTTCGCACGCTGAGTGTCGAGCGTCACTTAGGACTTTCATAATATTTCTAATAAACGTCCGTCCCATGGGAACTTTGTAAATACGTTTTTATTCTTTTCCTCCAATTTTATTTTAAAATTATCCACCTGTTCGGTCATGGATGTAGGTGGGCATCAGTATATAACTATCTTTATTTACTTTTCTTTAATTAGTAAAGATTTGCTCGACGTTTGGTGTCATCTTGACACCATATTGGAGAGAAATAATAAGTTACTGTTAAGAAATAACTTTTGACAATATAAAAGCTACAAAATAGATTAGAAAATAATTTCCGTAAAAGTTGAGTCTGTTTCAACAATTTACTTTTGCTTTAATATGCAAATGTGCAAAATTTTTTCCACTAGGAAATTATTGCCACACACTCAGAAATTGCATGAAACTTCTCGATCAAACGATGTGGAATTGTGATTGATATTTTCACCGCTATCTCCTTATGCGCCTATTAACATGCTCAGAAGGATTCTTACGTGTATATCCTACCTGCCCTGCGTCTTGATTTTGTTTTGAGGAAGTGGATGCCTTCAAAATATAACCCGTATACCCCATCAAATGTTTCTCGTTATAATGCTTTTCAAATTGACTGTCCGGTTCGTCACTTACTTTTATCATCGATATACAGAACTGACTTTGAAAAGTACATGACTGATGAAGGTAATCGGATGGGACGACGCGTAACTGTTCTTAAATGTAACTGGACAAAACTGAATTCCAAAGGGAAGTATTCCACGAATGATATATGAAGAATATGCCTATCTTTTATGACATTTGAAGGAAGACAATCAAAATTACTTCTACTACTTCTTATGGCAAGAATGTGCTGCAAGGCACTCGAAATAATCGGAGCACCCTATTAACTCCAAATGGGACTAGGCCATTAGAAGGGCGAACGTCTCTATTGCTTGGCGAGAAAGTAGAAGATAACAAAAAGTGGTTCTAAGATTTATCGATTAAGTCAAGATTGACATAGAGCATCACATTCCCTTGTATCTTGCCTTTCACTCTGATTAGAAATTATGTTCACAGCTTGTTTTAAAGAACGACACTTTACAATTGGAGACGTCACCATACGGGGACACGGAGGGACTTTGCCCTTCATATTTTGATTAATATTACTTTGCGCCCCTATCTCCCAATCCAAAAATTTACGCTTAATTACACCCCCCCCCCTCCCGACCTCGCGAATTCATTTTAAATATGCAGCTGAATGCCTGGCTGTTGCGTCTAGCGTGGCAGCACTTAGTAGTACAAAGTAAACGGACAGTTTTTATTGGCACTTAAATCTATATGCAAGATTTCTGCCTGCGACATAACTTCCAAACGTATAATACAACTGTTAATACTCTTGATCTCAACTCAAAAAACTTCAAGCAAAAACTAATATATTACAGCACATGTCTAACTTTAATACGACTATCAGCAGGAAGTGGCCTGGTAATGAGCTGTGGTCGCTACATAGGTAAAACCTACTAACGTCCACTCCCACGAAAAACCTTTTCTGGCGTTAAAACATTTATCACTTGTTTATTTCAATTGACTTACGCAATGTTTTAATCAATCATTTGGCGTAGTAACCTATCTGCTGTCCACCCTTCCATTTAGTAATATAAATTGCATTACACAACCCTTGATTGTGATAACTCTTGATCTGAAAAGTTGTAAATGTGTTGTTGCCAAGGATAAAATGATCTATTACACAATATATCTTTATGTCACTTCAGACACTATAGTTCACTTTAGAAAATGGCTTGTTATTTACTGCAGTTGTCAGTATGCAGCTCATCTGCTATAACAGAGGCAGCCGTTCTACGATATTTGGAGTTATTGTCGCTTTTGAGACAGTAAGCAGTTAATATTTTACGTTGTTTCCCTTCAAATGTAACGAAACACTTCTAACTTTACCTCTATTAGTAACTGAGCCTTACAGAATGAACACAAATAAAGAATATCAGGTTTGTACGGTATCACCGCTGCTAAAGACACTCATATTCTGGCTCAGCTCTTCAGGCACCGTCCCCTCAGCATGTCACGTGGTGCTAAACAATAACATGGTCTTGAGCACATGCTGTCGATTCCAGACAATCCATACATCGACTTTGGTTTAAATAACAAGGTTTTGGTAGACATAATTCAAAGATTGAATTGGCGTATCTCGACGATTCCTCAAGATATCGCTTTCAATTTTAAACATTGTAGTTATATCAACAGGAAGAATGCAACCCTGGCAAAATATCATCAAACTTCTTCTTCTTCTATTACGCTCTTTCTCCTGACAACACTGCGAGATCCAACCACTACCTTTCAAATGTATTTGTTTTTAGCTGACACTTTGTGACTGCATTCTCTATTACTACTAACACCAGCACCAGTTCTATTCACCACCTTAATGTTAATGTTTTCTAAATCTTTGTGTACCAGTTTCAGCCTTGTTAGCTTTTGACCACCTCTCGGTTTGGGAGCACACTTCGTTACTCCTCTTACGGCTGCCTTTGCTTGTATTTCTTCTGGTAGTAGTAGATGTCCATAACATTGTGGTCTTCTATTCTTGATGGCTTTACTCCAGGGTATGGTCTTGGTTGTTTCATACAGCTTTTCATTTGATATTTCTTTGGCTATGTTACGTCTAGTATCTTTCTTAGGATTATACGTCGGAAGACGTCTGCTGTATTTGCCAGTTGTTGTATCATGGCCGAAAGCTCGCTATTGTACAAGAATATACTTGTTAAATAAACTTCTGATATTTGTTATATCATAACGTGACACTTAGCTTTCAGGACCAAAATGAAGGGCTGAGTCTGTTAGCCCCTTCCTGATGCTTCTACAGATGTACTCATCAAGACTCTTACAGTGCCTCATTACCATGGCATATCATGGACAACTGGGTGCCTTACACTCCCATACTTAACTGTGGGAGATCTTGGAGCATCTTAGAGCAACAGAGGTACAGTGCACATGACCCAGCAGCATTAGGACATGATCTAACACTTAACATTTCTACCACCTGCTGCATTGTAGGTTGTGCCTCTTCAGGCAAAGTGTTAAGAGAAAGGCACTCTGAATTAAAACCAGTTCTATAGAGTTTCTCATTGCACTTCTTTAAAAATGAGTAAGTTGCAGGTAGGAAAGACATCCTGCTGTAAAAACCTTTCAATACTAGAATTTATGGTGAGGATGAAGAGAAGTAGGAAATGATGCTGGAAACTTTAAAGGAACTGGCGCCATTAACAGTGAGATGGGAAGTTAGCCCATCAGATTATCTCGAAGCAAAATCCAACACTTCCTCAAATTTATAGTAGCACTGCTGAATGTTGGCACCACAAGGGGCTGTTCAAATGAAGCAGTGGAGACAATGGCCAGGTGCAGCATCTGATCCTTACTAGAAACCAGATGGAAAGGACGCTCAGTAAGGAATATAATTGGCTTGAATTGGATTGAATCCATCTTTGAAGTAAAGCATATATCTGATACTAAAGTTGATTGTTAGGTGCACAGTTCTTTTCTTGATATCAGTATGTGCATCACAAGTAGGACTCAGTGTTCTTGAGAAGGACTGCTTTTATGAGAAGCTCAGCAGCACGACAGCCAATATCCCAGCCAACAAATACTTTCTGGTCTGTGGAGACTGGAATGGGTATATCGGCTAAAGCAGATGATGGCTTTGAAGAGGTCAATGGGGCCCATGCCTTTGGCACAAGAAACACAGAAGGAGAAATGGTCCTGGAGTTTGCCACAGAACACAACTTTGTGATTGGAAATTCTTGGCTTATCAAAAAGAGGAATCATATGGTAACATATTCACGAGTAACACAATGCATAAGAAGGACTTCAAGGGAACTAAGGACGTCAAAGTCCTACCTGGCAAAGAATGTGCCCTGCAACACAGACTATTTGTTTCTGACTTTACAATGACAGCGCAATCAGCTAAAGTTCAAACCAATGATCAAATCATGGAAACATAGAAATCCTAGTTAACATGAATTTGCAGAATATCAACAGGCCCTGGGGCACGACGTGATTGAAATAGAGAACCCTACAACTGATGAAATCTAGAATACCCCGAAAGAGGCAATCATTAAAGTGACACACCTGGGGCATGGAAAATCAAAGAAGAGGCAGTTGCAGCAACAAAGATGGTGGTGGAATGAGAAAGCAAACAGAGCTTTCATAGTAAAAAGTAGTGCTTTTTGATAATGGAAATAGGGTGGAAGTAGATGTACATACAACAATGTGACAAGGCTGCAAAATGCTGCAGTGCATCCAGCAAAACTTGATGTGGCCAAATAATGTTTCATCCAGATCAACCCTAACTGTGACAACGCATACAGGATAGCAAAACCAATGAGGTACGACAACCAAGATATAATCAGGTAGGAAATTATATATGCAACTATGCTGGTGAACTCAAACTTGATGAGGGAGCAAAAAGGTCAGCCTGGGGAGAGCACTACTGGAGACTGCAGAACCCTGAGTTCCCATGGAGCCTTCAAAACTGACCAATGCACTACCATTCAAAGCCCCCCTGTGTGTACTATCCCAACCTTCCACACATATCCCTATGGTTATCGCATGACCCGTATCTTGCCACCTCAAAGTAAAATTGGAGGCCCAAGTTATACCATAAATCACATTTTCGGGTAAACTACGGCCATCTACTACTACCCTATTATTAAAAAAGCAATGGTGCATCAAAACTAAAGTGTTCCGATTGACAGCAAGGCAGTCAAACAGCGCCTTCGATGTTAAAAGATCTTTCCAACCTGCTCCTTGTCGCTAGAAGAGTCGCAGCCATAGGGTCACAGCAAATTCCCTTCTCTTGTAATGAAAGGGTATGAATATACACGATATATATATATAGTTACCTACAAAGTCAGTGTACAAGTTATCACCCTTCTCGGTGATAAAATACCAGCTCTGACAAACACCGAAAAGGTTTGCCCTTCCTTGTATCCTCGTCGGCAAGGGAAGTACGGAAATGTGCCAATTAATCCTAGCGAAGAAAGGACAAAACAGTCTGCTTTGAAAAGAACACTAGAGAAATAGAAAATATGTCACCACCGGGGTTCGAACCGGTGACCCACGCTTTCGCAATTGGAGACTAGCCTCTCTGCGCAATATAACTTGACTAAGGAAGGACTGCCATCCGGCCGGTCTATCATAGTTTGCACCCCCCCCCCGGGCAGATTGGGGGTCAAGCATTTTCAAAAAATTTTGTCTTGGTGGGGGTTGGCCCGAACCCCATTTACAGGTGGGGGTTGGCCTCTAAGGTGGGGGTGATATTTGCAGGTGGGGGTTGTAAACCAGTCTAAATTAAATTTTGTACACGGTGGTATCCACTTCAAATTAAAAGTTGTATTAGCGATTCTGGTTCACCTAACTTAAGAAAAGTTTTTCTCTCAAGAATGTGGGCGTTTGGGGTTTTTTCCTAAAGGAAGTGGCATTGTGCAACCTTTCAAGTGATGAAATGAAGTGGCATTGTGTAACCTTTCAAGTGATGAAATGTTTCAATGGAAGAAATCTAAATTAGTGTTCTGTTTCTATTTACATTATTGGTGGGAAGCGGCGATTTGAACTTTGGAAATTTATGCCAATAAATTTCTTCCAGGTGGGGGTTGGCCTTAAGAGTTCTAGGTGGAGGTTGATTTTTCTAGGTGGGGGTCAAGACCCCTTTGCAAACTATGTCTATAGAGCATTAGTAAGGCGGTGGATGTATAGATGAGATTTCATAACCTGGAGAGATATTATTTTGTGACGGAGAAGATATTCTTAAACTACTGTAATTTGGGGCCGATGGAAGCCGAGAACAGACTCTAGAAAGGACTCGGAGTTAAGGCACAATATCGCAGGAAGAAGTAAGTGACGGCAATGGAAACACGAATATAACACGTTGTAAGAACTGTATTGTCTGAAACGTGTTTATGTGCTAATTTGCTATGTTTCCCTCTTATCCTTACATACGCAATTAAGCCTGGTTCACATAGGAGTAAAATCCGTCGCCAGACAAGCGTCTAGCATGTTAAAGGCAGGTTTTCTTGCATGCGAACACTACTACTTGGCTGTGAAAGTTAAAATTTGATTGATTGAATTTTGTTCTTTTCAGACGAGTTTTCTCTAGTGATTTTCGACTATCACTTGAATTGCTGGTGCCTCTTTTCTTCTGACGCGGAAATTTTATGATGACGATGACAAATTCAAATTTTGACACCTATTTGATACCAAGGGGAGATCAGGTTCCTTAGCAAGCACGGGGATTGTATCCTGGGCATAAAAATTAGCGCTACGTTGAAATTAACGTTTCAAAAATTAACGTCAGCATCTAATTAACGTGGATTTAACTAACGTTTTTTAATTCCAAAAAGGTTAATTAATGTTCAACGTTAATTTTGTGTATTAAGGTATTAAAACCCCAGTGGTGATACAATTTCTATTTCTCTAAGATCTTTCAAAGCTTATTATCGAAAATCCGTTTTTTCTCCAGAATACTTGGGATATTTTAAATACTCTTAAAAATTTAACACGGACAATATGCTACAAGAAATTGTGACTTTGAAACTATACCGTTTGACATTGGAATTCTAAGTTTGCGATTTTTCAAAAATGTTCTCTACTTCCTTACAGCTAATTAAAATCCCGGTGGTGATACAAGTTCTATTTGTCTAGTATCTTTCAAAGCTCATTATCGAAAATCCGTTTTTTCTCCAGAATACTTTTGTTACTTTGAATACTCCCAAAAATTTAACAAGTACAAGATGCTACAAGTAATTGTGAATTAGAAATGAAGTTCCTACAACTTTTAACAAATAAATTTACGCAGCAAAGTCCGGGGCCGGTGCACTTGATCGAAGTTCTACTCCCGGCTTTGCCACTTCAAATCATTAACAAGTAGGTAATTCCACTTCTTCGACCGTTGCGTCTCTAAACCTTCCTCACTGACGATACATGTCAATATTACGTTCCTTCGTCGTGTTGCAGGTTCGGGAAAAGGCACTGTAGATATTATAAGTTAAGAGTGACACATGGAACATGACACATGACACATGACGCTACATTCGTTACGTCAATGGTGGTCGCTACAAGACCTTCCTTTGTTATGTCTTGGAGCCACGCGTGACGTAATAAATATGACAACTGACAATCAACAATCTTCACGTCACATTTAAGAGTAAGGCATTCAAGACGCGACGTCTCATACGTGAAGTCCGTCGTGGTTTTCAATTGGCTCCAAATATCTTTAAGCATAACATAACACCTAAATGAACAGAAAACATCTATTAGTGGACTTCTACTGGAAATCCAAATCTCGCTGCATCATGTCGCCATCAGAATTTTCCTCAATAGTTTTTCGCATTTAATTCGAATCTGGGTTTCATCAGCGCTATCATCAATTAAACGTAGAGCTGAAGAAGTCCTTCAATAAAACGGAATGTTGATATAATCATATAGTTGTTTCTACCAATGGTCACTAGTAAGCAGTCTCCCAATCAAAGACCCATGATGAGCAGTGGGTCCGACATTAAAACTACCCTAAATAAACACAAAACCACCACAACGGCTAACTAATAAATAAAGGGCAGCTGGGGTGCCCAAGGGCAACGCCTCTCAATTTAGGCTACCGGGCAGCTAAGCAAGCCATGAAGCATGGCCACTAGTAAGCAGCACCTACCAAACGATATGGGTAGGATTCAATTACTACAGCGTAAGGTACCTCATCCTGGAGTACGTCAAAATACTGCTATATAAAATTACCTTCTCTTCCAAAGTGGCCATTTTCTCTTTGAAATGCTGCTGAAGACGATCGTTTGACTCACTTAGAAGTTTATCTATCGTCGTTTGCAGGCGATTATTGTGTTCTTCAGTCATTTTCTCTCGCTGCCTTGTCTGCAAAGAGGGAGATTGTAAGACAAAATGGGTTACTCAAATTCAAAACAATAAACCTTGTACCGCGTCTTCTGGTACTATAATGAAAATTACCTACGCTATTCCAAGTCTTCATAACTGTAAATTTAACAAGTATCTGAATTTAGTTACTTGTAGTAAAACTGTAGCACAATTTACTACGTTCTCTATTTTTAAATCATTAAGTTCACTTACAGTATAGGACACAAACAAACACAGCGAAACTCCTAAAAGCATAAAGCGTCTGAATGATCAAAACAGGAAGTACAAAACATTATACTGAACTGTGATTGCCTTAGACGAACCAATCAGAATTTCGACCGCTTGACTGGCTCTATGTTTTGGGACAACAAACCCCCTTTAAATCTATGTTGATTAGCCAACACGGGCCAACAAGGAGACACTTTGGCAGCACAGTGTCTCTTAAAAGAAAACTATGACAGAAAAATTCCTAATATTGGCATTGTTAGCTTCGAACTGTCTTTATGTTTCCATTACTTTAATAAAAGGGAGACTGCCTTTGCTAATAAAATCATAAATTTGTGTGCACGCAATTGCCAGCCACACATTCTTTCTTACCATGGCATGAAAGAAAAAGTGTACCGAAACCAGTAAAACCTCTTGTAAAAGCAATGTAACAAATTTTCTTAAACAAACAAAATTGTTTTGGCATTCACTTTAAGCTTGATTGTCTACGTCTCAGTAACCCTTTGCGCCTTGCAGTGTTCCACTGATGTAGTATTACAAAATGAACACAGTCTATGTTTTTGATATCAATGTTATTTAAATCAAAAAAGGCTTTGGTTTTAATTACTTACCTTGACCCATGCTTTGATACCAGCAACATTCCACAAGATGATCTTCAAGTTAAATTCCCTGATAACAGGTCATAGAAATTTTTATACTAACTAATTAAAGGCAAGAATACTACATGTGCAGCTGTAATATTTTAATGGTTATGACAATTGCTCTTACAAATCCGCCACTAATTTTCCTTTACATGGTCTCTTAGAATCGTAAATGATAAGAACAAAACATGGCAGTTTCCCTTTCAAACAATGTAAAATTACCTACTGGCACTACATGGTCTATCAAAAGACGAAAATATAGCAGCTACACAAGAAAGGGCTTAATTACCATGATTATCACAAATATACATTTCTAAGTACCTTCGCCCAGCCTTGGGCAGTCAGTTAATCCACGTTTTAAAAGCAAAACAAAGAAAGAACTTTACATAAAATGAAGTCCGGCAAAGGTGCCTGCAACACTGCTTCATGACTTGCCCACTAGAAACAAATGTCTCAAACAAGCAAAAATGCAGATGTTTGAGGCCCATTGCAGGATTACAGGAACTATACAAAGTGATACTGAACCATTTTCTATGGTGAGTAAAAATGATGTTAAGGTGTTGCCTTTTGTACATTCAAGCCTCGATTATGCTTCTTACAGTGATTTGTCATTGTCTTTGTGAATTGTATATGTATTTGGTACATAGTTTATGAGTCCACTTAAAGTGCCAATTGTCACTTTTGCCCTCCATTCATTGATAACAGTGTGTGCTAATATGATATTAACTTGTCACTCCCAGATTAATAATAATAATGTCAATTAAAGAGGCACCCACCCAATATATCTTCCATAACCACAGTCGGTCTTATCAGGCCCAGTTGTAAGTAGCCCCTTGCCCTGGTTGGCTATATCTAATTATTCAGACAGAGGATTTTTCTAAATTACAGCAACTACAGTATGGTAAACAGGTCTACAAAGGCATTATACATTGCCTGCCTAGTAACTGCCCAAGGGAAATAGAGTAAGCCAAATCTTTGGAGGAGCCTACTACGTTTCGTTTACACTAAAGATGATGGATTTTTCCACCTAGGACATTCTTATTCCACCCGCCACCCCCCTGCCTATTAATTTTTACTTAATCCCCCATCCATGACAATTTTTTAGGGGTACTCTTGGGTGCCTAATAGACGCCCCCCGCTAATTAATTTTTCAAAAATTTTCCACCAAGGACATTCTTATTCCAACCCCCACCCCCCTGCCTATTAATTTTTACTTAATCCCCCATCCATGACAGTTTTTTGAGGAGGTACTTTGACGGGCAAGTAGAAAATGTCTTTATTAAAAGATGAAAATCCCACGTTAAAAGATGACGATGGCCTTTTACGAGACTCGAAGAAGTGTCAACACGCACATTCCACATGTTAGCAATAATACTGTTATTGAGCAGGGGGATGAAGGGAACATTTTAAAAATCTTGGAAGGCATGTAGGAGACTGTCATGACTTCGAATGACTGACTATTGTTTGTGTTGTATTACCTTACGTTTAGGGAGTTGCAGTTGATTCTAAACATTGCTTCTTGACTTCATTTTGTTCATTTTCCAGCCCCTCCGTGTATTAAGTTTTGGGGATTTTTCCAACCCACACCGTTTATTCCAACCCCCCCCCGTCTATTAGGCACCCAAGAGTACAGTCTTTTAACTTTAAGATTGTAATTTTTTTATCCCATTAATATAATATAGATTTTGGATTGCATGATTTAGGGTTTCAAGTTCGTTTTCTTGAATATTTCAGAACTTTGGGTCTTGCTTGGCAATGTTTGGTAACTAATTGTGAATTTTGAAGCAAACACTAGAGGAGCAGAAAATCTCACCACCGCGGATCGAACCCGTGACCAACGCTTTTACTGCGTGTGCTCTACCTACTGAGCTCGGTGCTCTCCCATGTTAACATACTATATTTCTCTAGTCGCCATGTTAGCTAAAATTAGCTGATAACAAAACTCAAGTGTCAGACGAAAAACGTAGACAATTATTTCGCTATTTGGTGCAATAATCTAAAGTTTGTTAATAGAGCACTAAAATGTGACGTCACGATTAATCAGAAATTTTCTAATTTTTGCTCCTCGTTGTTTTCTTCTTCTTGAGATAGGCACCCTGTCCAAATCTGAGAACCATACCTTGAGTAATCGATGAGGCATGTCCTTTCAAACATTAAATCATGCCTATCAAAACCTTGTTAAATGAACCCACTTCATAATTTTATGAAATGAGAAAAATTAACAGTGTTTCCTTAAGGTCTTTTCCAAATTCAAACAGCCGTTTCTCGCAGGTTATGATGAGATTTGGACGCGATATTTTGCATACGGGCATTTCGTAGCAGGGCTAACACGTGTTATAGTTATAATTGCGATTCGTGGAAAAAATTTTTTTGTGACGTCATCACTTTAGTACTCTATTGTGGTGCTTTTACCACGGTATGAATTTTTAATGAAGGTGTTGTAGGGTTTTAAATATCGTTTATTGTTAAGATTTTTAGAAATTGGGGCCTTTCAAATGTTTTGCAATTAATTTGTACTCCTGTGGGTCATTTCCGGCTCGTCTAAACATTTACAAATCGCTTCTAAATAGATTTTCAGGTCTTTTATGACCGTCATTTTTTATCTTAAAGTTGAAAATGGTTATCCTAGAAGTATGGTATGGATTACGGATTTTAAGGTTTGTTGTTAGTTCGGTTTTTTAAAACTTGGGGTCTTTCAAATGTTTTGCAATTAATTTGTACTCCTGTGGGTCATTTCCGGCTCGTCTAAACATTTACAAATCGCTTCTAGAGTGAAATTGGAGTCAAAGAGTAAAAATACATCACAATGGTAGCCACGGAACAGACGCTTTCACTGCTGTAATTTGATTGCACCTGGCCTTTCCCTTGGGGTATTATGGCGCTCTGGAACATAGCTCTCTGAAACGACTGTTTTGAAAATGATCGGGAGGCAGGTTTTGTCCAGAATTGTAACCCTTGTGCAAAATCGAATTGTAAGAGAATGGCAAACACTTAGTTGATGTTGTAGTACCTACAACAAACAGCTCCGTAACCGGATTCAGACCACACCTGACCACACCATCATCAGGAGGAATCAATTCACAGTTTCGGCCACTTTTCCACGACTGCTCTAATAAAGTGACAGTGCCTCTCTGTTGAGGCGGTGCCAGTTGTCAAGCCAAGATTGATCCTCGCTCTTCAGCCACATACAATTTGATGCTCTTTCAGCGGTTTCCTGGGGGTCATTCAGGAACTTCCTCTTTGTTTGTGAGGCAAAATCAGTGTCGAAAGACTGACTGACTAATTTCTTTTCTACAAATCCACGTACTCCACTGGCAAGATGATGAACCTCAACCTGCAAACCATTTCCTTCGCGCTCCTTCATGAGATCTTCGTACCTTGTCGCCTTTCTTTCCACGGCACTGTAGAATTTTTTCTCCCAAGGGACAGTCAACTCCAACACAATAATATCAAATCTATATTCTATAATTATGTAGAAGATGATAGCTGGTAACATTTAATAAATTCCTGACATCTACTCATTGTGTTGTGTTGTCGGACAAAAAAAATTACTGTGACCCTAAATATTCATTATCAAAAATATTTATTACAGCTTACAAGAAAAGAGTAAACAATGCATTCTACGCCAATTATAATTGCTAAGATATAGGACAATTCTAGGATGAACTAATGCTTTGAATTCGAAGTTCTTATCAAAAGAAATAAAGAGAGGAAATTTCGTTCTTTAATGACATAGACTTTCGACAGTTTAGAATGTTTAGGCTAACATCTGGAGAAGGAGGAGGACAAAGTTTGATTGCATTTAAGCTATCGAAGACAGCAACGAAAAATATAATTTCTATTCCCCTAAGTTTTACTGCAGAAGTGAGCGTTTTTTGCGTAAATTTGACAGGCATTAAGTGAAATTAGGCATTACGCATAAAGCGCTTCTTTAAAATAGTTAATCCAAAGTACAGATGATGAATTTGATAACACGACCTGTGTCGACAATTACCAAGGGGATTCGTTTAGGGTATCAACAGAGCAACACTCTCCTTTCTAACTGCAATACTCTGCAAGCTGCACGCATCAAATCAAAGAAGCAAACGCTCTATTAAAAAATTATTTGTTAACAACTTATTCATTTTTCAATTTTTAGTTTTGAATAGAACACTAGAGAAATAGAAAAGTATGTCACCACCGGCGATCAAACCCGTGACCCACCCTTTAGCGGCCTGTGCTCTACCAACTGAGCTAGCTGACCTCCGATGTTAACACACTTTTATTTCTCTAGTCGCCACATTAGCTCCCAATCATCCACTTGTGGACATTGACATCCAGCTCTACGCCATTGGAGACCAGCCTCTCTGCGCCATGTGACTTGCCATGTGAGGGTTTTTCGTGAGCCAGTGTCAATGGTCAACATAGCGTTTTAGTGAAAATCTTTGCAGTTTTTAATTTTAATTTTAATTTAAACCATTTACTTAAAGTCGAATAAATGTTGACGACCATTTACTTGTGTTAACTACCTAATAAACTGTGCTATTACAGCTCATATGCATATTCCGTAAAAGCCTGGGTAAATCGATATATATTCATATTATTCTAAAGGCTCGATTGCCTTTTGCGAAGTTGGAAAAAGTGCTATTACAGCTCATATGCATATTCCGTAAAAGCCTGGGTAAATCGATATATATTCATATTATTCTAAAGGCTCGATTGCCTTTTGCGAAGTTGGAAAAAGTGCTATTACAGCTCATATGCATATTCCGTAAAAGCCTGGGTAAATCGATATATATTCATATTATTCTAAAGGCTCGATTGCCTTTTGCGCAGTTGGAAAAAGTTCTATTACAGCTCACATGCATATTTCGTAAAAGCCTGGGTAAATCGATATAACTTCATCTTATACCAAGAAGCTCGATTGCCTATTGCGTAGTGGGAAAAAGTGCTATTACAACTCACATACATATTTCAATAAAGCGTGGATGAATGGATACAGGTTCATCTTATTCCAAAGGCTCGATTGCCTTTTGCGAAGTTGGAAAAAGTGCTATTACAGCTTATATGCATAGTTCGTACAAACCTGGATACAAGCCTGGATATATCTATATATATACTCATCTTATACCAAAAGTCTCAATTTCCTTTTGCGCACTGGAAAATGGTGCTATTACAGCTCACATACATATTTCGTAAAAGCCTGGGTAAATCGATATATATTCATTTGATACCAAAAATCTCAATTGCCTTTTGCGCAGTGGGAAATGGTGCTATTACAACTCACATGCATATTTCGTATAAGCGTGGATAAATTAATATATATTCATATTATTGCAAAGGCTCGATTGCCTTTTGCGCAGTGGGAAAGAGTGCTATTACAGCTCATATGCATATTTTGTAAAAGCCTGGATAAATCGATATATATATATTCATCTTATACCAAAGGGCTCTGTTGTCTTTTGTGCACTGGAAAATGATGCTATTGCACCTCAAATGCATATTTCGTACAATCCTGGATAAATGGATACCTGGTCTTCTTATGCCGAAAGGCTCGATTGCCTATTGCGCAATGGAAAGAGGTGCTATTACAACTCACATGCATATTTCGTTGAAGCTTCGATTAATGGATACAGGTTCATCTTATACCAAAAAGCTCGAATGCCTTTTGCGCAGTGGGAAAAAGTGTTTTTATATTTCACCTGCGTATTTGGTACAAGCGTGGATGATTTGATGAATCTGTATCTTATACCAAAAGGCTCGATTGCCATTTGCGCATTGGGAAGAAGTATTTGTACAGTGCACGTGCATTTTTTGTATTAGCGTGGATAAATCGATATATGTTGATTTTGTACCAAAAGACTGGATTGGTTTTTACGCTGTGTTAAAAAGTGTTAATTTATTTTATTTACTTTGATTGTACAAGGCTGAATGAATTTAACAATGTTCATTTTCTCCCTAATGGCTCCATTTTGTTTTTCGCAGCTGTAAAAAGTGTTCCTTTAGTTTTTGTGATTACCTGGTTCCAGGTTCGATAAATCAATTGATAGTTACGTTTAATTTTTATGTCGTATATCGAGACTTGATTATCTGTTGGTTTATTTAGTCTGTCGGGGCAGGGAGTGGGGGGAGGGGATTAGGTGTCGTTGTGAATATTTTTTTCGTTTGTTAAAATGTGATAATTGTACGATTTTTTTTGGTTATGGGCAAGCTTATTTTTGCTATTTGTGCATTGGAATATTTATAAAATTAAACATTTGTCTCGGGGAAAAATGCTGCGGATAGTTTCCACATCTTCAATGAAAATACCCCCAAACAAATTTTCAAAATATAACAGGGAAAGGGGGAACTAAGGGAAGGATTATCCTCCGTCCAACTCTCTCCAACTGATCAAATTATCTGCTTAATATTTTATTTCTACGAATTCACTGCTCTTTATTGGCCATTTTTTTTTACCCATTTTTCATTTACTATTTTGCATTAGTGAAAAAATCTGCTTTGCCGACTTATTGTCAGAAGAAACGCAATCAGCTGAAAACCATTAGGACCCAGTGTCTCGTATGTCTCGAACACACAGGGTGTTAATCAAGAACTTTCTATTATCATTAGCAAGATTTTACTGTAAATTCTCATTCGTGATAAATCTGGGATAATGTTTTAAATAAAACTGATATTTGAATTTTTTTTCTTTGTCTTTCAATTCTCCCTCACACTATCCAGGAACCAAAATCATCACTCAGAAAATCAGAGAGGCATACTTTGCATAAAAAGAACCGTTCTGGCCGTTACAAAATCTGACAGGTAACAGGATAATTTTTTCAAGATAGCATCTTCCATGACGTTCATCGGTAAAATTTGAGATCGGGAGTTTTCTCAGTCCCTTCCCTCTCCAAAGGAAACTGAAATTTAATGGACTTGCAAAATGAAATAAAAATATAAAACTGTGCTTTGGTACTTAGGTCCTGAATATTTAGCCCCCTTTGAGCAAACCCCTTTGTTTTCATTCTCGTTAAGATATTAATATCTCTTAATACACTTCAAGCGCTTTAATTACAGCCATCTCATCGACCCATTAAAGGAACTCCTATCCCCTTGCCCAAGGAAATTATTTGTGGTCATGCTTGGTCTGTAGGCGTGTGATGACTAAGAAATTAAAATAAGAAACGTGATAATTTAACAAATAATCAATTTTGTTAATGACCACCCAGACGGCCAATTCACAATTGACTTGTCTAGCCAGATCAAGCCGCCTAATACTGACTTATTTAGGGAGGGTCACGCTACGACCGATCATCCTAAAATAGTATCCTTACGCAAACCTTAATCTCTGTCTTCTAATACCTACTTTCCAGATGGATCCAATCGTGAAAAAGCCCCTTCAGTTTCGATGGGTCCTGGAGCAATGCAGTTCATTCGAATTCCGTATCTTCCCCATTCCGAGGAGAGGGATTTAGTCATCGCTTCCACGCCAGCTTTAGCAGAGGCAGATGGACATACGAAACCTGAACCATGAGTTGTATACGGTGTCGTAATGCATAGAAAGACACCACCTGAAATGAGAAATAATAATTGTGTCTTGACGGAGAATACCAGTCAGTTGAACTGACTAGATTAATTAGTTGAACACTTATTTTTTCACCTTGTTATCAGCGATAAAAAAGGATTATAACCTGCTGGCCCCCAAGCACTTCGAGCCAGAATGCTAGGCTCGACTTGGATCACACAATTTATGTTTAACCTTGAGCTTAAAAGTAAATGTTTCAAAGAACGTTTTGATAAGCTAAATGCAAAATGTTTCTAAACATGTAATACCAAACTGTGAATGAACAAAACACATATATAGTTAAGAACAATTAGAATTATTTTATAGAAAAGTCCCATAACAGCTTAACTTCATCGTTTTCAAGAACTTTCATCTTTGTTTCCACAAAATGCTCATGTATTTCTGCGTGCATGCAAAACCAGATTTCTTGCAATAGTTCCAATGCATTATTGCGGCACTCTTATCATGTCTACACTTCTTGTAATCATTTTGAGCTGCTGGAGAAGGCCCTTGAAGAATTGCGTGGAGAAAAGCTGGATCGTGCGGCTCTCGCGGAATTATTCATGGAATCAGCCTTACGGCTCAATCAGGAGTTTCATTTGCCTACCGAAGAGTCATCTTCTTGAATGATGCTTCAACGTGCTTCAATGCAATGGTGCTGCTGCGATGAGAAGGAAGGATACACCTCATCATTTCGCATACTCCTCAATCCTTTTTCGCTTCCGGGTGCTTCTCGAATAAAAGACGTTTCATTCCTTCATACTAATGAATGACCAACATTGTCACCAGACATCTCACTGATACAGATGTGAAACGCTTTGATACATTTCTTCACACCAGTATGCAAACTTTTGAAACTGTAGGAATAGGGTATCGAAATGGAAAATCAACCCCCCAAAGTGATGATGAATAGTGAGCATATATCGGAGCATTCTTTGGACAGTATGCTGCCGTCCGAAGCCCATGCTGATTGCGCATAAGTCTGATACGACTGACTAAAAGTTTTCGCCGATAGTAGATAAGTTCGAGAAAGGGTAAGGGAAATGATTCAAAAAAAGGTTTGTATGTTAGGGGCTTTTGCCGTGGGAAAGACCAGCCTTGTGAAGCAATTTATATCTGGAGTCTTTTCAGAGAAATATCATACGACAGTAGGAGTGAAAATCGATAAAAAAACTCTAGAAATTGATGGGGAACCGATGACGTTGATTCTTTGGGACATACATGGTGAGGATGAGTTTCAGAAAATCCGGGCATCATTTTTGCGGGGTTCTTCTGGATATTTACTTGTTGTTGACGGAACTCGCCAAAAAACACTCGAAGTCGTGGAGGATCTTCAGCGAATGGCCCAAGAAAATCTTGGAGATATTCCTTTCGTGGTGGTGATCAATAAAGCGGACCTTGCAGACCAATGGGAAATCCAGAGAGAGACCATTGAAGAATTAGAAGGCCGAGGGTGGGTCGTGATGAATGGAAGCGCGAAAACTGGAGAAGGTGTCGAAAAAGCCTTCTCAACCTTATCCAGACTCATGGTTAAAGCCTAAATGACTGCCTATCCGTTTGCCATTCAAGACTATCTGTACCGTCTTACTATTGAAAGCCGCCATCCAGGCTATTTGTATGTCAGCCCATGTTATCAGATCATTGATGCGGGTGGTTATTTAGCTTATTATGGGCTGCAATCTTACGAGAGAGGCCAATCTATTCATGAACAAGTGTGTTTTTTACATGGGTTACTCCCTTTAGAGGAAGAGTCTGTACAGATTCCATTCGTACAATTCAATGCCAAGCAAGTTGCTGACCTTCACTTGTTTCCGGGTGAATTGGGAGACTGGGTACTTTTACTCGATGCTACAGCAGAAGCGCATGAACGGCAACGAACCCAACAGATGGCCTATGATCTCAAATGGAAACACAATCCCTATTTCTCTTCATGCGTGTAAGTTGTCTCACCCTGAGCCATTGTCAGAATATTGATCAGCTCATTTATGAATGAGTTGCCTATAGGCATGACTGACTCGAATCAGTTTCCTACATTCACCTATCATGAATGATCGTTCTCTTCTCAACGGGCTCATTGAGGCCCTCACCCTTCTTGTCTTAAGACGAGAGAAAGGTTCGAAATCTTTCCAACTCATTGAGCCCATTCCGAACTGGTACTGCGACTTTTCGGGGAAAACCCCGGACGAGGTGCTTGCGAGTCAGGCGTATTTGTGTTCATCCTTTCTTCAGAGTTTTTTTCCGGATGGATCCGAACTTGGCGGAGACCAGCACCGTCTCGAACGACCAGTAAAGCGCCACCAGCGCGACGATGAACATCACCAGATCGCCGAAGATGTAGAGCAGCGCCTTGGGCCGGGGGCCGAGGTAGTGCATCAGAACATCAATGCGGATATGCGCGCGTTCCTTGACCGCAGCTGCGGCGCCGATCCAGGCCAGATAGATGAAGGCGTAGCGGGCGATCTCCTCGCCCCAGATCGAGGAGAAAGCAAACAGCTCCCGCCGGATCACCTCGATCGCCATGGTGATGACCAGCATCACGTAGAAGGTCAACAGCAGCCAGCGCTCCGCGTTCTTGTCTATTGTTCGCAGGATTTCCATCGCTGTTCCCGGTGTTCAGGCACACCCCCGCAGCCAGCCCGGCGGGCTGCTGCAGAAGCGGCGGTTTCGGTAGCGGGCGGCGGCCGGTGCCCGGCGCGCGCCCCTGCGTCGGTCAGGCGTCGTGGACGAAGTATTTGCCTTGGGTGCCTGCGGCCTCCTCCAGCTTGGCGAAATTGTCCATCGACCCGGCCAGCTCAGTCTTGAAGGAATCCCATTCGCTGCGCTGGTAGCCGCCGGCGTCTTTCCACTCTGCCAGCTGGTCATCGCTCAGCGAGTGGAATTCGACGCCTGCCTTGGTCAGTTCCGCCATTGCATAGGTAAGGAAGCCGTGTTCTCCTGCACCGTCAAGGAAGTGAAAGCTCCGAAAGCGGCTGAGATCGACGACGAGCTGGCCAAGAAATTCGGTGCCGAAGACCTGGATGGTCTGAAAGCGCAGATCTCTGAGCGTCTGGAAGCCGAATACGCCGGCGCCGCCCGCGCCGTGATGAAGCGCGCGCTGCTGGACAAGCTGGACGGCCTGGTCTCCTTCGACCTGCCGCCGTCGCTGGTCGACGCCGAGGCCAAGCAGATCGCGCACCAGCTGTGGCATGAGGAAAACCCGGAAGTGCAGGGCCACGACCACGGTGAGATCGAGCCGACCGAAGAGCACGTGAAGCTTGCCGAACGCCGCGTGCGCCTGGGCCTGCTGCTTGCCGAGCTGGGCCAGAAAGCGGAGGTCGAGGTGACCGACGCCGAGATGACCCAGGCGATCATGAGCCAAGCCCGCCAGTACCCGGGCCAGGAACGCCAGTTCTTCGAGTTTATCCAGCAGAACGCACAGATGCAGCAGCAGCTGCGCGCGCCGATCTTCGAAGACAAGGTTGTCGACCACATCGTCGAGCAAGCCAAAGTCGAGGAGAAGGAAGTCTCCAAGGAAGAGCTGCAGAAGGCGGTTGAGGAGCTGGAAGAGGAGTAATCCTCTCCCTCTCGCAGGATTAACGAAAGGCCGCCTGATGGGCGGCCTTTTTCGTGTGCGGTCCGGTCACAGAACCACGCGTTCCTGCAGCCATAACAGCGACGGGTAGGCCGCCAGCCAGATCCAGAAAAACCGGTTCAGCCCATACAGGCAGGCATTAGCGAGATGGAACAGCGCCGCGGTGAACAGCGCCAACACCAGCGCCTCTTGGCTGAACAGGGCCAGCGGGAAAAGAACCTCGAACAGCATCACCGCCCAGCCCATCATCCACAGCAGCCGCGGGCGGTCTACAAGGCTGCGGAGGCCCTCGCTAACGGGGTAGGCTGAAAAACGGAACACGTCCTGCAGCGCGCGTCCAGAGCACCACACCGGGTTCACAATCTTCACCTGGCCGGAGATGAAATAGCAGATGACCGGCTGTCCGGCGAGATAGGCAAAGGCAGCTGTTGCATTGGTGATTTATTTTTTCATTATAGTAGCTTTTTAGGCATAATTGAGGCGGTATGATATAAGTGGCTACATCAGTGGATGAAACAGTTTGTCACCAAGGTTTAGAAAAATAAACCTGTGGAGCGATCTCCACCCGCTAAAAGTAAATATCGTCGGTGAAAGCTCATTTTTATAGCTGAATAGTCATTTCGCTTAATTGGCCAGTACTTTATTTCCTGAGAAACATCCACTGCCTGTGGATAGATACGGTATCGATATGGTATTGATATACATCGATAAGGACGGGATAGACTTAATTTACACTTCAATAACGTTTAAATCAAGAACAACAAACCCGGGGTGCTGATACATTAACATGTATTTTAAATTCAGCTGTACGTGGTACATGTTAGTATTATTGTTTCCTTTTTCATTGAAGACAGGGTGCGCGGCTCAAAGCTCACCCTAAAATTCTCCATCTTTTCCTTCCGTACTCTTTTTCTAAGGGAAAATAATTTCATTCTGTTTATATCTTTTTAACAAAGAGCTATATGTTTGACTTTGATTTGTTTTAATCAATACTATGGTCCAAATTAATTTTTTTTTTTAATTTTTCTAGAGAGTCTAGCTCTCTAGAAATCTTTTATGAAATTTTAATTTTTAATGAGGTTATGAAAATTTTAGAAATCATTTTTTTTAAGAATTCCTTAGAAATTACCATGCTGATCGTGCTCTCTCATCCCTCCACTCTAAGTCTTTTGATTTTGTATCCTTATGAAAGAAAACTTAAGGAAAAGGTAAAAAAACTGGGAAATTGTTTACAGTATATTTAGGTTTCATTTTTGCATTACTGAAAATATAATTCAATTCAAATAATTTGACTTGGTTTTCATTTCAAAAAATCAATGGAGGCGTGATAACTCAATAAATTAAAATCACAAGATTGGTGTTAAAAAAAAAATCTTGAAAAAGTCTATGCACCGACAATTATATTGTCTGGCAGCAATAATACTACCTGTTTAATCTAGGACAACTAGAAGTAGTGGTTTTACGATGGAATTAACTGTCTAGAATGGAAGTTGGGTAGCATTAGCCAGCTCAAGCTCTAAATATAACACAAATTTCCCTACTATAAATACATATATATTAAAAGATCTGCATTCTTTTTGTGACGGATTAATGAGCTGATGTGTTGAATGTGTTGGTGGATGCAATGTTGTCAGAAGCTTCAGGTGATTTAAGCAGTATCAAAATGATTATTAATTAATGAGCGTGGTAGTACCAAATTTTTATTCAATATCTTCTAGAAAAAAGATAGATATACCAAATGCGGGAACTTGGAAAAACAGTTTAGTTCAATAGAATTTTGTTCTTATAAATAAAGTTAGTCCCAAGGAAATTACAAACCTATAGCGACATTTGATTTATTTCACACCCTGAGCCATTTGCTAGCACATTAAAATCGTATAAGTGGTATACTCTTTTCTACCCTAATGTTCAGGCTGTATCCAATGGGGAGGGGGAGGACTAAGGGTTTGATATAACCAGTGGGAGGGAGGGCTAAGGGATCCCTACCTCCACCCCCAAAACAGTGTCCAACCCGTAAAAGTATAACAAAAATGCATATAAAAAAACTAGACTCGTTTTTAAAGTTTTTGTGCACCCCCCTTCCAACGAAAAAGGTTCCCTCCTCTCCCTCGAAAAAAATACTATCAACACCATGTTTACTGACAAACAGTTATTTTGCTTATTTTGCTTATTTACTCTATCGAACCAACGACGAAAGATGTCCAAAGATTTTGCAAAAATTTCCAGCAGACCCTACTTTCAGGACTGCTTAGCCTACTTTGGATTAGATCACAAAAAACTGAAATACCGAATTCTTTTGCAATTTGCTCAGAATTACTGGACATAAATGACTGGCGTGACACAGTAAAATTTGAGATGTGTTTAAACTGTATCTCAAAAGGAAGTACCCCAAGATTCCAGAGAGCAAGGAGCCAATGATAATACCCAGCCGTTCGTCAATGATGAGGTTGACGCCGGTTTCTTCAAACGCCAGTGAACCGATGAATAAACTCATGGTGAAACCGATCCCACATAGTGCGGCCGTACCGTAAAGAGAAAGCCAGGAAATATCCTTAGGCAATTTGGCAAATTTCATTTTGATGCCCAGCCAACAGAAGCCAAAGACACCGATTTGCTTGCCAACGAATAACCCGGCGGCAATACCCAAGGGAATGTTGTGGAGCATTTGCTCTGGTCCCATTCCCTTGAAACTAATGCCTGAATTGGCGAAGGCGAAAACAGGCAGAATGAGAAATGCAACGGCCGCGTGCAGATCGTGTTCCATATTTTTCAAAGGAGAAGTATGCGGTTCCCCTGGTTTTTTCATGGGAATGAACATGGCGAGCAGCACGCCGGCCAGCGTTGCATGCACACCGGATTTGAGCAGTGCCACCCACATGGTCAGACCAATAAAAATATACAGGCTTTTTTGCCAGACCCCGCGCTTGTTCATATAAAACAAAATAGAGATACAAAGTCCTGCCACCGCCAGGGCCAAAAAGGAAATTTTGCTGGTATAAAAGAAGGCAATAATGATGATGGCACCGATGTCGTCGAAAATCGCGAGGGAAGTAAGCAAAACCTTCATGCTGTTGGGTACTTTTGACCCTAAAAGAGAGAGGATTCCGATGGCAAAAGCGATATCGGTCGCAGCCGGTATGGCCCAACCTTGCAGTGCAAATTCGTCCTCACGATTGAAGAAGATATAAATCGCCGCCGGCACGGCCATGCCACCGATTGCACCCAGGCCGGGTAATACTATTTTTTTGGTATCCGAGAGCTCGCCTTCCAGAAACTCCCTTTTTAATTCGAGACCTACCAAAAGGAAAAAGATGGCCATCAAACCGTCATTGATCCACAGCAGTAAGGGTTTGTCGATACCAAAGGTCCCGAGCTTGATGGAAAATGGCGTGTCAATGAGCAGGTTGTAGTAAGTGCCCAGCGGTGAATTGGCAAGAATAATCGCCAGCACAGCCGCAATCATGAGCAAAATTCCACCGGCAGAATCTCTTTTTAGAAATGCAGATATATAGGAACCCTGTTGTTCACTCATGGTTCTGGTTCTCCTTAATGGGGAGCCGATGGACACTTTGTTTGTGTGGTAATTCTATTCAATATCCTCAATCTCGTCAAAAGGACCACGAAGAAATGCTTGGTAAAAAGTCCTTGTAAAAAGGGGCACGCGTGAAGAACTCAAATTCGAAAAAATGAATGGCCTAGTGCTCTAAACCAAGACGACCGGTTCTGTGAACTTGAGCATCATCGATTCAGAGGCCTTAGGTATTGTCCTTCATAAACATCATCATTGCGACGTGCTCATAAAACTTGGGCAGCATGAGTTTGAATGAAAGAGCAAGGCTCTCTAGGCCGGCGCTTTTTGCAGGGGGAAGAACAGAGTAAAGACCGTGCCTTGGCCTTCTTCGCTTTCAATGGTGAGCCGTGCTTGGTCTGCATGAGGTGTGTGTAGGAATATCACTGGAACCGCAGTTTACAAAACATCTACACTGTTGTTAGACCCATATTTTTCGCATGTCAGGAAAGCAGTGACCACTTGTTGAAGCAACGACTCATTGAAGCGGCGATTTGCTGAAGCGAAGATTTATTGAAGTGACGGGTTATTGAAGCAACGATTTATTGAAGTGACGATTATCTACAAGGCAGAGAAAATGATGACAGGCTCAAGGAACGAGTCGCAGATCAAGAAAAAAAATCCATTGACTAGAAAAAATCGTTTTAGAGGAAACAGAAGAATTTGTAACACAAAAAGAAAATACAGGCTGAAGAAAAGCTGAGCTCAAGGAACGAGTCGCAGAAAAAGAAAAAGAATAAGTAGAATAGAAAAAATCGTTATAGAGCAAACATAACAACTGGCAACGCATAGAAAAATATGAATTCAAGAATAGATGTGCTCAAGGAACGAGTCGCAGAATAAAAAAAAATCACCCTAATGAGAACTTTGTTCATTCTTACAATTGCCAGACCAAGCCTCGGAACAATAGCTGTGTGAGGGTTGGTAATGGAGGGCTAGAAAACGATGACGGTGTTTCTTACTACATCAATTTCGAACTTCAGTGCCTTTTTATCAAGATAAAATATTGATAAACACTTTGGAAGAATTGCAAGGGAATGTTACTGAAGAGGTGAAGCGTATTGCTATTTCATCATCGGAAAAAACGGAAAGCGCAAGAAACTTGAGGTCTTTGCTACCTGCTCAATATGGGTTTTCAGAAATGGAACAGCAGTCACTTTGTGAATTTTGGGAGGTTCTTTTAGCCACCATAAAAGAAGAAAATTCCACAAATGACCCTAAGGGTGCCTTGAATGAACTATTCTCTTACAAAGTGACTCGATACTTGACTTGTTCCGTCTGTCAATGGAGTAAAATTGAGGAAAAAATTGACAATTGGGATGTTTGCTATTTCCCTGTACCAGGAGTTAAAAATCCTTCAGACCGTGCTGACGAAGAGATTTTAGATCTGACAGACATACCATTTAGGGAAGTACTTAGCCCGTGCCAATCGGGAGAAAAATGCCCAAAAGGCCGTGAATGTCGACGCAAGACTATATTCACCCACACCCCAAGATTCCTTTCTATTAATATAGACAAGACATCTTTGTCAAACAAAACAAATAGACGGAATGTAGATTTTGATCTGGATGATGTTTGGCTTAGCAGGACAAATGAAAGTAGTGTGAATATAAGTGTGAATATATGATTGTCGTGAATCATCAGAACCCTATCGAGCATGCTTTTTGGTCAATCGTGGGGGACCTGATTACCATTTCGGTCATTATTCCGTTTATGGGAGGACCGTAGAAGAAATTGGTGCTTATGTTATTGTTATTGATGCGTTACTGTTCAGTCGTAACGGTGCTAAGCGATACTGCAAAAATTGATTTCTCAGGAATGACTTTCTTAGTTGTTGAAAAGCGGATGTAAGGATTGGTACCGGGATATCATTGGCACCGCAGTTGACAAAACACCTATACTGCTGATAACAAGCCAATAAGGTATATCCTCAATTTAGGCAGGCTGAGAAAGAAGTGACCACTTATTGAAGCGACAGTTTATTGAAGCAACAATTTTTTGAAGCGATTGAAGCGACAATTTATTGCATGTTGACCATTCTGTAAATGTACCGCTAAATGAACAACAGCTGGACTACGTTCATGTATCGGAAATGAAAGAATTCACTTTATCAAGTATTATTTTTGTATTATAGACTGGAGGTAGTATTATTTTAGTATTATTTGTTATTTGTTTACTATTAGGTAAGAGGCCTTGACTCTTAGTGGTATTTTGTTGATTTTTACCCTTTTATTCAATTTCAGGTCTCGGGTTTAAGTGGTCTAATGATGACTGGATTGCGCATAAAGACGATTTTAATGCTATTTTGGCAAACTTGAATGTGGTTTGTGATGAGAAACCAGTGAACCCCGCAATAGCACCGGCTTCATTGGAAGAAAAATCAAAATCTACAAAGAGTCGAGTTCAGTAAGTTGCTATATTTAGGATCCTTTGTCCGAGAGGGCGAGGGTTTGAATCCTAGTATCCCCGTTTATTTGGTTTGGGATAGGGGTCAGTGGCGTGACCCTGTAAGCTTAGCCAGAGTCGACGCAGCTCTAAATGAGTACCTGGAAAAATCTGGGGTAGGTAAACAGGAAGGGTTTGCAAAAGCACAGGATTGTTGGCCCCCAACCTCCCATTGCACTTCCTGGCTGAAGGGTCAATTGCTATTATAATTATATTGTTTTGTAATTGTTTTCATTTTTCTTTTTCACAGGATTCCGATTGTTATTTTTTATCTTTTTATTATCTTGTACTATTTTTAATTAATTGCATCTAAACAGAATGTAATTTATCATCACTAATAAAATAAACTGAAAACACTAAGTAGCCTGCATTAATTTGACAGTTGAAATTGTAGAAGATGCAATCATAGCTTTTATGAGCCCGGAATTTTGTAAGGGCAGAATCTGTTGTTGAACCTTTTCAAGGTAGAGAGGATTTTTTCAGCCTCTAGATCACATAGATCAATATATAGTGTTTTGAAATTATTGGATCACCTGTTGTGTTGTCTCAGGAAATTTTTACCGTCTTTACCTTGGGTGCCGTAAGCAATATCTCCCATCTTCTGAACATACAAGGTGAATTTAGCAACTTTGGAAGAACTTTTAGGTTCTTAATAATTTAAAAATGGGATTCATAAAGGCATGATAAACTTTCTAATAGCCTGCAACAAAATATTGCACGTGTTACGCCTGAACCACTTCTTCGCGTAATTAATTCATATATTCGTTCAGGTACATTTCCTAGTAGATGGAAAATTGCACATGGATTTCCATTGCATAAAAAGGAGATAAATCTAATATAAATATAACTGTCTCCCAGTTGCAATATTTTCATCATTGTCTAAAATCATGGAGAGAATTTTATAAGAAAAATTTTTTTTTATTTAGATAGAATATATTTCTTTACCGAGACTTAGCTTAGATTTTGAGCTGACCATTCAACAGAACAAGCAGTTGCAGTTTCTTTTTTTCACTAAAATTAAATCATTATTTGGATAATAATTACCGTGTCCTTTGATATTAAAACAGATTTGACACTCTAAACCAGGTGTTCTTTTTAATAAAATGTTACAATGGAGGGGGACTGGAAATAGTAAAATTCCATCATCATTATTTTGTAAAACACATTTTTCCATTTTCGGTTTTAAAGATAATTCATCCCTCTTTAATGCATCTTATTTAAATTACTTTTAATCATATGTCTGAACAATTTTTGGACGCATATAAAACCACTTCAGAAGCGTCAAAATAAAGAAGCGAGAATACTTGTAATTTTTTTTTACATCGACCTTTAAAACTCCAATTTGCAGCGGAGGCGGGAATTTTTTTTCCTGAAAATTCTAGACTTGATACATAGAAGAAGTGCATGACATGGGTGAAACACCCAACAAGTGCATTTTTAGGCGACTATTTTAGATACATTAGATTGTCTGATCCATTCGGCCATTTTTTATTTTGTCCGGGTATTGTATAGGATAAACACGTCAATCATTTGATCTATAAACATACAGATAGGTCTCAATCCATCAGAAGAAAAAAGATTTTGACGATAAAACCAGATGGGAAAGGGGCAGGACACAACAACAAAACTGAGTTGCACAAAATGGTAATTTAAGATTAGATCACGTACATTAATGTTACACATTACCTACATGTAAAAGTACACATCACTACACGAATTTGTGTAGCTGAAGAACAAACTCGATCGGTTACCAGGTGTTAACTGTGACGCATAACTTTATTAAGATGTACCTTTTTTATTGGTAATTAAGCCTATGAGGACGCTGTCACACTTGTTGGTCTTCATGGAGAATTAACAGGAGTCCAGACACTATGTCAAAGACGGACGATGGTCCCCACTGCCACCGGTGTGTACCCCCTTTCCAACATGCTGCGGTACAGTCGGATATAGCCAAGTCATGCTCTGCCAAAATTGAGGAGAGGATTCAATTGCTACTATTTTTACGAGATTTAGTGCCACACGCTACAATGAGTCAGAAACGACTCTTACACACTTTGTACCTGGGGCACACTTGTGGTCCATCACAACATCACACTGAACTGTGAAGATAGCCATTTTGACTAGGAATTGGCGGGAGCGGAAGGAGATGATCCGATGCCAAGGTCGTATCCAGAGAGATAGGGGTTTGACCCCTCCCACCGCAATATTTGTCTGACTCGCAAAAACGTAACAAAAAGGGATATAAGCTAATTTTTTATGCGTTTTAAGTTCGTTAGAAAGATGTGTCGTACCCTCTGAGTATGGAAAATCTTAGTACCACTCGATTAAACTACTCTAGGATATTATGTGTGGTCTTCGCCTTTGAAATCTCAGGCTGTGCACCATCTGTTATTTCCCCTCTAAAAGAAGCCATCAAAAGCGGGTATTGAAATTTAGTTCAGTTCCATGCCAGATGTTTTTCAAAACTGCTGCCGTTTGTTGTGTAATTCGGCGTACCCAACATTTGGAAAGCTTAGACGTCTTACTTTAGGGTGATCAACAACTATTGAAATGCTTATTTATCTTCTTTATTCATCGAACTGCGGGACTATGAAGACATTTCTCGACGTATCTATTGAATCTGGCAATTGGATTAATGTCAGTGTTGTTAGACCAAATTTCAGGGTTAATACTCCAATTTATAATGCTTGTTATTTCTAGCATTATTATTTGATCTATGAGTGTGTAATAGGAGAGGACTTAAAATTCTCTAAGGCGCTTATTGCTGCTGGAGTTACTTTATTCATTGAACCTTATTTTTGGCTTTACTATAGGTAAACACGAGTCTGACCACTACAGGGGGGACGGGAAGGATTTTTCCGTGGGGGTGATATTGCGCAGAAAGTTCATGGTTTGGCAAATGTATTTAAATTCCTCGTAGTGGAGGATCTATTGGACAAATCTTTATAGGAATTCTCCCTATACCCTTTGCGTGCATGTATGATTGTACAAGGGTAATCAGGGTAACATTTCTTTTGACTGTAATGCATTAGTCTATAATACTATCTTTAATATACAAGAACCAATAGTTTAATTACGCCATAAGATAAGTCAAACATACCAACAATTAACTCGGGTATAAAAATTACTAATAACGCTTAGGGCTTTATATTAGAATTTGAGTTGCTGAATCACGTTCACCTTGAGCACTTCCAAGAATCGCCAAAGCATAAAAGGCCGCTGCTTCCAGATCTTTGGGAAACTCTTCCGTGAGCTGACGCATGGCTTTCCTATAGGCATCGTCGCGTGCCTGTTTGTCTCCTTCTCCGTACAGAATTGCAACAGCTCGAAGATAGCCCTTTTCCCGTTTCGTCTGTGCTTTGGCTAATCGCATGTCAGGATTGGGGGCGAGGCGATAAAGAATTGCACGGCCCTCTTTGAGATTCTGTTCACCCCATAGAGGATGATTTGCAGTCATGGCTTCGCCCCAATAGGCCATGGCAAAACTTGGGTTGAGTTGTTGGGCCTGAAGAAAGGCCTCTTGTGCATCGTCATATTGAAAGTTATGAAGCAGCAGCACTCCGCGAAGAAACCACGCTTGGGCTTTTGGACTTCCAGATGTTGGAAATTCAATTTGTCCCAGCCCGACCGTGGATGGTTCAATCGCAGGCAGCGAGTTGGAGGAAATAGTTGGGGCAGGGTTTGTAAACACTAATATTGCAAAGAGGGCAACGATGATAAAGAACAAAGGTTTCATGGCTTGTTGGTTGAAACATCAGGCCGGGTATCGCGAACAAACCCATTTTTGTTTGGCATCTTGATCGTGGGAAGAGTTTTTTGGTTCACAATTAGAGTTTCCTCGATAATCCCGTTGCTGAACAAAATCCAGGCGATAACAGAATAGACTTGATTGGGAGATAAGGACTGAGGAGCTGTAGGGGGCATGGCGCGGTAAATGTAATCGTACAACGTCGTCGCGAAAGGCCAAAAGCTTCCCACCGTTTTCAAAGGATGATCTGCCGTCAGCGAATTTTTACCACCTACAAGTTTCGGCATGGGTCCCTCGATCCCGGTTGTTCCATGGCATGATGCACACAGGCTTGTGTAGACCGTTGCTCCCTCTTTTGCCGTTCCTTGTCCTGATGGCAAGCCTTCACCATTTGGACTGATGTCGATGTTCCAGTCCTGAATCTCGGCTTGGGTTGCGGGGCGACCGATGCCGTAATGTTCAGGGGCTTTCGCGACAGACACAAGAGGCCAGGCAATAAGGATTGCCGTCGTCAAAGTCCAAATATGACTCAGAGGCAATTTTTTAAACGTGGACATTTTCGACCTGTCCTTCTTTGGTGATTTTCCAACTTTGAATCGCATTATTGTGATAATAGGAATTCAGACCACGAACTTCCACGAGTTCAGTTCGTGTGGGTTGCAGGTAGCCCGTTTCATCCTCACAGCGACTTTGAAGAATGGCTTCCTGGCCATGCCATTGCCAGCCAATTCGAAATCGCGTATGGCACATCGGTAGAACGGGTTCTTGGAGCTTAGCGGCTTTCCATGATTTTCCACCATTCGTACTAACATCTACGCGCGTAATTTTTCCACGTCCGCTCCAGGCCAATCCTCGAATTTCAACGAATCCTGGTTGTTCTAACTGTTGCTCACCAGATGGGGATGTAATCACGGATTTTGCGTCCATTTCGAAGGTAAACTGGCGTGCTTGACCATCCGGCATAAGGTCAGTGTATTTGGAAGTTTCTTCTCGAGTCATGGCCGGATTTTTCATAAGCTTCAAACGGCGTAACCATTTCACGCAGGTATTGCCTTCCCAGCCGGGAACAACGAGCCTCAGCGGATAGCCCTGCTCGGGACGCAGCGCCTCACCGTTCATGGCGTATGCCAACATGCAATCGTCCAGCGCCTTGAACAGGGGGAGCCTTATCGCCAGCACCAATTAAGGCTTTGGCTCCCAAACCAACACCGGCTGCAGCGGAGAGTTCGCCACCGACATATTTACCCGCCAGTGCGTAAGCACCAGGTCTTGTGTCTGATGTGGCTGAGATCACGGTGAAGGCCATCTTTTCATCGGTTTTGAAGCTCAAATCCAGACCCAGACCAATACCGGTTTCACCGACATAACGTTCAATCTTGCCGGCATTGTCATATTCGCAATTAATATCGGCAGTAGAACGGATCAATAGATTGACCCGAGAGCCAGGTACGACCTCACAGGTCATGACACCGAATTCAAAACCGGCTTTTTCATCAGCCATCACTTGTGGCATGAACCCCATCAATGCAGAAGAAATTAAGACCAGGACGGAATTTTTTATAGAGAACAGATTTGTCATAGAT
>JAAAKM020073195.1:29256096-29277029 GCA_010016025.2 Alatinidae sp. Z8VKAUB7J3 | reverse complement strand
GGCTTCCTTTATTGTTAGAAGTAGCAGTATAAGAATATAGACAATTAAGTGGATGTATTTCCAGTTAATTAACGAATTTTTTCATATGTTATTCATCTGTCAGAAAATTGGCTGACTTTGAGGAAACAATTTGTATCAACAATGCTATCATTTGGCCCATTAGGAATACTTCCCGGCAAACCATCGTTTTTTATATGAAAATAATCAAACCCGTTCAGTATGAGTAGTGATTTACAGGACAAGGTCAGACCCCTCAAGGCCAGCCCACGTATCATTCCCAGAAGTGAGCATAACGTCAGTCGCAGCGAGATCAGTGATGCGGCCCTGAAAGTGCTCTATCGTCTTAAAAGCGCCGGTTATCATGCCTATCTTGTTGGCGGGGCGGTAAGAGACATTCTGCTGGGCTTGCATCCAAAAGATTTCGATGTGGTGACCGATGCCCATCCTGAACAAATCCGTGAATTGTTTCGAAGCTGTCGACTCATCGGCCGACGTTTTCGGCTTGCCCATGTGCGTTTTGGTGATGAGATCATTGAGGTCTCCACCTTTCGGGCACCTCATCATACTTCGGATGAGGGTTTGCAGTCGGAAACGGGGCGAATCATCAGGGACAATGTTTATGGTTCGATAGATGATGATGTCTGGCGTCGTGATTTCACGGCCAATGCCCTTTTTTACAACATAGATGACTTTTCCATTGTTGATTATGTCGGTGGAGTGAATGACATAGAGGCAAGACAGTTGCGTTTCATTGGTGTGCCGGAAGAGCGTTATCGCGAAGACCCGGTGAGGATGTTGAGGGCTATCCGCTTCGCGGCCAAACTCGATTTTACGATTTCTAAACAGGCTGAAGATCCCATCCAGGATTTGTCAGGTTTGTTACATGAGACCCCGCCTGCTCGTTTATATGAAGAGTTTAATAAGCTCTTTCTGAGTGGCCATGCCGTTCGGACATATGAGTTATTACAACAATATCATTTATTCTCTTGCCTCTTTCCCGAAGCTGCGCGTCATTTGCAGGAAAACAAACAGGCCGAAGCCTTGCTTTTGTCGGCATTGGAGAACACCGATCTTCGATTATCCGAAGATTTACCGGTGACGCCGGCCTTTATTATTGCTGCCTTATTATGGTCGCCTATCCGGAATCTGTCCGATGAGTATATGGGCAATGGATTGCCGGAATACGAGGCGATCCATCTGGCCAGCGATGCGGTGATCTCTCGTCAAGTAAAGACGATTGCCATGCCCAGAAGGGTGACCATGATGTCGCGTGATATCTGGTTGTTGCAATCACGATTGAAACATCGCCAACATAAGCGGGTTCTATGGGGAGATACATTTCTAGCTAGTTTAAGGAAATAGAGAAGGGCGATATTTTTGGGTCCTTTCGGATACAGTCTCAGCTCCTTTTTTTAATGGTAGAACTATAGCCCAGCTTGTTTCTAATAGCATCACTGCTCAAAAGATGTTCCAAAGACGAAAACAAATCTTTCATCGTGAAATATAACCCTATCCTTCTCTGTGATATGAAAATTGGGATAAGGTTGTAATTATTGAGGTTTAAAGAAGTATTGCATAATATCGATTCCCCGAATGTCATTCAGTTTACTTAAGTTATTTTGTAGGGTACTCCCCCTGTCCTAGTAACCAAAATCAACAATTGCCTGAACTATACCGTACTTTGCAATATAAATTCTCCTGTGTTGATGTAGCTTAGGGACGAAGGAAGAACACAGTTATTTATCATCCTGATTAGAACAATTTATTATTTTTGCATTCAGAAGATGGAATTCCAAGTTCTTGGGAGGGATATAGTTCAGAGCCCCCTTCCCCTCAGTTACATGTCTCAAAAGAATTTTTAAGCTTTTAGGCCTTCCTTTGTGTCGTCTCTTACTGTGTTGGTAATACGTGGTCTCTCAATTCCGATCTTCTTAAACGTAATTTACTGCGGAGTCCGATTTCGCGATTATATCTGAAAATCATCTGCACTGCTCTTTACTTCGGCCAAAGTTGAGACAAAGCAAAATAGGGGTGCTTAAAAAGCAATTTGAGTTTCTTACAGTTTTTCACGTTGTTTAAATGCAAGGCGCAGCTTAGATACCAATATACAGCTACGAAAACTCCATTTATTTTTGGGACACAGTGCGCCGTAGCGATGCTAGCGGCTGGAGAAAGGAAACTGGTATTGGTATCTAAATGGTGACAGGAAACTGGTACTGGTATCTAAGCTGTGTATACAACAAAACAACAATTGCGTTCCCGCCTATGGTGTTGCAGTACGATCTATTGTCGGAGCGCGGGCTTGGAGGAGGCGCCAAGTTCAGAGCTCTGTACCAAAAGCTGCTCACGGGCAGGATAGGAGTTTTCATAACTTTATTGGTATCTAAGCTGTGATGTGCACCGTATGACACATACTACGTATGATGGCACGAGGGGCTCTCCGTGATTTGCATTAGGCGATGAAAAACTTGTATCAACAGCCCAGTGCCAGTACTCTTCGTCTGCTAACCTAGTCTTAAATTCTCTAAGAAGAGCATCCTCAAGATCTGTACGGCTTGACCATTAGTATTGCCCAGGAATGAAAATTATAATGGTAATAAGGTTTAGTTTACATTTGGTAGCAAAAAGCTTTATTGAGCTTAAGAGAGAGATTAGAATACCTTTTACTTCTGCAAATACAGTTTCCAGAGATTTGTTACTGAAAAAATTTCGTTTTACTCGGGCAATTTCTTTAAAATTAAAGCATTCAGCTTAAAATATGCTCAAAATGAACATTAGCCTTGGATTTTTTTTTTTAGGTTAAAAGCCAATGTAAAAATCGGCTTAGCTCTTTAATTGCGAAGAGATATTTTCCCACCAGTCTTTTTTTCTCACTGATAGACTCGTTTCTGGATTTGTCTACTAGGAAAGGCTCTCGATCGATATGACAGCATCTATTAAATATTCCTAAGATGATTCTAGGGTTTGCCATCAAAGTAAAACTAATTTTTAGAAGTAAAAAATGAGTTACTTCAGAATTGTAAATTTCCAGTTAGGGGTCTTCCAGAGTCCGTTAAACTGACCATATTATGGCTCAACCGGTCAGCAAGAAGAGTCGGATTTGTTCTGTTGAGGGATGTGGAGGCAAAATCCTTGCCAAAGCATTTTGTTGCAAACATTATTATCAATACAAAAGGCACGGATGCGTCACCAGCGCAGCGCGTAAAAAGCGGACCCATTGTATGATCGAGGAGTGTGATCGCCCGCATTATTCCAGAGGCTACTGCTCAAGACATTACCAGCAGCTCCTTAAAAAAGGGAATCCTCTTAAAGAAACCTCTCGCCGTGTTCCTAAAATTTATTGCTACGTCAACGGCTGCCGACATACTGTCTTTGCTAGAGGTTACTGCCGGCTTCATTACATCAAGATGAGATCTCTAGAAATGCTCGCCGAAGCCCATCCTGAATGGGTGGTTCTAGGAGACACAATGGCTCAACTAGCTGGTGAAGAAACTGTTCTTGCTGAACCTTTAACTTATGACGATCAGCTAAAGGAAGCTTTTGCTTTTGTTAATGAGCAGTGACTTTTGAAATTGCCCAACTCAAACTTCACTTGGAATTTGAAAGTCTTTGGTCGCGGCAAGAAGTTGAGTCACCTCAATGCCCTAAAATTAACTCAGAAGCAAATTTACTCATCTTCAGAAGATCCCAAAATCATTTTTCACAGGCAGCTCAACATCTTCTCAATCTCATTTTAAAATCCATCGAAGTAACGTCTGAAACGTGTGAATTCGCTCTCTGGCCCCAAAGCTCCGACCAGCTTCACCAACTTTGCCAAAAACATCAGCCCAAAGGGCTTCTTTTTTTAGACTTTCCTGACCAGTCAATAGAAGTCATTCCAAAAAACCGAAAGACTCTAGCTCAATGTAAAATCCCCCACGCCTCAATTCACCATCCGGAGCATCTATTGAAATACCCCCAAGAAAAAATAAAAACCTGGCAGATTTTGCAAAATTTTAAAGAGAATCTCGATCAAAAAATTTACTTTTAGTTAAACAACCATATCCATCATTTTCTTGACACACTGCTTTATCCTGCCTAGAATCCGGCTCCTATAATTTTTGGAGTCCATACGGAGCGATATGAACCTAAATTTCAAGGTTGCTTGGGGCATCGAACTCGGTAATGCGAGCGTCAATGCTGTCAAGATTCAGCGGGGCAAAGCAGAACCTCAAATTATCGCTCACCACGTGGTCCCCTACGACGCCCCCATCGAAAATGATGAAGAGTTTCACGATACTGCTCTGGCAGCCCTTTCCCGCCTGATCGCTGAAGCCGGCATCAAAAAAAAGGATGCTATCATCACTACCGTTCCTGGCCGTTCCGTTTTTGCCAGACCGGTGACCCTCCCCCCCATGGATTCCAGTCGTATCCCCGAGCTTATTAAGTATGAAGCCTCCCAACAAATTCCCTTTCCCATTGAAGAGGTTGTTTGGGATTATTACGTCATGCCTTCTGATGAGGATTCTCAAGAAGTGACCGCCACGATCTTTGCCGTTCGCCGAGAAGAGATTGATGAACTTCTAGCTATCTTCCATGAAGCCAATCTCCAAATACAGGGCATTCAAACTTCTCCTTTGGCTCTATTGAATTTCGTTCGCTATGACCACAACCTCGAGCAACCTTGCGCGCTGATTGATGTGAAAACCTCTAACATTGACTTCATCATTCATAACGAGAACAGTTTTTGGCAGCGCAACATCACTCGAGGGACCCACGACATCAACAAAGCTTTGATGACTAAGTTCAAAATACCTTTCTCACAAGCTGAAGAACTCAAGAATGTTTTTTCCCTTCTTCATTACGACATGGAAAGCTGATTAAAGGAACTGTATTTAAGAGCACATCAGTCTGTCCATATGATAGAGTTCTGCTTACTGCTAAAGTGCATCAACAAAATTTTCTGTCTGATAAAGATCTAGGCTATAATCAAAATCTCCTAAACATTTTTCTTGAAAAGAGGTGATATGTGATTTTCTGGTACGTCTTTCTTGCTCCTATTAGATTATGTCATCACTTGATTATGTATGTGTACATCAAAGCTGGTATAGCCGTACACAAAACTGATACAAATAAGCATAATAAATAAGCAGATACAAATAAATGAAAACTTCCTATTTTAGAGCCTTTAAACACTTTAAAATTAGATTGATTATTGCCACTATATGTCTAGAATAAGTTGATTTGAGGTTCCCCAGTAGCAACTCATCTTTTCCACCATTAAACAAATCTCCCCTTAGATTTGCCAAATCATTGCACCTAAAAAGAAAATATCTCAGTCCGTTCTCCAAAATACCGCGTAGTGGGGAAATCCATCATCTATTTAGAAAATTAAGATCCCTACAATTTGTTACAAGCGGTAGACAATGAGCTCGCATTTGAATTTAAATTTTAATATATTTAATTGATAACTTGAAATAACATTCTTCCCCAAAACTCTCTTAATACTTTTATGGTAAATATAGTTATTTAGAGTGTTCTAGAAATCACAATGCATTTTATGAAATCGCGTATTTTCATTTATTTTTCTGTTTCTGGTTCTTCAAGTTCATAGTATTATAACTTTTGTTTTCTGAGCCAGTTCAGTTCCATTAGAGCACAAGTTTAAAATTTTCAAGAGGTTGAAATTCATTGCTAAGTTTTAACCCTTGGCAGAAGAATTCTTTTCTCCCTTGGTTAGTCCAGTAAGGAAGAAAAATATTGGTAATTTAGATTTTTATTTGTGCAAGACTTATCCCAACTATTTAAGTATTTTGTTTCACAGAAAAACAGACTTCGTGTCTCCCTCTCATTTATAATCCTCCATTAATCCGGAAGTGAACTTATTCAACATTTAAGTTGTTTTCAAAACTTCGTTATAAGCTTGAAATAATACTAGGAAGGGTGGACGTTCCCGTTAAAGCTGGAAAGGCGATGATCTTGCATTTTGTACTTTTAATTCTTGCCTAAAGTTTTGTTTCCTTTTTTCGTAGTTTTTTGAATTTTTTAGAACACTGACTTTTAACTGAAATTATCTTCACAAATTTTATTTACCTAAAAATTATGATATTATGTGTCTTAAGCTTTCAAATGTTTTCTCATCGCTTTAATGGATATTTGTTGCTCTAGTTAAGAGAAAATCCAGCGTTCTAAAGTGTTCTTCCCTCTTTTTTTTTAGTAGAACACAGACTTATAACTGAAATTATAATGAAATTATCTTCAAAAATTAAATTTATCTTCAAATATGCTACTAAGTGTCTTCAGCTTTGAAATATATTATGTTCGCTATACAGCATTTTTTTTTTAAACTCTAATTACAGGGGACCCGAGTAAAAATTACCGAGAGGGCAGGAGTTCCCAGTGGCATTGCGGTTGGTTCATAAAAATGTCCCTTCAGCCCCGAGCGTGGAGTTTTTTTTTCCATTTTCTTGAGTTTTCCTTGCTTTGAATAGATTTTCTTGAGTTCCTGATGCATTCTGTTTGCATTATTACTACTGTCTTCTTGATCAGAAGTAGCGCTCTAACGCTGCTTCAGTAAAGAACCATATGTCTGCTCGCTAGCCCCGGTCCACCGGCGGTACCCTGGGGCCGGTCGGGGAGGCCCCTGTCGATGCACCGTGTTCGCGCCCTCGCTCTCGCAGCCGCCCTCGCCGTCGGGCTCCCGACCGCCGTCCACGCGGAGGAGGATCCCGCCGCTGCGGCCGCCGCCGCCGAAGCCAAGGCCGCCGCCTCGTTCGAGAAGGGGCTCGAGCGCATCCACGGCTACCTCAAGCGCCAGAAGTGCGACAAGGGGCTCGAGGAGCTGACGAAGCTCCTGAAGCAGCACGAGAAGAAGCCGTACGCGATCGGTCGCCGGGCCCTGCTCTCGGACCTCGCCCGGCGTCTCGCCTTCGGGGCAGCGTACAAGCAGCCGACCGCCGATGACGTCATGGCCGGCAAGGTCCAGATGTGGGAGCCCGCCAAGGGCCGCATCAAGATCCACTACAAGCGCGAGCAGGCGACCGACTTCCGGCGGCCGAATCGCAACGTGCTCGTGTTCCCGGCGGACACGCGCGGGCCGTTCATGGTGCAGATCTGGGGCAAGCGCTTCCCCACGAGCACGAACGACGCCCCGTGGATGAAGTTCGTCGGCGACGAGGATCCCCTCTCGAAGAAGAGCCACGCCTTCGACGTCGTGTTCGGCTCGCCGCGCCGCAAGGAAGGAGACCGCGAGGTGTGGCTGCCCGCGCGCATCACCCACTCGCACGGCTCGTTCCGCAAGGTCGTCTCGAAGAAGGACGAGATCCCCGCCGCCCTGGGCCGCCCCTACAAGATCGAGCTGAAGGTCACCGACACGCAGCTGGTCGCGGGGCTCAACGGCAAGATCGTCGGCAAGACGAAGAAGCCCTCGAACACCTGGGGCTGGGTCGGCTTCACCGCACCCTCGTGGACCACGCTCATCTTCAGCGGCTACATCGAGCCGGCGTACGTGCAGGAACGCATCGACAAGATCATGCAGGAGAACCTGCGTGCGTTCCGCAAGGACTACAAGCGCGAGGCCTACCTGCCGAGCTGGCTGTTCGACACGAAGCGCACCGTACCCGCGACGAAGGAGGAGGACCTCCCCGTCGAGCTGGACAGGAAGCACTGGTCCTCCGTGCGTCTCCTCAATCGCAAGATCATCAACAAGGAGTGGGACGAGGTGCCCGCCCAGCTCGAGGCGCTCGCGAAGGAGGGCGTCCCCGCGGTCGTCGTGGCGTGGATGGAAGCCAAGGCGCTCTCCGACCAGGGCGAGGACACGGCCGCCCTCGCCGCCGTGGATCGCTGTCTTGCGGAGGCACCGACGTTCCTGAAGGGGCAGCTCCTGCGCGGCAAGACCCTCGGGCGCCTGCGCCGCGACCAGGAGGCCTTCGCGACGTTCCAGAAGGCCCTGCAGGAGCACGGTGACCACCCCGGCGCCTACGAATCCGCGGCCATGTCGATGCTCTTCGCGGGACGTCCGGACGCGGCCCAGAAGATCGCCGAGTTCGCCGCGCGCCGCGGCGTGGTCTCCGACGAGCTCGACAAGCTCGCCCTCATCGTGATCAAGGCCATCAAGGGACCCCAGTGGCCCACGACGTACGAGATCAAGTCGCGCAACTACCACGTGTTCTCGGACATCAGCAAGAGCGCGTGCATCGAGGCCTCGAAGGTGCTCGAGAAGGCCCTGACGAGCTACAAGGTCAACTTCCACTGGGTCTCGCGCGACCCAGAATTGGACTAGTATTGGCGTTGTTATATGGATTCTGACAACAGGCCCTTAATTTCTATAGTTCCTCATCAATTAAAAGTTTACCTTGAAAGCGATGTCAAACGACTGGATCAAGAGTTCGCAAGGACTTCTTGTATCATTCATCATCAGCTGGAACAGGTCGTCGAGATTCAAGACAAACGCCATTACCTTAACTATATTGAAATGTCTCAGACACCTTTTCGTCGAGGAGAAGTCAGAGACGGGATCTTTGTCTTCCCTCGTCCCACCCGTCGAGCTGATGAGTTGACCTTGCATATTGACGGCTTGACTCCTGTTCGTATTCAAGAAGAATCCCAAGAACATCTCAAAAAATTAAAATCAGATTTTTTTAAGATCGTTCGCCCTGAACGTCTTAATTACAACAACCAAGAAGAAGAGCGCTATCGGCCTTATACTGAAGAAGACTTCGCCAAAGCAGATGGCAACCTGTTTCGCCAGCGGCTCATCTATCTTCAGCGCTTTATTCGAAAAGGTGATGCCTTTCATGTTCATGAGGATGATATTCGCCGCATCAAAAACGACTTTGATCGCTGGATTTTGGTGTTGACCCCTCTAGAAAGCTGACCAGTTCTTTACCGAAGCCGTTTCCGGACAAACGAAAACTGAGAAGTTTTCTCGATAGCTTTCTTAAGCGAGAATCCAAAGACCCTTTAAAAATCCAAAAATCCTTTCGTCGGGCTTTGGCTCTCCTGACGAACCCTGAGCAGATTCGCCTTCACTTGCTGGGCACGGTCCGTGAAGCTCTTCAAGTACCGCGAGCCGCCCTGTTTTCGCTAGATGAAGATGAGAATGTTTTTTCAGCGATAGTCGTTCAGGGTTTTCATCCTGTGCAGTCTTCGGTGTTTTATTTTCAAGATTCTTGTATTGCCTGGATGAACGTGAATCGTCGGCATGTTCGTTTGCGCAAAGATCGTCATTTGTGGGAAAATATGGAAGATAGTGAAAAAGAGCGTTGGGGATATTGGAATATTGACTGGCTTTTCCCTTTTATGAGTCTCAATCGTTTGACCGGTTTTCTAGCCTTGGGGGGGCGTGATTTTGAGGGTTCTGAAATTGAGCTGTTGCGTTCACTGGTTAATTTGGGGGGAGTGGCTTTGCACAATGCGGCCTTGCATGAAAAACAACTTGAAGTCACAGAAAGTTTTTCGCGAGCTGAAAAATTAGCTCAAGCTGGTCAATTGGCGGCCGCGGCGGCCCATGAGATTCGTAACCCTTTAACTTCTATTCGCTCGTCGGTGCAGTATGTTTTTAAAACTTTTGATGAAGACGACAAGCGCCGCGGCCTGTTGGCCGATGTGTTGGAAGAAGTGGACCGAATCAATGGGGTTGTCGAAGGCCTATTGGCTAGTGTCCGCCCTAAGGCTCCGACTTTTCAGCGAGTTGATCTGGTTGAACTGGTCAAAAAGATTATTCGTCCGTTGGAACTTAAAGAAAAATTGACCCTCGAATTGGATCTCGATGACAATTGTCGTGAGGTGATCTGTGATGGCGACCAAATCCGCCAGGTGATTTTGAACCTTGTCCAAAATGCTGATCAGGCGATGGAATCCCAGGGGACACTCAAAATAGAACTTCACCTAGAGAGCACATCTCATGAAAAAATTCGTCAAGTGTCTCGCCATGCCTATCGGTTAGTCATTTCGGATACGGGTCCGGGAATCAAACCCTCAGTGATGAAACGGATTTTTGACCCCTTTTTTACGACCCGAACGACTGATCAAGGAACTGGGTTGGGGTTGAGCATTTGTCGTGGAATTGTAGAAAAACACGGGGGGGTGATGCGTGTTTCCACCGTCGCGACTAAAAATATAAATTTAGATTTAATTAAGTTTAGAGCTTGGTTATTGCCAATTCCATTGCCAATTCTATTCAATTCCATATTTTCAATGCTGGCATTTCAGTTAATGAAGGCGCAGGGTTAATTTGCAATATAGTACGGAAGAGTGACACTAGATGGTACTAGTGACGCTTGATTTTTGTCTAGAAATTCTGTTCCGCTTTGTCATGTTGCTGCATATACGGCGTATTTCTACCCTCCCGACAAAAAATATAAATTTAGATTTAATTAAGTTTAGACATTGGTTATTGCCAATTCCATTGCCAATTCTATTCAGTTCCACGTTTTCAATGCTGGCATTTCAGTTAATGAAGGCGCAGGGTTAATTTGCAATTTAGTACGGAAAAGTGATACTAGATAGCACTAGTGACGCTTGATTTTTGTCTAGAAATTCTGTTCCACTTTGTCATGTTGCTGCATATACGGCGTGTTTCCACCGTCCCGACAATAGTTTCTTAATAGCAATTAAACTGAGAAATGTGTTTTTGCAAGTTGACAGAAATAGTAACAATTGTTTGTAAATTTTCTAATAAATCGAAGCGTTATTGCCAAAAATTGTTGATTGATTTGAGTGCGAGTTTCAAAAATTTTTAATATTAAAATAAAACTTGAGATTCATTTCACTAAAAAAATAATTGTGATCATTTTATGGGTTTTATGCTTTTCGTTATATTATATATTTGTTCTGAAGTTTGGAATGCTATGGTGTTTCTTTCTTTGTAAATATGCCACATTTGAATGGCAACAATTCTTCATTAGTCATTCCACTAGCGGACAGCATTTCACATACTATCCCTCTCTCGGAAATGGAACAGAAATCTCCAGGGAAACAGTTATCACTGGTGTGAAACTTATTTATCTGAAAGGTCTATCAGTATTGACCCTAAGCTTCAAGGTTAGTTCAGTGTTGATTTTGGTGTCCCTCAAGGTTTTGCTCTATTTTACCTGTTTGTTGCCTTAGGACCTGTTTTATTCCTTATATTCATCAATGATCTTTTTATTGCTTTATCTGAACAAATTAAACAAAGTTGTTGTAGTATTTGTGATCACAATTTTGTTCCATATTATGAGGCAACTAAAGACCCAGTGCTATTTGCATTTGCAGGTGAAAGTAGTTTTTTGTATTTAGAAATTAAGGAATCTTCCCTTGTCAAGAAAGTGGATTATGTTCTAGAAAGAACTTTTTCTTGGTTCGATGCGAATCGCCTTGCCTTAAAATCTAGCTAAATCTAGTCTACTTATTTTTTCCAGATCAGGTGCTTTTGTCTTTTGGTTCAAACTATTTCTACCACTCATGGTGGTAAAACTCGTCCCCCTGATAGACTCGTTCGATTCCTGGGTATTCTACTGTACGAAAATCTTACTTTCAAAAATCACTGTGCTCTCGTGAAACCTTAAGCTCTGCAGAAACCTAGAAATTCTTCGGAAGCTTCGTCATTGTTTCCCTAGTTCAATAATAAAGATCCTCTTTCACTCTCTCATTCAACCTCATATGTACTACTCCTCTACAGTATGGCTATCAACGTTCTCTTCTTTTACCTTCCCTGTTTTCAAAATGTATAAGAAACCAATTAGTGTCTAAGGTGACAGACCAGATCAGTATGAATTTATTGGATGATCAATCCCATCTTTCTTTCCTCTTGTTTCATTTTTAAGTATTTTCATAGAATCCTCCCTGACCTTTTCATAAAATACGAGCGACCTGAAGAAGGGCGTCATCATCGAGTACGAAGGCGCTCCCTGCGCCGTGGAGTCGGTGAAGGTCTCCTCGCCCACCGCGCGCGGCGGCAACACGATCACCCGCGTGCGCCTGCGCAACCTGCGCACGAAGCAGAAGCTCGACGTGTCCTTCCGCGGCGGCGAGAGCTTCGCCGAGGCCGACTTCGAGAAGCGGCCGGTGCAGCTCCTCTACACGGAGAAGGGCACCTACCACTTCATGGATCAGGAGAACTACGAGCAGTTCGGGATCCACGAGGACGACCTCGAGTGGGAGCGGAGCTTCCTCAAGGACGAGATGGAAGGCCTGCTGGCCCTGCGCGCCGACGAGGAGCTGCTCGGCATCGAGCTGCCCAACACGGTGGCCCTCGAGATCACCGAGACCACGCCCGCGATCAAGGGCGCGTCGGTGAACCAGCGCACCAAGCCCGCAACGCTCGAGACCGGCTTCGTCGTGAAGGTCCCCGAGCACATCGACCAGGGCGAGGTGATCAACGTGGACACGCGGACGGGTGACTTCCTGGGTCGGGCGTAGACGCCTCCGCCGGGCGTAGACTCGGCGGCATGAAGTCGATCCACCGTGCTGCCTTCCTGCTTCCCCTCCTCGTCTGCGCCGTCGCGCTCGGCTACTTCGCGGGCGACGTCCGCTCCGAGGACGAGAAGCCCAAGGAGAAGAAGGGCGCCGGCGCCAAGGCCGATGCGGCCTTCGTCCAGGTGGCGAGCGGACCGGCGAAGCTCAAGGAAGGCCGTCGCAACGCGATCCAGGTCAAGCTCGGCAAGGCGCTCACGGCCACGGGCAACATCAGCATCACGGACTGGTTCGGCGCGAAGGCCGTCAGCGGCCAGGTGAATGTCGAGAACACGACCGACCGCAAGATCCACACGGCGGTCAGCCTGATCCTGTTCGACAAGGACGGCACCCCGCTCGGCTGCGCCGCGCAGAACATGGATGCCGACCCCAAGGAGGAGACGATCTGGGGCGGCTTCGTGATCAAGCTGCCGAACGCGCAGCTCGCCAAGGTGCGCTCGTACACCTACCTGTGGTACGAGGACGATCGGCCGATCGGCAAGCGCTAGCCCCGGCGGCGATCAGCGCGGGTTCGTCGCCCAGATCGTGGTCTCGGTCACGAAGCCGCGGTCCGGCATCGCCAGCATCGCCACGATGGTCTCGGCGATGTCGGAGGACTGGAGCCGTGTCTCGTTGAACGCCGGCTGGCTGCCGCCGAACTCCGTCTGGACGGCCGAGGGGTTTACCTGCATGACACGCACGTCGGGCTTGCGCAGCTCGTCGCGCCAGCACTCGGTGAAGGCGCTCAGCGCGAACTTGCTCGAGGCGTACGCCGTCCCGCCGGCGAAGCCCTTGCGCGCGGCGGTGCTGCCGACGTTGACGATCGTGCCCCCGCCGTTCTCGACGAAGTGACGCGCGGACGCCTGGGCGACCAGGAACGCGCCGAGCACGTTCACGCGCCACACGCGCTCGACGTCCGCCGGGTCGGCATCGACGAGCGGCGCGAAGCTGCCGATCGCGGCGTTGTTGATCAGCACGTCGTAGCCCCCGAGCGCGTCGATGGTGCCGGCCACCATGCGCGCGGCGTCCTCAGGATTGCCGACGTCGCCCTGGATGGTCGCGCAGTCGAGCTCGGCGCCGGCGGCCGCCAGGGAGTCCCCGTCGCGGCCCGTGATGACGACGGACGCACCGCGTGCGCGTAGCTGCCGTGCCGTCTCCTGCAGCGTTTATTGTGGACCTTAGACGATTGACAGGGTAATCTACCCATATGCCCAAAATCGACATAAGAGTAGCAAGAAACTTATACTGCAGTAGATGTATACACTACTAAAAGAGTTTTAAAGAAAAAGTTAAAAGAATGAAAATTATGATAACGCAAAGTTAGCAAAAATTATTTCATCAGCAAAGTTTCTACACTAAATTCGTATGCCTTTACCCAAGAGATAGTTGTGAAGATGGGTCTTTTGATGTTGTACAACACCTCTGTAAGGAGTTGGAGATGTATGAACTAACTGGTTATAATCTAAAGTAAAACCTTACATTTACTAGAAAATTATAAATTATCTCCTTCCGTTCTTTAAAAGTAAAAGTCGATCTCTTATGATTATGTATCTTGGTGCAGATTCGAAATATTAAAAGAAGACAAGACACTTAAGTTTATGTTATGTAACAAAAAAAATTTACTTGGTCGCGTCCATTTCAACAAGTGCAGCCTTAACTTTTTCCATCATCGTCCCTGATAGAATTTATGGACATGACGTCTTAGGAATTAAAGACTGTCATTACAATTTTATCGCCTTTTACCTATCTCCGTAACCTTAAGCGTGAGAAGTTGCAAAATCTGTCCTAAACTGTTCATTTATTCGTGTTTGTCTAAAATTAAATGAAAGTTATGAAACTTTAGTTTGTCTTCGAAATTTCAATTATATTAACAAATACTACTTTCATCTGCGTTCCTAATATTTTTACAGACATGATTTCTTAACCCTACCTTACATGGGCTTTTTGCCTCCTCTGCCTCCTCCTCTCATACATGGGGGGTGGGGGGTGGGGCTAGTAGGCCCGCGGCACTTTGACATACTATAACTTTATATCGACCAATGCTATTACGAAGATATTAGGCACGTTTATAATTTAACTCTTTTCCAACAAATAGAAATAAAAGGTTTTTAATTTGGTGTGAATGACGTCATCTATGGCTATGAAATGTTGCACAATATTCAAAAATTTAGGAAAAGTTTGTAAAAAAGTCTTAAAACATACTTTTTGATTATTATTTTTATTTTAAGGGCTTTTAGTAACTCTTAAATATTTTTATATGTATACGTTGTATTTATGCAAGAATTTTTAGATTTTGAGCAAATTATTTTCTAAAATGTATGAGATTTGAAACTACCGAAATGGTTGCTCACTTATAATCAACTGGTTTTTGATCATTTTGAGCATTCTGGCTAAAAAATATCCTCCAAACATCAAAAATATAGCTCTCAATTCACTGTTGGTACAATATTTATCTAAAGATGTGATTTTCTTATATGCGTTTTGCATATATTGTTTTATAAGATTCTCTAGCGAACTTCGCCTTATTGCACAACATGTTCTTCATTTTTTGCGGAATTTCAAAACATTTCGCATTTTCACTTCAAATTTTGATGCTACGAAATCGTTAGTACATATTTAGGAGAGAAAACCTAAGTTTAAAATTATAATAGTCATGTTTTCAAAGAAAAGTAACAAAAAAAAGTCAAAAACTCCACTATAGGTAAAAAAACCCGCCAATCTCGCAAAATTTCAAAGAAATGTTTAAAAATTTATTTATCATAAGACTTCCCGGTAAATTTTAGGAAAAGTCACCAAATTCAGTTTCAATCGGGCCAGGCTTTAAAAAGTTATGAGCTAAAATGTGTAGCCACGGGCCTACTACCCCCCCCCCCCACCCCCCCCCCCCCCCCCCCCACAACCAATCAAAGAATAATATATGCAGGAGCTTTCCAAGTTACATTGGCTTTTCATCTCCCTTAATGAAAAAAGGTAGACGTAAAAAAAAGAAAGAAAAAAGAAAAGAAAAACAGTGACAAGTCTAGGCGACCAAACTTTGAATATAAAAACTAGGTTATCCATGGCAGTGGTCCGCAATCTTGGCTCCGCAAAGTATGCCCAGGGAACTGGAACCTATTAAGGATTGGGTTTAGGTAAATGAGAACTCAAGCTGTTAGGCCATAGTGCAAAAAAGATCAGCAAAAGACGTCATACTAAACATGAGGATGAATCCAATGTGTATAAATGTGAGACACAGATACACATATTGCATGATTTGCAAATGAGTTAGTAGATAATACGTTTTCATGATTGCATAATTAGATTTTCCTTTTGAAATTGCTCATCTTAGTGATGGATCTTGTACTGGTGTCCAGCTTATTAATGTTTTCTGCGCCATTGCCCTGAAATGTCACTTGATTATTACTAGATTGGAGTCTGTATGAAAGAGCTGATCTAAGGTTACCCTGTGGCTTGTGGAGAGTTGGACGCGAATAATTTGGCCAGTTAGGGTTATGTAACGTTACCTTAATTATATGACCATAAACGTTCATAAAATAAAGAAAATATGACATCATGCGAACTTGTTGTTTGTTGAATTAATTTCGTTTTCTCAAATTTCCTCAGCAATTGAGTTCCATTTCTCTTATTCTTATTAAGAGCACCATGGGCCATTTTCATAATGTCAGATAGGAAGTAGGAATAAAAGTCTGTGGCCGAGAACTCAGATACAACTTAATGTTTAGTGCCCGGCTCCTCTACTCCTACTTCTTGTTGATCTCTGGTCGCAACATCTCTTGGTGAACGGCTTCTAATGTTTGTCTCATCGCGCTATCTTCCGGTTCCAAGAACATATGAGGTCGTCCTAACTTGTGGGTAAATACGTGAGGAAATGAGGCGCGTGTAGTAAAATGAATGTGAATGATCACATGGAGATTTTGGATGCGTGCTGGCGGAGCATGCTGTTACTCCGAACATTAGGAGCCATTCAACAAGAACTGTTGCGACTACAGATCAACAAGAAGGAGACAAGGAAGGCCCCAAAAGCGTTGGGTTTGATCAAGTACGGGCAGACCTGGGGATCCCCGTTCTCACAGCTGACAAGAAAGCCATGGATCGTGTCGGCTGGGAGGACTATGTTAAGAAGGAATGTGCAAAGGAATGTGGAGTGTTATGCAACTAAGTCAAGTCATGTCATTTTAATGATTTTGTGAAACAGCCACCCACTAATTGACGTATATTTCAGCTACATCTTGAGCTTTCAGCTACGCAAGGCTTGCAAAGTTGCACAACGCCATTTGCGTTGGATTGGAGTCTTCTCTCTCTTTCTCTAATTTTAGTCATCATCTAATGCTATTTTGTTTCAATGTTCATAAATTTTCCAGTTTTAAGTCCATAATGTACACTTTTACATCGAGTTTAACAACAACCTGTTCGTGGCAAATTTGGATAACTATAGTTCTGATACAAGACGCTGACGACCTGGCTACATTTGCGGTCAGAACTCGTATATAGGTTATTCACACCAATAAACGTCTCCCTGTTGTGAAGAAGTCGTCCTTTAAATTTGCTTGGCTTGAAATTCCCATAAATAATTGTATTGTCAGATCCGAGCGATAAGGAAGGCTGACAAACAACGATAGATATTCAATGTGTATCCTCATGCGAGATACACCTGTATGTCAATGAGCTACACTCTACCAGTTTATCAAATACATATAATACTCAAAGAGAAAAACTCCATTTTTACGTTTCGAGATTCTTCCTCAGAAATATATATATATACACATATTGTAAATTTTGTACATCCACACATATGTTTAAACCCCATATGTAGTATTACACCAAGATTATATTTCACCACATTAACACTCCTGCCAATCATTTTCTCCTAAATTTGTTTGTTGCCAGCATGCACATTTGTCAAGAAATTTCGAAAAATTATGGTGCAGTATTGTGCAGTACTGTTTGAACGGGAAAGAGAAGAAAAATTGTATAGAGCAAATTGATCTGGTGTATAAAGGGGTGCAAGTAAATCACTTAACTATTCAACCCTTGCCCTCAGTTAATTGAGACAATTTAGTAACTACATACCCATGAAAGCAAAAAGCTTGCATGTGTACACCAATTTCCAGCCTTGCAATTTATATAGGAGTATACCATAAATGTGTTTAAATATTTTGGAGATCACAGGTTGATTAAGAGGATTAATTTTTTATAGATTTCCAGTTTCAATAGATTCTCAACCTTGTTACAATGTATGCACACATTTTCCTCCTTTCAGGATGTTTTTATGGTTTTCTGAAAATGCTAAGGACATCCAGGTATCAGACCTGGTAAGCTAGTGAAATAGGCTAAATGCTGATATTATCTTTTGCAAATTAGCTGCTTTGGACAACATTGTGATCATAAACATTTCTATAAACAATACTGTTTACAAAGATAGGGAAAACATTAAAATATTTCAGTCTCTTCTACCATTTTTTGCCATGAGATGAAGCTTTTAATAGCAATAAGCATGAAAATTATTTTGGCAATTTATGCTGATTTTGCAATTATATGCATACATTTATACCAAAATCTAGTGTCTGGAAATATGCCTTCTTTTTATTTTCCATGTAGTTTTTATGACCTTAGTTTTCACAAGGTATTTCCGTTGTTTCTGCACCCTTGCCATTGTTAATATTTGGGCTTTCATTTTTCTGAAGCTGACAAAAAGTCTAATGGATCTGATACTTTATATATGCATCAAGACTAAATTCTTGATTGAAAAGCATCAGAAAATATTTTATATATTGTGTTTATAAAAGTGGGGTTTCAGATTGAGAATAAAAAGAAGTATGAAACAAAATGACAAGCTTTATCACATGATCCTAACATATTTATTTGCAACTCCTGATAATTCAATGGTTACATTGTATGTTTAGACAACTGAAGCCGCATTTCATCTTCCTGTCTTGCTTGATTTTCACTTCAGTGATGAATATAACAATTCTGCCTTATATTCATTTCATTTGTTGACAATGCTTAATGCAAATTAAGCTCTATGATGTAGAATCCTTGTTTATGTAGTTGTCGTGTATTGCCATGGGATACAAATATTTCAGCCCTGGAGCTGGCATTGGTTGTCAAGGGGAGGGGGTCAGTGCTCTGAGCCTTACACCAAGGAGGGGACTTTGCATCTAACATCAGATGCTGAATAGGGAACTAAAAATATGTGTATGTTTATGGTCCCAAAGATGCTTTGTGTTGACATCTGAAAAGACTGGTTCTGGGCTGGTTCACACAGATCCCACTCAGCTCCAGGCCTGATTTGGGTTTTATCATTTGAAAATAGACACAGAAAGGACATGTATGATATATCTACCCACTTTTACTTCTGCAGCCAAATGTCATCTCCTCAACAATCACATCTTTACAAGCAAATGTACAGTGTTTGTGTGTTGGAAGACCACTTCTGCATGTGGATTTTAATTAAACGAGGGGCATGAGTAAGCGTGGTGTCGAGCCGTAACATGTTAATTTTGATAAACGTGGTGGCTGGAATAACAGAGTTGTGGTTGGAAAATTTGCAAAAAGGTAATTCCCGTGACGCCACGTCTATTCGGGACTCCAGAGTATATAGCCTTAAGTCAGACCGTTCTCACTGGAAGAAGCCTGCTTACTCTTTGAATCTATAATGTTAATTGAGGACATATTTTCTATTTCTGTAGTGTCCTCTTAATATTGACTTTTTTGATTCCTCTCTCCTCGATAATACTTTCTGACTTTCAATGGGCTTTCGACTGATAGACGGAACGGATAGCGGCCCTTCCTTGGTCAAGCCACATTGCACAGAGAGGCTGGCCTCCAACTGCGAGGAATCCGGATGTCGATGTCCACCGGTGCAGTGTGGCGACTACAGAAATAGAGTATGTTAACATCGGAAGGTCATGTAGATCTGCTGGTAGAGCACACGCCGCGACATTGTGGATCATGGGTCCGATCCTCGGTGGTGACATATTTTCTATTTCTCAAGTGTCTTTTCAATATTAAGTAAAAATTGTAACCAATTGATGACGGCAGAATGTGTCAGTTCCTCGTGGTCGTCACAATCCCTGTACCGTAAAAATAGTCTTGTCGTAATTATCGCCAGAAAGTCAGTATCGAGGCAATACTGGCCAATCCACTTTTATCAGTAAGCACTTTTAGTTTATAAAGCCCCTTTTGTATTTGTTAGGTTCCAACGCCACAACAGATGATGGACAACAATTTTGGGAAGAAATTTGGTCGGGGATGACTGCAGGTAAGCCTCGGATAACTTCATCATGTACTCGCTTTCTTGAAATAAAATGATGTATGTTTTAATTGAAATGATGAAATGACTGGGATATGATCTGACGCCCCAGGAAGTTTGTATTGTGTGAGGCATTAGCTACAGAACTATGTTTAAGACGTCAAGACTTTTCTGAACCTTCTCCTCTGCCTCCCTCTCACTGCGTTTAAAGTCCTGTTTATTTCGCCATTACTATATATTTTTATTTTTTCTTCTTCATTTTTATCATCACTCTAGCAGTCCTAGCCTTATTCTCTTTCTTTGTCGTGTTCTTTTTTGTTACCTTCATTGTTTCTGTTCATCCCTCTTTTTTGGCTTCTTCCTGGCCGTTTTTTCTTTGCCACTTGTTGTCCTTGTCTCTTGTTTTGTTTCTTTGGCTTGTGTTTAGTTTCTGTTGCAGCTTTTGATGGTTTTGAGACCGGAACCGCGTTATATCGTATGCAATGCTAAGAACCGATGTGTCCCTTTTATAATCTGTAACAATTAACAACTGTTGTGCTACAGCCCCCTGTCACCCTTTTCACTTGTGACCCCCTTCCCCTCCCCCAGCTCCCAAGTATTTTCAGGCCTCTTCCCAGAAACGTTTCTGTCTATTCAAACTGTACAACTTTGCATGCAGTTCTTATTGCAGGAAAGTCCAGGAGAAGCTTTGTAAACGGTGTACAACGTTTACAGGGTGCGATACTCTTTCCTCAATCCACCTGGCAAGTCCTTTTTAGCGACTTCATTCTTCGCAAAATAAGACTAATCAAACGTATCTAGTGTCGGCATTACGTGTCCAGCTTTCTGCAGATTCCAATGGATTTCTCCATTCTTACTTCTTTTTCTCAGGAACTGCTGTCGGTATTAAACAATACCAATCAGAGATCGTCACAAGAGCCAGGAGGCATACAGCTAATTTTTGGAGCTTGTGGAGGAGACGGAGGGAGAACTGGAGTGGGAGGATCTGGTGGACAGGGTAACGATACATGAGATAAATATTTTACTTTATTTAGAATTACCTGTATACAAGAGGTAAATATCTTGTGTGATGTCACTTGAGCACAAAATGACTTTTAGAAAGATAAGTTAAGATCCATCAAGATCAGTTAGGATTTATTAACTTCAATTAAAATCTGTTAACGCCAAATAGGATCAGTTGAGATCAGTTAAGATCAGTTAAGATTAGTTAAGATTTGTTAAGATCAAGTAAGAACACTTGAGATTAGTTAAGATTAGTTAAGATCGAGTA
>JAAAKM020073195.1:29100336-29254947 GCA_010016025.2 Alatinidae sp. Z8VKAUB7J3 | reverse complement strand
CCTGTGGAAGTAACTATTTCCCCCGGCCACCATTTGTCAAAGAACACGGGGGGGGGGGGGGGGGGGGGTTATATCCAGGTATAGAGGCATATAAGAATACATTATTTCATAATGATAATATTTTTTTTTTGGAACTAAATGTCTTTATTGCTAATATTCATGATACAATACCATTTCCCGCTGTTTTCTCCTGTCACGGTACATGGGACAGCAGGATTGATATACAGGAGTGTGTATTGACCTTGGCAATTAAAGGAAGCTATTGTTCTATTATTACCCGCCCCAATAATCAGAGATGACGTGGAGGGGGGCTAAGGGGGGTGAGCATACGTCTTAAAAATTTTAAAAATGTTAGGGGGGTGAGCTCCCTTTCAACATTTAGTTTTCTGTTAATGTTACAGTAATTTTATTCATTTTGTGAATTATTTGATAAAGGTTGTTATAAGATGTGGTTGGAAATTTGCAGTAATGTGAATATTTGCACTTAATTCAAAATTATATCTTGCGTAGCAGCGTAGAGGAGAATAATAATGAGCATGGCATTTGCTGCTCAACACACAGCCCCGCCTCTTATTTTTTTATGACGGCACCTCAGCCAATGATATTGTAATGGAAACGAGGCTATGCTCTTCCTTCATCTAACACTTCCTAAAATCTATAACTAACCAATGAAATTACACTATCTAATTCTGGCAACTTCTCCTCTTTACTAACCAATCCTCCTGCACTTCCTTTCTTTATCTCTATTCCTATTGGTTGTTAGATAATATAAGTAGTTTGTAATGTATAACGAAATTGGAAGATTGTGTGACAGCTAACTGAGATCTATGATCGCTGTCAAAGATCTCAGAAATAGATTAATGTGAAAGTGAATAAAAGAACTGTTGCTTGTGGAACCACTTAAAGCGCTGCCTGCGAGTTCCCCCAGAGCTGCCGTGCTAGAAGAGAAGGGCGTTCATTACAATATGTCTCCTGTTAGTTTCTATGAGTAAATAAAAATAATCTCGTGGTTAGCTGCTACTGCTTTTTACTAGTTAGGGTCTAACTTACGTTTTCTAAAGATCAAGGGATGCGAGAACTGTCTAAAAGGAACAAACACGTAAATCATTTTCTTAATAGAAACTAAAAAGAAAGACAAGTTATACTTGGGACCTTGGTGCTTAGTCAAATTCACAACTTACCCTACAGTTGTCATTGTTATTATTGCTAAATACATTCCATCAAATGCTCCTTTGTAAAACCTTCCACTGAAATCTGTTTTGTTAAACTGGTGCTCCTGAAAACAGCAAAAACAGTTGCTAGTAACTTGACTTAGTCCTTATTCCAGTAAAAGACAAAAAATTATTACAGAGGTAAAAGCAGTTACTGTATTGCAACTGAGTCCTATGGTGAGCTTAGGCACCAACAGCTAGTGACGTCTTTGGTAGCAATTTTTTATAGGTAACATGACTTCACGGGCAGGTACTTCACGTAAAGTGACAGGCAATTAGATGATAGCCCATATTTAAAAGGCAGAAAATTACTTGTACACCCTACTTTAAACTCAAAAAAACATTTAAAAGTTATACATTTGATTCCTCCTTCCTGAATTATAGCCGAGGGATTGCAAGAAACCACATCCTTTGCTCTACCTACGTTATCATTGTGTTCATTTTAAAGATTGCGTATTGGGAATGAAATCTAGCTAGATATCAATAGTGTAGGTGTATAAATGGCAGTGTACGTGCTAATGGAAGAAATATCTTTTGGGATCCATAACATAGTGACAATAGGGGTTTCCTACTTGATAAAATAGAGTTTAGTTTTAAAAACATACTGGTGTAGATATGTTTTCTCACTTCATTTTCTGGATTAGAACCCTTGAACTACACGTTAGGAAAGGGCACTCTACAGACTGGGCTATGTTGGATCAAACTGACACGACTTTCAAATTTCAGAAGCAATTGTTGAACAAGGACCTGATTTGAGCTAACAAGGATTAAAACCAGGGCTGAGTGTCCAAGAACTCTACATAGTCGACATTAAGACCACGATTTCAAGTTACTTATGTAGCTGCTGATCAAACGCGGATTCTTCCATTCCTATTTTGAAGGTGCACATACATAATATCTGCACGAGATACTCTTCGGATACAACATACAGATTGCCCAAGATATACAAGTTTAATGAACAGCTGCAGTAAGAGCAGTCGACTAGAAAAACAGTACTTTATCATCAGTCACCTAGCTCAGCTGGCAGGACATTGGATGCGCATACATGGGTTACGGGTTCCTGTCCCGGTACTATTTTCCCCGTGGTATCCATTGAAAACGGATGATTCAAATGCTGTCTTCTCGATGATACTTTCTAACCTTTGATGGGCTTTGGACAGTAAGATTAGCCGGATGCCAGTCCTTACTTAGTCACGTCTCATTGCGGACAGAGGCTGGGCACCAGTTAGGTTAAGCTGGATGTCGATCTCCGCGGGTAGATTATTGATAGCTAATGTTGCGACTTGAGAAATACAGCATGTTAATATCGAGAGTTACTACATCCGCTGATAGAGCGCGCAGCGTGAATGCATGGGTCACGGACTGATGTCCTAATGGTGACGTATTTTTTATTTCTACAATAACAGCAAAACCTATTAGTCAACCTTTTAAGTAAGAAAAACAATGGCTTCTTACGTTTGCCTCGTTTGGGCTCCATTGAATATCTTCCACTGATTTGTCATGTGCGTTATATGGCCGCTGGTCAACATGGAAAGATCCGTCATCTCTTAACTGCCATAGATGAATATTGGCATTGCAGGACCCTGTGGCAAGTCTAGAAAATGAAGAGAAGATCAAAATAGCAATGCATGATGGTCTACGTAAATCAAATGATACAACATCTAACAGTGCCATGGGAGAGTAAAGTCGATGATGCGTGGCTGCGGAAAAACAAAAGGTTTGAATGTTTGGTAGAGCGTTGTGAAGAAAGTGGTTGGTCAGCTTCTTGCCATCCAATAAAAGTTGAGAGTGCGAGGGTTCCTTGGTCAACGTGAATACTCGTTACTGAAAGGCCTCAGATTTCATACAACATAAAAGAAACTACTGGTTAAAGATATCCAGGAAAAGATAGCAAAAGCAAGCTTTTACATATGGTTTAAAAGAAATCACAAAGACTGGACTGTACAATGATAAAACAAGACCACCATTCGGAACTCGCTACCACCATTTAACTGCCTATCCCAGAACACTTCCTAAAAAAGGGGGGTCTCCACGTCATTCAAACACTATAGAAAGAGCGGCCGAAACCGGGCGTGGCTCCTGCTGATAATGTTCTGACTTGATTAAAATGCTTCCCGTAGTTTGATCCAGAAATGGAGTGGATGGTCGTGCACAAAGACCGTGTTTGCATCAACCTCTGTAAATCAACTGATACAACATCCTCATTCTCGATGTTGCTTCAATAGCCTTCGTACTTTGATACGAATAGACTGACAAGAAGAAACCAGATAACTTTTGCTACACTGTCAAGTTTATTCATGTTGGGCAAACTGCATACTAGCACCAAGTAACACTCTCTTAGTGCTTATGGTGCCTGCAGTTTCCCCGTTACGCTTTTGGCCAAGATATAATAAATTACTACGGCTTTAAGTAAGCTTCCATGTACAATTTTGAGGTAACGCATTTAGTTATAACAGAGATTAATGGAGGTTGCGATGCCAATATAGAGATAAAATATAGTAATTAGCAGCCAACTAATAATTGGCACTTTGCATTGCTAGCATTGTGATAGACTTTGTACTTGAAGCGCTCGGGTTTATATAAGTGAAATGGCACTTCTTGGGGATACACTGTTCATCAAATAGCGTCTCTCAAAGTATGCTACTGCTGAGTGCGCAACGTCGTTTTTCTACATCGACCTTATTACAAATCGCACTGATCACTTTAATTAGCCCAATAGATTAACCGGAGCTCGTGATATCAGCAAACAAGAAGGAATCCGAAGTCTTAACAACAAGGCAAACTTGTGCCTTTATTGTGAGTTATTTAGCAACTTGTCTGTCTGTGCGTGCCTTTTTATATTATATTAACTGTCATCGTGATAAACACCCCATAATATTCATGTTACGATCAGTTAAATTCTATCCGTCGTAGAACAACTCGCTTATCTTACTCAAAAATGTGACATGACGAAAGCACCTATACTAGATGATCAGCTTTTGCGACGGATTTGCAGCGGCTCTCGCGTAAGTATGATGGAATACGGGATTTTTTAGCTTGACAAATTTTTGGGTCTGAATCTTTTTAGGGGAAAACCTTTTGAGACCTCCACGAAAAAGGAGTACGAAATCTAATATCTGATTTTGTATAAATTTCCTTTCATTTGTTTAGGTGCTTACTGCGACGTCTTGTAGTCCAGAGCGTTCCTGAAGAAAAGGCTTTTATTTAGAGAATGGTTTTGCTATTTCGTATTGTGTCTACTTCGTCGTCATTATTATTATCAGGCAGAGTTCATTAATAGCGGTATCTCGCTATAACTTAGTTAGCCAGCTTTATAGCAAATCGCTCCAATTGTCTAAAAGGACGCTTGTCATCGAAGAGTTTTACCGGCATATGGAATAACAATTCACTGGATTTGTGCACACCGATTCTACAATCACTGCTGCCATTTTCAAATGAATAGCAAAGTCAGGTTGGTGAAGATTACAAATATTTGGGTGGTTGTTAGCTTAGTAAACCTACAGGCATTAAAGCATGCTGTTTTAGATCAGCATAGTATGGAACAATATAACAAAGTTAGTAAAAGTAAAATACTTTGTCCAGATTTCAAAAGAACGAGTAGTTAATGGAGCTGCTAAAAGGCGATAGTAAAAAATTAAGATAAAAGGAGGGGTCAAAGTAAAAATAATTGCACCATTGGTGTGGAGTTTGCTTGGCTTATGTTGTCAGAGGGTTAATGGTATATCCACTGTAGACGTTGGCATTACATCCAGCATCTGGGAATGTATATTGGCATACCACATGATGGTCCTCGATAACTTTTTGGGGCCGAAAAAATGTGGAGAACCTTTTGCCTTCGACATATATTAATAGATCCATTTTCTTTTCGTCTGGAGTTGGTTTGTGTTTGCTGTTTGACGATTTTTGACAATGGCATCTCTTTGCGACTGCATGCGATGACCGTTGCCCCTTGAAGTAAATTGTAACTTTATGTTGTTCGCCTCCAGATGAATGCCAAAAGGTGATACAAAAACCCAATGAAGTTTTATTCCATTGTTATCATTAGGGGTTTTAAAACTCTTAGATGACATGCACCTTTTCAGACAATTGGAACGAGTTGCTATAAGGCTAACTAGATTGCAACGAGATATTGTCGTTATTGTTGAATTTAGACTAGAGAACGAATGGCCTCCGAAATACACGATTATCATTGTCATCATCATAACTTTCATCATCATCATCATTAGTTTGCCAATTAAATGCCGTGCTCCTGTGGGGCTGTCTTTCCCTTTTTATTGTTATTCATCCCTTTTCTGAAAACCAAATGCGAAGACCAACACATCCATTAATGGATCTCAAGCCATCTAGTGCTTTAATCAGGTCTGTAGCTAGCCAGTAACGTCAGAGGATCTTAATTGAATTAAGGAGACATAAACTCGAACATGTCAGATAGTTTTCTAAGACCTGAGCGATATTAATACTAGTAGGGACGATAGTATATACAAGAGGCGATTACCTCCTTAAATCCTTGCTGTGTCTTGCTAACTAGCTGCAGAAGATGCATAGTATTGAACTTCTTTTAAGAATGCCTGCACACCGAGAAGGGCAGCCTTACATTAAGTGTCGGAGGCCCTCATTATCTACAGAGAAGACCTGTTACCTACGGCATCTACGAGAATGGGGAAGTGTCTACTTTGTGAGTTGAATGACAATGAATGGGGATACATTGTAAATCAAACCAAATTATAGAGAAGATACTCTTACCCATTTGAACACAACCGAACCAAATTAATGGGGGTGCCTCGGATGAAATCGGGAGCACAGTCCCCTCCTACTAATTAAAATTTAAAAGTATTACCGTGTTTAGAGTTCGTTTCTAGGTTATCCACTGTGGAATGTTCTTGTACATTAGAGCTCCCCGATGGAACTGCTTAAAATCGTGCATTTGCCAAGTTTGAGCTGTGTTTAACACTGTAGAATTCTATTTTGCGAAACTTGTTTCCACTTATCTTCTGAAGTTACATAGAGTGAAGCTATTGTATAAGGATAGAGGAGGCGCAGATTTTCAGTCATGAGGTAAGATATTATTTAAAACAGTGGTTAACAAATTTATTGCTTTCTTTGAACCCCACCTGCCAAAGATATATCATTTGCGGACCACTTTGGCAATTTGAAAAATACCTTCATCCGCCTGATATGCATTAATAGGGCTTAAAATAGAAATTTTACCGAACAGAATGACATTTTGATTAATTTTGTTCTTTCTAATATAGAAATCATGATCTAACTCAGAAGAAATTGTCGTTTACTGGATCCGCTCCTGAATGGGTTTTGGACCCCTAAAACACTCCTTGTAGACCCCAAAGAGGTCCGACAACCCCAGGTAGGGAAAGACTAACTTAGAAGACTTAAATCCTCTGTAAGCTGCCAAAAGCTTTATTGCGTCAGAGATTAGATTGCTTGCCTAAAGATTACTGTGAATGCAGTAATGTTCCAGCAAAGAATTTTGTTCATTCATCCGCATTTCAAAGGTAGGAACAGTACATATTTGTGGCATGCAGTTTCGAAAGACATGACCGGTCTCTTTGCACTACCAATCAAAGTCCCTAAAAATGACCTCAAAACTACCTTGACGTCAGTGTGACGTAACTATCGTTCCATTCAATGTCCTAATGCTCCGTAATATTATTTATTGATATTCTAATTTATCTTAGTTCTTTTGATTATAAGTTCACGATTAGTATTATCCCGGTTGTTTATCTATGTTTTCTATTGTTGGGTTTAAAGCCTTGCTTTTCCATGGAGCAGATATTTAATGACATTACAGTTTATATTAAGAAGCGAAGAAATAAATTGACAAGTATCTTAAAGCAGCTCCTGTGAATTTGTTGACCTTGTTTTCGGATGGTTGCATTTGTCGATTCGGAAGCATCTGCTGATGAAACACAGTACTTCTTCCGTTATCACTCAGAAACGTGAAGTACGTTATCATGCGTGTCATGGACATCGATCGGGATGGGGTAAGGGGGGTGGGGTGGAGTAGGTTGAAATTCGAAGCAAGTCGTTTTCTTGCATTTCCTTGAGTAAGCATCCCCACCCACCCCTTGAAAAAAGCATCCGTCTACATGCTATAGTAGGAAATAAGTACTCCATGGCCTCTTTGTTCCATTTATCAAACAGCAGAGATGGTGACGAACCAGTTGTTGTAGTGTTTTCCTTTCTACGGCTCAGTTCAAACCCGTAGCAGTCAATACATGAAAAGAAGCTCCATTTCCACGTCTCTTTATGTGTTGTTAGTATCTGTTCATACGGGTGAATGTGACACTGAGCTTTTTGACTAACTGCTGTTGTAATAAACGGAACTGTTTATCTTTAATATGGTTAGCACACGAGTTTATACTAATATGAAGATTTTCTTTAGAAGAAATTGAAACAGACCACTATAGTAAAGAAACGTTTGAATATCTGCTATTGTTGAAGAATTCCCGATGAATAGAAATCTTCTCTCTCGTTGAATATATTAAATGCACAATCCCTCTATTAAATCCTATTTTTTAAATTATGACCCTGTTTTGGGGCCAAAAGGTAAATTTGTAGTGCATGAAATACTTTCTAAGATATTAGGCTGTTAATTAGTAAAAAATTGGAGCTTTTAAAAATTGGAGATTTTTTAATAATTATACAAGCCAAGTTGACCACTCTTCTCTGGCAAGCACTTTTGTGATAGAACTCATGCACAAAAGGGGTTAGTGTCGTAAATAGAAGTCAGGCTAGGCGAATCCACCACGTAAGTGTCCACTGTTTGACAAAATATTATTACTCATCAGCCATTTTTACACTAAGAAAAGGCTGACGCAGCTACTCATACTTGCACCCAAATCAAGGAATGAAATACCTCATTGCTTTTTATTAGTGTTCCGAATTTGATATGCGGTTTGAATTAAATTGCACACTCTTTAGTTTTCCCCACTGCTAACCTTTCCCACAAAATTTTGTAGCTCCCAGTATGGGTTGCAAGGACTACTGGATACTTTGGGATGAGAGATGGCCTCTTTCTCAGGACAACTTCACCTCCTTTGTAAATAATCAAACAGAAAATATCCCTTTGCTTTTAATGGGCCATGTTCCTACTCACATAGTAGAACTTGTATACTGTAAGATCTGTTTGATGTGTAGTGTGAATGTTTGACAAGGTATAGCCCATAACGTTGACAAATACACTACTTTCCAGGGACGGGGGATCAGGGGGCAGAGGGGCCATGCCCCCCCAAGGATTTCCGAAATCTTGTTTCTTTTACGTGACCACTTTTCAGCTTTATCAAAATTGATCTTGACTGCGACAGACATTGTCTCACATTCACATCAGGATATGCATATCAACACGAAACACCCCGTTCCACACAATGACCAAAGACACCTTAGTGGAATATGAAACAAGAAATTTGAAGCCATTCAAATGTGCCTTACCTTCCCCCGTTGCTGCTTTCTAAGTGTTTTGCATTTTAGGCATCTTTTGCAGTCACTGGCCTCTCATCAGCCATCGTTTAACTGCAAAGTTAAGGGTTCGCGGTGAAGGCTGTCTTAAGGTAGTAGTGTATCGTCCAAAGGTGCCTGTAATGACATGTGTTACGCATGTCATTTAGACGCATTGCTGACGTCAGAAGCTATACCATAATCGCCGCAAGAGTACATTTGAAATATATGTTGGTACGTTCGTTCGATGTGTCAGTGACAGTGACGGCACGTGAGGCATTTCTAGGGACATAAAGGTTTCTTTAATGCCATGGTTAGCTGAATTTGGGAAGGTCAAAGCATCTAGTTCATAAACCGGTAGCGTGGATTACATCCTCCTTTCACAATGCCACTTTCTATCTTCCGACTTTCCCTTACCGCAGTACAGTAATAAGCGCTTGCACGGAAATACTGGAATTCTCTATTTCCATTTCTCTTGCAACTTTACAATGGTAAGATTAATATATTTACGTCCAAGTCTGCTTTTGCGTTACCAGCTTTATCAAAATATACATGACTAAGATTTCCTCTTCTAGCAAACAGTGTTTGCGAATTTTCATTGGATACTTAAATTTTAAAGAGAGATATCTTTGTTTGGAAACAGAGGTCACTTTAGGTCATCCCGCTCTCGATAATCCCGTATATGCAGTATTTTCAACCAACACCAGCAACCAAATTTCAATTCCAATTGTAAGAATAGCGTACTAAAGTGACGATGTCGAAAACATTTGGAGGGGACGGGCAAACTGTAGCTTCAACAAAGTGGTAACGTTGCCAGTAAATAAAAGATCGCGTTCAAATCTCATAGCGACTTGCGAGTACGGGCTGTTTCTATTAGCATAAGCCTGTAAGGAAATACTGTTAAGTTTACTCAGTTCATTACACTATCGATTAACTTAAACATGATGTTTTGATAGGCATCATTCAAAATTTCAAAGGCTGTATCTCCACGATTTCCCAAGATATTGTTCTCAAACTTTGGCAGAATAAGACAAGAAGAATGCAACGAGTGGAATATATGGTCTAACGTTTGATCTTCTTCAAATTGTGATCGCACACTTAATTACTTTATACTGGAATCAGATGTATTTTTAATGGGATAAAGAGAAAGAAGAAAAGATCGACAAGAAGAATAAGAATTAAAAGAACAACAAGAACACAAACACGAGGAATGACAAGTACAAGAAGGACACCAAGAAAAATAGCAAAAAATTAAACAAACACAGGAAGACCACTCCATGGTAGCTTTCCTACAGTCAAATATATAATATAGTGTCACATTGTGTGGTAAGTCCGTCGAAGGATTAGATACAGCAGCTTTAGACCTTTTAGAAATAGGTTGAAAAGCACTTAGCTATGCAGGGTACTGACTTTAGGGGATCCATGCCCTACAAAACATACTGTTCTAATTTTGCTGCCTTTGTAGATGTAAAAACAAGTGCCTACAATACCACAAGACACAACACAAGGGTATACAACTCTAACCTTCCACTCAAAAGGTAGATATGACTCACCTTCTTTCCCAAACACAGTTCCATACATAGTTACTATGTCCTATCTCTCCAATGATGGACATATGAGATAGTTTCCACATCTGAATGCCTTTATTCCCAACAAGAAGTCTCCTCCCTAAAACATGAAAGTATATTTTGATACCATGCACCCAATTTTAAGTTAACACTTATCACAAGAGCATCATTAGTATGTAATGCTTATGAGAAGAATATGATGGTGATGGTGATGATAATGATAATGATAATGATAATGATAATGATAATGATAATGATGACAATGACGACGACGACAATGATCATTATCATTATCGTGATGATGATGATAATGATAATAATAATGACGATGATGATGATGATAATGATGATCATGATGATGATGATGATGATGATGATCATGATGATGATGATGATGATGATGATGATCATGATGATGATGATATAATGAGGTTAAAGAGGAGGAGATAGAGGGAAAATAAAGTGTTTCCAATCCAAGATGTAAAGTTTTGATTACACAACAAAACTGCACTCTAGTCGTTCGTATGTTGAAATGAAACCAGTCAACAATGAAACAACATTGACACGACAGCGTCGTATCCGCCGGACAAAATGTTGCTGTTAATACCTCTGTATTGAATAGAATAACATTTCATTGTCGAACACACCAGAACTTTTACCAACAATTCCTTTTTAGGCTGGACGCCAAGTAATACGTTTGCTGAGCCTTCAGTAAAAATTTATGCCAGTTAGGCATTTATCCAAAGCAGAATTAAATCCTTACTGCTGGTCTACCTCCCGATAAATACGCCAAAGATGGAGGTCCAAATATATATCACGAAAAAGCAATAATTGAGCTAAAAATTAGGCAGAGACAAAGTGCATCTATCAAAAATTCCTATCACACTCTCTTTCGGTTAGGTTTTTTCCTCAATGAGATCGATCATACCAAGGCTTATATACCATTGAAGAGTTAAAAGCTACAAGAAAGGAGGGCATGTATAAGGTAAGTTATTTACATGGGAGACCTAGCCAAAGAAACTGTCAATAAGACCCTTGAACCTATTATGGTTAAAGTCGTCAGGAAAAACAATAATAAGAGAGGGAATTGCAGAGATAGCAGTGAACGGGAAGGAACTCACGGCATAAGTGGAAGTCCGGATTTAGGAACCCAAACAGCGAATGGGTAAAGCCTAATTGAGGAACGAGTAACACGATACTTTATGGGTGGTACCAGAGAAGGGAGGTCCTGCCTACATCGATCATGGTAGCACTTCTATGTATGGGCAACACATGACATAGCCTGACGATGTCGATAGGTTCCAAGGAACTCAGAAAACTTTGGGCTCATCGCGTTGGAGACTCGACATTAGATTTTGTCCAAAAGATAAAATGATGTAATCTAGCTGTTGCAAGGTTAGTAACCAATTTACTGATAGTTCAAGTGAGAAGTAGGAACACTAGACCTGATGTGGTGACAATACTCCATATATGGTCGGTTGATTATTACAACTCACTCTAAATCATGTCAACGAGTAGCATATCAGCATTCGATCGGCTTCAACGACGATAGTAATGAAGGAGTAAAACATTAAAAGGACCAAAGCCTGTTATGAAGCGGAGAAGCTCTTGCAGACACTAATCAAGGCATGGAAAGGCTCTCAAACTATGTAAGCAATTGTGAGAAGCGAAGAATTCTATTCACAACTCTCCTCTCTTCATTCTTCCCGATCATTCGCCATAGAATATGAAGACAGTAGTGGTGCCTTGACTTTTCTTGATGTATTTATCTTGATATATAACAACCGTTATATTACTAGTGTTTACAAAAAGCCTTAGTGGTCTTTGTACCAGATAGGACTCGTTTTGTGCACGAAAAGTTAAACTGTCGCTTGTCGCCTTTCTCGTCAACAGAGGTAACAAGATCTGCTCAGCTGAACTTGTTGCTGATGAACATAGAAAGCTAAAGGACATCATTCTCACCAACTGGTACCCTGGATCTACCACCACTGCTATATTTGAAAGAAAAAGTTAAAACATGACCTGTTTGTTGGACAATGACCCTGCCCAATTTACATTCGGCTGCCGTGCTTACAACCAGTTTCTAAAAAGTATGAAAGCAAGCTGAGGAAGAGGTTGACAGATTGTTTGGTGCCGGCAACCCGAAAGTCATTTTTACAAGCATCTCACTCTTCAACTTCGAAGGAAGTACTTTCCACCTTTGACAGAAGCAACGTGATATGTATAAGTATCAGTGCATCTCAAAGGCTGCTTGACAACCTAGCTCAGTTGGTAGAGCGCACGCCACAAAGGCTTGGGTCACGGGTTCGATCTTTGGTGGTGACATATTTTTTGTTTCTCTAGTGTTCTTTTAAAAACTAACGTTTCAAATCCACTCTCCTCGATGGTACTCTCTACTTTCAATGGGCTTTGGACAGTATGACAGGTCGGATGGCAGTCCTCGCTTGATCAAGCACAGAGCACTGAGAGGCTGGTCTCCCACTGCGTTGAGCTGGATGTCGATGTCCACCGGCGGATGATTGGAAGCTAATGTGGTGACTAGAGAAATGGAGTATTTTATCATCGGAGGTCACCTAGCTTAGTTGGAGTATTTTAGCATCGGAGGTCACCTAGCTTAGTTGGTAGAGCGCACACACAGCGAAAGCGTGGGCCACGGGCTCGATCTTTGGTGGTGAGATATTTTCTATTTCTTTATTGTTCTTTTCAAAACCAATAACTTTGTCATAAGAATCCCGAGCAAAAGTTTTTAAAAAATTGCGAAATTTCATGATCAGACATCAAGGCGTTAAAAGGTTTTGTAACGAAGTATGTTGCCGCGGGCCTTCTAGGGGACTGAACTTGATGTTTCTTTCGATAATTATTAACTTTCTGTTCATAGAAGTCTCCTCATTTCTAAAATTAAGCCGTCTTTATATTTTTAAGTGTCGGCATTCTCTCTCCTATTGTCCTATGCACTTACTTGTCACCGTCTTCTTAACTATCCCTGCTTTATCTTTGCATCGTAAATTATTCTCATTAGACCCATTTAGTATCACTTTATAATTTCTATCTATTTCATGATGTTGTTTCCGTGTGATTGTTACATTTTCTCAGTAGATGATGCAAGATGACATTGCAAGCTTATATAAGTATACAACAGAGATGTCTCTCAAATTATGTGTCGTTTCCTAGGTATTTTGTATCCCTTATTCGTGCCTCACGCTTAGTCAAGCGTGGACGCAATCCCCTTAATGAAGTGGGTGACGAGTTTTCTGGCTCCCTGTGATTCTGTGGGCTATTGTTGAGTTAATGACTTGAGTTGGCAAGGATGCGTTAGTGTTATTACATCGTGGCTTTTGCTAGCATTTATTTTATTAATTGGAGCCACAAGTCATTTTATGAGCAACAACGTGGAATGTCCTATTGATCATGATTCCATCTGACTATGGTGAGCTTCGCTGCTAACGTTCGATTGTCACCCGGGGGATTTTTATTTCTCCTGATGCTGAGCGTTGTTGGTGTTCTGTATTTCAAGGATAAATTCCCGAAATGGACACTTACAGTTCCTACCGATGTTGTTCGTGCAACAAAGTTGCTATCACAAGCATCAGCAGTCTCTCGGAATCGAAACAATAGTATCTCAATTAAAAGTTTATTAGCTGCTTCACTTGATGTGGCTGAAAAAGGTGGTCGTGTCCTCATCGATGTACGCAAAAGGAAAAACCTGAAGGTAGGCAATGTCTATGATAATGATGTACAAAATTCCATATATTTGAGATATTAGACAACCGGTTAAAAGGTTCTGGAAATCTGTCATTAAAAGCAATCGAAAGGAAGACGGGTGCGGATGAGAGTGGTATGCCCTCTAATTTAGGACAGCTTACTACTGTAGGCCTAACAAATTTAAAAGGACATATACAGCGTAATCTAATTAAGAGAATTATTTGTACAGGGGCTAGCTATGATAAGCCCAAGCTTTTTGAAAAACACACATTTGGAATGGCATTTCTCTATAGGGCGATGAAATGATCTATCTATCTATCTATCTATCTATCTATCTATCTATCAATCTATCTACTGTTGGTATATGTGTTGATGTCTCTAACTGTCACGTAAAACATATACCTAAATATGTATAGATTCCTTATAATCTAAATATACAATTTGTATAAGATTTTAGCATGTAGGTGTTCTGCAGTTATTCGTCTATCTATCTCTTTTTTAATTCTGGTATATATTTCTTTCACATCCTTTGATAGATTCACGCCCGCACGATAGATATAGTGTGTAATCCTTTACATTGAAACACTAACATTAACCGACAGGGAATCGCGTATTCATGGAAAGTTATGGGAGTGACATGTTTCCCCGATATTGTCAAATATGGTAGTGTAGATTCACCTAGCGTTGAATATACGCAATCGAGGGATTGGCGGTTCTTACTTATGTTATGAAACGATTTCTGCATTTTCAGTAAAGGGCGTAGCAACAGAAGAATTCTGCATTGAGAAGGGAGAAGGGAAAGGGGATACTCCAGCTAACTGTAAGGTAAATCATGTAGTTGGTGTACTTATCTAGTAAAGTCTGTATGGATACGAAGAGTCTTCAGTTCTAGCATCCGACAACAGTAGGAAATAATCATAAAGAACGAGGAAGTGTTTCATTAGGAAAAGAGCCATACTGGGTTATTCGTCTTAGTTCCTATAAGTGAAAATAGGAGAGAGAGGAACTGATGTCGAACTTTCCAAAAGGAGAAATTTACAAGAACAAGCAAAAAGCAAAGAATTGGTGTAAATCCCGAGAAATGATAATTGCTATAACAGATTTAACGCTACAGTGATTAAACTATGGAAAAAATAGTCAGGAAACCACCGTTCAGGAATCAGAAAGTAACGAGGAGACAATTTACCAAATAGGCGCAAATGCAAGAATTTGTAACAGGATTTCTCTTTAATGAACAACCCGATAGATGGAAAAGAACAAAGAGGAGCACTAGTGAACACTAGTGAGCACTAGTGCAAAAGGGAACACAGCAAACCAAAATAAGTTACATTCTAATTAACAAGTAATTTGAAATGCGTTCCCCGCAACAAAGAAGTTTATTAATGTGGACTATGGCATTTGTCACATTTCCAGACAAAAAGCTACGAGGTAATTGAAACTTTGGAATATTATAGTAATGCACATGACGTAACACGTGGCTGTCTTAGAAGATTGAAGAGCTGGATGCAAAAACATTACCATGTCTTTACATTTAATGAAAACAAAAGAATTATGGGGAACTCTTTCACCTGCAAATGTGACAATATCAAAAGTAGTTATACCAACAAGAAAATTATGGACTTAGCGGAATTGCATAATTCAAGTGATCCCAGTGCTCATGGAAAAGAGAAGGAAGGCAAGGACCATCGAAGAAAAGTGCAGCAAAGGCAAGGGAGTGTGTCTGCACACATAAAGCAGTTACAACCAACTGATCGTCTGAGCTTTTCTGTAGATATTTATAAACAAGTAGATCAAAAGGATATCTAAAGATAAAAGATGGGGTTTCCATAATGGGAAGGAAAACATATAGAAAAATTTGAAAAATTCACCAGAAAAGTATTTAATAACTTTGGAAGAGGAAAATGGCCTATAAGGAAAGTTTTCAATGGTCTAAAAAGTAGACGGCAAGGCTGGGGCATCTTTTGCAAAATGAGAAGAGATACGGCATCAGGGTGCATGTAGTCGCCGTGAAACTGATATAAGCCTTAGCGAAATACAGGATTAAAAAGGTTTGGAAACTTTCGAATTTTCTGGCAAAAGTAATTTACCTATTACTTAGTTATCCTGATAAAAGATGGTCAACTTCTGTGTTGTATGCAAGTTACAATAGAGCAGTGTTTCTCAACCCTTTCCCAGCCATTGCCCACTTCCCTGTTTGCCGAACCCCACATATACCCTTGATGTAGAAAGAAAACAAGCATGAATGGAATATCGTTTATGAATTCATATCATCAACAATAGTCCTAACAATATTCATAATTTGATCATGAGATTTTGAGACATCCGTAAATGACATTTAAGATAAATTCTTGTGACATTCTTAACTGACATCAACCAATATTCAGCAATATTATTCTTACCTCCCCCCTTACAAACTTAAACCAATTTATCATAGATTTTGTTATTAGCAAGTAGGCATTTATATATCATAATTAAATTCTCACGTCGATCGACCTCAATTGTGATTGGCCCTTTAAACTCGGAAAAATTCAGTGTGAAGTTTGTGCTTGATGTTGCCATGTCAGACTTCTTATGTCTGACAGTTTGGTGAGAAGTAATCTCAAGTCACTGCACTTCGAGTTTGAGAGTCTGTTTCTCTTCTTAGTGAAGATTTCAACTATATACAGCAGAGTATCCCTGTTCGACGAGGTACGACGTCGGGAAACTCCAAACATAAATCATTGCTGACTTCCATAACGTTGGGAACCTTTCTGTGGCATAGCACCAGAGGCTACAGTAATTTTCTTCAGAAAGCAAAGCCTTGATCTTATCATCAGACCGAAGGTCAATGGTATCTTCTTGGAGTTCAATAGGAACATCATTATCAATATCACAGTCAATGGCCACAAAACCCAATGGGGAACATTCAGATCTATCAAATGTGCATAACGTCGTGTCATTTCTGCTTTTAAGTCCTTGGGATGTGATGAGCATTTTATGCACTCTTCTTCCGTTACATTGTTGTTCGATAGATTGGGGGATTGTTTGAGTTGTTCGCGACCAATTTTGCTTTTAAACAGCCCTATTTTTGTTACGAATGAGATCAGGATGCTTTTACATTTCAATAGGGTCATCTGGTTTCCTTGTAATTTTTTATTTGACTCACTTAAAATTCTAAATAAATTGGAAAGGTAAGCAATGTCATTTTTCACTCTTTCAAACCTGGTGGCAAGTTTGATCAGGTTTCCTCAGAAACCCTAAAACTGTGTCATACAAGGCATAGATGCGATTCAAACATCAAGAAAGCGATCTCACTGATATCTTTCAGTGACATACCAAAAGATAAGGTATTCAACGACAATTAAGAACCACGACTCTTAAACGCTACTTATGAGACAAAAATTACTTCCTTAAAGCTGCTGCCACACATAAAGATTCCAAATGAAACAATAACTTTAGGAATCAATTGCCGGGTCCTTAAATGTGGTCACACATCCCAGAAACTACGCAATGGTAACTGAACCAATCAGCACTGGTTATTCCTGCGAAATTCAGCTTGCTACTTTTTAGAACACACTGACAGAGCAGCACTCATGAAACAATAGCACAATATCAATTTAAAAAGCATGGCAGAAATCAAAAAGGATTTTCTTATTAACTAAACTTAAAATTTTAAGTTCTATCGTCAAGTCCCCCTTACTACCTCCTTCGTCCAAACTGCCCCCTACTACCTACATTCATCCCAATTGCCCCCCTACTACCCCCTTTGCCCAAATTGCCCCCCTTGGATGCTTCAATGCCCACTGGGGGGCAGTAGTGCCCCCGTCCAAACTGGTACGGATAGCAGATCCAAACGAGTTCGGATCCACCAGGTCCCGTGTAAACGCGAGGCCGATCCGCACCAGTTTGGATCCGTACCAGTTTGGATCCGTACCAGTTTGGATCCGTACCCGTGTAAACAGGGTCTAAGTTTCTCTTCTGCACTTTCAGTGACAGGTTCCCACGACTACCCTTCTTAACGTAATTTGCAATCTTTTTACGAAAGAAAGTGACAAAGAAACAACTACTCGCAGCAGCAGAATTTATTGAATTCTAAGTCTCTATGTCTCTTTGTTTAAATATAAACTTACAAATTCATGCATAAAATTATTTGAGCGAGCAATGTTCTAAAAACTATAAAATATTTCGTGGTTAAGACAATGGGTCAATAATTGCGTGATAATGAAGTAAATACTGTAGTTAAGTTACTGGTCTACTTTTAAAAGGTAAATTCATGATAAAAATGAAATGTAAAGACGTAGTGGATGGGTACATCTAAAGAGTAGTAAAATTATTAAAAGAAGGAGAGAACAGAGTGTATTAAAATTGTTAAAATCTTATAAAATTATACAAAAAGTCCTTAAAATATTTTTAATGCCCGGATGAAAACTTAGTACTTACGATTAATAGGTGAACATCTTTCTTTGATTAAAATGGCTTCGGCGATTAAAATGCAACAATTTCTGCTGTGACAATGATAGGCTTTCGAAATACAGTAAACAACTATTCCATAAATCGAACGGGAGGGTGCCACATTTTTTATGGATAGCGTCTCGATCAATTGGCTAGGATCATGTGTTGTAACTGTTCTCATTGATGACACATTGATGGCACGTGCTGTCCATGGTCCGCGGCAGGCGGTCCTACTGGGCGGTTGAGCCTGCATCGTGGCTTGCTTCTCTGTCCGGTAGCCTAAATTTAGGGGTATCGCCCTTGGACGCCCCAGCTGCCCTTTATTTATTAGTTAGCCTGTTTGATGGTCTTTCTGTTTATTTAGTGTAGTTTCAATTTCGGGCCCACTGCTCATCAGGGGTCTTTGATTAAGAGACTGCCACATTTTTTATGTGTATAAGATCAGTGCATGACCAGATCCAAGCTCGATTTGTTCTTATTCCATGATGTTCAACAAAAATGCCTCACAAACGTTTTACTCGACTCTAGTACCAATGAGTGCGTATGTTATCGCGCTTTTCTTAACGAGCGACGGTATTCATGCCTTTCCCGGCCTCAGACTTGCTCAGGAGCTTAGAAGTTTTACATGTTCTAACTAAACATCATTCTCTTTTATCTCCTTCTAGCCATGTGTCAATGGTAAGTACAACACTTTTTGAGGACTGCCTTTGTGACAGTTCTTTTAATTTTAGTTAGAGATTCTTAAAATTGGCAGGTAGCTAAGTTTACGCTTTTACGTTACCAATAACCATAAATTCGATATACACGTGTTTTTTGAAAAGAAACCAGCCTCTAAGAAACCTTAGGCTCAGATTTGGGAAAATTTAAGAAAATCTTAAGAAACTTAGGCAGGCTGAACTAATCCAAAAATTAAGAAACATTCGTGAAAAGTATTGATGGAAATAGTATTTCCTACAGCAGTGCATATATATTACCTTTTATAATTTATACTTGAATGCTAAAATAAGCTGTATAAAACACGTGTAGATGGCTAAATCTGTGACGGAGGCAGTACCCTATTGAACGATGTATAATTACAAACTACATACACCTTTGCACTTGATTGCACATACCACATGTTACTTTAGTAGTAGTAGTAGTAGTAGTGGTAGTTGTAGTTGTAGTAGTAGTAGTAGTAATAGTAGTGGTAGTAGTAGTAGCAGTAGTGGTAGTAGTAGTAGTAGTAGTAGTAGTAGTAGTAGTAAGTAATAGTAGTGGTTTTATTGTTTATTATAGGTAGTTTTAAACTACTGCTCTGCAGGGGGATTTGATTTCTTAAAAATGTGATATATTCATAAAATAACAACCGAATTTAAAATCTTTCATTGGAGAGAATTTGTCCGTTTGGTTACTTATCGATAGAAGAAGAGGTTTAACATGGCGTAGCCAATCGAGAGATGAGTAAATACAAGACAGGCAACATAACTGAAGTCATAAAGTTACGCAAAAACAAAGGATGGGTGAAAGCGTTACAATGAAAACGTCTTCCGATTTTCCGTCTTCGTTACTCCAGCAGCATCTTCGTTAAACTTGTTGCCTTTACAACCTACCCGCTAGCATTTCACATCAAATTTGTGTGTCAAATGGCATAAAGGCTGAGCTCATTGGAATTCCAAGAGAGTGTTTGGTAGTGAAATATGCAAGTATAGGTTCACGCACTGGCTTCAAAAAAGAGGGGTATCAAAGCTGACGGTACTTCCACTTTTTACAAACCGATTAATTTGGCCCATAACCTTTTAGACATCCAGTTACTTTCCAGTGCTCCCCGCCCGTCCCACTTCAGAACGTGACATTCGATAGATACAATGTTTGAAAGATTTAGAGCATTTGAAAAGTTGGTTTGTGGTACGAAAGTTGAATATTGCATTGGGTAACGGATTCATTTTGCTTTTTCATTTCACTCCATACGATTGCTATGATCAGTGTATGGCGAAAACGTTTAGCAAAATGAATCCGTTACTGAATGCGGTATTTAGAACACTCGTGGTTGCAAGTAAACAAGGAATATCCCAGGACACATATTCACTACTTCAATTGAAATGTTATGAAGAGCAAATCCTGTTGGCACCTTGTTCACGCGTGTCAAATTTTGAAGCAAATCTTAAGAATTCGTCTTCAAACAGACATACACTCTCCTTTCATTGGGTTTCTATATACTGACAAGAAACAATTTCCCTAATGCTTTATGGAAGCAAATCTAAATTTTTGCGTTAAGGTTTACTTAAAGCGTTTCTCGCCGACCGCTTCATTGCTACCGTTCCGCTATCAGCCATCTGACGTCAAGACGATGATCACAGGAAATCGTTAATATCTTTAAGTAGGAGACATGTGATCTGTATAAAACTATAATTGGGGAGAATAGACAGTCCTTAATTGTGCCCAAGAGTAAGATGCGAGTGAATAATTATGATTAACAGCCATTTCTTTACGGTCGACTGCCTTTCAACGAGTCTTGAAAGGTGTGCGTGACTGATATGCTTTAAGACGAGTAATGCACATGTATCTGTATGTACTACTAGCTGCGCTACTATATTTCAGCTTATGTGGTAGTACCTACTACTTATCGTTATATTATCTACCTACCTACTACCTATCGTTTGTAGATAATATTTAATAACGGAATCATTAGTGAGATGCCATTGACCGGTTTCGTTGCACTCATCAGAATGGCTCGTGCAAAGAACGAGTTGTTCAAACATTCAAGCATCATTTATAATAACTCGCAAACAAAGAAAGGGATCGAAGGAAAAACTTGTCAACCGCTGATTGGACAATCATTAAGTCTACCAACAATTTGGAGGCGCCAAAATTGTTAGAACAATTTCAGAGAAAACAGTGAACACTTCGGCGACGTCACAATGGTGAGCACTTAACACCCCAGCTTTAATTTTAATCTGCATATCTAATACCCTTCTTTGCAAAGGAACAGTACGCATTAAAAGAATGAGTATCAATATGTGAGGGCGACAAAAGTTACGGAACTCAATAGAGTACGTAAGAGTGACGTCACGATTTAATGAACATCAGAAATTTGATAATATTTGGGACCCATTGCTTTCTTCTTGTTGACCTAGATAACCTGGCCAAATATGAGATGATATGAGGCAAAGTTTAAATCTTGCCTATCAAAATCTTGTTAAATGAACCCAGTTCATAATTTTATGAACTGAGCAAATTTTACAGAGTTTCCTTAAGGACTTCTACAAATTCAAACAGCCGCTTCTCGCAGCTGATGTGAGATTTGAACGCGATATTTTGTATACGGGCGTTTGGTGGTAGTGTTAACACTGTGATGTAGTTATAATTGCGACAAGTTTTTGTGACGTCATCACTTTAGTAATCTATTAAAACAACAATGTAATCCCGTGCGACAAAAGTTCGTCATTATAACAGGTACTTGTACTGTAACTTACGATCTTGGGAAATTTGAAATTCATAGCTGTTGCAAGCTGATGTCCCTCAGGCCAATCCTCCTAAGGAGAAGAATAAAGTTAACTCGTTAAGGGTTGTGTGTGCGTTGGAATTGACGGTGGTCAAAAACAATACAGCGGAGGTGTTGGCAAGAAGCAGGAGGGTGCGAAACAGAGGGTGCGGCACAGGAAATCGAAAGAAGACATCACCAAGAAGTACTTAACGAAGCGCTACAGAAGCAAATAGAGAAGAAAAGGTCGGAACAATTTAAGTGCAAGAGCACGATTCGCAAGATCATGCGCAATAGGCTCTCAAGGGATGTCAAGACAAGGACCAATAAATAAAAAGCAGGACCAGGTGGGTAAAAGAATGAAGTAGCGTTCCCAAAACTTTATGGTTTGCCACTTTCTTGGGGTCACATGACTCAATCCTCCTCACCCCACCTCATATTCAATAGAAACAAACAATAAAATTCTGTTGCCCTTCTTCAAATTATCGCCCCTTTCAGAGACGTTTTCGCCTCTTTGAGAAACGTTTTCGCCCCGGGGAGGAGGCCATACTACCCCAATTAGGAACACTGATTTAGAGAGAAAATGGAATTGAAATGAAGCGCAAGAGCGAGACGCGAGACGCAAGATGTCTGCTTTCGCACTTACTTGGCGCACTGACATTATCTTAGACTAGGTGGGCTGTTGTTACAAACGTTACGTAGATCCCCGTATACTAATATTGTTTCATTAGCAAGTTATACTTGTGACGGCAGCTTTCAGAATTACCAATCAGTTTTTGGATTTCTCTTTTTAATGTTTTAAAATGCAATCTATTTGCTGCGTTTCTGTCGGCATCTGCTTCCGAATTCATGCTCTTTACGTTCTAGTTAATGACAAATCGCCAAAATAAACTTCAGAACGAGGCCAACCTCCTGAGAACCAAGACGCGAGACTTCTTGTGAGCGTCTTCGGAGCCATTACGTGCGCTGCTCAATCTTCTCAAACACTTTCTTAATGATACTGTACTCTCGAAAAGAGAGGATTTGAAATGTTAGTTTTGAAAAGAATAATAGAGAAATAGAAAATAAAAAGAAAATTTAATATTTTTTTTTTATTTCTCTAGTGTTCTTTTCCAAACTAACATTTCAAATCCTCTCTTCTCGATAAAAGTTTATTCCCTCTTTTCATCATCATCATCATCATCATTATCATCATCATCATTATCATCATCATTATCATCATCATTATCATCATCATCATCTTCATCATCGTCATCATCATTATTGTCATCATCATCATTATCATCATCATTATCACCATCATCATTATCATCATCATCATCTTCATCATCAGATCATTATCATCATCATTGAACCACCAGTATCTAATTTAGTGATCTTTTCTCTTTCACAGTAAAACAAGCGAAACCCTCTTCCCTGGATCTCTGGCACATTCAGGAGATGCAGCTACGCAGGACATACTGAATTCATTTGTGATGAAACGTAATAAGGTATCGCTACAATGTAATACCAATTGCAATGCTGCATCTTCGTCACTGAGAATTTAGCAAATGTAGGATTGTTGAAACTGGGTGTTCTTCACAGATGCATGTTTACAGGCGCAGTCGTCCTTTTCTGAAAAATTATGGCCTTTGGTTTTGGGAGTGTAACGTACATGTATGTGGGTTAAATAAAAGGTTTATCGCTAAAGTAGACGGGAATAATCTTAAATACTAGACCAAATGTGTTGGAGGGAAATGGGCGAAAGTTTTTAACCTCGTCATGTAGGAGGTAAAATCAGTATTGTCTTGTCCAGTATATCGAGAACTTTGAAAGATCTGATGGATATTTCCCTTGTCTCCCAGCTTTCATTGTTGTTAAACAACTCCTTATATTTGGATTGCTCTATACGTGTATAAGATTATTCTTTGTTAAACCGTTCGCTAGCTCCTCTTAAAAGAGAGGCCGGGGCATTTTAGAGGGTCTACATCGATTGCCAGCGCCAGTTCTAGGCATCATTGATATTATCTAGTTTCTCTCCATCACTGCGCGTTGGAGGTTTTGATAATCGTTTTGGAGCGGAAAGCGGTCCATTTCGTACGGCCCACTAAATTTAAGCGCGTCAGGAATGCCATTCCTATGCGCCAGCCACTTGTATGGGACCACGAAAGAGTCAAAATTTTCCATATATTGTCCAGAGTGAGCAGCTTTCTTTCTTTACGCACAATGCTTTACATACGCCAAGTCCTTCTAAAATGCATTCGTCAACGACAGTTTTTAAAAATATGTCATAAAAGATAGTTCGGAGACCGAACAGTAAAACCGTGTGCGATCTTAAAATATGACACCCTCCAATATATTAAGATTTTGTATGGAATATGTCCGTCAGTTTATTTTGTCATTGCCAATCACACTATATTGACTGCCCTGCTGTTGAGAATAAACAAAATCAACTTGTCGAAATATTCCATATAACATCTTGAACCTTTTATAATGAATTTTAAACAAAGTTTATATACTATTGTAATTCTTAAGTATATTTGTTTTCCCCATCGGTAGGATGCAGTGAAGGAGCTTGTTTTTAAATTGAAAACAGCTTTGAAAAAGGAAGGGATTCAATTCGAAAAGATTGACCAAAGCCCTCATTTGGATCAGTTGCGACATTATCTGACATACTTCAAGTACGCATTTTGACGTAATATATTTTATTACATTTTATATCTTGATATAGCGTATCACTATCATCAGCATCATCATTATCATCATCATCGTCGTTATCACCATCATGGTCATCACTGGCATCATCATTATCGTCATCATCATCATCATCATCATCACCATCATCATCACCATCATCACCATTGCCATCATCGTTATCCTCACCATCATTATCATCACATCATCATCATCATCAACACCATCATCATCATTGCCAAACATCGGAGGTCACCTAGCTCAGTTGGTAGAGCGCACGCCGCGAAAGCGTGGGTCACGGGTTCGATCCCCGGTGGTCATATATTTTCTATTTCTCTAGTGTTCTTTTCAAAACTACTCTGTATTGAACTTGAAGAATTCGTATCTTTAAAATTTAAAGGTGTTGTAAGGGGAATTCGTCATTTCAGCATCAGGGAAAATTACAGTATACTAAAAGATGGGTTTATTTACTAGAGATAATGTGCGTGGGGTGGGGGCATGAAAGTTGATTACGGTTGATAAGAGCGGAGAGGTTTGGAAACAAGCTGATGCCAATCGTACACGCTTTCTCGTTTAAATGGAAGACTTGTCTAAGGGAAGACTTATCTAAGTCAGAGATGGGTACAATACAAACATTACCGTCAAGACTTGATAAGAGCGAATGATGAAGCCCTTAATCAATTCTGTATATCGCATTTCCAATCACCACGGCTTCAACCAAATATAAAGCGGCCTTCGGTCTATACCGGATATAGTTAATCGGGATAAATATGCTAATGTCTATCGAAAATCGGGTAAACGTAGTATTAAAAGTTAATCTTTCAGTTTCTAATAACTGGGTTAACCGCATTCACATCTACTATCAGATCTACCAACGGAGACCGATTTATATGAATAAACAGTAACGAACTGCACAATTTCTTTTTATAGGCAGCTTCTTTATAAGCTTGAGTAAGAAATATAAAATTTATAATTAATATTCTTCACTGTGCACTTTAATGTACTTTTTGTCAGTCAAATGGGGGAGGCGGACCTGGACGCTACCCCCCGCGTTCCCAGGTTGCTGATAGGGAAACTTCCATCAGTATAATGGAAAGCTGCGAGATAAGGAACTTAGGTTCACGAATAAGCAGTCGCGGACAGCACAGCGACAGTTACCTGGGCGCACCGGCTCAGAGGTTGCCCACCTTTTTGCTTATAAAATGGTACAAATGCCCTTAAGGTTTCTGCATCAGGGCGAGTCAGGGCCGCCCAAAGAGCCCTAGCCTCCATCCATGGGTCAAATGGAAAAACTGCTACCTCGCAGATGGACATTGGATTTTCAGAGGCTAAGGGTCAAACCCCAACAAAAAGGGTACCGATGGAGTTGCGACCTCGGAATACTACTAGCAAAAGACAAGCATAAATTCACAACTAAACAGCAGCGGGGTTAAAGCCCCTGCCTCTTCCATGCCCAACACGATCGTGTCTATTCTCGATAATACAGAATCTAATGATGGAATGGACCTAAACCCTTTAGGAAGGTCCATAACTGATAGAGACAATGGTGAAGTTGGAATATTCATCCAGCGTAAGTTACTTTTTATAATTAGCACCTTCAACGTTCAAACTTTAAAATCGACTTCTAAAAAGCATGAACTAGCATACAATGCGAAACTCTATGGAATCGACATCATATGCATACAAGAACACTGTTTAATCCACAACGAAACACTCTTCCAAGAGAAACTACAAGGTTACACTGTTGTCACCTTCTCAGCTTGGAGATACGACAGGGGCTCTGCAACGGGTGTTTTAGGATTCTTAATATCAGCTAGAGCTCATAAAGCCTACAGACACATAGTCAGCTATGACGAACGTATTTTAGAAATAACTCTGAACGGTAACCCTAAAACCGCAATACTGTCCTGCTATAGCCCACACAACGAACACACAGAAGACTCTATTAATGAATTCTACCAGAAGTTGTCAACAACAACTAGCTCTTTTCCAGTCAACAACCATCCCTCCAATTCCTTACAGCACTGATTAAACAAGTCAGTGTCTGAACAGATTTGCCTAATACGAAATGCCTGGCTGTAAGGAATAGCTTTCTTGGTGTGAAATAGGTGGCAAGACTTAAAGTGCAAGTATTGATGTGTGTCCGTAGGTTTGACATCTGTCTCGACTGATACATTGCTGTCCTTACCTGAGTTTGTTTTAAAAAACAATTTTTTTGTTCATAACGATAACATTTTATAAGCAGATAAGAGGAATGGCAATCAGGACAAAATTTGCGCTCCTTATGCTATTATCTTTCTATGAGACTTAGAAGAACAGGTGATGGGAGGCTTTGAACTGAAGCTGGTCATGTGGCTTTGATATATCGAAAATTTTTTAGTGTCAATCTTTCATGAATTCTCCTCCAGTCAGTGAGTAAGGGGAAATTAATTGATTGATATTTATTGTGTTTTAGCTTTGAGCCTTCATCAGTGCCAGACATTAACATACTCTCAGCAGACACATTGCAATTATACATAATTCTCAAAGAGTGACTCAATAGTTGAGGTGTTGGTTTACTAATCATGAGGTCATGGGTTTGAATCCGGTCAGTGCCATTAAATTGCAAGCTATTGTGGTAATGCTCTATACATATATAGGTTCACAAGGGCCTTGCTAATGTCGTAGGCAGACCGGTCATTTCTAACTGTGGAGGCGCTCCTGAGAAGCTATCGGAGTTTCTCGATTTCCATTTCAATCCCATGGTCCGGGCTCAACAATCATTTGTACAAGACACAAATCATTTTCTTCAACGTCTGCAGGTATTTGGGGATTTTCCAGAGGGAACTATTTTATATACCGCTGATGTCATCAGCCTATATCCCAACATAACTCACAGGGAGGGTCTGGCAGCCCTAGATTGAGCACCGAAGAGTAAAAATGAACCAGATATACCCAGCTTAGTTCTTGTTGATTTAGCTAAAATAGTGTTAGAAAATAATTATTTTGAGTTTAATGATGAGTTTTATAGGCAGTTTAGGGTACAGCTATTGGGACAAAGTTTGCACCAGCTTATGCTAACACTTTTATGGATGACTTCAAAACCAGAATGCTAGCTTCTAGTGTAGTTAGACCAATAGTTTGGCTTTGTTTTCTTGACGACATATTTTTTATTTGGATACATGGACCTGATGTATTACAACACTTTTTTTGCTCATATGAACAACTTTCATTCAACTATAAAGTCCAAAACTCACTCTTCAATGACCAGCATAGGTTTTTTAAGACGTTCAGAATAATCGAAACAGAAACATAAAAACTGACCTATTTACCAAAGATAAAGACATTCACCAGTACCTCCATCAATCTTCTTGCCATCCACATCATACTAAACAAGCCATACCATATAGCCAAGCTCTGTGGATCAGGAGGGTTTGTTCTAGCTTAGCAACGTTTGACAGTAGGGTAAAACAACTAGTTAGTAACAACTAGGTAATCAGTGGATAGGTGCTATAGTGAAGATTTCGTCAAGAGTGAGGTACAGAGGGCCAGGAATTTAGATAGATCAGTATTGTTAGACACACGGACACAGGATAGAGGTAGAGTTAGCCAGGCCAGAGTACCTTAAGTAGTATGATTTCATCCAGCACTAAATAGCATTAGAAGCATTCTTACTAAGTACCAGCCAATATTAGACACTTCCGATAAGAGAGATTTTCCAGACAGAACCAGTTGTAGCATTTCATAGAGCCAGATCAATTACTTTGGCTGGAATTTAACATTGCTTTTATCTACAGTTTACAGTCCATATACGCGCCATTTAGAAGAAACTTCCCTGGTGGTAGGACAACGGGGAGATGATGATGACTTTGAATAGAGAGGCCTGTATTCCTAATGACGTGCATAAAATCAGATAAGTATTACAAGTACTTGATTTGTAATAGCTGATGTTTGATTTTTGTACAACACTTGGAATATCCTCACTTCACATATTATTATTGGTGGAAGGAACATCATTGTTAGATGCACATCTTTCATGTTTCTCTGTATTTATCGATACGGCCGGTGAATAACCTTGCTAGATCATATCATGATAATATCGTCTCTTATCGTTTGTGTAATTCAAAGTCAAAACCGTTGAATGACTCTTTTATCGTTATGGTCTTTACACAGCAAGTAGATCCCTACCTAGAGATAGGATCGGAAATAGGGTAGAGATGGGTTACTCCAGAAAGAAAAAAATACCCCTGAAGATGATGATGATGATGATAATAATGATGCTTAGATTACCGAGGGGCAAGTAACTCTAAACATTTACGTTCATACTTTGAATAAATCTCAATAATCACAGAAATAATCTCCTAATTTTTAATACTCTTATAATCTCAAATAATCCTTAATAACTTATAAACTCTAAACTGTCTTTAACAATCTCATTTACTCTCAAATAATCTTCATAATCTCGTACTGATAGTTTAAAGTTATTTGCCTCTCGACGATGATGTTGATGATGATGATAATGAAATCCCTACCAAAGTAACATCATTTGGCTGACGTAGCCAATTTTTACATTGTGTTTACGGAATCCCTTTCCTTCCTTGGTGTTTGTTGTAGACCTACGATCCTGAAGATATCAAGCTCACTAGATACTATCTTACTTCTAGTCAATGTATATGCATCCCATAATCTCTTCCTTCTGACTGATACTCAGGTCACAGTAATCGTAAGGTTTGGTGCCTTTTCATTATTGTCGACGCTATTCCTAGTATCCTAAGTACGTAAGCAATTGTTCAAAGCAGTTTGTTACAGCATGCAAGTATTTGTTATGCATTCATTATTTGCACTGACGCTGTTATTACACTGGGTTATTTATCACTGAGTCCTTTTGGTTCCTGTTTCGTTAGATGTGTTTATAATCAGCCAAAAGGGACCATTTTTAGGGCTCAGAAGCTGCAATTGCTTTCTTCTTGCAACTAACACAACCGGTGGAGTTATCATCTGAGAAAAGTACGAGCAATTTTATACAATTTTTAACGTACCAAAATGACTCTTTCTTTTTAATTCAATGTTTACATTTCTTCTACAGATTCCATGCTTGGCCTTCGACGCTAACAGTAGACTTGTATAGCATATCCTGATTGCCGGGTTTGGCGGTATTGCTGTCATTTGTAGGAGACAACCGATGTATTTATACATGGAAGCCTTGGGACAGTGCCCACCGTGGTATGGCAAGGAGAAGAGTATTGCAGATTTTTTTATCGGGAGATCTGTATTCCTAAGGACCTACATAGAGTCAGGTAAGTTTTACGACTTCTTATTTTGCACTAGCGAATGTTTGATTTTTGGATAAATTGTCCACATATACATTATTATAAGAGAAAGGACCATTGATATTAGAGGTAGACCATCGATGTATCGTCATATCTATCAATACGGCCAGTCAATAGCCTCTATCACCTTTTGTTATGAATGTTTCTTATCATTTGTGTGATCTTAAGTCAAAATCGGTGACATTTGAATTAGTAAGGAGCGCCTTAGACTCTTGCATCTTCATTTCTGTGGAGTGTCCCAGTCCTCAATGTAGAAACAGTATGCACCTTATTCAGAGTGAAACTGCCTTCGTATTTGTTATCCATTACATTGATACAATTTAGAAACAGTTCAGTACCCAACTAATGTTTTGTTTTTAACAATTTTTATTAGAGATATTAAAAACTTTACTTTTCCAGCCCATATCTTTGAGAACGTTTTTATGTTAAGTGGGTAAGAAACGTTTTGTGAATTTATTATAGGCATTTGTTGTCAATCTTCCTTACCAACTCCATAATCACTCCCTTTGCAATTATTATTTTCCAACGTAATGACTGACATCACTACAACTATTCCAAAGACACTAGAAGAATATATCATCGACGAGAGACGATTTGAATGTCAGTATAGAAAAGACACCCGAGAAATAGAAAATGTACCACCACTGGGGGGTCAAACCCGTGACCCACGCTATCGCGGCGTGTGCTCTTCCCACTGAGCTAGGTGACCTCCGATCTTCGTATCTTTTCTCCAGAAGCATATATGTTTGGTATATTATATCTACAGTCCAATAAGTAGAGATATGACTAGAGACCATCACAAAGATTACAGCTGTGGCTTTTTTTCGAACTGGCATATTTTCGTCAAATGATCCAGACGGTCAATTGGATGTAAGGTTGCCTTCCTCATGTGGAACTGGTTTCAACGATTCTCAGCACACTAACTTTGCAACTTTTGACTTGATTTTATTTACAAAGTCAACAATTCCCCTCATGCAATAGCAAGAGTCAGTGTGATGATCTGTCTGCTGATGCCAGATCAAAAAGCATTGCAAAAGGCATCACGACTTTTGCTATTACGCAACTTCAATAGTCTTTTATAGCAAGACATGCAATTGTTGGTCACGGTTTGCTTCGATTACCAATTTTGTATCTGTAGTCCGGTCCAGATGCAACTTTGAGGTCATTCCTGAGCCTCTTGCATTGATCTTTTGGAGTACAATTTCCACATATATAACAAACAATATCAGGATGAATGATATAGGTTCTAAATCCAGCACTCAAAGTAGCGTCAAGAAAGGTTCTCTTATTGAAGTAAAGCTATTGTTCTTCCAGCACGACATTACAATAATAAACAATATAGGAAGTAAGCATGTGCCGGCGCAAGATGAGGAAAGATGATCTTCAGTCCCCCCATCTTTAAGTCAAGTAATGCCTTTTGCTGGCAAGGAAACAAAAAGAATGCTAAAAGAAGAAAGAAACGAGGAAACAAGAACCCCGTGTCAATTTTTAATTGTCAGCAGATGCAAAATCTTCTCCAAAGATTGAATGACATCAAGGAAACGAACCCTTGGTTATACCTCAACTCCCCACCTATGACATGGTAGCACTTCCCCTTTTACATGTAAGGTAAGTCTTGCCTAATTCTTTTGGACCTACAACAATGAAGTTATTACATCGTTACAAACCTCTAGGTAAGTTATTGCATTAGTCCAATTCATTTTACACTTACATTTGTTGCTGAACAAAATATGTATTTAATATTGTAATAGTCTTGCTATTTAACCTAAAATGGTGAATGACTAAAAAGCCTAATATGATTGAAAAGAAACGTTTTCAAACAAATCTAGCACAAATAAAATACAACATTAGCAATTTGTTGGCCAAGTGGAAAATTCTACGTAGTCTGGTAAATTATTAACGAGAAAATGATATCTTTACTATGATCTGCAAAGAGTGGAGCATTACCACAATAGCTTGCAAATTAACGGCGCTGACCGGATTCGAAATATATATATTGGAGTATTTGACATGAGATCCTCCCCTTTCCAGCAAACTAACCCTGTGAAACAACAGGGTTTCAACAACGATAGGGCCATTATCAACGGTAGATGAATTTTGGGGAACTATGAGGCATGCTATGAATACGTTGCATTCGCTGACGGCACGTCCCTAAATATATCAATCCTAAATCATTTTGTGCAATCAGAAGAAGTAGGGATTCTCGTTGAGTAAAAAGGAGGGATACTACAAGCCTGGAATAAAATAAGGCTATGACTTGATATGTAAAAGTTTCTGTCAAAAGTATCCGCCAAGTTTGCTCTCCATTAATAATAGCAGACTTTTGATTTGATTTGTGGTCCCACTTTTAGAATGCAAGAGAAACGCAGCGTCAACTTTTTCCATGTTTTCCTCAGTAGTATCCTCACCAACAAGAGATTTCTGGTCAATATGAATGTAATTTTTTTTTTGCAAGATTTTCAAACGTAAGATAAGTTAGCAAAATCGACAATCGACCAACGTAATGCTCGAGAAAAGTTTTTGTTATTGATATGCCAATGTCCCAATTTAATGCTGATTGTTTCAAATGCTAAAATTATTGCTTGACCTGATGAAAGACAAAGAAAAACCCCAAAGAAGATACAACATATATTTTCATTCTTTTCTCATACCCCCTTGTCCAAGACATCTCTCCTTGAAAACTTGGATGCCCTAAAATTCCAAAACTAGTCAAAAACTTGAAGCAAGGGCTAAATTGCAAGGAATAGACAACGTTGCCAAACATTCCTAATCTATTTAACACTTGTAAAAGTTCTTTGCCTCTCTTTGTCTTATTACAAATCCATTCAGTTGTTGGTAGAGCCACGATTGCAGCCAATTGCAGCCAATGATTACAATAATGACCCATCCATAAAATATCCATTAAAAAAACAATCAGATTCAAGAGTAATTTACACTGAGGGTGACAAAGTTTTAAGTCTGCAAGTGACGAGTGGGAAACTCTAATCGAGGAGTTATTTTCATAAAAATATAAGCTGGACCTAAATTACAAGGGTTTTGAGGAATGTTTTTGTTTCCCAATACGCATATCTTCTTCTTTTGTACTTTTCTACTTCATGTTTGCACAGACTCTTCACCTTTACAAGAAAAAAAAGCTTTGAGGAGTTTTCAGGGTGTTTTGGCAATGAAACGTGAGGGAAAACTACAAAATGTATTGCTTAAAAGTGACTGACGAAACAACATTATTGTACAAATCCTCGCTGTGAACTACCACAAGGACACTTTCAGCTTGCAAAAAGGCTTATGAACAAGAATGCAATGTAATTTGGAAACCATTTCTTTACCCTATCCATGGTAGGCTTTTCCCTAGCTAGCAAAGGCGTGGGGGATACTAGGGCCTTAGATCGTTAAACTGTCAGAAACTTTCCATATCAAAATATTTTATTCTCCTATTTTCTAGCAAACTTTCTCAACTACTTCTTATATGAACTGCAGCGTCAAACTTTCAAATTTATATTAGTTTTTGCTAAAAATCTGAAAGTCCTGAAAATTGATAATTATGAAAAGTTAAAAGAGAGTTCTCCTTGTAGATAGCATTTATCAAAATGTCTGAGCCAACCACAGTGAAAAACGTTTTCAGTTCTTCAAAAGTAGAACGGATAAAAACTGCTTTCGATTAAGCGTCGTACCATAGCCGAGAAAGGCCTCTCTCGGACAACTTACGTTTCTTACTATATTTTCTAAATCATAGCAAATTAAGGGCCGTTTTCACACGGAATATTCTTGTTGAGCATCGATCTACATAATAAACCGACAGAGATCATAATTTACGGACCTTTTTTGTTGACCAAGTTTTTCGACTTTTCCAAGCCTTAGTGCTTGAGAAAATGCCAAAAATCAGCCCCTCTCGGACAACTTACGTTTCTTACTGTATTTCCTAATTAATCGCTAATTAAGGACAGTTTTCTCACGGAATACGTTGATTGGGCATCAGTCTATATAATAAACACATAGAGATCATAATTCACTGACCTTTTTTGTTGTCCAAATTTTTGACTTTTCCAAGCCTTAGTTCTTCAGAAAATGCGCGGAAACAGCCTCTCTCGGACAACGTACGTTTCTTACTATATTTCCTAAATCAAGGCAAATTAAGGGCCGATATCACACGGAATATTTTTTTGGGCATCGATCTACATAATAAACACATAGACATCATAATTTACGGACATTTTTTCTTGACGAAATTTTTCGACTTTTCCAAGCCTTAGTGGTTTAGAAAATGCCAGAAAGCAGCCTCTCTCGGACCATTTACGTTTCTTACTATATTTCCCAACTGAAAGCAAATTAAGGACAGTTTTCACACGGAATAGTTTGATTGGGCATTAATCTATATAATAAACACATGGAAATCATAATTTACGGACTGTTCTTATTGACCAAATTTTTCGACTTTTCCAAGCCTTAGTGCTTGAGAAAATGGCAGAGAACAGCCTCTCTCGGACAACTTACGTTTCTTACTATATTTCCTAAATCATGGCAAATTAAGGGCCGATATCACACGGAATATTCTTGTTGGGCATCAATCTACATAATAAACAAATAGAGATCATGATTTACGGACCTTTTTTGTTGTCCAAATTTTTCGACTTTTCCAAGCCTTATTGCTTGAGAAAATGCCAGAAAACAGCCTCTCTCGGACAATTACGTTTCTTACTATATTTCCTAACTGATAGCAAATTAAGGAATGTTTTCACACGGAATACTTTGATTGGGCATCAATCTATATAATAAACACATAGAGATCATAATTTACGGACCTTTTTTGTTGACCAAATTTTTCTACCTTTCGAAGCCTTAGTGGTTTAGAAAATGCCAGAAAACAGCCTCTCTCGGACCACTTACATTTCTTACTATATTTCCTAAGTGATGGCAAGTTAAGGACCGTTTTCACAGGGAATAGTTTGATTGGGCATCAATCTATATAATAAACACATAGAGATCATAATTTACGGACCTTTTTTGTTGACCTAATTTTTCGACTTTTTCAAAGCCTTAGTTCTTGAGAAAATGCCCGAAAACAGCCTCTCTAGGGCAACGTACGTTTCTTACTATCTTTCCTAACTGATAGCAAACTAATGACAGTTTTCACACGGAATAGTTTTGTTGGGCATCAGTCTATGTAATAAACACATAGAGATCATAATTTTCGGACCTTTTTTGTTGACCAATTTTTCCGACTTTTACAAGCCTTAGTGGTTTAGAAAATGCCAGAAAACAGCCTCTCTCTGACAACTTACGTTTCTTACTATATTTCCCAACTGATAGCAAATTAAGGACAGTTTTCACACGGAACAGTTAGATTGGGCATTAATCTATATAATGAACACATGGAAATCATAATTTACGGACCGTTCTTGTTTACCAAATTTTTCGACTTTTCCAAGCCTTAGTGCCTACGAAATCGTCAGTACAATTTCAGGAAATAAAACCTAAGTTTTAAGATATAATAATCATGTTTTTCAAAGAAAAGTAACAAAACAGAAAGGCAAAAACCTCGACTATAGGTCAACAAAACGCCAATATCACAAAATTTCAAGAAAATTTTGAAAAAATTTATTCATCATAAAACTTCTCAGTAATTGTTAGGAAAAGTCACCAAATGTCGTGTCAATTGGGGGAGGATTTAAAAAGTTATGAGCTGAAATGTGTAGCCGCGGGCCTACTAGGCCCCCCATGTAAGATACGGTTAAGCCAGCACGAGAGAGGGGGGCTAGAAGGCCCGCGGCTGTTTTAACATCTGTAACTCATTTAAAACGTGGCTGTATGCTTTGATATTAAGGTTGTACATACTCCAAGACTTTTGACGTCGAATTTAAGTGTTTTTAATGCAAATTATTGGTAAAATATGTGTTTTATTAGTATTGTTAGATAAGGTAGTGAAGTTAGAATATGTTTACTGGATGTAAGTCTGATCGGAATTGAATACAAAATGGTACGCTTTCTTTCATGAATTAAAAGCAGGAAGAGTTACCTCAAAAGCTGCTTTGAGCCTTAGAATAATTTGCTATTCTAAGTACCTAAGAAACACTAGCATTCATGACAAATATCGGAACCAATAGTGAAGAGGAGATGCTAATTGTCCGTTATTGAGTCATCTTCGATCCTCGCATTTTGGTTGGAAGCTGTTTCTTGAACTTCCACCCCAACATTGGTTTCCTGTTTTGTTTCTTGATGTGTTTCTTTATTGTTGGCATCCATGCCTCAGGAAATTCTACACACTTCCCCCTATTGATGTTATTAGGGTGTAGTCTGATTTGGATAGCCTCCTTAACTCAGCGGGTGTACCAGTTCTGCCCTCGATCTATAAGCTTAATTTCACTCCAACGCGGGTAGTTCCTGAATGACAGTGATAATATCATGAGAGAAATGATTATCCGTATTGTTACTGTATATCACCCCGATGAGCAATCCTTTCAATAATATTAGTATACTCTTGCTTTACACCTTTCAGTTCAATAGTACGTTACCTTTGATTAGGAAAAGTTTGATCTGTGTCTAGTGTCGTCTTGGCTCTATATATTACTATAATATTGTGAACTGAGCTATTAATCCTCATGATATCTCAATTATATTAAAATAATATTTGACCTTACATTTTCACCTATGACGTTTCTGTACAGACGAGTTAAATTCATACGTTTTGTTAATCAAATTACTATTTGACAAGATGTGGTAATTCTATACTAAACTTACGAGTTTACGAAAAGGTGTCACTCACGTTCTTCCCGACTTTACCAAGTCATCTATTCCTGAGGAATAAACACTTTCTTATTTTAAATATGTTTATCTCATTCATGTTGTGTAGCTGATCACCTGTGGCGCTTTGACACCTTTGAGCGTGAGGGATTCTACGTGATAATTCCCGACGAGAGAGGGAAACAGAACTTGAAGACCAGGCTACAGCATGACGTAGTGTCCTCTTTAACAATAACCGATACGTTTTCGATGGGCTATCCTAATTCGTACATCTACTCTGGATACCTTATTGATGACTGCATTACAAACCCCGACTTGTGTGAAACAGGATTAACAATGGCATTTTGGATGAGAAGTAAGTGACCTTCATTCTTATGCTTCAAACTTGCCAAGTATGATTTAAGTATTTTCATGTCATTATCTGCTATATTACCTTATTGGTATCATAGCATCTATAGATGTTATTCTTCAGAAGTCCATGTTATAGGCCCTGCTATTACCAACGTTTTCAAAATATATTGCTTTGTGTTGATCTTCAGCTATCTCGGTGTGACGAGATATTCTTTCATTGGAATCTTACTCTCCCTGTGGGTGTCTTATCCCTACGAGACGCTAGCTGTTATGGACTTTCGCACTTCTCTTTCTCTGGATATCGTTAGTTTAAGCTGCTGATAAAGCCAATGCATTGCCTTCCTCTGCTTCTTCTTCCTCGGATTTCTCCCATGGCCGCTAAACATTCCAACCCACCTTTCCTCATTACTTGTCCCAAAAAAATAACTGCCTCTTTCTTATTGCTTTAAGTAGATTCCTTTCCACATCCACTTATTCCAGACTTCGTTGTTGCTCGCATGTTCTGTCCTACACTATTCTTAACAACTTTCTCATGAACGACATTTTCCACATCTTGCAGTCTTTCAGTCATTGTATTGGAGATATTCCAGCATTCGCGTCCTTAAGTCAGTATAGGATAGATGTAGCAATTCAATATTCTAAAATTTGTTTATTTTTTAGTTTCCTGTCTTTCGAGTTTGTTCTGCATTTTCTGAAACGAACTATTTGCAATGGCGATACTTCTACTGATTTCTCTGTCACTTCTTCCATCATCAGTTACCATACTTCCTAGGTGATTGATCTTATTGATTTGTTTGATACATTTATCAACTAAGTTTTGTTCACAGACTGGGTGTTGCTTTTTTTCTTGCTGATAACCATACATTCCGCTTTCTTTCAGTTTATTGTGAGACCAATCATTCTACTTAAGTTTACTACTTTATCTAACAGTGCCTGCAATGCTTCTTGCGATGTCACGATAATGGCTGCATCATCTGCGTACCTCAAGTTCGTGATGTTCCTTCCTTCAGAAATGGGGCCTTTTAATTCACTTAGTTCTCTTGTGATTGTTTTAATGTATATGCTATATAAGGCAGGAGAGAAAACGCATCCTTGTCTAACACCCCTCTTCATCTTAATGTACTCACTGTAATCATTACCAATTCTGATACTCTCGGACCGCCCCCAAGATAAGTTTTGAATTACCTGTAAATCTTTACAATCTCGGCTCATTTGTTCCAGTATGTTAAACGATTGCTCATGTTTCACCTTTTCAATCTCTCTAGTGTAGTCCACATAGTAAATGTATCAGAAGTTTCTCATTTCCAGTGCTCGTTCTGCTAGAATTCGAGAGATAAAAATTGCATTTTGTTTGCCTGCATCTGGCATAATACCATACTGTTCCTTGCCAATCTCTGGCTGCATATTTTTCCTTGCCCTGTCCATTGGTACACTCAGCAGAATTTTGCTCGTGTGGCTCATGAAGCTAATCGTTCGATGGAGTACAGCACCGGCTTCTTGGGAAGTACAATAAAGATTATTGGAATAATCTATTTATTTTGCTTATTTTGGTAATGTTGACTTCTCTATTTCTTGATATATTTTGGGTTGTCCTACTACTGTGCCGTAAAACAATTAATAATTTTAATAATTTCTGACTCTTTCGAGTATCGTCATTGTCGAGTAGAGGAGGGACTGGATACTGATAGAGGGTCATTTTCTTTTTCTGCAGTGTTACTAATAAATGATCCCTTGCGGGGTTTCACTGTTCAAAAACAATCTTCATAAGCAATCGTTTGCGTTTAGGTACATTTCACCCGTTTCCCTATGATTCAATTTATACGGAAGAACTGAAAATATTATGGATCCCTTTTCACGATTTGCTCGTTCTTCCATTCTATCATATCAATTTCAAAACGCATATAAAACAAAATTTCATATCGGTCTGCTTACATTGATAAGCGTTATAGTCAGCTTTCTTTATTTAATAGCTCAGAATGTTGCCGCCAATTAGTTCCAATGTGAACCATTTTTCTTGTAGCGTTAACGATTGACATTTCGCATCTGTGCACCAGTGAAGCTCGATTTTATGACAATCATTCAAATTATCACTATTAAAGACAATCAAAACTTAAAGATCAAACAAATAGTTGTTATAACGATAAAGAAAAAAGAAGAATAGAATAGGATGAGAGTAATAACATAGAAGATTTCATAGAAGAAAACCGCAAAACTTAAATGCCAAACCTCTCCTATGATTTTAGAGCGCAAGAAAACTATCTTTTCAACACAACTATCTCCCACTCTGGGAGAAATGCACATTATATTGAAAGATGATCTACATAGATGAAACAATTCAATTGATAATACAAATCGAGATACACCATTCAGAGCAATGATAAGTTTTAATCATTGTTCCATTGAATACAAAGTGAAGGCTTCGAGATCCTTGTCATCTCAAGAATTATACATTGCTATAAGTTTACCTTGACATTATCAAATTAACTGACCGAAATCATTTTATGTGTAAAGAATGCGATGTAACAGTCATAAAAGAGACAAACTAAGTAAGGTAAACAAAGCAAACACCTTCAGCAACAATAAATGTTCCTAGTATTATGATAATTCCTATTGCCGTGATGTCACCCGCAACCTTGTATCAGGACTGATTTCCTCGGCATCGTCACAGCGCCACTTTGGGTTTGGTGCACTTCCCATCCTTGGTCTTCGAAGAGATGAACTTGCATCTGCAGGAATTGTCTTTCCAACGTTGTTACTCCTTGTAAGTAGATGATATTTGTCCATTCTTAAGCACTTAGCACAAATTTCTGACTTGAATTTATCTAATTCGATCCGTTGTCAGCATCACAAGCGTGGAGTTGACTTTTCTTCTCTAATGTCAAACATCGAAGTAAGAGAAATCACCATCCTTATCCAAAGCATTGTTAGCAATATGTATTACGACCTTGACTATTCTGAAATCCCGTTTTAATCTGTGAAGTGGCAAACAACTATCACCGCCATCTTTTTTTGTTGTCGGTGCTGTGTCCGGACTATCATTTCTTACCGATGAGAATTTTAAAAGGAACTGGTATTTAATGAAAAGAGGCTTCTTTTCACGATATCCAATCATGATTGGCCTTCTTTCCCGCCTCGTACTTAGTACTTTAAGTAACAATTAAGAGGTCTAGAAACAAGTGGGGAATTTACACAAATCTAATTGAATAGCAAACAAACGAAACCTGCATTCATTGCATAACAGTTGACTGCGACGAATTGTCCTCTTGAAAAGGATATTCATGGAGAAGCAAAGTATTTGCAACTTGTCATTCGAAATGCTTTTTTGTTTAAGTTACCAATGAGCAAGTTAATAATATCAGCAAATTATTCAAAGTACGTTTCCAAACAAAGGCCATGTTTTGCTGTGGTGTGTTATTTCCAACAAGTAATGGCCAAATCACGGCAAGCAATAAAACCATCTAGTTTTTTACCGTTAGGCGACATTACTTGCAACGAAGAAACTTGTACTAACTGCTGGCCTACAACAGTCGTTATTAAAAAGGAATGAGTTTCTGTTGGTAACCCAAACTGCCTTTGTAAATCTTGTATCTGCTTAATGTGTACAGTTGTAAAACCAAGATGAAAATGTGTACAGTTGTAAAACCAAGATGAAAATGTATACAGTTGTAAAACCAAGATGAAAAAGTGAAACATTTATATAACTTGATCAAACAGTGTTAGAATAAATGTACTACCTTAGCTCCACGGAAAAGCCTTCCATATCGGACGATGACAATCTTTCCTTTGCAGCTGACATTGTACTTTTCATGCAATTTCTTAAAATCTTGAGCGCGTCCATAGTTAACGTAAACAAGTTCTCCCTGTAAACAGATACATGGTAATTGGTTGTTATTTTTCCTAATGTAACAGGACCAGTAATCAAGAATAAGAACAGGAGGTTATTGCTACATTGCTAATTGGCCCATTTGCAATATACCGAAAAAACCAGAAAATTCTGCGGGCATATATTTGGCTAAGTTTTCGGGGGTCCTTAAAATGCCTAAGGTTATTTCCTAACCAGTGTGCGTGTTTATAATACAAAAAAATTAAAAATACAAACACGTTTTTCAAGTAACGGCACATTTCAAGGCAGTAACAGTGCCTTGACTCTAAAACTGCCAGCATAAGCTTCAAACACTGTCTGACAAGTCAAAACTGCTGACCTAACACCATAACATGTGTAAAGGTTTTGACCTTATAAATGAAGGAACAACTCAACTTGAAATTCTCTGGTTAAAACAAAGCATTTCGAGGTCAAAGTTGTTTATTAAAAGTTTGTGTACTTTTTTGTCTGTTGCACGTTTTTACGTCTATATTTTGACAAAAAGGGTTTATCTTGATCTAAATTAAGCTCTTAGCTGATATTGGAAATATTCGGTCTAAACGTTGTTGCAAGTTGTTTTATGAGAGGAGAAAAATGCAATTTGAAATCAACAACCTCCTGAGTGTGCTGCCCAAAACTGGAAATTATCATCTCTTCTTCATACCTCGACAGTTGCAGCTGGAGAATACGCATTAAATGGCTGGACTACATCTGGTGATGCTTCACTTGGCTCTAGGACAGTTTCCATTTTCTGTGTGGTAAAGACCGGTTTTCGTGTTCCGTTTAAGATATGTGCATAGTTTGGCTTGTCTTTTCTTGGATAGGTGAGGAGAACATTGTATGTAGCTTTCTCAGATTTAAAGCCATAGCTCAGGAATCTTTTGTGGATTTCTTCTCCAAGTTCATTATTGCGTGGCATCCCAGGAGTATGAGGTTTCATTGAGAAGTACCTAGATGTGAAAATTAAGAGTGCAAAAGTTATTGAACTACTCTGTTTAATTAAACAAGTCAATAATACATTTCTGGGGGAAATGAGGGCCCACGTCAAAATAGTTAAAACTGAGTATGCAGACATACATTTATGGCGCTGATACGTAGAGCGGGATGGCATAGGTAAAATAATGTCATCGGTAACAGGATCTACTTTATTACTTGACCCTAAGGATTAGGTGAAGGTATGAAATTGCCAAGTTCTCAAATTCTTAACTATATGGTCACTGTACTCTTGACAATTTCTATATTGTGGTTGCCAAGAAAGCTTTTTTTTGGGGGGGGGGGGATGTACAACTTCATACTTTGCAGGGTACGTTTTGGGGAACTTTAAAAAACCTCAATACTTGATACAATATTAGAAATGGAAATGTTTAAAATTCATTCGCTATGATGTAAGCAGAGATACGTCTTTGACAGGTTTGGGAAAGTAGAACATTTAAAATGGTTTCAAAAATTCATGGTGACAAATAATGGCTCAAGCTTTACAAGATCATGCCTCAGCTATCCTTTTCTTTTCTCTTTCCAACTTCCAAACACGGCTGTGACAATACTTTGATATACACCAGTGATTTTCAACCACTGTGTGCTGTAGCATGCTAGTGTGTGAGAGAGATTGCCATGTGTACCGTTTGGCTTATACATAATTGGCTTGTATCAATAGTTGAATATTGATGCTGTAACTGAAAGAATAATGTAGCACTTTCTATGTCAAAGGGTGGCAGCAAATGGCCAACAAACATACAGACAATGCACCTGAGCTCATAGATGTCTGTTGAGGATAAAGCAAATCTACTCTCAGTATCTAAACTGTCTTTAACAAATGACAAGTAGTTCCATCATACTTTAATGTTAAAGTATGTTGCATTTCCCTTTAGTGCCCACTGATTGCTGTTACTGGGTTAGTGGCCTACAAAGGTCAGCTGCTGGAAAGATGAAAATATATATAGTACTAAGTGAAGTAAGACAAGTTTGTGGTTTAAAACTAAAATTTGAAGATATATTTTCATAAAATATTTTGACTGCTCATTGCTAACGAATCTCCTATTCTTGGAAACAAAATATTTCAACATGATTTCATATCATTTAGCATGACAATATATATATCTCTTAGCTTCTTCTGAAACAACAACTCACCAGCTATGAGCACTCATTGCTACCGTTCTCCAAATATTCATGAAAGGTTTGATTCCTGAGGTCCTATCTTTAGTGTGCTCCCTATGAAGTACAGTCTTCTTGTCTTCGTCGCTTGCAAAATAATACCTTGTATGTATAATACTCTGTTTAAACGTCTCAATCATGCTCTTAAGAGACTCCGAATCGACTCTGCAGTTTTCATCATAAATTGCTGGCCTATCAGTTTGCACGATTGATTTAGTCAAATAGGCTGCCTGCTCAAGTACTCGTATTTTAGCAGGATTCGTAGTGCGTGAGCTAATGACATGCACTACTCCATCAAATTGCTCTCCTGGTTCACGCACTACCAGTTTGTGTCCTGCACGGTACGCTCGGCGAAAGTACGACGATAAGAGTGGCACACCATTTTCGAGAACTGTCCTTGCGTTAGTGATGTTCATTGTCGAGCGACATACAAACTTCATCTTGTCTCTTATCTTTTCGCAGCGTGCTTGTACAGCAAGTCTAACAGTAGTACTAGTACTGACTTATAACAGTATACATACACACTACTGGAACTGGACTTACACTTTCTTGCTATATTTGAGAAATTAGTAAACATGTGCTCAGTATTGTATTATGCCCAATAGTTTTACAATACAAATTTAGTTTAAATATATTAATTTAGTTCTTCAAGTTCTGTTAAGTTGAGACGGCCACCAAAGAACTCCTGTACAAATTGTTCGATCTGGTGCTTGAGCTCGCTAGATGTAAAACACACCATTTCCATTCAGCCACAGAATTCGTAGTCCACCATGTTTCAAAATTTCCCGTGTGCAACACTGCGTAAAAGTGTATGCGGCAAATTGGGTTTTAAAGACATTGCACGTCTTGGTCTTGATTCGAAAACTTGACGGTGGCAATACATCAAAAAGTTGGACGTGATAGTATAAGTGCAGCGGTGCTTCGCGTGAAACCGGGTTCCCTTTCTAATAGGCTTCTTTTTTGAGCCGAGGTTCACTAGTTACCAAGTTTCCCGCCAAAATACTGATTCCTTTCACGTCCAAAAAACTTCGTATGAGGAAACTTGGTCTGCCTAATTCTGCCAAACGTGATGAGCAATTTTTAAGTGCAGGGTTTCTCAACCTCAGATAGTATGTTACCCCCTTCAAGCTCTCAAGTTCATAAGAAAGCAGTATTATTTTCCCACATCGACAGTAAAAGAGTACACCATGAAATAAAAGAGTCAATAACGAGTCCTAAGTTACTTACCAGGTGCAAAACAAGAATACGTGCAATGTGGGAGTAAACAGGGACAATGTATATCTATCCCTTTGTTTCGCGTTCTGACACAAGGAAAAACAGTGGAACATACTATTATCTGTTGGACACCGTGTCTCAATTTTACCTCCCCCCTTTAAAATTTCATATACCCCTAAGGGGGTCCCTGGACCCCGTTGAGAATCACTGGTCTAGTGTTCTCAATGGACAAATCATTGAGAAATCGTTTATAAAGGTTCCTTCTCCATTATCTTAGTATAGTATGGGATTTTGTGTTGCGAAGAGTAAGGCATATTGCGTCATAAACACTAAGGCCGTCTCATAGTTTAAAGAGGAGCGGAAAATACTGGTTTGTAAATGTCTGTTTTAGCAAATGGAGCGGTTTGACCAGAAAAATGTTTTTTTCTGCATCATTCCCTCGTATCCAAAAGTACTGATTCTTGCCACCGACTGGGAGTGGTAGCATTGCAAGTTAAGAAACGCTGTCCTTGATGAAACATTGCATGAACAATGCAATTCAAGGAACCGCAACCTTAGCTCTTCTAGAAATATTATGACTGTTTTTTTCAAACAAGGTCAACTGGGTGTGAGCACCGCCAAACCAACAAAACTGACAGAGGAAACACGTCGGTAAGTTTGCTCGCTTAGCACATAACAGTCCCTATTTGTTAAGATTGGACACTCGCCTTGCCACCCGCCAGTTAGACTTGACAGGCGTCTCATGGTGAATGTCCAGCCAACCATTCGTAATTTAACCTGGCTGGTGTTTCTTCTGTCTATTTCAGGTGGCTTTCTAACGGTCTCATTGTTTATAACCGGTCATAAGTTGAAAAGAACCACAAGGGAACCGTAGAGCAAAACAAGAAAATTTTACCTGTATTTGCCGTCTGACTGGACAAAAAGTCCATGTAAAGACTTCACCAAAAAAGGTTCAAAATCGAGCTAATAGAACCTTTAGCAACTTTCTCGCTAAGACAACATAAAGCAACTTCCGATTGAAATTTTAAAATGCGGTTACAGCCTCAAACAAATACCTGATTTGAAGATTCGTCGCTATGCTCTAAAGATTGAGAAAGAAGATAGGAAAAAGAACCATTTTGGCTTTGAGCTCGACCTCCTTGATGGCATCAGGTTAGTTTACTTTTGAAGAATTTTATTCCAAAAAACGTGTTCTCGGTGGTGATGGATCAATTTAACATTTTCAAAAGCAAAAGCCAAAAAATATCAAATAGAATATGATGAAAAATCTGTTTTAAGTAATCGTCCATAAAATGTAGTCAGTTTTACAAAGTGTTACTGCGAGATTTGACATCCTAGCCAATTTCTGCCCATGGAGATCAACTTGGTTCAACTGTTCTCTACACAAGCAAAGGTCAGTAAATACACAGGTCTAACGGAAGGTTTTCACGTCCATAGTCTCTTCATCAAAAAAGACTTTACAGCAATACGGCGACAGCTAGATTGTCGCCTTTAGCGAGATGAAGTGTCATAAAACTGTACAGATTGATTTAACAATTCATATAATAATAATAATAATAATAATAATAATAATAATAATAATAATAACGATATACAGGAGCTTTCCAAATTACATTGGTGGAGAGTCTTCAAAGCGTTATCAAGGTAAAAAATGCATCTGTTGTATTTGACCCGTTACAGCTGTTCAATCGTCTAATCGCTCTATTGGAAAGAGATGATGGTATGGCCTCAAAGTTTAAATATGAGCAAACACACGAACCTACCTTCTTGTTCAAGAATGGAATGATGAGGAAACCTAATAGGGCTTTGCTTAGAAATGCCTTAAAGGCAAATACAAAGGAGCTCAAGCAATATGAAACTAGCTGTGTCATTGATGGTAGAGCATTGATTTACAGGGTGAAGTGGCAACCGCAAAGCAAATTTTATGATATTTTAAATCAGTACTCTACTTGAATTACATCAGGGAAAGATGCAATGGACGGAAAACTTGCGTTGTCTTTGATGGCTACGATGACCCTCAGTCTGTTAACGCGAATGCACATATTCAACGCAGTAGAAGAACTTGTGCAGGTGCCACAATTGATCCTTCAATGGCTCCACTGGCTCCTCCAGGGGATGCTGATGTACTGATAGTGCTAACTGCCTTAGAGGAAGCATCTAAAGGAGAAGTGATGGTAGTAGCAGATGATACAGACATCCTCGTTTTACTTTTGTATCACTAGAATGGAGGCCTGTCAGAAGTTTTCTTTTGTGGGGAAAAGAAGACTAAGCTTCACAGTGATCGGAAGGTGTGACCAATTAGCGCAATTCAAGCTGAAAATTCCCATAATCATCTTATTCTGTTCACTCATGCATGGAGTGGACGTGATAGGACTTCAGCAACTCGCGGAAAAGGTAACAGATTATTGTTATCATTTTAAGAGCTTGAGAATTATTCTCCTTAAATTTCTGTTAATAGTTTATATGGACAATGTTTTATGGACAACGTTCAAGGTTAAAAACAGATGGACAGTTCTTTATACCGTGAAATGTTTAATAAATGTGACCTATGACCAACACTTAATTAACAGTGAAGTGATCATACGTTTTGCCACCATAGAGAAACGTAGGTGTGTGGCATGCGAACTTAACCAGGCAGATTTAGACCTGTAGTTTTATAAAATTGAGAGCATTTATGCTACAGCTTCTTGAAGACAGTTACACAACAGTAGTGACCTTTTAATTTTCTAAGTGTGATTGTTTTTGTATCCAGGGAAAGTGCGCATCATGCAGCTGTTAAACAAATCTACAGAGATTCGTCATGATGCCAAGTTATTTGGAAGTGAAGAAGCAACTCAATGTGAAATCAAGAAAAATAGAATTCCTATCTTAATTGCAATATTAGTATTTTGCATTTACTTATTGAAATTCTAGATTAGCCACTTCTGTTGACATATTTGTCGAAATATTTTATATTAAGTCATAGAATCACAAAACTGTCTTATTCTTTCGATTTTAACTACCAAGGAAAGGAGAATGACTCTTTCACAACACTTCGATTTGCAAAATACATGGAGATGGCAGTCACACCCAGAGTTGAACGATCTTAGTTAACTCCAAGAGAACAAGCTGCCCACTTCCATGCACTTTGCGTCCACCTTTAAGTACGGCAGTGGAAGTTGCTGAGCACTCGTTCTCTGAATCCAACGGAAGAGGCGTGGTGCTACATTGATGGTTTGCTGCTACCAATACCGACAGATGAAGATCCAGCTCCCGAGAGCTTACTCAAGTTCATACGCTGCAACTGCAAGTGTGGAGCTACGAAAATGTGCAGCACCAACACTTGCTCCTGTAAAAGGAATGGAGTTCACTGTGTTCAGGCTTGTCGAGTTTAGTCATCTACAACCGAAGATCACACGTTAAAAAACTCATTTAGGATTCGAAGAAAAGGATCACTTGTAAAGTTATAAGTCTTGGCTAAAATATCGAAATAACTGTTTGTAAGCAGAGGAAAAATTTCACAGTTTGCCCTCAACAAACCCCGCAAGAGTTTGGCCACATGTGCACATTCATGGTGTCGTCAGACCAGAACTAGGCCAAAAAAACATACCTGTTTGATCTTCATCGGTTTTCCTGACAACGGTTGAATAGAAGAACAATATGTACAATATGTGATTACTGATAATTGACATTTGTTAGTGCTGTTGAAAAGTTGTCAGGAAGGGTGTAAACCGTTTGCCGCAAGTGCAATCCAAGAAAACCTTTCTTTAAGCTACAAAGAATGTAGAATTGGAAGTATCTTCTTTGTGAAGGTAATTAGACCTTTAACTTGTTTTAAACTGGGAGGAAAAAGGATCCCAACCCCTTCTACGGCATGGGTCGTAAAAAGTTAAAACCTACTGTAAAAGTTGGGAAACTAGTTAAGATTGTTCTAAAAAATTCGACACCATATCATCAAAAGTGCATCCTTAAAACAATGTTTACAGTTTTCTTTGAGATTTGATGTTTTTTATACGAATGCAATATAAGTGCATAAGAGTGGGAAGGGTTTCTTTCACTTTATGTTTTTCTGAATCTTTATTTCGTTTCCATCAAACTTTTAATTAGTCAACCCACTTCTCAGACCGTTTGCGTCTTTTTTATTAAAGATGACGAAGAATCATTTTTTATATCTTTCTGTAGCCTCTCACCAACTCAAATTCATTCTAATCACGAGAGGAGTATAACATCAATGCATATTTGTAAAGGACAATACAAGAACTTTAATATCCCTTTAATGTCATTACATCTGTTTCAGATCAAGCACTACAAGTCTATCCCATCAAGTAAAATGTTTAAGAAATAACGAAACACAAGATTTAAGCATTTTATGTTACTTGGAAATAATGACGGAAACAAATAGTTTTCAAGAATTTGAAATTTACTACACTATTTGCTAAATTTGATGTTACCCACATGTGACGGACGGACTTTGAATTGATAGGAATTTCACAGGAACTTACCGCTTTCGCCGCACAGCACATCCTCACAAGTCGTGAGATACTCATGGAATATTATGAATTTGTAAATGAAATATGATCCACAATTCCTTACTGAAACAAGATGTCGATAACTACAGTCACTACAATCATTATTTTTTTTCATTGCGCACAAGGTTCTATTCACATTTCCGTCCTCTTTTGCAGGATTAGAAGATAGCAGATAGTTATTGTAATCGTTACTGTTACTTGTGCAACTCCGATTGGATAATGCAGGACACTCTGTTACTATGGTTCCATTAAACCGCCACCAACTTTGACCAGGCTGCCAGTTACAATGTCCAGTCTCCTTAGGATGTGGCGTGACAGGACTTAACAGTGTCGAATTTTGATAATTGGAACATGGATCCCTTTCAGCGTTATCTATAAAAAAGTGCACAATACTCAACATTGGATGGAATTTGAGAAAAAGAGGACTCAACAAGTAAAAACTTAAATAAACCTTTTCAATATGTGCTTCTATATGAGTATTACATCATCGAGTGAGGTAACATTAGCCACTCCCTTAAATAGATAGTAGAGCAGGTAGAGTCCTTGACGTAGGTGCAATGGTTACACACCAACTGACTTTTCATCAAAAAGAAAGAAAGCTTTGAAAATTCTAAATAAGGACAAACATATACATATAAAAACATTTAAATGACAACATAAATAAGCAGCATCCTACATTATACACAGAATACCCTTGCAATACTTCAATTTTACGAGTGCGGTTATAGCCTCTCCAACAATTTTGACACTAGCCTGCATTGTTGTTTAACATATTTACATTTTGTTGTGAAAAATATTTATTTTTGGAACTTAATTAGTATAACAGGAGTCTAGTTGTCAGCACATACCAGGGAGTAATCTTGTATTCATTTCGCTAGGTAGCACAATCCCAACTACCTTGTGTGTATTTCAGAATGCCATTTTTTCCCACACGAGTGGAACTTTTCAGACGTGCAGCATCTCCTTGCGCCATGTATTGTACATTTTCGTCACAGGTGGAGCATTCCAATTTTGAAAGTGGAGCCCTGATTTGTAATGCGGTTCAATTTTTATGTAATTACTTTATTAATAGACCGTACTAAAAATGGGATAGTTGTGTCTTGTTTTATGCTATCATTACTCGCAACTGCAATAACACTTCTGAAAATCTGAACATTCAAAAGTCTGGGTTATGTTTACATAAACTATTACAGGGCATATCCAAGAGGAGTGATCTGTGTTTTAACCCCTTCTCCCAAAAATGTGATCATTTGTTTATTAAATTATCCAAAAAACTACTAATGGATTCTCCATAGTTGAATCCTCCCCCTCCAAATGAAAATCTTCGGTATTGCCCTGACACAGAAAGTCCAAGGAATAAGAAATTTCTTAAAACTAGAGGGTTTGAAATTCTGATTTTTGGCTATCGTGGAGTTTTTGATGTATATAGCACAAACTTATACTAATTTCGGCTCCCTTGTGCTCACACACAGCTCTATCCATCCAAGCTAAGACTAATTGAATTCTACATCTAACAAGACAACCCTTTTTTGGAACACTATTTTTCTAGATATCTCCATTCCTCTTCCCCTGACCTGATTTATTTTACAGAAAGGCACAGTTATCTTAGAACCACTAGCATTTATTGTTTCTTACTTCCTATTGTGATTTAAATTTGATATTTTTTTCGCATAAAGCTACCGTCGGACTCTTCAGCTTTTTTTTTAGTTTTATCAAATTTTTATTGTTTATTTCGGAATATAGTTGATTCGAACAATAAAGATTTGTCACGGACGTTAAAATTGTTCAGTGATCATGTGTACTATTTGGCATGACCGTTTTACCTAAGTATTCATATGCATGTAAACTTTATTAAAATTCACAGATGTCCGAAAATTCTTATGTTAAAATGGACATTTTATCTCCAATTCCAAAAAGTGCATTCCAATATGGAAAACCTAAAAAAAGAGGGGAAAATGAAGTAATCACTTTGCCAAAATACTGGACTCTTTCTAAAAAGCTGATTCCAATTGGCAAAAGAGAATATTTTTTTTCCATGTTTTGTTCCTTGCAAAATGCTGTCACCCGAAAAGCCACGGAATCTAAAGTTGAAGTGTGTCAGTTCTGTGGTTTCAGTTTTGAATAACGGAAGGATGGTCTAATCATGCGTAGTTCCTTGTGGCAGTAAGTAATTTAAGATGGACGTGCATTAATAATCATCGCATTATTATGCCAAAAGTTCAGCTTTATTTCACGAAAATTTGTCTTGGTTTTGGCCTCCTTATTTTCTACTTTATTCTGTTGCTTTTAACACTTACTAAATAAAAAAACAAGTTTTTTTTTAACTGCAAGTAAGGAGCGACATTAAAACTTAAAACGAACTCTGATTAGAATAAATAGCTCTTTTGAAAGTACTAAAAAAAACTTTAGCGTAAAGAGCAAGGCACTGACGAGGGGGCGAACCCTCTCATATACGCAATAATTTCGGTTCATTTTAAGTTTTGATGTTACTCCATACTTTTAGTTGAAAAAAATTGTTTCTTTTACTTAATATAATGAACAGAATTGGATGCATAACACACATAGAAACTTATTTCGGCGCTGACCTAAATTCATGTTATGACAAACAAAAAAACACCATTCGAAATGTATTTTTTTCAGTGAATTGAAAATGACACCGCATGGGTTAGGGGTAGAAGGGCCAGTTGCCCTACTCCTATTTGTAGTAATTTGAGTTCGTTGAAAGTGTGACTTGGTTTCATTTAATTTCCGTTCGTTTTCGGCTTCATTTTTTCATTTATAATAAACTCCTGTTTTTTTTGGCCTTTCAAATGTATTTACTGTAAAACTTCAGATTAAAGCAGATTAGAATAGATATGAACTTCCTTCTCAAAGCATTGAGATACAAACTTCAGACTGTTTGTCCCTTTGTCCTTCAGTTGGAACATTCGTTTTTGAAGCATCAAGAAAACAAATTCGAAGTCTAATGCAAGAGTGATGGTGCTAGGTATTTTACCCACTGAAAATTCCCCCGGAGAGTGCCATCGACTGGGGATTTGATTTTTTTTTCTTGTTTTGCTTTTCTCCTTCCAAGTCCACCTTATTTACAATTGCAGAAGAGGGCAAGAAAGGGGGTCGCGTGCAGCTCTTTGTTCCCATTACCAACAGCCTATGACTTCTCATTTTATCCGCATTGGCACAGTGGGAAAAAGGGGTACAGGGAGCCACGAAGAGCCTTGTCCCCTAGGGTCCAGTCATTCTCCGCTCCCCTGCCCGGGAATGATTGTTCTATTCTTGAACATGACAGGGATCAACCGTTACGCAAAGTGTCTTTTGAAGCGTAGGACAATTTATAGTTATAATTCAAAACTGTTCCCACACTCCCCGTCTTTGACGGAGTGGAAACCCCGGTTCTCCATTACAACTAATGTCCTAAGTAATCACTGGACACGGACTAATTGCCTAGTAAATATTCAACAATTACTTCTGTAGTAAGTAACTTGTCTATCAAATAGTTAGGAGACTATGCGTGTGGGTTTACTTCCAATGAATAACATCCGCAACATACCACTGTGTGTTAATCCGCAACAACAACATACATAGTGGTAAAAAATAAATTTTTACCACTGTTTCCAGAACAAAGGTTGAAAATTAAAAAAATAAATAAAAAGTAAAATTGTACCGTATGTTTCCAGAAAAAACATTCAACATTCAAAATAAATAACAAAGTAAATTTGTACCACTGTTTCCAAAACATGATGGTTTAAACAAGGAAGTACTAGATCCATCTTCTAGTCACCAAATGATTAGGATCTTATTTTTAACTTTTATTGTTTTTGTAATTAGGTCTTATTTCTCATAAATACACCCAAAACGTCAAGTATCTTCTTTAGTATCAGTCAATTACGTGAGATAAGGGTGTTTTGCTGGAGCAGCTGTTAAAGTTAAAAGATGGCAAGAATACAAATCACTACTAAAGAACACTTACGAAATATGGTAATTACCGAAAAGTTTGTAAGGAATACTAACACTAAGAGGCCACACTAATGAAAAAACTTAGAAAATCGTACTTTTCAGGTTTGAATATACTAACTAAGGATAAAACTGAAGGACAAAAAGGTTTTTATTTCGATCGGCGCGCCACATCGTCGGCAGCCGCAAGCAGGCGCTGGAACGTCGCCCAATCGCCCACCGTATCGATGAAGCGCTTGTACTTCTTCTTGCTCCAGTCGGGGATATCGGCAGGCTCTGGCACACCCAGCCACTTTTCGGAAAAGAAACCGCCGGCAAGCGTGCCATAGGCGAGGATCTTGACGTTCTTTTCCTCGCACAGCGAACTCATCTCGCCCAAGGCGCGGCGGTCGAGCAGTGAACAGGAGACCTGGTTGGAGACGATTGGGTAGCCTTCCTGCAGCAGCAAATAGAGATGATCGGTATCGAAATTGGTGAGGCCGATCTGGCTGATCACGCCGTCCTGCTGGAGGCGCACCAGTTCATCCATAACGTCGAGAAATCCGGGATGGCCGAAGGACCACCAGTGGAGTTGCAGCATGTCGATGGTATCGACACCGAGCCTTTCGCGGCGTTCATTGATGCCGGCCCGGACGGCTTCTGGCGTCGACTGATGCGGCTCCGGGCACCATTTGGTCAGGAAGCGCGCCGGCTTTTCGCCGTTTGCGGCAATGAGCTGCCGCCTGGCCTCGCCGGAAATCACCTCTGCCGAGCCGTAATGGTCGGCCATGTCAAATGTGTCGAACCCTGCCTCGGCATAGTCGATGAGGACCTTGGCGGCCGCCTGACGGTCAAGTTCGTTGCCGTCTCGCTCCATGTCGGCAACCTGCCACAGGCCGGTGATGACACGACTGATTTCCAGCCCTGGCGCCAGTGTGAGGCGATCCGGTTTCCTGGCTTGCATGGTTTTCTCTCCCCGGTCTGCTATCCTTCACGGACGATCAAGATACGCCGCCCAGATTGTATTTCATGATCTTGCCGTGTCGCCCAGTCTTGTCGCGTTCCAGACCGTAGACCGAACCGCTCGGCCCCTGACGGCGCGCCAGCACCGCATCGATCGCCTCATGGTCCTGAGCATCCAGTTTCAGATTGAAGATTCGCTTCGTCTCATCAAGATGAGCAGCAGTCCGGGCGCCGATGATCGCTGCACCGACCTGCGGCTGATCGAGGGTCCAACGGCTGGCGACTGCGCCGATGGTAACGCCGTGACGACTTGCTACGGAAGCGAGCGTTTGCATCAGCTCCTGAAACAGCGACCAGCCACCGAACTCGTCTATGATCAACCGGTACTTGACCAGCGATCGGTTTTCGAAAACGTGGCCCGGATCGTCGACGCCCAGCCAGCGCTCGGTCAAAAATCCACCGGCCAGAGTCCCGTAGCACAGGATCTTCATCTCGTGTTCGGCGCACCACCGCGTGAAGTCTCCAGCCGGCCTGGTGTCGAGGGGTGAGTATTGCACCTGGGTCGAGGCCAGATCGAACCCGGCCTCGATGAACGGTGTCATCGCTGCCTCATCCCAGTTGGTCGTCCCGAGCAGCTGGATCTTGCCCTTCTCCTGGATCGACTTCAGACAGGAAAGCACTTCGTGCGGACGGCCGCGGTCCAGATCCCACCAGTAGAACTGCACCAGGTGTAACTGTTCGAGCTGCAGCCTGCGCAAAGACCGGTCGATAGTGCTCTCTATATCGGCCGTTGTCATGACGTCCAGCCGGTCGAAATCCGGCACCAGCTTGGTGTGAACCTTGATCTGATCGGCGACCTCCGAGCCGCGATTGCGGCGAACGCTGGCGATGAACGCGCCGATCATTTCCTCAACGCCCACGTAAATGTCGGCGCAGTCGAAGGCCGTGATCCCGGCGTCGAAAAACTGCTCTTATGATTTTCAGTTTTCTTTTCATTCCTACTTAATTGAATTTTCAATTTATAACAGTGAGAAAGCTACTGAAGGTCTGTTGTTAATATAACCACTGTAAGTTGTTATATACCAACAATTCGTTGCAGATACCAAATCTGCAACGAAATCCCATTTAGCCATCTTGCCTTTGTGCTTTGCAAAAACTCTGGTATCTTGGATATGCATTGCTAAGCGTTGGCAAAATTTTGGTAGACAGGGGGCCGTGAAAGGATTTTTAGGGGGGTAGGGTTGCCTGAAATTTGAAAACAATCCTTAGAGGATGTGTTCGGGGCGAAACTGCGTGAATTTATTCCCAACTGTGTGTCCGGGCATGGAATCAGAGTCAACGTGCTAGTACTAACTTAGTAAAGAGTGATGGGTATCCCAGGTTCACAGAAGCAATGGTCGTAGCCTCGTAGGAACTTGAGAGGTTCGTTTTCTAAGGATCTCAAGTAATTGTAGGGTCTCCTACCTCCTCTTCATCTTTCCTTGATCCACCCCTGTTCCCCTCGTTGAACCAGGTGAAAACTATGAAATGGCCGTTTCACTCAGAATTATCAAAAGGCCCAAAAAATTAGTCTCTAGAGTTCTTCAAAACGCCATATGTCTAATTTCACTGCTGGGGCCCACCTACCCTGGAAAAAGCCTACTATATAGTTAATGGATAGAGAAATAGGCTAGGTAAGGGTGCCTAGACCCTATGTTATCTTTAAAAAATCCTAGAAATCCCACGACGCTTATCCTGCATTTGTTCCATCATGCATGGTAGGAAAAATTTAGCTATTTTAGTTGGTAATCCTCATCAAACTAGCTTTAGGGATTTATCAAAACCATCAAACGCTTTACCCATTTTAGAAGTCCTATGCATATAATTTTGTTGTCCTTACTTTACTTTCAATTAAACTTTTGAACATGACATTTTGTCTACTGTCGAGTCTTATCTGCAACCGTTTTCATCCAGTAGAAATACGGTTTTGACCGGGTCTTTGAGTGAAGGAATTTTTTTCGTGTCGCCAAAATGCTCAGAAACAGTTCGTTTAATAACATATCTGAAATCGTCCTTGCAGAAATACTCCTTTTTTCAGGGGAAAATCTCGAGTTTAAACTTTCAGTTTATTATTATTTAAGTTATTATTTATTATCAGTTATTATTTAAAAAAAAGTATTAAAAGTAAAAATTAAAGCAAAAAACTAAACAAAAAGGTACATTTAAACCACAACTTCGCTTACGATTACTCTGACAGAATATCAACTTCGTTTTGGTTAAAAAGACATTGAATAAAACATAAATTTGGCCGTTTTAATGTTGCAAACAAAAGGGAAAACAGTGCTTTACCATAAGTGTTACTTCTCCAGTCAAGCTTGCTTAGAAGAAAGAATACTTCTCTCCAAATCAGACAATTTGCCTAATATTATAAAGCTGATAGCTGGAAAAATAGTGGAAGCCGGGTGTCAAGTACAAGAAGCCAAAGATGATGCAGACGTTTTAATAGCTAAGACTCCAATTGCTGAAGCCAAGAAGAGGGAGACCTGCTTGATAGGGAATGGTATCGACCGTTTATTTTCAAATGGTGACGTGATTGTGCTCATCGACAGTTCTAGTACCTGACGACAGGGGCCGGGAACTTTCGTCAAACGGTTAATGCCGAGTATGACTGATACACCGTCTGCTCCTGAAAGCCTTCTCAAACTGATTTACTCCAGCTGCAAAAGTAACTGCAATAGCCTTGGTTGTGTTTTCCAAGCATATTTGTGGTTTGTTTGTGACCAGTCGTCAAGCCGGCATGAATTATTTTAGTAAGGATGTTGATGTTGAAAAATCCTTGTTGTCGAGTTAAATCGAACCAAGAACAGATGAAACAAATGATCAAAAAAGTATAAATTTAGAAAAATTCTTGTATCAAAAGCTGACGTAAAAACAGCCATGTTGAAGAAATATCACTAAATAAATAAACAAATTAAAAAAAAATAATCCACAAAAAATCCACCTGGAAGAAAAATTCCCAGATTATTTAAGTGTTTGTGAACTTAATACCCCACTAGGCTCCTGGTATGTTGAATCTAAACCGTTTTGAAAACAATAATTCAGTTTAACTGTTTTGACTTGGTTCAAAGCTTCTACATTCACAAAGGTGGAATTGTGAAACTTCTGTTTCACAAAAATATCACTGAATAATAAAAAAATTAAACAAAAAATAATCCAGAAAAATCCACATGGAAGAAAAATTGCCAGAATATTTTGGCAAACATTTAAGCGATCTGTGGATTCTATCGAACAAAGGTTCAGCAAATGGAAAACAACTTGAGCAACAAAGTAGTTATTAAGGGGCATATTATCCATGTCATCCCCAAGGATCTGTAGATAACAAAATTAATTTCTTTATGGAATTAATTAAAAAAAAAAAATTCAACAAAATAGGTTTTTCAAAGAAAAGTCTGGAATTCTGTTAAACCAAAAATGAGCAAAAATAGAATAAAATAATCTACCAAGCGTAAAACTACCACAAATCAGCATCAATAAATAAATGAAACCCAAAACGAACAGATATTACTACAAATAATCGTGTCAGAATCAAAAAGTAGAAATTAACATGATTAAGTGTCACAATCCCTATGCCTTCTCTTGGCTAGAACATAATTTACACTTTACTGAAAAAAAAAACTGAATGCACATTGTCAGTTTAATATAAACATGCTCATATTGATTATTTAAAATCTTAATAATTTTCAATTTATTGAAGTTACAAAAGTGAAAACATTTGTTTTTCTCAGTAAAATGCAAATTATTTTCCAAGCTTGAGAAGACGTAGGGGTTATGATCCCTAATCATATTAATTTCTGTTTGTTTTGAGTTTAATTTATTTATTGATGGTCATGTCTGATAGTTTTACGCTTGGAAGATTATTTGACTTTATTTTTGAAAATTTTTGGCTTATTTGAGTACTGTAATTTTGTTTGAAAAACTTGTTTTGTGGAATTTTTTTAGATTAGTTGCTCAGACAAATATTTACACTCCGAATTTAGGACGTTACCATTGTTTTAAAAACTTTTACGTATAACATTTAAAAGCAAACAGTGAGGAGAGTTATGGGGGCAATATCCCCCACTATTTCTTGGATAGGCCTGTACCATCTTTTACGAGAAAGTAAGAAGTGACATAAAAGTTTAAAACAAATAAAAACTTTTCATTATATAAGGAGGGCTACTGCTTACTCCTGTCCTCACTTTTTATGCTCAAGTCTGACGTTTTGTTCCAATCCCCGAACAATAAGGGCCGTTAAAAAAAACATGAAACAGAAATATATTACAGGTCGATAAAATCCGGCCAACAATGATTTATAGAAACAAGAATCCCACATTCTGAAGGTTAGAGCTTCATTTGCACTTTACTGAAAACAATTTTGAGTCGCGTTTTCATCGAAGTCGGCGGTAAAATTCAGCTCACGAATGTCCGGTTCCGCGATAACGCGCAGCTGATGAATTCCGAAGGGCGGACCCGTATGCGCAATACGGCGTGTATGCGGGTTACCAAGCCCTGAAGGACTCAGGGATCGATTTGGCGGCGACGGACCTGGAGCAGTTCGGGGTCTACGTCGGTTCCGGCATCGGTGGTCTTCAGACCATTGAGAAGCAACATTCCATCTTGATGAGCAAAGGTCCGGGGCGGGTTTCGCCGTTCCTGATCCCGATGCAGATCCTCAATATGGCGTCCGGATTGCTGTCCATGTATCACGGGTTACAAGGGCCGAACCTGGCCACCTGTTCCGCCTGTTCGACCTCGGCGCACGGCATTGGTGAAGCCTGGCGGACGATGAAGATGGGGGATGCCAACGTCATGCTGGCCGGAGGAGCCGAGGCCGCCATCACGCCGGTGGGTATTGGTGGCTTTTCGGCGATGAAGGCCATGAGCACTCGCAATGATGATCCCAAACGTTCCTCACGGCCTTTTGACAAGGATCGAGACGGTTTTGTGATGGGAGACGGTGCTGCGGTTGCGGTGCTGGAAGAGTTGGAGCATGCCAAAGCCCGTGGGGCTCGGATCTATTGTGAATTGAAGGGTTACGGCAATACCGCGGATGCGCATCACATGACAGCGCCCGACCCCAATGGAGCCGGTGCGGCGCGGTGCATGCAGATGGCTTTGCGCTCGGCGGGCCTCTCGGTGGAAGATATCGACTATATCAACGCCCACGGGACCTCGACTCCGCAAGGGGACGTGTGCGAGACCCTGGCGGTCAAGAAGGTGTTTGGGGACCATGCCAAGCGGCTCGCGGTGAGTTCCACCAAGGGCGCGACCGGTCATATGCTCGGTGCTGCCGGGTCGATCGAGATGGCGATCTGCGCCAAGGCCTTGGAATGCGGCGTGTTGCCGCCGACGATCAATTTGGAAAACCCCGATCCCGAGTGTGATCTGGATTATGTGCCGAATGAGGCGCGGGAGACCGCGGTGAACGCCGTCATCAGTAACTCGTTTGGATTCGGGGGGCACAACGCCAGCCTCCTCGCGACCCGCTTCACGGGTTAGGCCGAGGTTCGGCTGTATTTCGGTGCCTTGCCCTAGCCGACTAGGGTGACGGCGGAACGGTCCGGTTCATCTCGTCCCTCTACTTGTCCCACCACCCGGGACGCGGGATAGCCCGCCCGCTGGAGAGCTTCGACGCAGGCTGCGGAACGCTCTGGAGCGACTCCGAAAAGTAGCCCGCCCGCGGTTTGCGGATCAAACCACGTTGCGTAGTCCGGATGATCCGTATACGCCTTGGCGTTTGTGATGGCGGCTTGGTTCCGATGGTTTTGGGGGAAGAGAGAACTCCGAATGTCGGCCTGAGCGCATTCGCGGGTCCCATTCAGAACGGGGATGGCGTTTGCCTGAATCCGCGCATCCAAGGAAGAGGCTTCCAACATTTCCAGTAGATGGCCCATGAAGCCAAAGCCGGTTAGATCCGTGGCTGCGGTCGCATCATTCGCACGCAGAATTGGAACTGCGGATTGATTCGAGTTGAGCATGTGATCGATGGCAGTCGCCAGCCATTGGCTGGGGCCAGTCCCACGCATGAGCGACGCCAGGAGAACACCCGTGCCGAGCGGTTTGGTCAATACGAGATGATCCCCGGAGCGGAGCCCCCCTTTCCGAAACAAGGTCTTGGGATCACCCGTCCCGTTGACCGTCAGTCCAAACGCGAGTTGGTCTCCTTCGAGCGTGTGCCCACCAATCAATGGGATCCCGTGAGCCTGGTGTGCTCAACTTTTTATTTAGCAAATTCACCTTTATAAAACTGATTAGGGGACAAAGGTTCATTAAAAGACTTTTGGGAGTATAATCATTATTTTGGAACAGTGCAAGGTACGTCCTGTGATTTAGACGTGGCGATAAAAATTCCCAGAGATACAGGCAACGTCGTTCCTAACGTCGAGTTAGATGCAGTAACTATAAGATCATTTATAAGAGGCACTTTATAAGAAGATCCTATGGTTCAGATTGTATAATCTCTTTGAAACCAATCACGACTAGGACTGACCTTCTATTGTTTCCTTTTTGTATTTAGTTCGTGAAACAATTTGAACAAAAAACGAAACAACGAAAAAACAAGACAACGGTAAAACTTAAGTTGGTATTTCGGTGCCTGGGTTTTCACCCTTTGGATCTAAAGTGCGGACAACCGCTAGCTAGTTCGAGATACAAAAGAAACTTAAAGGCATCTAACAAATCTTTGTTGATGTGACACCTTCCCTATAAGAACTATAAATGCAGTCATAACAATTAAAAATTTACTTTTTTTACCCAAAAATTATCCGTAGCTGTTATAACCTAAAAAAAGAATAGGCAACCCAGAGGCTCAATCCCTTGTAACGAAATCCAAAAACTGTCTAAAAGCTTTGAAATTATAATTCGATTAATAAAGATAAATAAACGAGCAAATGGAACTTCATAACAACTTATATACAGGGAGATGCTATAATGACCTTTCCTTTATTTATAGATTTTGTACGGTACCTGAATAAGCCGTTTACTATTCCTATCTTCGATGTCTTTGGACGAAAAAAGTAGTAAACTGCTATCACAGTTTCAGAACCCAAAAACCACTGGCCCGAGGACCAAATACCCAATTTTAGAGGGATCCTTCAAATCAAATTGGATCGCCGAGTCCTAGTGCATGTAATTTACATTTCCTGAGTGTCCCGTCATTATACTAAAGCTAGCGCACTACGAAAGGTCTGGAAAAACTCATATCCAAGTACACAACCAAATGAGTTGGAGAACTGCTTTGGCCCTGATGCCTTCTATTTGTCATGCCTGGTGCTGTGACATCTTAAAGTCATTGAATTAGTTATACGTATATTTACACATCTGCCAGTTAAAAATCACATGTCTGACTGCAAGAAGAGCCATGAATAACAACACGAATATACAATTAAAAAAGGGAATTCAGTTGAGGTTACAAGAAGAAACCTCTAAAACATATGAAAAAAGATACAACTCTATGACAACCAGAAAAACCAACTTCAATTATCCTGTTTGAGGAACCTGAAATAATAAAGATATGTATTGTTACTTGACTTCATTTTTATAGCGATTATGCAAGCAATACTTGGTCTTTTTTCCTTGAATTGCATAAACCCATATTTAATATTTTAGGAAGACGTATTTCAAGATCTGAAAATAGAACATTGTTCATTGGCTGTGAGAGGCACCAGTAGCGGATCCTCAATGTTGCTGAAAGAGCCTGCGCTTAGAATAAACAATTAAAGTCATTTAACTTAAATACACAAAGATTAATGTTTCTTAAAAATCAGCCCCCTTTTTTAAAATTCATCATATTTCACAGTTTGGACGGATGAACGAATGTCTTTGGATAAGATATGTGTTTAAAAAACAATAATTACACACAAAAAGGACAAACTCGTATTTCAGGGTAAAAAAAAAAAGAAAAAAAAAACAGCACACTTAAAACTGGCTAAAAATGGAAAAAAATTTAATAGACAGCTCCAAACCAAACCAATCATTCCACCAAATAAACAGTACCGTGTCGGTAATGACATTGGTTATCGCATCTTGTTTGTCAGCTGGGCAGTATCGGCTTTTCCCCACAGATAACGGATTCCATTTGTCATAGAGATTAAATTTATCTCCCGAATACTCTAGTCCCGCAAAACTGGCTATGACAATAATCCCAACTAACAGTGCCGTATCCAACGCAGTTAATAGAAAACCAAACGCAGAAAGTCCGCCTTCTTCGGCTAAAAAGTTGATAGTAAATAGGGTGGCAAACTGAATAATGAAGGTTACGACTAACGCAATCTTTAATACTCTTTTGAAGGTTGGAAACAGTTCTGGCCCAATCAAGTATTGTTGAGTCGCATAGTTGTTGGCGACTTTAACAGGGTGCCCAATTTCCGACAATGCGCTTACTAACTCTTCTTGAGTTAACTCTCGCCCAAGCTCTTCTTCCATATCAGATAGCTTTTCATAAATACTGTCTCGAAGCTCTTGTAGTATGTCCTCTGCTTTGTCCTTCTCTAAGTGACAACCGACTTCAGAAAGGTAGTTTTCAATTAGTTTCATTACTACTGTCCCCCATAATGTTTTCTATACAGGTGTTTAAAGATTGCCATTCTGCTACCAATCTGGTGTATACCTGATGACCTATCTCCGACATGCGATAAAAGCGCTTTTTGCGCTTACTTTCTTCTCGCCAGTCGCTGGTTAACAATCCCTGTTTTTCTAGGCGTCGAACCAATGGATAAAGTGTGCCTTCATCAATATCCAATCCTTTATCTTGCAACGCTTTGCGCAGTGAATATCCGTAATGCTCTTCTTGCAGCTGGCTAAGTACCGCCAACACCAGTATTCCGCGTCTTAATTCGAGCTTTAACTTTTCGAAATTCTCTTGTTCACTCATGACATTTTCCGCTCCTCCACATCACCCTTAGCTTGTGCAATATCCTGTGTATTACAACCTATGTGTCATATACTGTGTGTAAAACAGTATGTATACTGTATGTCACATAGTGTGCGTCGTCAAGTATAAATTTCAATCACAATAGTAATTGACATGTTTTTATCCGTTAGCAACTAGGGAGATTTGTGCCATAATCTGCCATTCATTTGGTATCTTCGCTCATTCACTTGAGTTCATAATCTAAGGAATAAAAATGGCTAAAATACTCGCGTTTGCAGGTAGCTCTCGCAAAGAATCATATAATAAAAAATTGGTGGCAGTAGCGGCTGAAGGAGCGAAAGCGGCTGGTGCAGAGGTGACGCTAATCGATTTAGCAGACTATCCAATGCCAATATTCTGTGAAGATCTAGAAGCTGAGCAGGGTATGCCTGAAAAGGCAAAGGAGTTTAAGGAGTTACTTAAAGCTCATGATGGGTTTTTGATTGCTTCACCTGAGTACAACAGCAGTTATAGCGCGCTTTTGAAAAATGCTATCGATTGGGCATCTCGTATGGAAGAAGGCGAAAAAGTACTGGAACCTTTTAAGGGCAAAGCCGCCGGCTTAATGGCTGCGTCTCCTGGCGCTCTAGGTGGTTTAAGAGGACTAGTTAATTTACGCATGCTATTAGGCAATATTGGCGTTTTGGTTATCCCGACACAGAAGGCGGTCAGCAAAGCTCATGAGCAGTTTAATGAAGACGGTTCTATGGTTAACGAAAAGCAGGCGAAAGGCATTCACGGGATTGCAGCTGAAGTGGCTGATTTAGCTGCCAAACTTCAATAAAATTCCTGCAATAGGGTGGTTTTTATTTACCTTAGTTAATACATTTAAATAGATATTGAAAGTCATTCTCTTACTCTTCAGCTTCAATAATTAAGTAAATAATCAGTTAAAGTCTCACATGGCAGCTTTGAATTTGGCATAAAGCCTAAGAGGCAGAACTTTTAAAATGGGCTTATAGAGAGTGTATAGAGAAACACAAAATTGTCAAACTAAACTCCTAGTTACCACCCTACAGCCATCAAGTAGGCTGCAAGTTTTATGAAGAAAAATAATGCCAAAAAATTCTTTTCTTTACAATATTGAAAGTTTTGACCAATAAAGATTCTCTGATCAATATATTGGGAGTTTTGCTGCTTTGTTAGAAAGAACCCTTTTGCTGCTTTGTTAGAAAGAACCCTTTTGCTGCTTTACAAAAAAAAAAATTATATGGTTCTAGCCAATATCAGAAGAAAATGTGCGTTCGTATTGGTAGTTCAAAGCATCCTAGTTAATATTAATATAGAATGTAATATTTTTATTTGTCTCAATGGAAATTATTTTTATTATTAACTTATATTATTAAACACATTATATTAAATTATTGATTTTAGGTGATCAAATACAAGTAAATTGGAGTAAGAGAAGAATGTATTCATATGAATCAGATTGTAGACCTCCATTAAGGACTGTAGGATCTAAGGGAAACCTGAGAGAACCACAAGATGCTGATAAATCTCCATCCATGTCTGCCAAGTGTGTGTACCCAGAACTTAAAGATGAAGATGAAACAGCCCCCCAAGCGTCTAACAGCGTTAATATAGACCAAAATCTGTCTTTTAAAGAATGCTTGAATATAGATGAAGCGGACAAATCTCACCATTCAGCTGAGAATCTTGACGAGCCAGTATATTCAAGACAATCATCAAAAATAACTGTCAAGAAGACGAACACTTTTAAAAATACTGAATTTGATGAAGGGAATAAGCTAGTGTATGGGTTTAAATATACTATAAGAAGTATAGCTAGTAAATTCGAAAGCTTGCAAGTGAAATCAGGGCCATCTGATGTGAGCATCAGTAGAACAAAGAGTTCAGAGAACGATAAAGCAGGAAAGGACAGCAACATCCCTACTTATGGCTTTAAGATTAATATTGAAGAACCCAAACCATATAAAAACAAAATCAACTGGATTGTCTTAGTGCTTATTCTGCTCTTATCAGTTATGATGCATAGTTTTATGAAGTCAGAAGATACCCCAGTTGTAGAAGAGTTCAGCTATGAAAGAGCTGTTAAAACATTTAAAGCAGAGTTGAAAGATATTCATAAAAATCACAGAAATCAAGAATATGGAAATTGGGCGAAGATTTCAACTGGTTTAGATGCAATCAGTAATGTTTCTTTAGCCCCACATGTGCTTATTTTAACTGGTGAAAGTAAAAACAAAACAGAAGATTTTGCATTCAAACTTCATTCAGCATTCAGTAAAGCATTTGAAAATGAGCCGTGCACCCCTCTGAATGGAATTGAGTACAGTAATATTAGTGAAGGAAATATGTTTTTTGATGATGTCAATGAGTGTATGGAGAAGCACAGTGTTCTAATATATGATATAGATTTGGTACATGGTTTAAATGCCATGCATTTACATGCTTTTGCTGATAACGAAAATGCACCCTTTAAAACTAGTGCCATCTACTTAACCATTGTGTCAGAATGTAAAGATGATGTTGAAAAATGCGTCAGAAACCTTATTTCAGAAAAGTGGAAGGGACACGAGACTGAAGTCATTCATGTTTTGATCTTGGCTCTCAGCACATAAATAATTAAAATGAAATTTGCATATTAATTTTCTTTTTGGCTAAATGGCTTTCTCATAGTTTTATTTAACAGTATCTAACTATTTAACAGTCTGTTTAACAGTATCACAATTCTTCTGCATAATGATTCCAAAGAGTCTCTTCCCAACCCCTCATTAGCACAAGGAACATAACTGACTTTTTTTTTACCAGTGTCAAATTCAATACTATCCACATTAACTCTGAATATGAACCCTACCGACAGATCTTTCAAGTAATCTTGAAAAATAAGGGAATTTAACTTACCTGTAAATAGATTCTGAGCTCCATCTTTCAGGCGTATATACCCAAAATATGTATCATGGGTCCTTCTCGGAGTCATCATAATTTTTTCATTTTATCATTCACTCGTGACTGAATGTATTGTAAACGTCAGTGAATGGGAGCTACACATCATGCTTCAGGCAACAGACAACGAAGAAGATATTGGGAAAATAAAATCAATTCTAAGTTTAAAGGGAAACGTATTTAGGATCATAGTTATCATTGCAAATGTTCTTCTTACAACCTTGAAGGCATGGTTTTTCGCCTATGATCCTATTTTTAAGGAACACCCTGTATCAGTTCTTTCATCTTTTGTACTGACATTTGGGATCGAAACTATTATTCCAAAGATATTATTCAAAAAATTTCCACTTTCTTTGGGCTATCGTCTGAGCATTTTGTAATGCGCTTGTTGCCTGGCAGATGTAAATCCAAAAATAAAGATGACTGAAGATGAGGTGGATTATTTCAGGAATGTGGCAGAAGACAACCCAACATACTGTGTATACCAGATATGTAGGCAACTGCAACATTCCGATCAATCTGGAGGTCCTGTTGTGTCTTGGCCATGTAACCATTCTGTACCTATTCAGATAGGCATGGAATGCATTGCCAGTGGTCATCCTGAGGTTATTGTTCATTGTAACCAAAAAACTCCCCCTATAATAAAAATATGGGATACGTTTTAGTGGAAGATCTAGCCAAGGAAATGATAAAGGCCATTAAAAACAGGGATATGTTTTGCATCTTCTCTCGGAGAATAAGAACTGATCAGCTCTACGTTGATAAGGAAATGAATCTACTAGAACTGCAAGGTTTTTTTTAATATAATAAGACAAGCTTGGCTTTTGTCCAAAAAAAGCTCAAGAAAGGTAAATGTAATTGGAGCTGTCTCGCTGCAAGACATCGAAAAGGGGATGAAAAGGGGATTTTGGCATGCGAAAAGTTTACAAAAAGTAATCTGAATTTAATCGTAGTACTGAGCAACGCAGTTAATCCTAGTACGGAGGAAGTCCCAAAAGAACAAGAACAACAAGTCCCACAAGAACAAGAACTCCCACAAGTCGAAGAGCAACAAGTTAAAAGACGTAAAAGAACTAAAGCGAAAGGTGTTAAATCCCTCCCTAAATCCCTCCGGGATGAGAGGCCCGAGTCTGAAGATAAGTGAGTGACCAGGTCCCATTAAAATCCAGGGAGTTGATGTTCGAACCTTCATATGAAAAAAGAAGACCATCAAACCATCAAAATCCAATGACTTCATAAGAGCCTTTTCGTTAAACATCATCATCAGATCAATGAGGCTATCGTCACCCATTGTTCATCTTAAATAGGTTTTAATCAGACTTAGCGTAGAAAAGAAACTCTCATTACTAGTCATTGCGATAGACAGACTAATGAAGATTTGTATAAGTTTCGTTTTTATGGAATGGGCGGTCGCATAAACTTCAGATGGGGCTAATTTGATTTGAAATTGGAAGTTATAATGCCTTTTTTAAGAGTCAAGGTGATTTGGGGGCAGCCAGCCCCCCTCCACGCTCATCATTTTCCTTAGTACCCCCCGTTAAATTTGGGGCTAACAATTTTATTCATCGTATTCGAAGGTTTCAGAATTTATGACTGTGAGGAAGACAACCCCGCTCCCCTCGCCCTACAGCTCTCAGGGAAAAGGTTGTAAGTTACACCCCGGGGGCGTACAAGGTCCCTATAGAATGGGTGGTCGTATATGCTTTGGAGGGGACTTATTGGATTGGTAATGAGAAGTTCTATTGCCCTTTTTAAGAATTAAAGTGGTCAGAGCCTAGCCCTCCTGCCTTCCAAGCACTTTTGAATCTTAAGAGGGCACTAGAACTTTCGACTTTTAATCAAATTAGCTCCTTTAAAATATCAATGATATTACCAGCTATGATAGAGCAACACTGCCTATATCCTTATATGTTCTAATGAATTCAAGTGAATGTGGATTGTCAGTTTAATGTACATATGCTTATATTTATTCCTTAAGATCTTAATCAATTTTAGATTCTTTAAAGTTATAAAAGTGAAAATATTTAAGAGAATTTTTCATAAAGTGCAAATTTCATTCTGGCTTCTAGAAAGCATAGGGGTTTTGAACCCTACTCATGTTAATTTCTGCTAGTTTTGAGTTCGACTCGGTTATTTATTGTAATTTCTGTTCATTTTGAGTTTCATTTATTTATTGATGCTGACTTGTGGTAGTTTTATGCTTGGTAGATTATTTGATTTCATTTTCGTTAATCTTTGGTTCAATGGGGTTTTTTACATTTTTTTTGAAAAAAAAAAACTTATTCTGTAGAAAGTTTTTTTAACTAATAAAAAAAAAAAAAAACACAAAAAAAACTTCAATCAAGCCTGTGTATACATATATAAAAAAAAACAGGTTAGTACCATAGTAACAGGTGGTTCTAGCAGCTTGTCACCTGGAACGTCCATCCATGACATTTCAATGGCTCCTGGATCACCAGGTGAACAAGGTGCCAACATGTCATGATCAATCTGATTGGGATCCTTCCTAGACGGGCCGCTGACCTTTTTGAAATGCGTTGCCGTTTGAACGCGTCGTACAGGCTGCATCAAAGCGTCACGAACCAATTGACTAATATCAGAGCCAGAATACCTGAAAAGAAATATCCATTTTCATAACAAGTAAAAGCTTTGGCCGAAAGTGTACAGAAAAAAAATAGCATTAAAACATCAGACTTCGACATTTAAGACCCGTTATTTCTGTTTTATATATTTTACCATCTTTGTTTATCTCCAATCAAATGCGTAGAAATATTCCTGCTTCTTGGAATTCGTTTCTTTTTTTACCTTAAACAAGCATTTCTTTGTGCATTATTACTATATTCTATTATTTAACAATAACAAATTTCTAGAGAACGAGTGCTACAAGCCAATACAACCAAATTCTTGTTGTAGGTCTATCAGTGTCACGACAATATATGAAGCGGAAGTATAATTAGAGTAAAAGAGAAGTAAGAATATAACAAACATTGTTCATAAAAAAAAATTCGGGCCCCATTGTCAGTCAAAACAGTATTTTTTTTTAAATTTTTTTTCTTACGCACTAGTCTCCTGTTTTTTTTTTTTTTTTTTTCTTTTTTTTTTTTTTGTTTTTTTTTACGCATTGGGGTCCATTTAACCCAAGAGCAGAAAGATCACGGATGCGTGTTTATTTCTTTTTTTTTTACAAGGATGATCGTACCGACCCAGTTGTCCTAGAATATCACGAGAGGGCTCCTTCGAACGGAAATGAAGGCTCTAGTGCCCTTTTTAAGTGACCAAAAAATTGGAGGGCAACTAAGCCCCTCCCCTACCACTTCTCTTCACGCTCATTTTTTCCCCAAAGTCACTTGGTCGAAATTTTGAGACAGCCATTTTGTTTAGCATAGTCAAAAAATCTAATAGCTATGTCTTTGAGGATGACTTAGTCCCCCACAGTCCCAGGGGGAAGGGCTGCGAGTTATGAGCTTTACCCATTGTTTACATATAGTGTTGGTTATTGGGAAGTACACAAAAGTTTTCAGTTTTTTTTTCTGGTTGGGGGGATCTGGAGGAGGGGTTACGTGGGAGGATCTCTCCACGGAGGAGTTTTTGATGAGGGAAGGGAATTTTATGTAAAGGGGGTGCCGGATTTCCCAACATTGTTTAGAAAACGATCAGAAATTTTAAAAAAACTAAGTTTTTTCGACTGAAAGTAAGGAGCAGCATCAAAAATTAAAACGGACAGAAATTTTTTCGTATATGAGGGGTTCACCCCAAGTCAATACATCGCTCTTTACGCAAAGATTTTTTTGTCATTTTACAAGAGTTATTTATTCTAATTAAACTGCCTTTGTGATTCAGAGGTCATTTAAAGAATTGGAACAAAATCGGAACTTTAGCGTAAAAAGTTAGGTATTTACAAGGAAGTGAACCCCCTCATATTCGTAATAATTTCTGTTTGTTTTAAGTTTTGATGTTGCTCCTTACTTTCAGTTGAAAAACCTTTTTTTATTCAATTCGATAGGTATCAAGAATTTCTTAAATGAAATCCTCATTCCCCTCGAAATTTTGACTGATGCAGCTATGAGAAAACAGTTTTCTGAGGATCTGGAAAAGTTTGAATGTGATATTCTACAGCAATGAAAGTATTTACATTATGGCAATTAGTAAAAGAAGAAAGAAGAAGAACTATTGTTCTCGGAGTCATGATATCTCATTGAATAAGGTCATAGGCTAAATCACGGCCGGAAAACCGCGAAATTTTCGCCAAGGTTCTTTATGACAATAAAATCATGTTCTGTATCAAGCCTTTGAGCGGAAATGGTAACCCACAAGTTAATTCGTCGGTTTTGGATTCAAACACGCTTCGCCGTGTCGATATTTATCCTTGGTACTTTAAAATTGTTGTTTGACTCGTCTCAAATCCCATGGTTGTTATGGTGCTGCTTAAGTTTTCTATTAATATTTTGCTGTTGAGCCAGCGGCGTCAATTAAAGAAAATTTAGAGAGGGGCAAAATATATTTTTCAAAGTCTAGGGGGAGGGGTATTTTTTTTTCGATGATAATACTAAAAAAGGGTAGTTTTCAATGAAAATTCTAAAACAAAGAATGTATTTTTGAAATCTAGGCGACTGGAAAAATATCTGGAAAGAGAGAATGTTTCCCTGCCCTCCCAACTGGCGTCGTTGCGTCTCTTCTAAGGTCTGTGCATAAAGTGTGTTTCGTACACAAAGGAAAATCTACGGAGATTGCTTGAAGTATCGGTATTTTGGGGTCTGTTATATTCTAAGATCTTCCTTTTCAATGTACACTACAGTGTTTTCAATTAATAACTTTTTTTTTCTTATTTTAAGGAGACGTTATTTCATTTTTGGTTTAATACGGCATTTGTTGATACAGTTTTGGATGCTCCTTCTACGCCTCGACCGTAAGAAACCTCACCTCGCCCGAGACCGGCACATAGGCGCAGCTCAGCACCCCGGTTTTCCACGCCTCGGTATTCACCGAAATCCGTGCATCTTTCACCTGCGCGCGCTCCACCACGTAATGCCCATGCGCCACCCACTGATCGTCGAGCCGCGGGCGGCTCAGAAACTCCGGATGGCCCCAGATCATCACCCGGTCGGTCTGATCCTCCATGTCGCGCACCGGGTCGATCCCGGCATGCACAATTGTCAGGTTGCCACTGCGCTGCCGCACCGGGCGCGCCGCCATCCAGTCGCGCAGCTCATCGCTCATCGCCTCTCGCAGGGCATCCGCCAGCGGCTCGGCGCTTGTGGCGGGGATGTCAGGGCTGGAAATGTTGAGCCCGAAACTGCGGCAGGTCGCATCACCCCCCTCGCGCAGCCAGCGGGCGTAACGTGCGCTCGGCGCATGCAGAAAATCGAGCAGCATCTGATCGTGGTTTCCCATCAAACATATGATATTGTTTGGAAATTCATCCGTCAGCTCTTTCATCCGCAACAGAACCCCGCGGCTGTCCGGCCCGTAATCCACCAGATTTCCGACAAAACACAGCACCGGGTTCGCCACCTGCGCCTCCCCGATCACCTGATCGATCTCTTCGAGCATGCGCTCCAGCAACCCGACCCGCCCATGCAAATCGCCAATCACGAAATGCGGCTGCGCAGGGCGCACTCCGGCGGGCTCCGCAATCATCGGCGCGGCAGGGACAGCTTCAGGTTTTTTCTTGAAGAAGGACTTGAGATCCACGATGCCCGACCCTCCTGTTCTGCTCTTTTGCCCGATTCAGCGCCACGCGCGGCAGAAATGCAAGCAAAACAGGTGGCAGGCGGCCATGGCGCCGGTAATGTGGGCCAAACGACCCCGCCGGTTTGACGCATTGCGCAAAATGCGAGACCTAGGGGCACAAAAGGCAAAGAGGGTCACATGCAGCGCAAAGTTCTGGTCACCGGGTCCGCCGGGTTCATCGGCTATCACCTCAGCGAGCGCCTGCTGGCGGATGGGTTTCAGGTGATCGGCCTCGATGCGATAAGCGATTACTACGACGTGGCCCTGAAACAGCGCCGCCACCAGATGCTGCTACAAAACCAGAATTTCACCGCGCTGGAGGCGTCGATTGAGACCGAGGGCCTGCTTCTTGATCTCATGGCGCGCGAGACGCCCGATATCGTGGTCAATCTCGCCGCGCAGGCCGGCGTACGCTGGAGCATCGAAAATCCGGAGGCCTATCTGCACGCCAATCTCATCGGCCCGTTTCGTTTGCTCGAAGCCGTGCGCGCCCATCCCGCGACCCATCTGCTGATGGCCTCGACCTCCTCCGTCTATGGCGCCAACACCCGGATGCCCTATTGCGAGACCGACAAGGCCGACAGCCAGATGAGCTTTTACGGCGCGACCAAGAAGGCCAATGAAGCGATGGCCCATTCCTACGCCCATCTCTACGATCTGCCGATCACCATGTTCCGCTTTTTCACCGTCTATGGACCCTGGGGCCGCCCCGACATGGCGCTGTTCCGCTTTACCGAGGCGATCCTGGCCGGCCGGCCGATCCAGGTCTTTAACAATGGCGACATGGAGCGCGATTTCACCTATGTCGACGACATCGTCGACGCGGTGGTTGCGGTGAGCGATCGCCCGCCGGACGCCGATCCGGCCTGGGATGCGGCAAGCCCGCACCCGGCGACCGGCCGCAAGGCGCTCTAGGATTAATCAATAAACCATCAATTGTTTTAGCAGATGAACCTACAGGAAACCTTGATTCTGTTACATCTGAGACAATAGTTCAATTGATGAAATCTATGGCGAAAAAGCTTAATCAAACATTTGTTATTGTAACACACGATCGTCAACATTTTGGAGATGTAGACAAAGTGATCACAATAAAAGATGGCAAAGCCTTTGAAGGAGATGTGCCATCTGAAATGGAGGTTTTAGCAAAATGAATCAAAAACTATTCTTTTTGTTCTTATCATTCCTGTTGATACCACTCTTCATAGGAAATTCATATGCACAAATTACATCTGGTGGATTTGGGGATTCTCCATTTGAAAGAGACTTTGGCGATGTCAAATTCTTAGATGCATATTTTGGAACTATAGATCAAAAAATCGAAGTTGAAGCTGGAGATAGTAATGTTCCATTCACTGTAGTGTTTGCAAATGTTGGAACTCAAGACATTACAGGAATCAAGGGACAATTATCATTACCTTTTGGATTTTCATCATCTGATGGACCAGGTTCAATAATAAAAGCAGATAGTGATGCAAATTCTTTAGCAGGTGAAAATTTCCATCTAACATTCTTTGTTAACATCGATCAGAATGTCAATATTCAACAATATCCTGGAACAGTCAAAGTTGATTATTCTAGATTAAGAGAGTCAGGTGTACGAACTGCATTTGAAGACTTTCAGTTTAAGGTAACTGGTGATAGTCTGATAAATGTAAGAGCATTAGATCCATTTCTCACATCTCTTAGAACAAACAATGTGATAATTGAAATTGCAAATGACGGAACTGCACCAATTTCTAGTGTTGATATTGTTGCAACTAACACTCAGACAGAACTGGCATCAACAACATCCTCCACTACAAATGTAGAAAATATTGTACTCTTAGAATCTAATTGGGATGTTGGAAATATTGAACCAAAATCTACTAGACATCTTACTGCAACAGTATATGTTCCAGAAGGACTAAAAGATGATACTCTTAGAATTCCTTTGAGCCTATCATATTATAATGCACATGGTGATCAACATGTAATTTCAAAAATTGTTGACTTTTACATTAAAGGATTGATAGAACTTACAATTTTCAACATTGATGTAATTGAGTTATCTGGAACACAGATGGTAATTGGAGAAATCATCAATGAAGGTAATGAAGATGGTCTGTTTGGATTTGTAAGTATTGAACCACGTGGTGACTCTAACATCAAACCAAATACTCAGTTTATTGATGAAATTGAAGTGGATGCACCTGTACCATTTAACATTCCAATTGAATTTGATGGTGAGCCTGAATATGGAGAACATGACATTACAATTACTGTAAGATACAAAGACAGTGTTAGAGACGAACTTTTTGTTGTTGAAGATACTACTATTGTTGTAAATGAGCCTGTAACTGATGATGAGTCTGGTCCTGACTCTTCAATGATAATCATTCCAGTTGTAATTGCTATTGCTGCAGGAATTTTCATAATGCGTAGGCGTAAAAAAACTGTATCTTAGGTAAGTGATTAATTTTTAATATTATTTTGTAGAATTAAAATCAATTAGAAATGAAGTTAAGCATTGTTATCATCATTGCAGCATTAGTGATAGGAGGAATTGTTACTATTTCTGGTTTTATAACAAATCAAAAAATTAGTGATATTCCTGAATTTTCAGAAATCTCTGATCAATATGTAAAATTAGAGAAATACAAAAATGAATTAGAAAAAATTAACCCACCGATTGCCAGAGACGCGGCCAGACCGCCGGCGACCGCCCCACCGCCATTGCCGCCACCGCCGCCGATCGATTGACCAATGATTGCCGATGAGCGCTCCAGATGGGTCGTGATATCTGCTGAATTCTCTATATTCACGGACGATCCGGCACCGCCGCCCGCGGCTGCGCCGCCGACGGAAAACCAACCGCCCGTGGTACCACCATCTCCACCGCCGCCACCGATGGATTGCGCAATAATTCCGTGAGAACAACCAATTCTGCACGGCACAAACAAGTCGGCGGCGGCTGGTCCCTGCGGCCCTTGGCCGGTGTCAATCGTTCCTTTGTTGATGATCCCAACGCTGCCCGCATCCTGAGAGATGCCACCCCGGCCACCCAACGCCACAAGACCGATACTTGTTCCGCCCGAACCACCAGTGCCGCTGATGGACTGCGCCTGTATCCCGGAGGCACTGTTGCCGAACGTGTTGATTGCCGCAAAATTGCCGACAGAGACCTCACCACCGGCCCCGCCGATTGCCCCTTTGCCGGATTGTGAATAATAGATCCCAAAGGCATCACCGCCCTTGCCACCACCACCGCCGATCGATTGGGCAAAGATCGCCGTTGCTCCATTTCCAATCGTGGTGATAGTGCTCCTGCTTTGGACGTTGATGATGCCCGCCTTTCCGGCACTGCCACCGTCAGCGGCGAAAGAGAACAATCCGACACTGGAGCCACCAGCGCCCGCACGACCGCCAAGACTCTGCGCAGAAATGCCGACGGAATTGTCGCCGACGGTTTGGATATTGCTGCCTTCCTGGAGCGAAATCTGGACGGGACCCGAGCTTCCCGACCCGGCCCCATCACCGCCGCCGCTGAAGAAGCCCCCGTCTCCACCCTCACCGCCGCGCCCGCCGACACTGCTGATCGCGATGCCGTCAGAATTTTTGCCCTGGGTGAGTATGTTGAAGGTGCCGGTTACCGAGGCCAACGAACCAAACCCCCCGGCGGCACCGTCACCGCCCTGCCCGAAGGAGCCGCTTTTGCCCCCATCGCCACCCTTACCGCCAACACTGACGCTGATAAGGCCCGGTGAATCAAATCCCCTGGTCGTAATTGTGGCATTCAGATCGGCGGTCGCGATCTGACCACCCGTACCGCCCGCTCCGCCGTTGCCTGCTCTGCCGGAGCCGACGCTGGCGCCGTCTCCGCCTCCGCCTCCTTGACTGAAAAAACGAACACCGGGGGATTCCGGTCCCAAGGTTTCCAGATTCAGAACTGTCCGGCCCTCAAAAATGAAATTGCCGCCCCTGCCGCCATGCCCACCGTCGCCGCCTGGTCTTGAACCCAATCCCATACCGCCAGCGCCACCCACAGACGCGGCATCAACAGCCGGACTTTTAACCGCAAGGGTGGTTACGGTAAGCCCCGCACTGCCAGTACCGAAAAGCACATTGCCGCCAGCCGTTGCCACCTGGCATACCCCAGATACCGTGACCACCAACTGACAGTGCTCGAACGCCGGCCTGCCCTGTGATCAGTCCTTCAACATTGATTGAGATATTGCCGACTTCCCCGCCATTGAGGCCGAATGGGAATGCAATCCCCAAGAGGTTTCCGATATTCTGGACTAATATGGCCGCACCAGGAGCCTTAGACTCGATTTGTCCGGAGAAATTCAGGGAAAGCCCGAACGCCCCGAATGTCGCATCGGCGGGGTCGTTGGTTGAGCCCTCAGACTGTAGCAGAATTGGCAGATCAGACCGTTTTTTTAACTGAAAGTAAGGAGCGACATTAAAACTTAAAACGAACAGAAATTGCTTCGTATATGAAAGGGGCTGCTCCCTCTTTAACGCCTCGCTCTTTACGCTAAAGTTCGACTCTATCTCACAACTCTGCTAAAAAAAAAACTTCAGTGTAAAGAGCGGGGACGATTACAATTCCCCAATTGTTTGACCCTTCTAAAGAACTTTACAGAATCAACAGAAAGTCAAGCCTTTTGATGTATTTATTACAATCACAATCCATTTTTTTTAGTTTTGGTTACTATTGGGCCGAGTCACTCCTTTCTTAAGGGTATATAACCCCAACTGTTTGATTAGCTCACCAGCCTTGGAACTGATCACATCGTAAAAATATTATGAGACTTCCACGACTTGAATGGATCAGTTTTTCGTGGAACTTAAGACTCCCTATTGAAAATTTGCAGAACCTTTATAGATTCGGCTGCTGGAGAAGCATGCATTGCATTGACTACAGGAACTTTTCAATGTACTCCCCGCAAACTAGCTTGGTTCTGTCGTGGCTGAATCGTAGGGACCGTAACGGCACTTGCATCTATTGATACGGATTTAGTAGCCAGAAAGCCTGAATCAATATCTCTCTCTATAGCTCGGAGAAGATCTTCAGGGGAAATATACATTTCCATGAAACGCAGATCAAGATGTGGAATATGAAAATTGACATCAGAAATATGTGGCAATAATAATGGTTGTGAGCTGAGCGTGGTCTATAAGCCTCAAAGGCATTTTACACAGCCTAGTCCTCTTGAGGTCCTCAGCAACATTTGAAAGTCCACCCTCTTCAAACCTACTTTGAACTTGAGAACGAGCTTCTCAAACTTATAGATACAGGTATATATGCTGTTTATCAGCATGTATGAGTCAATGAACTAAATTATTCTTCTTCTTGGCCATTTCTGGAATATTTTTCTACGTTGGATCTTTTTCGCAGGACGTTCACCGGTATATAAAAGAAAAAACTAAAATAGTCAAACATTTTCAAATATCGTTTTCGTTGTCGATATCCGCGTTTTGATATTGATATTTTCCCCGACATGCTGATACATCAATATTAAATATCGCCCAACAGTAAATCTTTGTGGAAAACTAGGAGTGTACTGCCCCTTCCTCTTAAACGTGGCAAAGAGAGACTATTGGGTATTCTTAAAAGTTTATTTTTTGTCGTCAAAGAAGTAAGGCCAAGCGTAATAAAAGCAATAAATTGTGATATCAATAATGAACTTTACCAAATAGTATAAAATAATGAAAACATCATAAATGGGAATATGGAGGAAATTGGTAACTTTATTGTAAGCCAGCAATGAAACGCATTCGAAGTTTATTGACGAATTTGATATCTCGGACTAGTAAGGAATTCTATGAGGAAGAAAGCAATAATTATTTGGTAATTTTAACTCTATTCATTGCTATAAAATTTCTGGTTTTAAATTAACATTTGTTTTTTAAGGTAATTAGTACATAATTTAGTAGGGCCGGGGGTTGGAGCCATTTTCATTGGAATGACTAAGTATTTCATAGTTCTACAAATGTGTTTTAGTTATTAGCCGGTTCTTTGTTTCCTTGTTGGTCCTCTGCTGCTTCTGTAAAATTGCATATTATCTATCTGGGTTGAAGTCAATAACCTTTTCTTTTTTTTTAAGAGAGAAAAGGTCTTAACGCCTCACAACGTTTATTTTGAGGTAAGGGTGAAGCTTTTCATCAAATTGATTTCATATGATTAATCGTTAACGTATTACCATTAATCCCTTCCCCATCGCTGGGAGTCAAGAATTGAAAGTCCATAAGAATGAATTGTTTATGTTTGCATCAAATTATCCATATTAATAACTTAGGAAAAGTGCAGGAAAAGATTTCCTGGAGAACATACCCTTGCGAATACTCTTGCCATCGGGAAAGGGAAGGGAGTTCACCTTTACCCGTTCTCCCTATATTTTTGGGAGTAAATTTTGTATTTTCATTATTATTAAATCAAAAAAATCCTTGCCCATCTTCCTCATATATTTTGGTGATTTGGCGGAGCTGCTCGTAACAAAAGCAAACATTTAATTGGGTGAACTAAAATCTAATCTGTTGAGTTTCACTGAGCACCTAAATTAACAAGCTGGTGTTCCAACTTTAAATGTCTTTGCGTCCCATATTATCAATATGCTACTCCAATTTCAGATCCTAAGAGAAGAGTTCTAAGTGCGAAGGCCAATTTTTAGATAGAACCAAAAAAGAAAGACCAATTTCAAACCAAAGGCAGTTAGCGTGTCAAAACTCTTGTTTTGGAAAAAAAAGGCTAGATCTTGCTTATTGACAGAGAGCAGGGGCAAAAAACTCGTCGGATTCGCGTCAGAATATATAAATGTCTTTTACCCTAAAAGTATCGTATTTTCCCCGAGTTTTACAAAAGAAATTTTCAAGAAAACGGGTAAAAAATAAATTAATAAGTATTAACTTTCATTAAGATTAAAAAGCTGCTTTTAAATTGTTACACGATTGGCAACCTAAAATGGAGTTAACGAATGAGGTACAAATTTTACAATTTTTTCAAAAAAGAGTTATTCAACTTTTGAAGTATACCTATGCTCTTAACGTTTTAAGTTTAATTCTGTAAGGACGAAAGGATCCTGCTCATATATATCTTTTTTATCTAATCAAATGCGAAGAAAGTGAACAGTGTAAAAGTCAGGCTGTTAATTATTTTTCACATTTCGTGTTTATCTCTGAAAAATATATGGGTAAGCAGTTTGAAGTCCAGAACTTAGAGATGGGACTCAGAAACGCTAAGAGCGAAATGGTTTCTACTAAGCCAGGCCGCCATCCTCTTATTATAAATCCTACGCTAATAAAAACATTACGCGCCTTGTGCTTATTCAATGTTTAATTTTGTAAATATGTTACCGTGAATGTCTGAAATCTGGCTAATGTTAACATTCAGCGGTGAATGTCCGGAATTCTTTTTTTTTCTGCTTGGATTTAAATAAGTATGTTAGTCAGCTCTTTCAGTCTTATTCAATCCATGATGGTAAAAGTTAAAGCTAGGTTGGGTGAGATAATTTTAAGTTAGGTTAAGCTAAATTTGGTGATAAATATCAGAAATAAGTTAAAAACCTAAGCTAAGCAAATCTAACCTAATCTATCATAATCAAACTTTACGTTAAACTGAATCTGATTAAAATCAGAAAAACGAAATTTTTCAATAAAAACAAAATTTAATGTATACAAAAAAGATCGTAAAAAAGGTTTGTCCTTTAAATAATTTGACCAGAAAATAAGCAAAAACAATAGTTTGGTAAATGAATTCTCTGCAATACCTGAAATCCTTCTACCTCACAAGCTTGGTTTTACAAAAAAACTGTACTTTTGCTTGCATAAGAGGCAATATTTCATTCTGCATCTTCTGGTCACAAAAATTCATCGTTAATAAATCAATGTCTAAATAATAGGACAAAAATCTCATTTCTATAATTTAATGTATGCATTTTTTCATTTTCATTCACTGTGACGTGTGCTGTAAAAAGATGAATAATTTTGTCTCTAAATATAGGGTTGATATTATTTTTTCAGAAGGAGCAAAATGCATTATCGAAACCATCTGCAGCCCTTTTTACCCATTGTTGTCGCAAAAACTTCGATAACAGCTCTTTCGATTGGAAATTAAAAGAACCAGTGCCATTTTGAATTTTCGAAAGTGATTGGAGGGGAATTAACCCCCCTCCTACGCCCATCATTTCTCCAAACACATCCAATCAAATTTTGTTTAACGTAATTAAAAGGTTAACGTAAATGTACATTACGTTAACATTAACGTAAATGTTATGTCTTTGCGGATAAAAACCCACCCCAGAGCCCTCAGGGCAAGGGTTATAAAATATGTTCTGGGGGCATATAAGGTATGTAAGGAAAGGATGATCGTATTAACTTCGAAGGGGCTCATTGGACTGGTAATCAGAACTTATAATGCCTTTTTTAAGATTCAGGATGATCAGAGGAGGGGTAACATTCCCCCTCCCACACCTCAGTTTCATACCGAAATTTGTTGTTGTAAAAACTTCAAAAATAGCTCATTCGATGGGAGATTGAAAGGGCCAGTGCCTTACACTTCGGAAAAGGCTCGTTCGATTTGAAACTGAAAGGACCCTTTTTATTAGTCAAAAGTAACTGGAGGATAACAAGCCCCATCCACGCCCTTTAGTTTGTTTTTACTTGTTTAAAATATTTTTACTAGATATATGAAAGGGGAAGTCCCCCCCCCTTGCGCTCTAGCTACAACGCGAGTGTCTGGTGCCCTTTCAAAGGGGCTGTTCCCTCCTCAATGCCGCGCTTTTTACGTTAAAGTTGTTTACTATAAAAGTAGAATTGAAAGAAATGGTCAAACTTTAGCGTAAAGAGCGGGGCGTTGAAGAGGGAAGAGCCCCTTTCATGCACGGAGTAATTTCTGTTCGTTTTAAGTTTTAATGTTGCTCCTTACTTTCAGAAAACTTTCACAAAAACTTGTTTTTTTTTCATTTAATAATCTTCCAGGCATAAAACTACCATAAATCACTATCCATAAATAAATAAATGAAACTCAAAACAAACGGAAATTACAATTAATAGCCGAGTCAAACTCAAAACGAGCAAAAATTAACATGAGCAAGGCAGATAAGGCCTTCACAAAACCAGAACAGAATTTGCGCTTTACTAAAAAAAAGCCTTTTAAATGTTTTCACCTTTCTTACTAAACAAAATTTTTTATCGAAATCTTATGGACAAATCTTAGTATACGTCAATTAAACTGACAATCCTATGTTATTTGTTTTTTTTAATTAATTTATTTTCGCTTTTTATTGACACAGTCTTTTTACTTTAAAAAAATAATGTCGTATATCTTTTCAGTTTTATTCTATAGAAATCCATAGTATAGGTTGTTATTTATATGTTGGAAAACTTTTTCAACAATTTTTAATCTTGACACAAACCGCATAATTTTTTAATTTAATTTTATAGCCTCTGAAATGTAAGCAAAAAATAAAACCTAATATCATTCCCAAAAGATTCTATCTATGCTCTTTGACAACCTGGATACACTTACTCTCTTAGTATTTATTTAAATTGTAAGAGCATAAGTAGCAATAGCCCTCTCCGAAATTTATACGATCATCCTTTCTATACCTGCTTTCAACGATCAAATGAATCTATGGCAGCGTTTCCAAAACTTCTGGGAATATCATATTTACAATCATGTGATCAACACTAATTCATACGCACTCCACAAATCCAACTGCTTGAAGGATTAATGCTCGTTTCCTGTACAAGTTTCAGTTTATTATTTCTGCTCTCCTAGGCTTTCAGTATGTCAATGAAAGATAAAAATTCAGTCCATTTACCAAATTAAATATCTAAATTTGGTGCACCGATTTTTTTATTTTCTAATAGAAAAAAATTGTTGAAAAAGGGAAGATTTTCGCAGTTAAGGACTTTCTGTTAGAAAACATCAAAGCAATTTATTGATTTTTTCTCTTGGGAAATGGGTAGATCTTAGACTAATGATTCTAAAAATATTAGTATCTTGTCATTTTGGAACAAGTAGACTAGTCAAAAAATTAGTCGTTTGAGAGGGAAAATATACCTTAAAAAACAAGACAGACAAGCAAATATAAACGTAGAGGATAATAAGGAGGGACAGGATGCCGGATTGATTTCAAATCCCCAATGAAAGATTAAGATTAAGAAACGAAGAAGTGCTCCCAACGAAATACATCACATTTATGTGGTGGAATACATTCCTGCGTTATGTGGAAAAACAAAAGAAAATTAAATAGGCTAGTTATAGGTTAAATAATTATGATCTACAAAGAAATAAGTGGCAAAGTTTTGTTTTCGATTGGAGGCTAAGTAGTTGAAAAAAGAACAAAAAAAAGAAGATCAAATGTAAAGAAACTCAGAGAGCAACACTAGATGCTGACAGTTGTAATATAAAAAAAATCAGAAGTTGAAAACAATATTGTGAAGAGGCTCTTCAATTTACATGACTGAATTAATTACCTTAGGTACATTTTCAACTTTTAACAAAGAAACCCAAAATCTGATACAATATGACCTAGGACATCTTTTTTGTGTGAAGATCGTTTCCTTTAGATACAAAACCACCTTATTTAGAAGCACAATTTGAGCTAAGGCTCACAATCAGAAAATATTTAAAATCATGTTCGATAATGAAAATAGATTCAGAATAGCTTTTGAGATTCCTTGTGAATGCAAGTTTCCTTTACCTTATAAAAATACTTTCAAATTAACATGGTTTACATACAAAAGGGGAGGCAATGCATAGAAGACGAGGTCTCTATCATGTGAGGTTAACCATGACACCTAGTTTGAAAATACTAGTCAAACTATTGCTTATCTCCTGCTTGAAAATGCTAGTTTTGAAAGTGTTCAAAAGTTGAGAATGTTTAAAAAGTCACATATTGGATCAATTCTTCAAAAAGAAATAAATTTTCTTCTGGAAAGGGGGTCTCTTTCTTGTCTCCTCCTGTGTATGTATGTGATTGGAAAGTGTTCTTTCCATCAAGTTAGTATTTGTTGGTACTTGTGTATTATTCAGAACACACTCAAAAAGTGAAGCTAGGTTCTTTTGTAAAACAAACTTCAATGCAGGTACATTTTGATTAATATTTTATATATAGAGGTGGTTAGCTTAAGCTAAGTATTTGATATAATGTCACCCCCCCCCCCCAGTGTGCAAATATATAGCCCAAACTTTTGATAAAGCTAATGAAATAAAACAAAAAGTGATGAAAATATACTGCTTTATCAGGAAAATTGTAAAATTACAACTTAGAATTATGTACCCAGAATGCAGAAATGTCGTTAAGAATCGCGTTAAAAGGAGGCAAATCCCAAATCTTAACTTGAACATCTGTTGTAAGGAGCGACCCGGCTCAATAGTAACCAAAACTCTAAAAAATGGAATTTTGGTACCAATAGCTACATCAAAAGAAGATCAGAATGAATGAATTTTTAGAGGTTTTGTGACTTCAGTGTGCTAGATTAGGTTTGAAAATTAATGTCAAGAAGACTAAGTCACTGAGGCTAGGTTAAGTGAGAATTAAAAGGTTACGTTGGGTAACGAAAAGAATGATCAGGCGGGGAGTTTCACTTACCTTGGTAGCATTATTAGTAAAGACGATTGGAGCAGTGAAGATGTTAAAAGTAGAATAGTCAATGCTCAGGGTGTTTTTTCACAGCTAAAAAAAAATTTGGAAGAATAGCAAGATAAGTCTGCAAACCGAGATTAGAATGTTAGAAGCTAAAGTGATGGCAGTAGTCAAATATGGCTCTGAAGCATGGGTTTTCCGAAAAGCGGATGAAGATTTGCTAGATGTTTTCGAGAGAAATTACCTACAGATTGTTCTGGGTACCTGGCTCACTGACTGTATTTCATACAGTAGGCTCTTCGAAAAATATGGTTCAATCCCGCTTTCTAGGGCTATAATGAAAGAAAAGCTGAGATGGCATGGGCACGTTGTGCAGATGAAGGATGACAGATTGCCGAAGATTGTCCTTTTCGGCTAACCGCCTAGGATTAAACGGAAAGCTAGCCATCCTTGTCTGGTGTGGAAGGACATCTTAAAGAAAGATTTAAAGGAAATGGAAACTTCCTGGGTGGGTGTAAAGAGGAGGTTTTCGATGGATTGGGATAGAGGAGGAGCGTCTGTATCTGTGTTGGCCTCAGGCTGCTTCATGCTGTTGTGATTTACTAGTAGTAGTAGTGTGCACATTGATTAGACAGCGTTTTGAATAATAATTAGAAAGAGACTAGATTTTTTCTTTATTTTAAACTAGCTTTTCAAGGTGTTCGTAGGTTTAAGATCCCCTATCCGTTTTTTTCCAAAATTGTTTCGGAAGTTCTCTGTTGTGCTGGGAAAACTTGCTAATGAGACGGTCAGCTAACGATAAGACTCGCAAAGTGATTTATAAGGTGTTGACCCACCTTAGGTGTGAATTTTTCATAAAGACAAAAGAATAATTGGCCAGAGAAAGCCCCAATCACCATGTGGATGAAATGGTATTTTATTTTGTAATCGAATCTACTGAGTTTACTCCATCAGAAGTTTGTAAATTGAATTGTTTAAACTATTTTCAAATCGAAATTCGTAAAATCATAGTTGTAGGCTTGAAGTGGCAGAATTTTTCTTTGGAGCAACACTAGTGTGCTTGACATGACTCACAGAGGGAGGAGCTAATGGTGGCAAACACATCTTCGCAATTTATACAATCCCTCTACCAAGCAGAAGATGATATGGTTAATCAAACAAAAACACTTCGAAAATGTTTGCGTTTCAGTACTGTACTCATGAGTTTGCTCAGTGGACTTATTCTTACGTCATAAACTACGTTTGCTAAATAGATTTATACTTACGCGATAGAGTTATACTTACGTCATAACGCTTAAATTTGTACCTTTATAGGTATCAAATGGTAAAGGATAATGCTCAACTTACGAGGGTAATAAAGGGAGGAGCTTGGGCAAAAGAGCAGGACAGACTTTTATAGAGTATGCTAAATCCTGCTGCTACCTGTAGAAGAGTTTTGTATGCATAATTAGATCTATTTGTTTACTCTGGGGACTTCATGTCTCAGCTACAATTTCTGTCCCGGCACTCTAGGACCTTTTTTTTTTATAGATCCTGCTTTCTCCCAACTAGTACTTTGTTCACAAAATCTGCCTGTTTCGTTGAATTTGTCTTCCTACTACTACTATTACTACTACTACTACTACTACTGTTACTACTACTAGTTACCATCACCACTATTTACACTTAGTACTTACTATTGTAATAATTTTCCTTGAATAAAAATCTAGGGGGTCGATGAAAATCTTAAAATCTCATTAGGGTTCGACAAGCCAAAAAGTTTGAGAACCCCTGTTCTAGGATCATCCTGGTGCATGAAACTGTGGGAATCCATGTCACACCAATCTCTTTTCACTTACGCTAAATGTCAATTGGTACTACGTCAGATGAGGGGCAAATTTTATGGGTAATAAAGGGGACACTTCTTTAGAAATATAAACACTACTTTAGTTGAATGCTTCCGTCATGTAAAAGGAGATTTATCATCGAGAAGAGAGGATTTGAAATGTACAGATTTAAAAATATGTCGATTTTCACCGGTGGATGATTGGGAGCTAATGTGGCGACTAGAGAGATAAAAAGTATGTTAACATCGGAGGTCACCTGGCTCAGTTAGTGGAGCGCACGCCCCGAAAGCGTGGGTCACGGGTTCGATCCCCGGTGGTGACATATTTTCTTTTTCTACAGTGTTCTTTTCAAAACTAACATTTCAACTCCTCTCTTCTCGATGATACTCTCTAATTTTAATTGGCTTTGGATTGATGACGGGCAGGAGGACAGTCCTTCCTTGGTCAAGTCACATGGCGCAGAGAGGCTGGTCTCAAATTGCGTTGAGCCGAATGTTGATGTCCACCGGTGCATGATTGGAACCTGATATGGCGACTAGGGAAATAGAGTATGTTAACATCGAAGGTCACCTAGCTCAGTTGGTAACGCGCACGCCCCGAAAGCGTGGGTCACGGGCTCGATCCCCAGTGGTGACATATTTTTTATTTCTCTAGTGTTCTTTTCAAAAGGAGAGTTTTAAGATAATGTGGAACATGAAGAAACAATAATTTCAACTTCCTTTTTGCTTGATCAGTATATTTCTTCCTGCCACTTTTTGGTTTAAAAGTGAACTTTTATACACAAAACAAAAATATTTTATTTCACTTATGTTTCAAGATGGTGTTGTTGCTACTCCTGATGGTGCTGACGATGTCATTACTGATAATTGTGGTGATGATGGTAATGGCATAGATGATGCCCCTGGTGATGATGATAGTGATAATGATGATGATGATGATTATAATGACGGCCATGATGGTCATGATAACTATGATGATGATCGTGATGATTGTGATGATGATGATGACGATGATGACAATGATGATGACGACGATGATGATAATGGTAATGATGTTGGTAACGATGATGATGATGATGATGGTGACGGTAATAATGATGATGATGATGATAATAATGATATTGATGATGATGATGATGATGATGATGATAATGATGGTGATGATGGTGATGATGATGATGATGATGATGATGATGATGATAATGATGATGATGATGATGACAATGATTGCTATGATGATGAACTTTTTTTTGCCATGTCTTACGGTTGCAATGTTGTTGATGATGATGACGATGATGACAACGATGATGGCGATGATGATGATAATGGTGATGATGTTGGTAACGATGATGGTGATAATGATAATGATGGTGATGATGATAATGATGGTAATGATGATGATGATGATGGTGATGGTGATGATGATGATGACTGTGATGATGGTGATGATGGCGATGATGATGATAATGGTGATGATGTTGGTAACGATGATGGTGATAATGATAATGATGGTGATGATGATGCCATCAGATTCCTTCTTCGTTTCGTATCATTTATTACCCACATGACTGATTGTAAACAATGACACTAAGGACATTCTCTCTACTCTAAACACACGAGAGACACGTAAAGGTACACTCTTAATTTTCCACAAAATATAGTCCTGTTCAAATCCTCTCATCGGATTCCTTTTTCTTTTCGTATCACTTATTACCCTCATCACTGAATATAAACAATAACGCTAAGGACACTCTCTCTACTCTAACGCATGAGAGACACGTCAAGAAAAACTGTTAATTTTCCACTAAATATAGTCCTGTTGATGTACCGCCACTGGATACCTTTTTCGCTTCGTATCACATTATACCCTCATCACTGAATATAAACAATGACACGAAGGATACTCTCCCTACTCTAATACGTAAGACACACGTCAAGGTACACTCTTAGTTTGCCACCAAGCAATATCTTGTTCAAGACCTGCCATCTTACTCCTTTTTCGCTTCGCATCACATTTTACCCTCATCACTAATTATAAACAATGACACTAAGGATACTCTCTCTACTCTAACACATGAAAGACACGTCAAGGTACACTCTTAGCTTGCCACCACAGATGGTCCGGTTCAAATCTTTCCAATGGATTCCTTTTTCTTTTCGTATCACTTATTACCCCCATCACTGACTATAAACAATGACACTAAGGATTCTCTCTACTCTAACACATGACATACACGAGAAGGTAGACTCTTGGGTTGCCACCAAATAATGTCTTCTTCAAAACCTGCCATCGAATTCCATTTTCGTTTCGCATCACATTTTACCCTCATCACTGAATATAAACAATGACACTAAGGATACTCTCTCTTTTCTAACACATGAAAGACACGTCAAGGTACACTCTTAGCTTGCCACCACAGATAGTCCGGTTCAAGTCTTTCCGATGGATTCTATTTTCTTTTTGTATCATTTCTTACCCAATTGACTGAAGATAAACAATGACACTAAGGATAATACGTCTACTCTAACATATGAGAGACACGTCAAGGTGATCTCTTAGTTTGCCACTAGATATAGTCCCGTCGAAGTACTGCCATTGGATTCCTTTTTCGTTTCGTATCACATATTTGACTCATCACTGAATATAAACAGTGACACTAACGATACTCTTCTTCTCTAACACATGAGAGACACGTCAAGGTAAACCGTTTGTTTGCCACCAAATATAGTCCTGTTCAAGTCCTGCAATCAGATTCCTTTTTGGTTTCGTATCACATATTACTTTCATGACTGAATATAATAAATGACACTAAGCATACTTCCTTCACTCTCACACATGCGAGACACGTCAGGGTAAACTCTTACTTTGCCACCAAATGTAGTCCTCTTCAAATCCTCTCATCGGATTCCTTTTTCTTTTCGTATCCCTTATTAAACTCATGACTGAAAATAAACAATGACACTAAGCATACTCTCTCTACTCTAACACATGAGAGACACGTCAAGGTACTCTTTTAGTTTGCCACTAAATATAGTCCTGTTGTAGTACTGCCATTGGATACCTTTTTCTCTTCGTATCACATTTTACCCTCATCACTGAATATAAACAATGACACTAAGGATACTCTCCCTACTCTGATACATGAGAGACACGTCAAGGAACACTCTTAGTTTGCCACCAAATATAGTCCTGGTCAAATCCTCTCATCGGATTCCTTTTTTTGTTTCGGACGCTCGTCGCCCTCAGGACGGGTGTAAATCCATGTCGTCGCCTTGAGATTTAGAACCCCCCGCGCCTTATTAGGACCCCCCGTTTATTAATTTCAAAAAAATGTTCCCAGTACTCAAAACGTGTAACTGATGTCTGAAAACACTTGAATAACTTTCCATACAACATTTGACCCTGAAGCAGTTGCTAGTTAGTCAATCAGCACGATTTTTGTCCTCATGTGTGTCATCCTTATTTAAAATTTTCACAAAATTGAGACTGGAGTTCAGAACCCCCGTTTATTTGGCCCCCCGTTTATTAACTTTGGACCGTGATGATGAAACCCCATTTATTCAGACCCCCCGTTTATTTGGCACTTCAGAGTACTATTTCCTGACGGAGATAGAGACCCAGTAAAGAGTATTTGTTTTGCTACTGCAACAACGCAAAACTCCGTAAAACGGTAGCTTTGAGACATGGTATACTTACGAGTGATACATTATCTCTCCTTTACTTCCAAATTGTCAAATTGACCAGTTAGACATGTCGATGGACGTTCTATCAACAACTGGTAGTGTTGTGTAACCATAGCATGTGCTGCATTTCATAACTAGTCTGTCACAGTTTCGCTAAACTATTCTTGGCCAACTTTCACAAGACGTCCATGCAGATATGACAAAAATTAAGAGTCAAAAAAGGAGAAACGCTTTTTATAACAAATGAAGGCGATGATGATGACGATGATGATGATGATGATGATGATGATGATCATGATGATAAGACATATTTGTCGCTTGATCTTAATTCCATACCACGTTATCTATAGTAAACAATACTTATGACACGTATCGCGTCACAAGAGGTCTGACGATGTTGCACAGACCTAATTGCAAAATTGTTACAGTCAACTGCGCATCTTGACGATCAAGTCTCAATGGCATTCTCGGTATGAAAATCACACTATAACTGGAACAGAGTTGAGTGTGCCCTTACCTCCATGTCTGCATCGCCATCTTCTTCATCGCCTTCAGCATCTCCCCTCTGTTTCCTTTGCTTTCCAAACGTAGCCAACTGTATTGAATCGAGAGTTAATGAAATTACTAATCCTGACAATCCCGTTCTGTAGTATGAGATCACAACCTAAATTCAGCGTCTGACGTTAATTCAGCTCCCATTAGCAAAACTCAAGGCGTCTTACAAGATACTTTGAAGTCGTTGCTATGTAAGCAGTGAACAGTGTGACGTGCGAGTTGCCACTTTCTGCCAAAAACGTCGACACTTAAATTAGAGATGTGGATGTTTCAGACACCTTTTTTAGTACTTTAGCTGCTCTTTTTTCTTGTAATGGTTTGTTAAAGAGCGGTTAAAAGCGCTCTCGGCGCATCAAGAGTTACATTATTTTGCTGTTAACTCAGACACCAAGCAACATATCAACGAGTAACATTTTCTATTTGAGAATAGCTACGCTGAAAAAAACAACAATATCGGATGTTCCAGCTCTTGTTTAGCTACATTTTTACATTCCTGATTTCTTAACAAGAGGATTTCGATGAGCTATTGGATCAGACATCATATCTGTTACATTGATTGGTCAAAGAATAAGTGAATTATTCAATTACTATATGATAGATATTGCGAAATTTTAAATATATATATATGTATATATATATATATATGTATATATATATATGTATATATATATATATATATGTATATATATATATATTCTCAGCAGACGCATTGCAATTGTATATAATTCTCAAAGAGTTGAGCGTTACCACAATAGCTTGCAATTTAAAGGCTCAAAGCTGAAACATTGCAGAACTTGAAAACACAATTCAGCAGGCAACTAATTTTTAGTGAAAAGCTTCTTGCCAATTTTTGTCAGTTAACCTACATTGGTAATACGTACATACATGTATTTCTTAGGTATAGTAGTCTCTTGTATGTACTCACTACTGGTGTAGATCTGCTGAAAAGAATAGGCAAAAAGCTTTTCTATCAGAATGAGGTTCCTGCTGAACAATGTATATATTTAAAGTATGAACATAAAATTGAACGACTTGAGGTCTGCATCTTACAGAAGTAAATTTCTGGCCTTTAGTGAGTTGACCATGATTAGCCTCTAGTGATCCTGCATTTTCGTTTCAAGGAGGTATCCTTAGTAACTGCGCAATGTTCCCAAAGCAAAGATACACTACGTTTGTTTGCTGTAAATGAAGCTAGAGTTTTCCAATTTTTCTTGCAATAAACTTAAGAAGGGACCTGCAGTTTTAACATTTTAGCAGTTGTCTTCTTATGGTTTCCAGTGGCAAACAATAACCATTCAATGATCACTGCTTCTTTTACAATTGATACACAACATATTTATTTCATTATATTGGCAAAGCTTGAAAGTGACTGTTACATTCATGCAAATGCCCCTGATTAACCCATTTACTGAAAGAGGAAAATTCAACCCAAGGGCAAAGAATAGCATGAACCAGAACCACAAATTTTTGGGGTAGTCATTGTGCTCAAATGTCTCTTCTGTTGTAGACAGTTTACTACCTCACTATTGTATGTTTTTAGCATGGTACTCCAGATGGAGAACAGAAGAACCGTCAATTACCCCCAAACCACTTTTTGTTATTCTGGTCCAAAGGGTTTTTTTGGTGTCACTCTCATCATTACTTGGCCTTGTTATTGCAAGATAAAAGTTTGTTTTTAGAACAAACAAGACACCAAGTTCTGATGAGAGTCATACGAAGAAACCTGTGAAAGCTGAATAGTTGGCAGTCGTCTTTGCGGTGCAATTTTGGGATTTTGTACCACAAACAATCCATTTAAGTATGGCCATCCCCTCCCTCTGCATGCAAACTAAAACTATATTATGGGCCCACTTCCTCACCCCATTATGTACATAGCTTAGGCTACACTATTGTTACATTCATCTATTTTCATCCGTAGATTTTGTCATAAGATTTGGCACTATGGCATTAAAAGCATTGGTGATCATAATGCCAAGAACAATCATACCATTTAGAAAAAGGGTATGTTGCATGCTGAATGCTTTGAACAGATATTTTGATATGTTAGAATAGTAACCACGTTTGTCATGTTCTAATCAGAAGTGTTTGAATTGTTTTGGCTCTGCTCTGTGTTTTTCGTTCACTTTTCTTCAAATAATTGTATTTATTTGTGTATATACTGCATGTATACAAACAGCAATGTTTTCCACCCCTTTCCCCTTCTTTTGTAATGTCTTTATCAACTTGAGTTGCTTTGAGATCGTTATTGTTATATGCCACTGTTAGTTTGGTGTCGGAGCTTGTCATTGCTCAGGCAAACTTAGATGTTTAACATTTCATTCAGCCAAGGTGTATAAGGGTTGCTTGAACAAACGCACCATGTAAAACCCCAGGCAGTGGGACGTGAGGGGATGTTGATGAAGAAAAATTATTAGGACTTTTCTGTAATGGCGGTGCGAACAATAATATAATGAAAACAATGGCTTCTCGGCCTTTTGGCAAGGAATGGATGTAGTATCTGTTCTCATTGATGACAGATGCTTTCCATAATCCGCGCACCAATGGTACAAATAAGGATATTTGGTAAGTGAAAGAGACGGACAAGAAAATAAAACAACTAAACCTTGAAATTTTTAGGCTCTAACAGTACGAAGGACTCAATGACAGTAAAGAACAGCACTTTCATATCCATCCTTGTAATCCATGCTTTCCAAGCTAACGTTTTATGAATTATCAAATCTGTACATTCAGATTCTACCTTTGGGTCAGGATAATTTGAATATGCAAAGCAGTTTCATAACAGTTAGAATGTATTCTGATTGATTTTATCCAACCAATAGGAAGTACGGCACCACCCACGTGTGCATCCAACTACTTCCAGTGTAACAACTCACGGTGTATTCCAACAAGATGGCGCTGCGATAAACAAAGTGATTGCGGCGATGGCAGTGATGAGCTGGGATGTGGTAAGTTTTGCAACCTTTAGTTTAATAACTGTACCGGAAACAATTGAAGTTCCTCTTGCCCTTCTGCTTTATCCTCATCCTTTACGTTAATCCTCCTCTCTTTTCCTCTTTTCCCCTGATCTTTTCTGCGTCCTGCTTTCCTCTATAACCCCCTATACCTCCCTCGTCCTGCTCTTGTATCCTCCTTATTCTCCTCTTGCTCATCGTCTCGTTCACGTTTCTCTCTATCGTCTCTTTGGTGTTGGTGCTCTTTGTTTCTCTCCTTCATTCCTTTCTCTTCTTCTTCTTCCTCTTCTTCTTCTTCTTCTTCTTCTCCTTCTTCTTCTCCTTCTTCTTCTTCTCTTCTTCTTCTTCTTCTTCTTCTTCCTCTTCTTCTTTTTCTTCTTCATCTTCATCACTTTTTTTCATCGCCATCGTCATTACCAAGATAATTTCCTCCTTGTACTTGTTTACACTGTCATTTTTGTCTGTCTCCATGTTTTCCCCTCGTCTTTCGACCTCTTTCTGTCAATTTTTAGCTCCCTTGTGTCTTCCTCTACCTTTTCTTCTGGGTCCTCTTTTCATTTCTTTTCTTCACTCTTTTACATATGATGTCCTCGCAGATGCCCTTTTTAGGGATGGGGACAGTTAAAGGAAGATAAGGACTGCGTATAGTTTAACGAGTGATGAAGTTTTGAGGACAAGAAATTTTGTGAGGAAGAAATTTTGAAGATAAGAAGTTTGGAGGAGAACAGACAGAAATAAAAATGTTTCAAATTCTGTACTGTATTTTCAAAATTTATCTATCGTTTCGTATCCTCTCTTCTCGATTGTGCTTATGAAGTTTTACCTTGGGACTTGAAATGACAGATTACCAACAAATATTATCCAAACATGCTGATCTATTAGTTTACATTGAAGTTCGTGCAACCCATTTAAAACCACTCATGAGCGAAGTTTGGATACAAGTAATTTATGAAATTCACGTCATTTGAGATTATAGCAACAACTTCTTCTTTTTTTTTGTTCGGTATTAAAAAACTGCGTTAATTTATAAACGTTGTGAATTAACTCGCTTTTAATTTTGAGCCCCTCTGCTGTCATTGGGCAAGTGTAGCGTTGATATCGGTTATTGCGTGCTGACCAATATGATAACGTTCCGATTTTTACCCATGTAATACAGGTGAGAAGAACTGTACAGCTGATGAGTTCAAGTGCAACAACGGCAGGTGCATTAGTAAAAGATGGAAATGTGACAAGGATGACGATTGTGACGATAACAGCGACGAAGTGGGTTGTGGTAAGTAATAACGTCGTTCAAGTCAACTTTTGTGACATTTTTTCACTGCATGAAAGCTTCCAGGCGTGAGGCAAGCTGAAACGCCACGCTAGACTGCATCTCGGCGGTCATTGGAAGAATACCTAAATATATGGGAACGGATGAGAAAGCGCTTTCGTTGATAAATGTCCATAAAGTAAATATTTGCAGATGGTTGAGAGAGGTGGCCACCTTTGCTTCAAATAAACCGGAAATAGTAAATTTTTAAACGGACGGCGCCCGTTGATTTATGCTACCGTGCAGGAAAGGAAGGCGTGAGGCAAGCTGAAAAGCCACGCTAGACCGTATCTCGGCGGTCATTGGAAGAATACCTAAATATTTGAGAACAGAGGAGAAAGCGCTATCATTGATAATTGTCCATAAAGTAAATACTTCCAGATGGTTGAGAGAGGTGGCCCACTTTGTTTCCAATGAACCGTAAATAGTAATTTTTCAAACGGACGGCGCCTGTCGATTTATGCTACCGTGCAGGAAAGGAAGGCGCGAGGCAAGCTGAAACGCTACTCTAGACCGTATCTCGGCGGTCATTGAAAGAATACCTTAATATATGAGAAGAGATGAGAAAGCGCTATCGTCGATAAATGGCCCTAATGTAAATATTTGCAGATGGTTGAGAGAGGTTGCCCACTTTGTTTCCAATGAAACGTAAATAGTATTTTTTTAAACGAACGGTGCCTGTCAATTTATGCTACCGTGCAGGAAAGGAAGGCGTGAGGCAAGCTGAAACGCCACGCTAGACTGCATCTCGGCGGTCATTGGAAGAATACCTAAATATATGGGAACGTATGAGAAAGCGCTTTCGTTGATAAATGTCCATAAAGTAAATACTTCCAGATGGTTGAGAGAGGTGGCCCACTTTGTTCCCAATCAACCGTAAATAGTACTTTTTTTAACTTCAATCTATTGCCATTATTCTTATACAATTCCAGTACTCACTTACAAAATGATATACTGGAACTATTATGGTATATGCCAAAACCACCATTATCGTTGCAGTCATCATCATCAACATTATCATGGTGATTATTATTATCGTTATCATTATTATTGTGATCATTGTTATCATGGTCATTATTATTATAGTTATCATTATTATGGTCATCATTGTTATCATCATTATTATAACATCATCACCATCATCATCATCATCATCATCGTCATCTGCATCGTAACTATCATCATCGTCATGATCACCATCATCACCATCATAATATTTTAAACTTCAATCTATTGTCATTATTCTTATACAATTCCAGTACTCTCTTACAAAATGGTATACAGGAACTATTATGGTATATGTCTACCACGTTAAGAGTTCTGGTTGTGGCTATTCCTGATTTCGTTTACAAAAAATTAAATACGTGGTTCGCATCGTACAGATCAATATTTTTTTCAACATATAATCTTTGTAAGATGTTGATAGATTGCTTAACATGGATAAGAACGATTTGCTTTCTGTAGCTATAACACCTATTGCACTTAAACTAAGGTTAATAAAAGTACAATCAAATTTCCTTCTTAATTCGTTACATAATGGACTGTATTTCACTGATTTTCGATCATAGTTCAATTTTAAATCAGTTTCGAAGCCCACTGTTCAAAAATATAATAAGAATTATTGTTCTTAATAATCATATCAGGTCTTAAATTTTGTCCAGATATAATAGTGGGAGACGGATAATCTTTCAAGTCACAAAAAATGTTAAGGTTTGGGTTACAAGAACGAAGAAAATCAGCAATAGACTTCAAAACCGAATCATGCCTCCAATTATATAGCTCCATTCCGTGTCGTTTTTCGTCTCATCACATGACCGAAGCACAAACTCTGTCTTCTCCAAATGCTGTTGCACAGTTTCCTCACATGGTTGATTTCCACTAATACCCACTCACTGGTTATCGACCTAATATACAAGTGAAATAGACAGAATTATAGTATGTAGTCAAATATAATATACAATATAAATAACGACAAACACTAGCAAATAATTATAAACACTTGTGGAGGTTGGCAAAGAGATAGGATTGGTTCATGTGAACACGTAAATTGGCGCTTCTGGGAGAATCTTACCTTTGATATTTAAGAGATACTCGCTCTTCATCTCAAGTTTTTTTTAAATTTCCAATCAAACCATTTGGAAAGATAACAAAATAAAATTGAGAGGCATAAGAGGAGATAGTAGACCATATCCAAACTATGATAATGAAACAATATTTCTACTCAAGCTGTAGACACCTTGCTGGTTGTATGTCACATTGCACTATGCTTTTTTCAGAAATAACCTAATAATAATAGTAGGCTGTCAATGAATAACATATTTATGATAAACAATTGCTAAAGGGAACCATGGGGCACAGTTACGAATATATTAAAAATAATATGCAGAATCTTGTGTGATTTAAAGTAACATATATTTTGTCAAACATGTCAATGCCGCACCGTCTTCAACGCCATAACTACTGAATTTGTAATCAAAACAGTTCTACCATTATGGGCACACATTTCTCAGGGCATAGATTTTTGCTGCATCTGATAGCTTTTTGTCTTCTTCTTGAATTTAGCTCTGGCGCAGTGGGGCGAGTGGGGATTATGGAGTCCCTGCTCTCGTCAAGTGGGTGAAGGATTTAGATATCGAGTACGTGAATGTGATGAAACTGACAAGACAGCTTGCGCTGGAAGGTCATCTGAACAGGATCTTTGCCGGAAGAAGAAACAACCAATGAGTAAGAGAATGCATTAAAATGACGACCATTCTTTGCTATTATCTAGTAGTATCACGTGATGTAGATATTCCAGTAAAACGTCTATAGATTTCTTTTTAAATACTAGAGACTGATTCTGAAATCAGTTGGAGCAATTGTAACAAACGTAACCAACTTAGGAAAGCTGCAGGTCTCAAATGTTCAAATTAACGTTCTTAAAGCAAATGAACTAAAGATAGGTTTCTGATAATGTCTATTTATGAATGAGTAGAGACAAGATTTGAAGATGAATCAAATGCTACTGTTACAATAACTCAATAGAATTTAACTCCTCTTCGTTTCACATTTATGGTGAAAATATTACATTGCGTTGAGCATATGATAATACCATTTTAAACGTATGGATTACAAATTGAGAATGAGCGGTTAAAACAATACCATTTAAACATATGTAAGGGGGTGGGTTGGTGGGACTGACTAATTTTGGGGTTCATTTTATGCATGGAAATGTGGTTGGCATCTTAAGTCCTCCGAATGCCCTTCTCAGCTCCTTCCTATCCCTCAATGGTAGATATAAACATAATAATATATTAGCACCCAAACCTATTTTTAAAATTGTTTACTCGTGTTTAAGATAAGGCCCTACAGAAATGTAAGAAGCGAGGGGTTTTCATTAGCTCCTGTAGTTCTCTTGACATGACATGCAAGTTCTACCCTTAAACCTTAAACCGATAGTGACTTAAATACTTGGTGTTCTCTGAAATATATTTGTGATTTTAAATGAGATTTTGTAAGTATTTCCTCTCCTATGAAATATTACATAAAATAATCTTGCTAAGTTCTTGTTGTCCTTCCTTTTCGTTTCTTGGTGATCTTAACTCTTCTTCTTTTGATTTTAGTAATATGTGCATGGCTAGTTTTGATATAACATCCCTTTTCACTAATTTGCCAGTTAATGAAACAATTAATATTGCCGCTAACCCGCTATTTTCTAATGTTGCAAAGGTTAATGGCTTATCTAAGGATCAGTTCAGTCAATTATTATCATTTTATATTAAGAATAACATGGAAACACATTTGAACAATTAGATGGTGAAAAAAATATCAATATGTCTCTTTCTTTAAAGATACTAAGCTTGGCCGTAATTTTTATCAGCAGATTTCGTTTTCCGCCTGGCATTTCGCTTGTTTCAATTCTTTTAGACCAGTGGTTTTCGACCAGTGGCGAGGGACAACTTCTGACACAAAGCGAAGGACCAAAGATGGCACTTCAAAATTTTGAAGGCGGGCTTCCTAGCAAGGATACTCTTTCAACCTACGTCTTAGAAAGTTATTTCTCAAAATAACAAATGTTTTGCAAAGCCAAGCAGCATAATTTGAATATTGCGTTGAGTAACAAATTCATTTTGCTAAACGTTTTTACCATACACTGATAACAGCAATTGAATGGAGTGAAATGAGAAAGCTGTTACGATGAATTTATAAGAAACGACAAGACCGAAACACGTCCTAGAAAATAGCGGTCAAGAGAGCGACATCTTTTCTGCCACTCGTGTTATTAAAAAGGCGTAAATTGTAAATAAATTCTTTTTGTTGACAGAGTACCGGCTTCTTTGTTTTGAATAATGAAGCTTTTAAAGCAGCAAGATAAAATCAGATCGGGTTTTGAGTTTCGCGAGTACAATATATCGCGTTCACATCATACAACTGCGAGAAAAGGATGTTTTGATTAGCCAAAATGTTGTCGCATGTATGATATTCATTATATTGTAACGTCACACTTAACTGTACTATAGCAACGTCTAGCAGAGAATGTGCATCCGTAGCATATTGGGAAGATATTATAGATTAGACGTAATATAGATCAAATCTTCGATAAATTCATTACGTCAACTTCAGGTCGCAACTTGAAAGTAATTACACCATCTACTATGAAAGTAACAAACAGCCCAACATCCCTTACACTGTTTTTTAGTTTTACCTTTTAGGCTCATTTATTTATTCTTTGTTATTAATTGTTTAGTTAAGCCACTTGGTCCTTAAATAGCACCTTTACTTTTCCCATTGGTTGCTATTAAATTCACCCATTAAAATCCAAGAAAGACTTGTTGTTAGAAATCAACGGCTGCATCAGCCACAAAGCAACTCAAGGAACGAAGTCATCATAGGTCGTTTGCAGTCTGAGCCATTTCCGATACTCAGGCCACGTCCACGGCTCAAGTGGAGGGTAAACAAATCGGCTACACGGTCTTAACGCTGTTAAAGTTTTTATGCGGAGAACAAGATGCCACTGAGATGAGAAATGCATGGATGTTTCGGCAGAGCAATTCAAATTTAGAAAAAAGGGTTTTAGGCTTCCGTAGATCGTGAAGAACACAAGAGCCAGAATGCTTACTTTCATTCTTATTATGAGAGAAACACAGAGGGCAATATCTGGAAGACCCGACTCACTACGTCCATGACACTTCAATGATACTGACGAGTAATAATATTCGAGAGCATCATTAATTCTCAAAAACTATGCAGATGATTGGAAGTAAAAGTGCCTTTCTACAGAACGGTTGATGTGCCTACGATTCTCATCATTTAATGCCCCGCCTAAACTTGCTACCCTTAATTTCCTAGTTCCTTCTTTCCGGAGGATTTTCCTTCATGTTCAAAACCACTCATCTTTAGTAAAGATACTAGAGAAATACAATATATGTCACCACCGGGGCTCGAACCCGTAACCCACGCTATCGCGGCGCGTGGCCTACCAAACTGAACTAGTTAACCTCGGATCCTAACATGTTCTATTTCTCTAGTGGTCACTTTAGCAGCCAGTTATCCAACGCTTGACATCGGCATCCAATTTCTACGCAATGGGAAACTAGCCTCTATGCGCCATATGTCTTGACCAAAGAAGGGCGGTGCTGACATATTTCCTATTTCTCTAGTGTCTTTTCTAAATTGACATTTCAAATCCTCTCTTTTCGATTATACTAACCATTGTACTGTAAAGTGTGTTCCTTTTTTAATTCATTTTATTACTGATTTGTGATATTAGATTTGTCAGTTCTCTTTTTTAAACCCCCATGATCGTAAATTTCCTTGCCTACTTTCATAGAATTTTGTAATAAACGAGCCCCAAGGTAGGGTCTAACTACCATCCTTAGGGCAGTTGTTTCCTACGTGTCAACCTTATAACCTTCTTGGACAACAACAAGACACAGAATAAGCAAATATGGTATTTGGTAGATCACAAGCTGTTTCACGTTCATCGAAAAAACCTATCGGCTAAAATTTATCCTGCAGCAAACCAAATAAAATTGGTAGAACTTTCAGGTTGTTGCATTTTATTGATATGTTGGTATAGTGTTTCTTAAAACATGAAAACTATAGTTACCCTGATTTTTGTGCTTCTAACATTTTCTGGGCAATACAAAACAACTGAGGTACCCAGTATGAACCCGAAGTCATCGTGTAACTTTTGTTGCTGAAATGCTTCCAATTCCCATGCTGAAATGGCATCTTTCTCTTTTTAACACCAATTGCCACACTTCCCCTGGAAAGGTTTGTAAGGAAACCTATGTAATGAGCTATTATATTGTTGCAGGGGGTTGCATCTAGGTTGCAAAATTTCAATTGTCATGTGAAATACACTTGTGTCGACGTTGTAGCCAGTTACGACTTTGGCTCCGCTTTTATCCTTTTAAAATATATTGTGATCCAGTGGGATGTGACTCTGACATTATAGCTATTGAAAACTAAGTTCAAAAGCTTATTTTGATGTAACCCACTTTAATATATAAACGAAAGAAGCAGAAACAAATCTGGTCCAGCTCCATCTATTTAAATTACAATTGAAACAAACAATCGTAAGAATAGAGTTCAAATGATTCCATAGATTTTCCCAATAGTTTCCTTACTTCATTGTTTTAAAATGTTTATTTTGAATTGGCAATCTGTCGTTCTCAGTTTTTGAAAGATAGACCTGGACCACTGCTATTGTAATATGAAGTAATTCAACTTTTACTTACATAATTTTCTTATACAGTAAAAGTCAAATGCAAAGACCTACGATCGGATTGTCATTATCTCTCAAGTCTTGGTTGGTGTAAAGCGCAGAGGAGGTCGATGGCTCAGATATGTCCAAAAACCTGCAAATTGTGTCCTGGAAAAGGTACGTGAATCACGTCAAAGCGTTGCTCTATTAGGTTTGAGCTGAAAATTATGAAAATTGTTGGTTCCTCTGGCAAGTATTAAAATTGAGCAGATAGTAATAACATTGTTGTCTTGGAAAAGCTTGCAGGTCAAGACACCCGCAATTATTTTTGCCACAAATAGGGGGAAAATCCCAAAAACTTAATAAACGGGGGTTGGGGGTTGGAACATGACAAAAAATGTAATAGACGGGGAGTGTGGACGAAAATCGAAGTCAATAATAAATGTTTAGAATCAACTACAACTTCCTAAACGCAGGGTAATACAATACAAACCATAGTCAGTTATTCGAAGTCATGGGAGTCTCCTACATGCCTACCAAAAATGTTCCCCTCGTCCTCCTGCTCAATGACAGTGTTATCGCTAACATCTGAAAAGTGCCTCTTCACTTCACTTCTTCGAGCCTAGTAAAAGGCCGCCTTCAACTTTTTAATGTGTGGCTTTCATATTTTAATAAAGATATCCTCCCCCGTCCATTCCAACCCCCCTTTATTAGGTTTTTTTGATTTTTCCACCCCCTGTCCATTCCACCCCCCTTTATTAAGTTTTTGGGATTTTTCCAACCCCCTGTTTATTCCAGCCCCCTGTCTACCAGGCACCCAAGAGTATTCATATTAGCCAAGGAAATTTGCTAGAGGTTCTTGCCCGGCATTATTTTCCAGAAACATTAAAGTACATTGGTAATTATACAATAGAATTTATTCTGCTTTAAATAGTTAGTACCACTTCCGGTTATGTCCTCATGACGTGTCTGTTTCTCTTTATTTCGAATTATTGATGTCCTACATACTTTCTCAGTTATAATTTCCGAAATGTTGCAAATATCCGATATATCAGACTCAGCTCAACAAAGAGAAACATGCTCCAAATACTAAAACAAAAGACTTTCTGTAAAATGCTCCTTCCCCGAGGCTCACATTCTGAATATTTACTTGTGACAAGATTATCACGGAAACTACTAAATAAAGGGCTTGCATACGAAACAATTACGCCTAGGGGAATACGCCATAAACGCAAAGACAAGAGCGCCGCCGTCGCCAAGAAACAGAAGTATCACTGGGCTGTGACAACTTCCTCTCTTTAACACGAAAAACTGGTTTCCCTGCTCAACTCGAAAAAAATTTGTCAGTTCATTTAAAACCAAGTTGGTACAGATTTAATGCCAACCATTAAATTGAAATAAATAAGAGAGAATGTTAAGATTATAAAAGAATTCAGGCATACCATCAACCGAGTCCATATGGGCATCGATGTTGTATACTGGTTTGTCACTTCTCACATCACAATAATGCACACCTCCCTTTTCAGTGCTTACCTTCGGAGCAAACAAATCAGAACATACTGAAGAAGATAATAATAGAAATAAGATTACAGAACGTCCTCCATTATCCGCTCACGTTGCACGGGAAGATTTGAAAATCGGGCCGGATAATCGATAATGGCTGGATAATAAAAATGCCCTATATATTTATCAAAATTCATTTGAAAAAAGGTTTACCGTCAACAGAAAGTACGACTCGCTTACGTTTTGAACTCGTGCACAAGTCGTTGCCAAGGTGAAGAAAAGAAAACGCAATTTCAAGTGAACAGCAACAAAACATAAATCAGAATGAAACTATTATAGTTACGCCATCGACGGCGTTTGAACATGTATGAAATTTAATTGAGAAATTCGTGGCATAAATCAGCCTCCTGTCTTGTTGTTAGCACAAATCCAAAGTGGATCTGCTGTTAGTATAGTCCACATCCAGACACTAAATATAAAAGAAGGGGCTGATGAGATGAGTAATCTAATTCATTCATTGTCAGACTTAAATAGAAAAAGGGATACCTGCTAGTTTGGGCGAGGCCGGATAATCGAGGACCGGATAATCGACTTAGGATTTCTTTAATTTGACCTGACACAACCTTGTTTAAAGTGGGATTTTTCACTAAGACAGCTGAGGGGATTCAAACCCATGACCCACTGGTTTGAAAACCCATGGCACAGATGAGGACTCAAAGCCGCAACACAATAAATAATTCTAATCAAAGGATTTTCCCTTACCCACTGAATGGAGGAGAAAACATGACTGAAATTAGCAAACTACTCAATCATCATGTACCGGTATATATTTAATCAAAATGGTAAATATTAGTTGGGCCCTTGGTAGATGGCAGGATGACAGTGGCACCGTACCGCCCCCCCTATGTCCATTGTTGGTGGCACTGCACTATCTATCTAAGCTACGAATTATTCGTATCTCTATATGGCGTTAATGAGGCTTCACATACCCCAGTCAACAAACTGGAGGCCACTGAAAAGATAAGTTGATATAAGTTGCAACTAGGAACCATGTTAGAAATTCTTTAGTAACACCTACCTTATTTGCAAGTTTCTTGTTGAGTGCATAACTCAGCGAATCTTGTAGATCGCGGTTAAAATTCCAAGGCTGAACAGTGATCACATCTTTCATTTCGGACAGTACAAACATTTTGATGAGCCCAAAGTTGAGCTTTCAAAAGGGCGACAGCATCTGCACTCAACTCCACGTCATCGTTGATTTATGTATGAGGAATTCAGTTCCCAAAAAAGCAACCGAACAGAGTTATCGGAATCCACTAAGAACTAGGACTAGTACGACCCCTTCGCAAGTTTGGTTCTTCGAGTTGTTCCTCAGAAAATGTCTAAAAGCTACCGCTGAAAACTAGATATTGTAATAATTATTAGTAATTATGCAGATCAAAATCTCAAAACGAGAACAGCCACGCTCCCTGTCTCAATCTGAAATCTGATTTCCCACGCAAGCGCAACTGCATTGCAAATTTGCTGCTTCCTTGTTTGTTGGAAAATCTTCGTCTTCGCAAGTGAATGCTGTGTAGACTGACCAGAGTCCGCAGCTTACCATACTCTGCAATTTAGCTACAATTTTTACTCTTAAAGGCTGTATTCAACATTCATCATGTCCGGAAAAGACATATTTCATTTAGCCCAGGCTCCAATCAACTGCCACGCTTTCAACAAGGATAGAACCCGTGAGTATCATACATCAAGTTTTAAGTTTTGGTAACATAGTTGTTGAATTTGATAGATCTCTATTTTCTTAGGTTATCTTTGGTTATAAGATGGCCATAACAATTTCATCAGGATTTACTCAAAAGGAAAAACCCTGATTCCATCTTAAGCCTATCCTAGGCTTGAGGGAGGAGGCTTTTTGTTGCCTATGATTGTCATGTAAGTTAAGTAAGTAGCCAGCTAGCAAGGTGTGTTATGATGCCGAAACACACAATATCTTACTAAAATTTATATTTAAACATTTTTGGTGATTTCAATTCGACCATTTTGAGCCATATTCTAGAACAATTTTCGTAATATGCATTTTTCAATTTTTTCAAATCTTAAATGCATAAATTGTGATTTATACATATCATGGATTCCATGGATCCATGATCCAATGAGCGTTTTGGTTCATATTGTGTTTGAATAATATCATAAAACCTATATAAATGACCAAGAATATGTCCAAGTCCCTTTGTTTAGTCTAGTTGTTGCTGACAGTGTTTGCTGGTTTAATTTCTTTTCTAATTTTGCAACTTGAAACAACATTTGTAAAACAAAATTCAGGTATGATTATAATGGTGTCAAAATTTTTGTCTAGGTGGGGGTTGGCTCAAATCCCATTTACAGGTGGGGGTTGGCCTCTAAGGTGGGGGTTGATATTTGTAGGTGGGGGGTGTAAACCAGTCTAAATTAAATTTTGTACACAATGATATCCACTTCAAATTAAAAGTTGTATTAGTGATTCTGGTTCACCTAACTTACGAAAAGTTTTTCTCTCAAGGAAGTGGCATCGTGAAACCTTTCAAGTGATGAAATGAAGTGGCATTGTGAAACATTGCAAGTGATGAAATGAAGTGGCATTGTGTAACATTGCAAGTGATGAAATGAAGTGGCATTGTGTAACCTTTCAAGTGATGAACTGTTTCAATGGAAGAACTCTAAATTAGTGTTCCGTTTCTATTTACATTATTGGTGGGAAGCAGCGATTTGAACTTTTGGAAATTTATACCAAAAAAATTCTTCCAGGTGGGGGTTTGAGGGGTTTAGAGTTCTAAGTAGGGGTTGTCTTTGTAGGTGGGGGTTGATTTTTCCAAGTGGGGGTCAAGACCCCCTTGCAAACTATGCTAGTGATGGGAAGTCCCCTTTACCCTATTTGGCAAATGGATGGCCGTCAAATTATGACCCTCACATCAAGAGTGAAGCAAAGTAGTAGGTATTTTAGATACCTAGATGATGTATTGCATGACATTGCAACGTCAGATTGGTGTGAAGTTGAATGAAATCAACAACTTGCACCCATCTCTGAAATTCACCATCAGCAGGAATGTGTAGCTCAGAAAGAAAATTGAAACAAATTCAGAATTTTATTCCTCAGCTAAAATCTAGGCCCAATCTCCCTATTTTTATCCATCCCTTTGAAGGTGAACTATCCAAACATTTTGAGCCGATAGTCAAAATGATCAAAGCTATGCCAACTGATACATTCATGTCTAGTGCTCTAGGGTGTATCCCCTTTTCGATGGTATGTTGTATTAACAGGAAGACAGGGCATTTTGCCTTCCTTAACAGACATAAGCTGTTTAAAAATGGACATTTCCTTAACAGCTGCAGCTTATTTTTAAAGATCTTTTGTTATCCACAAAGGGAAGGTAGACACGTAACAGCCATTATTTTGCTACCACAACCAATTCCAGTTTATATTTTGAGATGGCGAGGGAAGTACATATATACAGTTTATATCTTGATCATTGAATATTACAACACGACCAAGACTCATACCTTTGAATCACATAACAAAAGTGTTACAATTCAGCTGCTATAGCCACTAGGACACACTGCCCTTCAAAAAGGAGTGGAAGATTAGGAACATAAAGATATTCTTGAGCATGGACATGAGCATTCTTGAGAATAATATAGAGAAATTGATAAGGTTCTGAAGTAAAGGGAAAGGGAACTTATGAGATAAAACTGAATTGGGCATTGCTGACTACATTTCAAAAGCACAAGGAGATGCAACCTGATTAAAAAGAGTGTCACTGACTTTCCACACCATGGAGCAACTTATAACTTTAAATTTTCCCAATCTTGTACATCCTCAGTTTGGCCAACTTTTCTCCAAGCTCACAATGACCAAACAGTCTTTGATGTCATTTTGCATTTTCCCTTTTGTGTTTCTACTAGTTTAATCCAAACTCCAGACTTTCTTTAACAGATTATCATCTCCTCCTCTTAATACATCACCCATCTCATGGTGTGCAGATGGGCCATTCCACGAAAATGTCAACCAGGTAGCCAATTTCAGAATTTCATTTTTTCATAAATCTATTATGGTAAAGTCGCACGTAACTGATTTACAGTATCCAGACAATACAGTTTCACTAGCCGAATAAGCAGACGACGTTCAAGAAGTGCTACATGTAGTAGTCATAGAAAGCGAGGAAAAAAGAATTAGAACTATCAATCAATTTCAAGAAAATAATCAGTATAATAAGTATCTGCAATACAATCATAGAAGATGCAGGACGCACGAAAGAAGTTAAAAGAAGGATTGCATATGGAAAGTGGGGGATTTCAAGGCAGAAGAACATTGCAAGAAGGCATCCCATGGTATACAGGTCCGTGAGAGGGTCTTGAACTCTTGTGTTTACCTTGCGTTGATGAAAGCGTTTCGAAAGTTGTAAAACGTGGTTCTTGAGCAGAATGATAACGATTCCGTGGACAGACCAGTTGACCAATGAGGACGTGTTAAAATAGCTTGAATTGAAAGGAAGCTCTTTTGACGGCAGGTCAGAACGAGAGAGATAAGGTTTGCTGGGCATGGCTTACAAAAGAATGGGATGCAGAACCCTGACTGACTGAAAAGGTTGAGAGAAAACGTAGCAGAGCAAGGATATGGGTACTTTGAATGTCTAGTGTAAATGAACCGATTGGCGAAAGTACCGCTGGGTGTCGCGGTTTTAGATGGCTGTGAAAGGAAGTTCCGAAAAATGCCGAAGGAAACTACAACTCAAATGACGAAAATATTCCCTAATTTATAAAACCATGTGATTCATACGACTTTATTCTAAATTTTCATCTCCTTGAAAACAGCAATACTACCAGGCCATAGTATGGTCTTTGGAATTCCAAAGGGCCTTTCGGGTTATGCTAGAGTTTATGTAGGTGTATCACAATTTAAAAAGCGATCTCGACAAGCTATATAGTAACCACGGGAGTAAATTGAGTAGCAAACTGTCCGTAGTGAATCAGATAAAAACATTAACAGCCATCTTCATATTACCAAATGTGTAAACAAATTGTTATTAATTTATCTAAAGCGCTATTGACAATCTTATAATAAGATATGAAATAAAGTATTTTGCTAAATAACCCAGTCGAATCATGCACAAATAAATGTTGCTCTTAATTGAAAAATGACTCATACAAGTTTTAACTCGTACAATACAAATTTGAGTCCGGGAAAGAGCAGTGATAGCATTCACCCATTTTTCGAACAATCTAAAATAACTAAATATTTAATTATCGAGAAGAGACGAATTCAAATGTTAATATAGAAGAGACACTAGAGAAATAGAAATATGTTACCAGTGAGAATCGAACCGGTGATTTTATTATTTCTCTATTGTCTTTTTTATACTGACACTTCAAATCCTCTCTTTTCGATGATATATTCTATCTTACGATGGGCTCTTGACATATAGACATGCCGAATGACAGAGGTGGCTGGGGCACAGGTTCAAGCCCCGGTGGTGATAGATATTCTATTTTTCTAGTGTCTTTTCTAAACTAAATATTTAGTGTTGAAAAGAACACTAGAGAAATAGAAAATATGTCAAATCGGGGATCAAACTCATAACCAACGTCTTTGTTTTGGGGTGCGCTCTAACAATAGAGCTAGGTGACCTCCGATGTTAACAACATTTCTCTGACTAATATTTCAAATCCTCTCTTGTCGATGCTACTAAATATTTAATTTTTTGATAAGCCCACTCTTGCTTACGGTGTCCTTAACGATAGCGATTAGGAATGCACTCTTGACTTCTCTCTTGCCTAGGGCCATTTTAGTGTCGTCGAAAGGATCTGCAGGGACAGGGCGCAAACGCTAGAAAACCTGCTGGCCTGGATGACGATTGAAATGAAAGGAAGAATCCTAGCTACTGCTACCGTAAGGAATACTTGACAGACCATGCGAGTGTCAGTTAACCACTAAACTAATGCTGAAAACCAAAAGGTAAAGAGTCATAGGTGTTGGCTATGTCAAATATCTCAGCATTGGTTTGATGAATGTACGAAATTTATTGCTTTGAAACCAAATGCACGGCTTAAAGTGGCGAGGGGAAATCATGCTTGTTTTAGCTGCCTAAAATATTCAGGCAGAGATCACAGGGTAGAAAACTACACACACAACGATGCCAAGAAGTTAAAAATGGCAGCCAGTGCACTTCTGATCACCACGCTTTGCTTCATTGTGCACCTAACAATATGGGGATGATAGGTGTGGCACTGATGGGGGATAGGTTCGTTGCTTCCCATAATTTCAGCAAATCTGATGAAAGCAGATGGAAGTAGTCAGTTAGTAAATGTGTTATTGGACAGTGGTGCGCAGGTTATCCTGATACGATTAGAGTTGGCAGAAGGATTAGATTTTGCATACAAGGACATTGCTGTTATAATCACTAAGGTAGGGGGTAAAGGAGAGGAGTTAGAGACAAAAACTGTTTGAAGTATACATTCGTTCACTTGACAACATGACGGTAATGAAAACCAAGGTAAAAGAGATAACAGACATAAATGATAACATTTCAACTGTGCATATTGAAGAGGTATGAAGGTTATTTGGAATGAAAGAGGGCTCTATTCGTGCAGGTGTGTAGGCAATGTTGACGCTCTTTTTGGAATTGATCATCCAAAGTTGCGTGTTGCAGAAACATAAAAAAAGGGGCAAACCTGTAGCCAGACATTCTCCATGTTGATGGGTAGTATTTGGAAATGCAAATGGCACACAGCATTTGCAACGAACGGTATGCATAGTGACGATAGCAGGCGGTGTAGACTTGTCGCAGTTATGGACCACGGAGGCTATGCGGGTAGTTGTTAAACCCTGTACATGTAATGCGGAGAAAATATGTTTACTCAACGTGAAAGAGAAAAATATTACTGAAAGGGCATGCACACATGCACGCGGCGCGAGCTATGGAGCTAGTGGGGCTCAGCCCCACAAAGATTTTCAAAAGTAGGATTTTAATTTTGGTTTTATCTTTACTCTCTATGTTAATGCTAACTTCTTATTTAGGTGCCATGTCAGATTCTGACGTTGGCGATCATGTAACTCCAAAGTTCTCTATTTGATGACAATCGCAACATGTCCATTGGCCGTAATCCCAGCAATCTGCCCACGCTTTCTGCAAGAGTTGACTGCTGCGTTCCTTTTGCACGCCTCCCTTCGATGTTTGCGGTGAAAGCCAGATCCTTTATGTCGCCTTTTCTTATTACATGTCCAAAGAATTTTAACTGTCTTATGACTAATGCTCTCATCAAACCCTTGCTGGTGCCTGCCTTTTCCAAAACCTTTGCATTTGTTATTGTTGCAGTCCATGGTATTTTCAAAATTCTTCTTATGAACCACATTTCTGCAGCTTCCAGCTTATCTTTCATCCTTTGACTAATGGTCCTTGTCTGGCTGCCATAAAGTAACGTCGACCATACATAACACTTTAACAGTCGTAATCGAGACTTTACACTGATGTTTCTTGATGTTTCACGTCTCTTCATGGAGTTGAAGGCAGCTTTAGCAATCCCAATCCTTCTTACAATTTCCTTGTCGCACCTTGCATCTGATAGTTAAGGGGGCGGGGTCGAGTGCTGCGCTTCATAGTATGTATGTATATCTATGGCCTCATCATAATTGTAAACACGTTTTGTGAAACTTGTGCTTGTTTGTGTCTTCATAGAAATCTTATAGATTATTGTCGGATTTTCAAGGTCTATACCTGAACGGGTTTAACACGATAATTAAGAGCTGATAAGGTGAACTACTTAATAATAGAAAGGCCCCTTTATCGTTAGTTACTGCATGTATGGACGCCACAGCTATCTGCAGTCAAATGTTAACAATACATTCCAGTATAGCTGATAGTAATTTCATCTACGTTTTAATAACGGAGGGCATAGTAAACATTGATAACTCTACCTCTGTTGAAATGAAACGTACCAGAAAATAAACTCAAACGTACTTTTGGGAGAGCCAATCACAATTTGGACTGTCTGAATGGCTTGTATTGTGGACCAATAAGAGTCCACCACAGTTAGATGACTTGAACAGGCCCAACGAGAAAACGAATTCTTTAGTATGCATAGTAAAGGCTTTCTTGCTTTTATATGGACTGAGTCCAGAACGTTCAAGTAAAATGTAGACCTGTGCTTTCCTATGATACTGAAGCAACTGTTCGTGTGCATTTGGTACAGTCTTGGTTTTCAAGCAAGTGGTGCCCCACAACAGAGTCGCATTGCTTAACGGTGTTTTTGGTCTTTCAAACCCGAGGTGGTTGTTTTCTTTTATATCGCAAACAAACTATTTGGTGGCCTTTTAAATCAGTTATGTTACATCATGGCTATTAAGGTATGAACGTGACGATAAGAGGCAAGATTAGTAGATATATAGATGAGTGTGATGTGATAGTTGTCATGGAATGTTAACCTCTGTTTACCGTTAAGAAGAGACGTTAACATTGATGCGTTTCATTTCCAGTTAATTTATTTTATATTTTTTTTGGATTCCATCACAAGGGAATTTTCCACAATCGGGGCTAGGCAGTTCTTTTAATTGTATTATGGAATACCTTTTCAAATGAGCCTTATGCTACTTTTTAGTTATTGATCTATAGTGGTCAGCTGTATACGTGGTAAGGATAAAACTATTTGTCGTTTAATACTTAGAAAAAAATATATAGTTCTATAGACGCTAAGAACTGAATAAACGCATTGAAATGCTTATCCATTTAAACATCCTATGTGTGGATAACTAGCCAAATTCCTCTACGCATGTACTAGGTCTAGTTTTCCCATCTAAGTATAACATTGAGTATAAGCTTATTATAATTTATCCATATTGGGACTGTAAATATCCACGGTTGATGGCATTTATATCGTATTCTTTAAACCAATGTTTTTCAGCCTATTTTGACCTACGGTACATTTTTTTACTTGAGAGATTGCCCCTCATAATACCAACAAAAGTTGTTTAATAGGACACTCCGTGGCCTCAACAAGTATACCATAAATTGGCAACATCTCGAAGTAGTCCCTCTACTTGGCACGCTTTCTCTCTATTTGATGATCTGTGTCTCCTACCCATCGACATAGGGAAGTATTATATTTTTTTCCAGTTACAGCACAATTTAAGACCTTTTGGGCATACTTGTACCATTTTTCAAGGGTACAACTGACGATCTTTCATGGTACACTAGTGTACCACGGAAAACTGGTTGAAAAACACTAGTTTAGAAGGAGATAATTTGCTTTTTGCAATTTGAATTATTGGTCAGTTCATTCAATGTGGAGCACAAATGTATGTGATCATACCGTCACAAGCTTAAAAAGAAATTATCATTATTATCATTATTTCTTCTATTCCTAAAAAAGGGTCTAAAGCTCTCGATTTCATCTACCAATTCCTTCTTAATAACTGCTGATCTCCAAGCGTAAAATAAATACATTTACATATTAACGGGCGACAGGACGGTCACTTCCTGGATAACGTTCCACGGATCACTGCCCCCTATAAGTGGCCCCATCAATCCCCTTTGAACATATGTCTCCCCCTCTCACATAATTGCCACAGAAGATGTTGAAGGACCCACGCAGGATTATTTATTAAGAATTAGTAAAATTATATTTGGACCTAAGACAGAACCCTGAGGCACACCAGCATTAACGGAGTAATTACTGGAGCAGCGGCCATTCAGTACTAACTTAATACTACGATCACACAGGAAGTTACATGATATGGACAGACGCGAGCTCAATAAACCATATGCCTTCCTGGTTACGACGAGTTCAGGGTACGAACCTTGCCATATCAAAAAACCTTCGAAATGTCAAGAGCAATAGTTCTTGCTCTTCTGGAAACATCGAGTAGACTGGGCAGACGTTTAATGTGAAGAACGAAGGCCGTACTGGTGCTCAAAGAAAAGGACAAGAGAATCAAAATATTTTACAAAGGAGATATAGATAAAGATCTGAAAGACTTTGATTGTGATTCGCACAGCGCTCGGCTGAATTCTTAAATACTGAAACAATAGATTCTACTTTCAGCAGGCGTAAAACATGAATCAGTCCGACCCCCACTGAATACGTTTGGAGATTATAGGAGAGATTTCTTAACACCAGGTTTGGAGTACTATGGCTAGAATACCATCGACTCCTGCGGCATTTGGCTTGTTAAGACGTACAATGATAGATGAAATGGTAAGAGTGATTTGATCATGATCAAGATGCAAATCAGCTCGTGATGGAATGTCAAGGACGATATGGCTAATATTGTTGAGTGTAGAGTTAAATGTGCAAAGATCTCGGCTGTATTTATAGCCGATGTAAGGATTTCAGATCCTCTGAGGAGAAGTGGGATAGATGATCCAGGTGATTACACGCCCTTACCATTTAGCAATGTTTGCTCTCTTCGAGAATTTCCTTATAATGACGACGAGAACTTTTAAAGAGATGTTTGTTCTGGAGACACGGGTCTCTGGTTTGGACTGGACAAATGTATCGATGCTAGTCTGGAGCCAAGACAAGATTTCTGAAACACAATTTTTAGAATTTACTTTGAAGACGTTGTCCCTAAGGGTATCTGGCATGAAACTAAGCAAACTGTCCCAGTTTTCTTTCTCATAACTATCGAGGGTGCGATGTAAAATTTACATTTAGTGTTACTATTTAGCACCTTGTGATGCAAGAGAGATAGACCCCTAAATCGCGACATACTTACAACTCTCTATCGTGGAGTGATCCAGACAACATATGTTAGTAGTTGGGGTAAGAGAGAGATCAAGAGTAAAAACATTTGGATGTAATCCGGTGTTGTAATACCGATAGTGAAATGCAGCACATATAATAACGTCATCAGACGGGGGAAGAGGTTCAGCCTCGATATCGAAGTTCTTCATTTTATTAATCTTTGTACTTACAGTTTGTTCATACCGAATTATGATATGTCAAACCATTTTCTTGTTACAGGGTTAACTTAAAATGAATACGGTGCATTCACTGATTAATGGCACTACTGCAAATGGCACGGAGAAACCCTTCACAGGGACAAGTGACTATCCACCAGCAGTAGAAGCGCATATCGTCGGAACACAGAATTCCCTAAGTTTGAAACAGTTAAAGAAGCATCATACAGTAAGACTGAATAATGGAAAGGTTAACTGAAAGGGTACACATTATTTTCTATATAAGCAACCCAGCTGCCAGTGCTTCATCCCTCAAATTAGCCAAAAAACTAAGGAACTTGCTTAGCAACTCTCAGCCCTGACAGTTAGCAAAATTTTCCGCAGAACAAAATTACAAATTTTCTTAACAATAAAGACAGAAGAGTTCCTTTCTGATTGGAAACAAATACCTTAGGGTCCCTTATTACTTTCGTTTTGGCATTATGTGGACTTTTTTGGGGGGTGATTTCATGATTCGGTATCACAGAGAAAAAATAGCCTTAGCAACCTGTGAAGCAACTTTATCGCTGAAAGTGTAACATACCCTAAGCAACCTTAACCCTGACCCTGAAAATCGAGTTGCTTATAACAAAAATGTGTACTATTTGTAACTGGGAAATGGACCACTTGTTATACTTCGTTGACACTCACTTTGCTGAAACGTGCCTGTCATGTATGCTGACAACGCATTATGAGTCATTCGCTTGAAACTTATGTCTTTCACTATTAGCCGTTAGCTGACTTATGCAAGGACTTCTCAACCGGGATCCGTACGAATCCCCAGGGGTGAATTCAAAATGCTCGGGGGTAAAATTTTGAAATCACCATGAAGGGATGAATTTTGTGATTTGTTGAAATTTGCATCAATTAAGTTTTCATATTTGAAAGCTCTTAGCTTCATCTGACGGGGAGCCATCGATCAGAATATTGAGTAAGTGTGCATACATAGTTGATGTTTAAAGGGATATTCTAAATATCAGATGTCAAGTTGTACGGTTACCGATGGCTTTCTCGTGTGCAGATTTCACGAAGGCATTCAATTAGATAATTAGCATCAAAAGGTACTACACTTAGTAATGTGACGTTTTCAAGCGTGCAGGGTGAATGGAGTAGATCATAAAGTTTGCGAAGCTGCAGCGAACTCACTATTGCAGGCTGGTCAAATAACAAGGAAAGACAAGCAAAGACGAGCAAAGATAAACAAAGATAAGCAACGATAAGCAAACACAAGCAAAGAGAAACAAAGACAACCAAAGAGAAGAAAAGACAAGCAAAGAGAAGAAAAGAAAAGCAAAGAGAAGAAAAGGCAAGCAAAGAGAAGAAAAGAATAGCAAAGATAAGCAAAGGCAAGCAAAAATAAACAAAGACAAGCAAAGACAAGCGAAGACAAGCGAAGACAAGCGAAGATAAGCAAAGATAAGCAAACACAAGCAAAGAGAAAAAAAGACAAGCAAAGAGAAGAAAAGGCAAGCAAAGAGAAGAAAAGAGTAGCAAAGGCAAGCAAAAATAAACAAAGACAAGCAAAGATAAGCAAAGATACGCAAAGACAAGCAAAGATAAGCAAAGATAAGCAAAGCTAGAGTCACTTTTCGGTTTGTTCTCGACTTCTTTGTGTTATACGGCCCTCATGCGTTCTTTAATGTAAGCTGCCATTTAGAGTTTTAGTTTGTCATTAGTTTTCTCTCTGTCTTTATTGTGTAGACCGTGGTTGTAGTAATTGTCGACATTTCGTCGTCTAAGGAGCATACGGTAATGAGGTAAAATGGAATTTGTCCATGTTCCTTCGTGTTCACGTTGGAAGATGATTAGCAGTAAAGCTTAATAATAATGCAGTGAAGGTTGAGCTCAACTTACTCTGTATAAAGCTCGCTTTTTCGTACTCATTTTACTAGGAAAACGCCAACAAGTTTCTAGAGACAAAGTCGAGGGCCACCACTTTTTGGAAAACACCTTGAAAATTACATAATCGAGGCATTTACTAAAAACAAAAAAATCGCCCCCTTTAACCCCCCTTAAAAATTCGCACACCCCCAAACGACCTATTTTTCGCTCCCATGAATTTTCGCGCATATATGCGCCAAAATTAATGGAACGCGAAATTTAAGGGTGAGCAAGGTACCATGGCTCAAAATAAGTCCTGAACCGGTTATGAACCTTCAAAATTGATAATTATTGTAAGTACGCTGAAAGAAAGAAGCCAACATTTGGCGGAAAAATAGAAACACTTACCATCAACCCAAAGTATTTGTACCAAATCAATAATGTTAGCAACAGATGTAGGAAATAAAAATTGTTTTATGTAACTGGTCAAAAACACGTAAACTCAGTTTTGAAAAACTTTTTAAGTAACTCAAGTACTGAAGGTTAGTTTTGTAAGCGACTTAAAAATAGTCAAGTATATTCGTTTCAGATGCTTTGGTAATTCGATAATTTGGTAGCTTTGGTAAAAGCATAGGACTAGTACGTGTGAAATACAACGTAGCCAGTGAATTTTCGAATATCAGTCGATCTGTTATGTAACATGAGAAAAGGTCAGATTTAAAGTTTGTTCAGAATAAAACTCTGATTTTCGTCGGACAGCGAACACGGCATTGCCTGCATTGATTTCAAATCAAACCTGTTCAATAATTGGTCTTTGACAATTTTCAATTTTGATATTATATTTTATAGCTGGATTTTACTGAAATATTTATTCTTTCCGACCTTCGTCTGTACAATATATGCATTATTTCTCTGTCTCCAATTTTAATTAAAAATAGAAACAATCATTAAAACAACTTCAGTACTGTTTACGGTTTGAAAATTTAAGCAACTCAAGTAGCAGACCTGCAGACTAAGGGTCAGGTCAGATAGGAACCCTTAAATGGTGGTACATTTTGGACTTTAGGTGATGAAAAATATAAATATGGAAAGAGAATAATAAAGGAGGCAGCAGCGTTAGGATACAGTAAACCACAAGCAACCATCGCCAAAGAAAGCAGCCATATTGGCTATCTGTCGGTTAAGAGGCTAGGTGCATCAAACGAGAGACCATTCGTCAAGGGAGCCCCGCCCCTCCTGCCCCCTGCCCTGGCAACGGGTCTGTTTTGATATTATCTTCCGACTCTCTGTAAGGGTGAGTGACTCTACGAGTGCTTTGTATGTGGGTTTCTCCTACTTAAATTGGAATCACTATGAAGCCCAACCATGTTCTTAATCTTTCTATGTATGATTTCAGGAAGAAACGGTGGTATGGGATGCTGCGAAAAACAGATTGTGGGTGGGCCGCAAAGCCACAACCCTTCTCTCAACTTATTACTGTGAGCGGCCGCTCCTGTCTATGAGCATGTATTATAAAATTGCAGTGTTTTTAATTTAAACGTTCACTGAGCCGACAACCCGCTAACTCTTGCTCCTGTAGTCAGGGCTCCGGATGCCCTGAACCACGAGCACACTCTGTAGTCATACAGCGTGTGTTCGTGGTTCAGGGGATCCGGAGCCAGAGGGAGGGGGAAGCGCAGTGGACCAAGGCCCCTCCACGTTTTGGTGACATTTATTAACTTACTCATTTACTACGCTTAAGGGGGGACTCCTGAGATAAGTTTGAAACTCTACTATTGTACTTAAATTAGATTAAAATATCCATATCTACAAAGTAGAAATGTTTGTGAGGAGGGTACTACCTTGTACCAGTTTTATTACATCCAAATTTTACCCATCAGACAGCCCTTCTGTATAAGAATAGAACACAATTAAATAACTATGACTTGAAATATTATTAATTTTTTTTATTTTCCAGATTCGTGTAGCTGTTGCACTGTTCCTCTGTTGTACTCTATGGTGAGTATGAATATACGATAACTTTTCAATGATGTTCTGAAGCAAAGTTGTAGAGTAGACGGTAATATTATCAAAATTACATTTTCCTATTGAATGCTGTCGACCCAGTGAAACTCCTTTTTACTATTTCTGGCTTGTTAGGCTTTACAAATTTGTTAACGAAACCCGTTACTGCTGAAATACATCAGCAGATAACATAAGCGAAAACGCATCGGAGAAAAATGAACATCTTGATTATTGGGTTATGGTGATTATAATTTTCGTATGATTTGAAATAATATTTTTTCTGATTCGAAGTTCATTCATAAGAGGACTCCCTTTGGTAAGTCAATACTACTGTTTCTCAGCTAACGATAGAAAAGAAGGACATTGCTGAAACTTTTAAAAATTATATTAGTCACCCTCTGTAAACTCTTAACAACGCCAAATCAAATGTGCTAGAGGAATGTTTTACGAATGCTTTTCGAAATATTGTGTGAAACTAGTCTTCTCCCATCTTACCCGTGACATTACTTTAATTCCAAATTTCATACTTTTAGTTCTGCTGTGCAAGCTGATCAAGAGAAAAATGCGCCAGCTAAAAAACTGACGACGAGCAAAGGTCCGAAACCAAAACCATCCAAGCCAGTGAAATTGACAATTTATGACAGACCCTTCCGTTTCTCTTGCAGTCAAGGTAAGTATATTCCTTTTGTTAATGTTTAAGATGATGTAAAGTTGATTGTTTTTACATACAAGTCGCTCAAAGAATTATTCCGTGCTTTTGAAGGCCCTCTAAATGTGTAGCACAATGTTTTCCGACGTTAAAGCCATTCTGTTCTCATCTTCACAGAGAAGATGACGACAATAAAGAGAATTTTCATTAGACTTAGTACCATACAAGGCAAAAAAAAGACAATAAGTGTATGGAACAGAAGACAGGTAAACAGAGCAAGCAGAGAGAGAAAGAGAGAGGGGGAACAACTAACTTGAAAGAAAGGCATTCGTGTTTGATTTAAAAGCATCTAAGCTTAGCCGTTCGAGGAAAGAAACTAGTCTCATAGAACGACTTTTTGGCACAGGGGACAGCAACACCATAACGATGAAGATGTTGGGAAACTGAGATTTTCGAGATGGAACAAACCGGGCTGGAACTAGTGACAACAGCTCATTGGAAAACTTCCCATGGTAATATCTGTACAAAAGGCTAAGATTAGCCACATTCCTTTAAATACCAACTATTTTGAACCAAAACGTTACTAGATGCTACAAACTAGTGATATAACATTTCTATCACATAGCTTAAGAAACCACAAGACGATAGCACATTTTAAGTTGTACTAAGAGCTTTCCTTTTCGAATAGCCTAACAGAACCCGAAATTTGGTGGTTTGCCGTTACTTTCTACTTTCTTCTCTTGACAGGTCAAGCAGTTACGGGAATATTCAGTCAATTTTCAGTTGGACATAGAGACAGAGCATTCCTTTTCCGTTGCAAACCTGTCAAAGATATAACTAAGAATTGCATCTGGACAGAGTATTTGAATGGCTTCCATGGATTACTCAATTATAGATGTCCTGGTAACAACGGCACTTAGCCCTTCCTTATTTGCCAGTTTTATAGGCAAAGGAAGTTGACTGTTCAGAAAATACTATTGTTATCGTTGTAATCGATGAGGGAAAGAGATATTGGTAAACGTCAAGCGTAAGTCAATTTCTTGGAGTGCGGAAAACATCTTTTTTTCGTTATTCTCTTTTCGACGCATTTCGCGAGGGACAAGTCGTGATATTTCGACCTTTATTTTGTACGTCGAAAGATTTTTCTTGACACCCGACTTGTTTATACTTTTGGCTCAGAAATAATTTCGTAGCTGTGAAGATTCCTACTTTCGATTTTCAACTTTCATGTCTTCATGTATCTATGGGTAGGTATGCACGTAGCTTTCTCCTGCATCGGTTACAGTGCTGACACGAACTTCGTAACAACTGTTCATGGTGTGCTCTGTTTTCACAAATTCTGTGCCCCTTTCAATTCCATAATGCATTGCTTATCAAAAATCTTGCAATTTCCGAAATGGTCAATTGTTTTTTATCACATATTGAAATGTTCTCTTGAATAACTTAAGAATTCTGTGAGCGATCTGATATAAACTGCAAGTGTTCAAATCCTTACATGGCCTCGGCTTGGACTTTGCTCTTCGTTGTGAACTTCGATGACAATGATAAGCAACCCCGAATCTAATAAGGCAATCGAGAATAAGAACGGAAGGGAATTGTGGATATTTTAAGTTAAAGAAGTACCGTGAAAATGTCTTAACTGTTTCTTTCCGTTTGTACAAACAATCCTTAGTGCAGTTGATCGGTTAAGGAGAAGCACAACCTCGTTTTGTTTTTGGTCAGGGTAAATTAGTCTCGTAAGGATATGAGCTTATTTTCGCTTGGTCAGCTAGCTACACACGCGTCTCAATGAAAACGAAACGAGCTAACCTATTGTCCAGACCAGTACTACTTATTTATTTGGCCATTGCCCAAATGTAGAGGCAAGGGCGAATCTAGTGTACCTGCTCCAACTCTGGCTTTGTGTCCAGTTCAGGCCTTTTAATGCTTTAGCGACATTTGGATTCATTTTGTGTTATACTGTATTTCTTTAACTATGGTTTCTTTGGTGGAGGGTACCGGATTAGTACTTAAATGGTTGCTGCACGGCCGGCAGATCATATAGAAGCCCGAGTTTTGGGAAAATCTTTAGGGAGGCTTCTCTGTCAGTGGTCTCCAAACTAATTTGCCCCCTGAGCTTTACCACCATAATAAACTCTTCGTATAGTCGAGCCATTTACCCGCGATTTTGCTACAGTTACTTCCATGGCAACTGCAGCCAGGAGCTTTCTACTCGTGAGCCACTATCGCAAACCGCTCATCGCATCGCGCGTGTTAGTTTATTAAGATTCGATTTTGCTGAAGTTAAAATAGTAGTTCTTATTTAGCGTTTGTAAATATGCAGTGAATCAGAAACTGTCAAAGTTTCTGCGGATTCAATGAAGATGTAGAAACTTTGTTACGATTTGGTTGCAGGTAAAGTAATGCGAATATTTTACCAGAGGCAAAGAATTTTCACTAAGAATTAGCTCATGAAGGTTAAACTTTAAATAGATATTGCTTTCAGAATATAAAAGCAGTTTCATGCAATTGATAAAAGTCGCTGAAAACTCGGCGATTCAATATTATCAGTCTAATTTATATGAGATTCATATTAATTAATAGTGAACTGAAAATTATCAGTCGTTGTGGCAATTTCATGGAGTAAGGCAACATGGAAGATTATCTCAGTTCATTTTAGCTCAGACTGTATCATCATTGGATCTGAACTATTTTGGTCGTTTTTGTGATGTTACGATGAAGGAAAGACTTTATTGATTACCAATTTGTCACCAATTTGCCAATTTTTATTCTTGTTATCAATTACCATCATTCAGATTGAACTGTTGCATTGGTTTTGGTCATTCTAGTCTCATTAAGTGAACTCAGACTTTTGCTTTTTTGGGGTCCACCCTGATTTACGAGAGGACCTCAAAATTTTTATGGTGAACCAAATTATGGGGGGACGTGAGAAATTTTTACCCATGGGGGGACCTAGAATTTATGGGGGGACCTGAAAAGCTTGATAAAACCATGACAAAGTCCTTGTTCCATTAAATAGTTTTATATACATATTTTCTCTTCGTAGAAGCAACCAGGTATAAATGTAAAGTACAATTTATTCGGTAACTTCTGTCAATTAACTGGCGCTCACCTTCGTTTATCGCCTTCCGAAAGTTTATTTGTTCAACCATGGTGCAAACACTCTTTTAAGAATACTGTCATTTAAAGCCAGTGTCTGTTCTACCTTCACTCGATCTAGGGTGGTTTTTGGACAGGTGCTTTGTACGTCGAAAGATTTCATTCGTGACGTTACAGTGGTAAGTAACTAATTTTTGCTCCTCGTTTCCATGACTCGTAATGCAACTTCGAAATTGAATGTGATAAATTGCCACCATGGTTAACGCGAACTGTTAGACCAATTAAACAATATACATTTAATGCAATAACCGTTATTATTTTATTCGGATTATAATGCCAGTGTCGCTGTTTATTAACCACTTTTTCTGGATTGAAGTAGCATTCTCAATAAGGTTAGAATTAATTGCGTGATTAGTATCTGTCACGTTGTTTAGATATGATTCTTTGCATTTCTTCTCAATGCTGCCGAGCAATTTGCGATTGTCGACAGACAACTTCCTTGTGATGATTCGGGAAAAAAACACACACGATTGTAAAACAAATGTATTATACCTGAGCGCTTTCGTCTCCATTACGCTGAGACATTATAAAAGGTTAACATTGAAATGAATCTAACGGTTAAATATCAAATGATAAAACAATCAAATTGATTAGGTACATTCTCATTAAAATATGTCATTGTGATTTCGTATTGTAAAAGGCCAGCGAGATAAAATGTGATTGATAAAATAGCTTAGAAGATTAAAACAAACAACATTTGAAAATACAATAAAATTTGTTCATGCGGTATGAAAATGCTAGTAAGGGAGAATTATAGTAGTGATAGAAACGAGGAAATGAGATATGATTGCCACGCTAAGAACTACATTTGGGAAGACCAACTGCCACTTGTAGTATCAACAATTAAAAGTGTGGAAGAACAACCCTGCTACTTCGGCGTCTACTGTATCAAAAGAACCAAATTCTGCCAAACTAAGGAAATTATGGGTCCTAGACTGCTGCCAGATCAAATGCCTTACTTTATTATTCTGTCTAACTTTATTATCAGAGGGAACCACTTATAGCGCATCCAAATGTCGTACAATTGTTAATTTCCAAAGCTGTTTAAATGTTACTAATGATCTTTAATCTTACTGTTAGGCTGAGAATATCTTATATTATAAATATAATAAATGTTAGTTTTGACAAGAACACTAGAGAAATAGAAAAGCATGTCACCACCGGGGATCAAACCCGCGACCCACGCTTTCGCGGCGTGCGCTCTACCAACTGAGCTAGGTGACCTCCGATGTTAACATACTTCTATTTCTCTAGATTAGCATCATCATTATCATTATCATTATCATTATCATTATCATCATCATTATCATTATCACTATCATCATCGTCAGCAGCATCAGCAGCATCAGCAGCAGCATCAACAGCAACAGCAGTAGTAATGGTATTGTTATCGTTGCAATTCTGTTGAAATCTCTTGCAATACTTTCTTGCGCAAAGCGATGCCGCTATGTGGCGATGGCCCTAGCCTACGGCTATGATCTTTTTTATGTGCAGCAACAATAGCAATAACCTGATTAGAAATCAACCTCCCACTATCACGTTTTCCGATGTTCATTCCTTTTCTTGTGTCCGCCAGAAATTGCAAATCTAAAGATTGTGCAGTGACTAAAAAGTTCAGGAGTTGAACAGCTTTGCGTTTTCCGTCACGGATTTCTCATACACTTGCTTTAAAGGGAAGTGACGATTATGTAGAAATTTTATTGGAATACAAAGAGAATGTCGTAGGTGTACCAACCCAACTATGGTTGGCCAAAGCCGTGGAACTAAGATAATAGTTAAAAGCTAAGTAGCAAGATGAAATGCTATATCAGTTAGACTTCGTCATCTAGAAGGCGGTCAGATCTAACTAAATTCATACACTTCCCCGAACCTTCAGTTTTCCTGCAATAAAACATAAGCATTTACTAAGATTTCTTGCCTTTATTGCTTATGAAGCTAAGATTGTTTATGAAGCTAGTTAGTGACGTGCCGCCAGAAATTGCAAATCTAAAAATGGTGCCGTGACTAAAAAATTCAGGAGTTGAACAGCTTTGTGTTTTCCGTCACGGATTTTTCATGCTCTTGCGGTAAAGGGAAGTTACTATTATGCAGAATTTTTATTGGAATACACCAGGGAACGTCATGTGTGTACCTTTGGCTGGCGCTGATCTAACACAGCATTGGTAATTTCGGCCATTTAACAATGGCTTTGCTCTCCTATCCCCCGTCAGTGCTTCGAAAAGATTCTGCGACGGCCTGTGAGACTACCTCCTTATTAGTTTATCATAAATTTAAATTTTTCTCGTTTTGCATATTTCAGTCCTTGGGATCCATTTGGTATCTGTTGGAGCAAGTTGTGGTACGTACCTTTTCAATCCGCCCTAAAGCCTAGTCCAATTTACCAACTACTCTTGGGTGCCTAATAGACATCTTTCCCACTAATTAATTTTTAAAATATTTTCAACCCAGGACGCTCTTAATCCAACCCACCTCCTATTAATTTCTAAGCAATCTCCCACTCATGACAATTTCTTGAAGAGGTATTTTGGTGGGCAAGTAGAAAATATCTTTACTAAAAGATGAAAACCACACATTAAAAAGATGAAGGTGGTCTTTTACGAGGATCAAAGAAGTGTGAAGACGCACATTACAGACGCTAGCAAGAACACTGTCATTGAGCAGGAGGATGAGGAGAACATTTTTAAATCTTGGAAGGCATGTAGAAGAATGTCATGACTTTAAACAAGTGACTATTGTTTGTGTTGTATCAGCGTACATTTAGGAAGTTGCAGTTAATTCTAAACATTGATTCTTGACTTCATTTTTAAAACTCTTTGTCCAGCCCCCCTTCTATTACAATTTTAATTGATTTCCACCCCCCTTTCTATTCAAACCCCCCGTTTATTAAGTTTGTGGGATTTTTTCACCCCCTCCCCTTTTTACCCCAATCCCCGTTCTATTAGGCATCCAAGTGTACAGTAATCAGAGTATTACATTTAAGTTTCTTCTTGCGTATGCTACGAGGTGGGCGTTTTGTGTTCAGAAGCGAGTTTTGTCAGGGCTTGTTTAGAACATTATCGATCTTGATAATGCATCACGAAACCTATGATATGATATTCAAGAATCACACAGGTATTAAGCAATATTGCGATAAAGTTTGTTTTGTACATGTTTTTATGTTTGCAATGGATCGCAAGAAATTATGGAAAGAAACTGGTCTTTTAAAGTTTGAATTATAGTTTTCTCATTTTAATACTTTCAATGATGTTTAAAATGTTTGTTACATTTATTCTCCATATACGCCTTTAACAACAAGTACCTTGTCTTGAAAATGTTAGTGCGCTTATGCAAACTGGAATGGTGATGCATAGACATGGCTGCTTTGCATAAATAGGGAAACCTGGTATAAGAGTTATTTTCTAAATCAAGTACCTATGGGAAATAATCAGATCTTAGAAACCTTTTCTACTGGAAAATCTAGCAATGTCCGGAGCTCACACTCTTTCGGAACAAGTTTTCTTTTACTAAGACCCTGTTTACACGGGTACGGATCCAAACTGGTACGGATCCGCACTGGTACGGATCCAAATATGATCCCGTATAAACACCCTAGAAAGTCCAGAACTCTACATGCTAATCCAATTAGCAAATTAACGGTTTGTTGTATTGTAATACGAGCTGCAATAAGTGGCAACGGTTGAAATATAACCAATAGGAGATTATGGATAAACGTGTCAATACAAGGACGAAAATAGAATATGAATAGGGATTACGTCAAATTTACCTCGTAGTGGTATTTTTTCGCCTCATTTTCGATCAGTACTAAGTTGTATCCGATCCCAAGCGTTTACACGAGACCTCTTCGGGTACGGATCCATACCAATATGGATCCGTACCCGTGTAAACAGGGTCTAAAAGTGTATATAATGTTGACGCACCTAGTGTCCTTGTCATGCAGCGTCAGTACATCGTCCAGCAAATAAATTCGCTGTAATCCAAGGTGACGAAAATATGAATGCCTTTGCACGTTGTCGAAATGTACGTGTTTGGAGTTCTACCTTTGTTTTACTTCTTTGAAGGTTGGATAATCCATGTTTGAATGTTCTATGCCTACCTGTAATTTTATCAGTGTTGTGCCACTTTCGTGAACGGAACAAACAATGATAGGAAGCTAGGGTTAGAGTTGGGGGGCGGGGGGTGTTTGTTTTTTTCATCTACAGTTATTCTTTAAGAGAGATGAAGAGCCAATGCAATTTGGAAAGCTCCTGTCTATCGTTATCATTATTATTATTATCATTATTACTATTACTATTGTTATTAATTTACATGAAATGAGGGCGTAAAGTGAGAGCTGTTCGTGTTACCTTTATGCAAAAGGTGGATACTAGAGAGAGTTGAAGCTATAAACTGAATCTAAGTATTCAAGATATGGAGATTTTTAGTACAAAAGACGTATGGGAGCCTCATTCTCTCTATTCTCAAGGCCTATTCTGTCTGATGAATTCTCAGCTTTTCATTCTCAGCTAACCACAGTCTTGGATTGCATGAGTTTTGATTGAGCTGCGTGTTTGCTTCAACTGCATGGTACCAAACTGGTTTGATTCTTTTAATTTCTAAATAGGGGTAGAGTACCTTAACTATGATTGTCAAATATAAAGTGCCTTAATTTGCGGTCGTGGCCAATAAATTATCGTTTAAGGATTACGATAGTGAAGGTAAATTTGCTTCTCTTCTCCTATTCTTCTTTAATTTGAGTTTACGTGCATTTGGCTTTTCTCCATGCTTTTGCAGCATGTGCTCTACCAACTCAGCTGGGCCACCTCCTATGTTAACATACTCACCACATTAACTCCCAGTCATCCACTGATGAACATTGACTTCCAACTCAATACAATTGGAGACCAGCCTCTCTGTGCCATGTGACTTGACCAAGGAAGGACTGCCCTCCGGCCTGTCTATCTGTCCAAAGCCTATTTAAATTAGAAGAATTATTGAGAAGATAGGATTTAAAATGTTAATTTTGAGAAGAACACTAGAAAATTAGAAAATATGTCACCACTGGGGATCAAACCTTTGACCCACGCTTTTGTGGCATGGGCTCTACTAACTGAGCTAGGTGATGTGTGATGTTAACATGCTCTACTTCTGAATTCGCCACATTAGCTCCCAATCATCCACCGGTGGACATCAACATCCAGCTCAATGCAATTGGAGACCAGCCTCTCCGTGCCATATGACTTGACCAAGGAAGGACTGCCCTCTGGCCCGACTATCTGTCTGAAGCCCATTGTTAGTTTTGAAAAGAACACTCTCTTCTTGGCAAGCTCTCTTCTTGGCAAGCTCTCTTCTCAATGATACTTTCTAACTTATATTTTCAAAGAATGACTTGAAAATTTCTTACCTTAATTACTGCACTTGATGGTACAATTGTTAAGGTTTGGGTTTTGAAACCAATGGATCATGGATACGAATCCGCTCTGCTCCCTCGGTGAAAAAAGACATGCACAAGGGGGAATGCTCCACTTGTGATAAGTATATAAAACTTGCTATGTGTCTGCTGAGTACTTATATATCTCTGGCACTGACGAAGGCTCAAAGCTGAAACACAATAAATAATTATAGTTAATGAATTTCACCTTACCCACTGAATGGAGGAGAAAGATGACAAAATTGACTTGGAAATTTCTCACCTTAATTGTTGGATTTGATGGTCCAATGGTTAAGGTGTTGGTTTTCAAACCAATGGGTGGTGGGTTCAAATCACCTCAGCTCCATTAGTGAAAAAAGAAAGTAATGCTCCACTTCGTGGTAAATATATACATATATTAAAACCTGATACCACATTTTATATAGAGAGAGAATTTCTGAGGAAGAATTATCTCAATATAACGATAATTTACGATACTTTGGATCGTATGGAGTCTGTTTGAACATTCAAGTTAGGCTTGAGCATCTGAATGTACAAGTTATGCTGAGATGCATAACTTCAGAATTCCAGATCACCTGATTAAATATTTTCAAGTGCTTGCTAGGTGTAGCAAAAACTTCAATTGTTTGGTGAAAGAATTGTTGTACATTCGCATGCTCAAGCCTAACTTGAATGTTCAAATGGACTCCATACGAGCCAAAGTTTTTGTTGGGATTTGTATATTGTATACAAAAGTTATAAATTATCGTTATATACATAGTGATTCATTATTCACCTTGAGAATGGCGTCAAGATGGGATGACACCGAAATGTCGGAAAAATATGATTGTCTTATTATTCACTTGTCTTTGCGTTAACAACTCTTTATTGAGAAAGAATTATCTCAAAACGTAAAAATGGAGTTTTTCTCTTTGAGTGTGTATGTATATAATACTCATAGAGAAAAGCTTCATATTTCTGTATGTATGTATATATATATATATATGTTCTCAGCAGACACATTGCAATTTTATATATATATATATATATATATATATACAATAAAACACTAAACTCTGGCTCTCGCGAGCTTTCGGAAACTAGTTTCCTTCATCAGGCACTAATTGATTCGAAGCGTTAATGAACTACGGAAGAAAATATTTTTTCCACAAGTAAGAATCTGCTAACGTAATTCCGAGTACATGTCGCAAATGTCTTGGATATAAACAAGAAAGCCTAACCATGGGTTAACCTTTATCATTTGTCTTCAGGCCTTTTAATCCTTTCCTGATCATTCCATTCCATGACCAAAGATCCAAATGAATGTATGTTGGTATGGGAATTCAGCATATTTTTAAATCATGATGATGAACATAGAGTACATATTAGTAACCCAACGCCATATTTTCCATCTATTCCAACAAGGATTGTAAGCTGTCTGTAGTCATCCATGCATGACTAACACTACGCTACAAAAAAATGAGAGCAAGTGTTTTCGACACTGGCTAATTATACCAAATATTTTGTACTCTATGTGATGGATTTGACTTTTTATAACAAGTAATGGCTTGAACAAACATATAATAGTTTGACAAACGCGTTTACTAACAAATTTATTTTCAAAAAGGTTTTGCAAGAGCTAAGCACAGTAAGAGGACGAAGTTAGAAGTAAAAACATACAAGGTCAACTAGTAAGGTAGACCATGCGTAGGAGGCCCTCTCAGAAACTGGATGTACTTACATACCTTTTCTTTGAAAGAACTTAAGTCATCATTTTTGATATCGAATAAAGCTCGTCGTGGACCAAAAACTACCCCTCTTTTACCAAATAAAATTTCCCCACTTTCCAATTCTTAGGCTTGTTCAGTTGATCACAGAATTGTGAGCTAAGGGACAATTGACTTGGGCTGGGATTTTGGGAGGAAATATTGAACTCCCCTTTTAAATGCGATTTAACTTTATTCTTTAAGTTCTGTCAAGTACCCTTAAAGACATAGACTGGCTACCGCTGCCGAGGGATAATCGGACTTGCCAATTTTTTTTAGTGGCTGTTCGACTGTCAGCAATTTTGCGTAAAAGGCTACGTGACAATTTCAAGAATAAAACAAATATTTTAAAATCGGAAAAATAAGAATGAAGAGGGAGAATTGGGTATCGTACCGCAAAGCTTACCGGCAATATGCAGCACCAGAAAAAAATCAACACATCTTTGAACTCAACACAAATTATCAGTAACTCTTTAAATACCTTTTGTAGCTTTGTTCTTAAAAGTAAAATATTTGAAATGGAATACCTATAATGGAGCAGTAGAAAAATGCTAAAAGTTGTAGCCAACCTAAAAATAAATTAAGATACAATGTTATTTTAAATAAGAAGCGCAATTTCATGCTGACGGGCATTTTGAAAGTCTACGAAAACCCCATTTGGGGAAAGAATTGCGTCAATTGATGAGTTGAAAGTTGCTGTAGTCCTTAGTGGCCCCGCCTGTGTCTCTAGTATACTAGTCATCGTAAATTTGGCCCTCAGTTTAAAAGGTTTCCAATCCCTGAAATAGTGTAGCCAGTGTCTAAAGAGAGGACAGAGGCCAGAATATTTATGTGCGTGACACAAGCTAACAATTCAAGATTTTGCCACCACCCCAAAATCGAGAAATCATTCATAATGAAAAGCTTTCGTAACTCCTTTTTAAATGTTCAAGTTCGAATGCAACAGGTTTTAAGACTTATAGTAAACATTGTCAATGAAATTTATATTACCTTTTATTTTTTCAAGAAAGATATTTTGCTACGAGTAACCAATAAAAATTATTCGTTCTTCCAAAAAGACATAAATAGGTAGCCTTTATACTATTGCTCTGGATTGGCCCGTGACAAGGGACAATCGGTAAGCCCGTACGTGTTGTTTCTGAGTCCTACTTGTTTAGAACATTTCATTTACAACAAGAAAGAAAGGCTCCAAAATAGTTTATCCTTTTTTCTCCTTAGGATATGCAACATTTCTTTTACCCCCATACAAATACTCATGGCTTCACTCTGCCTGGTAGTCTAAATTGAGGGGCGTCGCCCATGGACGCCCCGACTGTCCTTTATTTAATAGCCTATTTGGTGGTTTTACTGTTTATTTTGGGTAGTTTTAAAATTGAGCCCAGTGCTCATCAGGGTTTTTGATTGAGAGGTTGCTCATCGGAAATATGAAATTCGAGGATGAATGGAGATAAAACATCACAAAAATCGAGGCATTTGAGCATTAGTACCACGTAAAACAGATAATGGTTGTAAGGGTGTAGTGAATGACACACACACACACAATGTACACTTAAAGATGAACTACCCATTGGAGGGACATTTTGCCCTTGGAGATTCCAACTCCAACCCTTTATTTATTAGTCATCTTTTTTGTTGTTTTAAGTTACTTAAAGGAGTCCCATTGTTCATCAACGGCATCTTATTGAGAGAATTCCATTACTCTACAGATCTTCATACGCCTATAACGCCTAGCTTGGTAGCCATCGTATAGAACCATTTTGCTGTAGTGAAATGGAACTGATTGGTACGTCTTAGTTTTTAAGATTGCAGGCAAACATTGATAATTGTTACTACGTTCGTCTTATTCTACAGGAGGGCATCAGTGATCAACTTGAGTCATTTTCAATTCTTACCAGTTCCAACTTGAGACCCTTCTTCGTTACTTTTGCATCCGAGGCATCTGGTGAAAGAGAGGCTTATGTCACATGCGGATGCATTACCGCAATGTCAAATGAGATGGCCGCCCGCTTTTGCTATTCATCAAAATATTCGCTCGACCTTAAGGCGTGTTCACGTTGAAACAAATGATGACCCAGTGATCTGTGTTTCAATATTTCTACACCTTGACGACAAGGTTTCATATCATGGAAGAACATACAAGAAATTTGTCCTTCTCTTAAGCACTTGTAATGTCAGCCCCCTAAAGTTCAGAATAGCCCCTCCTAGTTCCTAACAAATACTACGCCCCTGTGTCGCAATCATGATCGGCATTCGTGCTCTTACTCTCTCTTCACTCTTTCCTCGACATCATCTCCAAGGTATTGAAGTCACGCTCTTTAAACAGTTGTACAGTTCTTTGTTTTCCCTTTCATTTCAACAGTCGTGTAAGGAAACTGAACAGTGCAAGCCTTGAGAGTGATAAAGCTTACTGAAAATGTAGGACTGAAAACAAGTTTAGATAAACAGTTCTTCCGTGTAAGCATACACCTCGCCACTGTGATGGTTACATTCAAAGCCTAAATATAAGCATTTAGTTGTAAATATTATCATAAGGGTACACAATTACATGGAATGTGGGTGTGACAAATCTGGTTAGTTGATATACAAGTTACAAAGAAGCATAGAAAAGAAAACAAAGGATGTATTCTATAGCAGTGGTCAAGTTTCTCCTTATACTGATCATCAATAAAGTACCCATTCAGCCGTATGTAGCCACGTCAAAGCTGACCATTGACGATTATAGCTTAAGCATAGGGGGGTGCCGTTAGCTTCTCGGCCTTTTGGCAAGGAATGGATGTAGAATCTGTTCTCATTGATGACAGATGCTTTCCATAATCCGCGAGAGGCGGTCCTACTGGGCAGTTGAGCCTGCTTCATGACTTACATGAAAAACAGTTGGAAAACTGATGTAAAAAACCTGTATAAATATTACCAAATAAATAAATAAATAAATAAGTTGTTGTTTAAGACAGCGGCTGTTTCATCCAAGGTTTTTTTTGCCGAAGTTTTTGGTTTGAATACTGAAGAAAATGACGTTTGTCTTACAGGCATAATCAATCAGTCATACAACAAAGAACTACAAGGTAACAGGATCAGTGTAATTATTTGTGAATATAAAATGATGGGTACCCAGTAGGAGTGCAAACTCTCAAAAAGTGAGCAGGGATGGTGTGGGGGACAACTGTCTGTGTTTTATCAAATGTTTCAAAGCATGTTGAATCAAGCTATCGTTACAGTAGTTCGTGCAAACAAGAGTGCAAGTATTAATTTATGACCTCCACCATCCTCTGCCTTTCAAGTATGAGCAAATGAGCATATGCACTTTTTATACAATGACGATATCCTAAATTATAGAAATTCTCTGTGTCATAATGGTTTACACAGTTAATGTAGACTACAGAAACCTGCCTGTCAGAGCATAGCGTCTCTGATATATGGGATTGCTGGATACAGACGACACTTCAGGCGACAATCTTTACAGTGCCGAGCAAATACTATAACCCGTCACTTAACAGAAGTGAAGAAATGGTGAAGAAGGGACGGGGGAACAGGGAGAACACGGGCCATGGCCCCCCAAAGATTTACCAAATCTCAATTTTTTCCGTGATCACTTTTCAGCTTTATAAAAATTGAAATTGATTGCGACAGACCTTGTGTCACATCCACAGCAATATATACATATCAGCACGAAACACCCCTTTCCACACACTGACCAAAGGCACCTTAGTGGAATGTGAAAAAATAATTTGAACCCAGCCTACTTGCCCCCCCGCCTCCCCGAAATCCACGTTATCTTCCCTCGTCCCTGTATAGGTATAAAATTTTCATATTTGATAATTAACGTAACCATTTCAGTGAGGAGGACAAGCGCTTACCCTCTTCCTCTGAAAGAAGCTGACTCTCTAGATAGGCGGATCCACTGATGACCCCAACTATACTGGCATCAGAGATATCCTCGGAGTTGAGTTCTTCAAGAACGGTTCTTCCTTTTTGATCACTGCGTATTGCAACGAGTGTACCAGAAGGCCACTTGTACTTCCTCAACGCTTTTTTCGGAATGCGATAAGCGATGTCTCCTCTACGCGTAGAAATTTTCACCATGTTTATTGTTTCTGCCTTGATGCAGTTTGTTACTATCTTTTTAGCTTGCACTGTAAAAAGGATAATTATTCATTACATCATTCATTTACTGTCTTATTTTCGATTTCATATTTTAATTTATTGTTACAATGTAAGCAACTTTGACATAAATTTGAGTTCTCCTACACTATCTTTATAGTTGCAAGTGCACTATTTCAAGACTGAAAAGACCAGAATGAACAAGGAAGAGATGCTGAAAACCTAGGCATCCGCATCTCTTATTCACATGATAACTTTACCTGAAAGGGATTGAATGACATTTGTAGTACACCACTTAACAGCAAGCTAGGACGGTCTTGGTTACGAGGTGGTAACGACATGCTCTGCTCATTTTTTTGGGCTATGTTGGCCGCACGACTTTGAGGTTGGTTGACCGAATTAAGCAGCATATAAGATCGTATATTCGCCAAGCTTCTACTCCTAAAAGGAAACAACCACCTCGAGTTTCAAAGACCAAAAACGCCACTAAGCAATGTGACTCTGCCATAGACCTATTAATTTTGTTAGTAATCTCCCACCCATGACAATTTTTTGATGAGGTATTCGACGGGCAATTATAAAATATCGGTATTGAAACATGAAAACCACACATAAAAAAGGTGAAGGTAGCCGTTTACAAGGCTCGAAGAAGTGTCAAGATGCACATTATAGATGTTAGCAATAATACTGTTATTGAGCAGGAGGACGAGGGGAACATTTTTAAAATCTTGGAAGGCATTTAGGAGACTACCATGACTTTAAATAACTGACTATGGTTTGTGTTGTAATACCCTATATATGAATTGTAGTATTAAACGAACTTGTCATGTAATTTGCATTACTGCCAACCGCACTATTAAGTCAACGTGCGTTTTGAGGGGATGGATTCTTAACTGGTATATTAATGGACTTATTTTATGCTTTAATCATACTGTTTTGTGCGCTCGATAACCCCAAATCCTATAGTCTGTTTGATTTTCCTTGATGTACTGGCATTAAAATTAGTTTCATTGTATCTCATAAAATAACCGTGATCCAAAACTGCATGCCACTGTCACAGTTGCCAATCATGCCAAACAGAGCTATACCTAACATTGCAAATCATCTGATATAGGTGACGTTATTTTGTTATTGCTGTCCCTTGTTTGTGGATTGGTTGTCTCTGCACTGAAGTAATTTATTTACAAAGACTTATACGTCATGTAGTTACAGCTGCTTGAATGATCGTGTCTGGAATGCCCTCTGTTTACAGTGTTGTCTTGTCAATCACCAGGTACGCTGTAAATGCAATGGGCAACTTGCAACTTGGTTACGCCAGTTGTTCTCCAGAAGCCAGCGGAACCTTGACGGATTATTAGGAAGAATGTTAAAATTTAAAAGTGTCCTTAGAGGGTCTACAAATATCCTCACAATAATTATGAATTCCCGGAGGGTATAACCATGTTAATTTAACTAAAATTAATAGCTATTTGTTACGTGCTATACAGACTCAAATAAAGACCATTTTGACTTCTAAAGAATAGATACTTTGATTGATAAATTAACTTTTTTGTGAGTTTATAAATACTTTATTTAAGACTGTAGAACGCATCGTGGTTAAAAAAATGTCTTACATAATTCTTTAGCCAGTGGTATGCGTTTTATGATTTTTCTTTATTTCTTTGATAATTTAATGCGGAAACCATAAGCACAGCTTGAGTACAAAATTCATAGATTTATCTTTAGAAGAGGATAAACCAGCATATACAATATTATTTGTAAGTTGTGTTGGGGCTCCTCTTGTGAAGGATTTAATTTGTTCAGAGATGTATTACACTTGCCTGCTGTGACACAGCATCCCTCTGGTAATTGAGAAAATTTGTCGTCACGCCATGTTATGAGGGTAGCTGTGCAATATCTTAGTGATCACTAAAAAGCTTTCACTCCTGGTTTATCAACTCGCAGAAAAACTTTAATTTGACTTAGTATATTAGCTGCAAATCTTTTGTGGAGTCGTCGTTAATCTTTTACTAATAGAAAAAAAGCTTCGCTGCTGTAATGAAATGTGTCCTAAGCCAATAAAAAGATGGAACGAAACCAGAGTGTTTTAGGTAGATGCATATTAACCATTGGTGCCATGGACCAATCATAAGGACATTCTAGGAACAAATCATATGTTTTACTAACTTTAGGAATTGGATACTTTAGGACCTTTTCTTTCTTATGATAGTCACCTTGAAATATCACAGATAATAACAAACTGCAGTGGAGTTGCAAGTCCGTATTCAAATTAAGGATAAAGCAACATTTTACAGTCCTCGTTCACTAGAAATCCAAAAAATGTATCGTAGATCGTAGTCTGCATTGAAAGAAGCTAATTACACAACTTTTAAGTACGTGAAGGATATCTTACGGGCTTATTTCATAGAAGATATAGCATTTAATGGCAGTAAACAAGGAGACGAGTTTCAGTTTTGAAATGATAATAGATAATAGAGAAATTATATCACCAATAGAAATCATGTCTCGATGATACTAAACAGAGGAACACACGTACATAAAGTTATGCGATTGTATTTGATCGAAATATGCGATTCTCGCCAACCATATAACCATGCCTTTGCAATAGCTCTTACATTGTGATTGGGCTTTGTTTTGGTATTCCCATGATTGCCATACATAGAATCTTTAGACGAAATAGATTTGTGAATACGAGTTAGGTCAAAAAAGGGTTGCCTGCTTTGCATTTGTGCCGTCATTGTCAACACGCTAATGCTCTAGTTACCTAATTTTGAAGCGCGTTCATAAAATGTATGTGCTTCTGTCTGTGTATCTGTTAAGGGTTTAATTACGATCACCCATTTAACAGACTCCAGATCTTTGTTTGTATCTCTGTCCTGATTTGATACAATACAAAGTTATGTTTACCTGAGTTTGAAACACATAAGCAATGTATATTGTACCATATGGAATCATCCAATACTACAAACAAAACCTACAGAAAATAAATTCCCGATGTCCTTCACCTTATTGGGTCTTCAAGCTTCAAGAAGAACGTACTTATACAAATCTGCGAGGATATGTAACTTTCGTCTGCTATTACGCTTTGGAAAGAAGATATACTCGATCTTGCAAGCGGAAAAATGCAGTGGGATTTTATACGTGGAAATGCAAGAAGCAATAACATTGCGACTTCTCGGTGATAGAAAGTTTGTTCAAGTTTCCTCTCTTACGGTATTGCATCCTTAAAATACTGAATATTGTAAAACTGAATATAACTATCACAATCAAAGATATTCGTCAATCTATTAACTGCAGTTGTCATCCGAGATTTGCTTAGACAATTAATTCAGTTTTTGACAAGCATTGTATTGAATCACTGAAATTATTCGCTGAAAACTCCTCTAGAACGCGTTGAGATTGTCAGTGGATTACTTCTATTCATATTTATATATATATTTATACAAATGTATCATAAACATATTTTTCAAAATCTAGTTTTATAGATAATTATTCATCTAAGGCATGGTTCTCAACTTTTTTATACAACGCAAGACTGAATATTTTTTTCAAAAGTGCCCTTGCATTCCTTAAGCGTAAGCTAATAAATGATTTCAGAATAGATGTGAATAATCAATTTATATCAATTAAGATAGAAGAGAAACCAGTTGAAAACAAATATCTATAACAAAAAATAAACTTACATACAGTATTCAAACATATTTTCTATAAATGCATGACATTTTCATTGAAAAAAGTTGAGCAATAATGTTTAAATGCTGCGTAAGGCATTTTGTTTTGCCTACGTTAATGAAGATGGCGGTTGACACAACTAGAACTAAAATAAGAAGTGATGTAATTTTTTAAAGGATTTTAAAAGCTCATAAGCCAATTTGGAGTTGTTGAATCTTTTGTTCTTGCTCCTTCCTTTGTCGTTCACTGTCATTAGAACATCTGCCTGTGCACCCAAGTAGTTTCGAGATTTTGTCTTGATTGATGGTATTGTACTAAATCCAGACACGCATGACTATCTTGAACCTACCAAATGAATGACTACAACAACGACAACCATCAAAGAAGAAGAAAAACTATTAATAAAAAGTCACATGTTTTCACAATAATAATGTAGATAGGCAGGTTTTTGCGTGCCAAGGTTACCGGTCGACATAAGGGTTTAAATATCATTGGGGTTTTGTTTCGTTGGGTTTTTTGGAAATCCAAAGAAAAGTAAAATCGGTTATTACAGTGTTATCTTGTTGTAAGTTTACATAACTGAAAATAACATAAACGAGCTCTAATAATCGCTGTTCGAAGTTTCTGTTTTTGTTGATTTTTTTATCAGACTCGCATCTTTCAAACGGAAAGTGTGACAAGATCTGATAAACATTCTATAACCCAAATGCAACTGTATGGTGGCTGACATAATAGAGGTAAAAGTCGGAAAACTTCGGCTCCTGAAAATTTTAAGGCAGAGAAATAGTAGGGAAGTCTTGTTAACTCGAAGTGTGCAAGGATCCCACCTGGATTATTCACAAAAGTCAAGTAGGTAAGTCAATGGGAGGCAAAAATTTGTTAGCGGGGATCCAAAACCCTCTCAAGCGCCGAGCAGAATAGGTTTAAGTGGAAACAGTGGTAAGTAGCATGTTTGACCAATAAAAGATTGTTACATTTGTTGCATTTGCGAATAGGCAGGACCGAAATTAGCGAGGCAGAGGAGGCGATACCCTGCCGATTTTATTAAAGGGAATGAGAGGACAAAATGTTACCATCATTGTCATCAAGTATTCGACATCTTCCCTAAATACGACCTTTATTAAATCCTCCATGGAGGGAAGTAAATATTTGTTTCACCCGTCCTGCGTGGCTGTGCTGAAAATTTGGCCTCGTGGACTCTTATCGAGCAAGAGTGGCCAGTTGCCTTAATAGTAAATTCTACCGTTGACTATTTATCTATCTAAATTTTTACCTATCAGTTTTGAGTTTTGAGAGGAGAGGATTTGAAAAGTCAATATTGAGAAGACACTAGAAAAGTATGTCACCACTGAGGATCGAACCTGTGACCCATGCTTTCGCGGCGTGTGTTCTACCCAACTGAGCTACGTTACCTTCTGATGTTAGCATACTCGACTTCTCTGGTCGTCTGTGATGACTGGAAGCTAATGTGGTGACCGGTGAAGTGGAGGATGTTAACATTGAAGCTCACACAGCTCAGTGATGTAGAGCACACCCCGTGGGTCACGGGTTCGATCCCCCGTGGTGACATATTTCTATTTCTCAAGTTTCTAATCAATTTTAACTTTGTGAAACAGACATATAAGCATTTGATATGATAGCTTCCCTTTGATCAGGTTAGTTGCAGTTTCCCTTTGATCAGGTTAGTTGCTATAAGACCTACACTCATCCCCGCAGGACATCATTGCCAACAAGCACGTGAGCCATACAAAGTGTCAAGAACACAAAAGCCAGAATTAGCAAAGTAGCGAAATTGAGTTTGTAGCTTGTAAGTATTTTTCATTTGATGCGCCTAAGAGTAAAAATATTTAGAGTAGGGTCTACCAAGGAAGGAGGGAACTTTATAATCAGTTATGCTTTGCAAAGAACCAATCAAAATTTGGAGTGAAGAATCGAAGCTGTCTTTTTGCGCCAATTAGTATCTGCTATAGGTATGTGAATCAACGGAAAGGCCCAGTGAAAAGACAAATCTTTTTCTGTACATGGCAATGCTTTTTTTATTTTAATACTGATTTCCTGCAATTTCTTCACTCCTGTATTAAGGCTTGTGACATCCACATCTCGTAATCTGTAGTACCTTGTATTTGCACTCTCGATTCTCTCTGCTGTCAGTGAACAAGTTCAGTGGCACTACGCTTGTTTTGTGGTTGTTGTGTTTCCTTTATAAGGGCATCATACCATATGAGCTGGAGTTAGTAAAATATCTTGCTGATGCAAATGAAGAGATTTTAAAGGTTTCTTTGATTTTTCAGGTTGTTTTATTGCAGGTTTTGTCCATGATATGGCTGTTTTCCCATTCAAAGTTTCTTCTTTCCAACAAGTTTCCGCGATCCCACGGCTCCGAATATTTAAAATTACTGATGAAAGCGCATGCGTAAGGAAAATGATGGATTGGGCAATTAAATAAAGCTAATTCAAGCAATAGTGTTACTATCACGTCTAGGTACCCTTCCTCTAATATAAAAGTAACAGGGATTGTAAGCATGTTTCGAATAACAGCTTTCCTCATTCACAATCACCATCAATATAGAATAAAGTAATATTACGCTCTACTTACTCTTCGCACCAGCAATTATATCCCCTGTAGACCTTTTGGAGGCCAACAGCACATTATTACATATCATCATGATGGGCTTTGTAGCCTGATTAATTGCCTCTGGTCCTTCTCCTTTCTTAGCTAACTTAAGTAATTCTGAAGACATTTTAGACGTACTTTCGGCGGCATCTGCCTACGCAAAAATTACAAGTAATTACATAATTAAAATCAAGCATTATAAGTTTATTAATAATGATTTACTAACGCAACGACAAGTGAATAATAATACAATCATATTTTTCGGACGTTTCGGTGTCATCTTGACGCCATTCTCAACGAGAATAATGAATCACTATATAACGATGATTTGTAACATTTGTATACAATAAACAATCCGAGCAAAAGTTTTTGTTTAGATTTGAATATTGTATACAAATGTTATAAATGATTGTTATATAGTGATGCATTATTCACCTTGAGAATGGCGTCAAGATGACACCGAAACGTCCGCAAAATATGATTGTATTATTATTCACGTATTATAAGTTGATGATATATAACTTTGTAGAATCAGCTATCCTTCTGCTTGCAATAAACTACATTTTAGTTATGAACAATTGTAATAATACATTTCAAATAAACAGTATCAGATTTCTACTGTTAGAATTAAGTTTTAGTAATGTTTCACACCTTTCTGAAATAATTAAGTAGGTCGAGTTCAATCTAGTTCTAGTTTAACGACCTCATATCACAATTTCTTGTAGAATTCTTTACTTGATGTAAAACCAATACAAACATTTGCTTGGAACTCTGTAAACAAGTTTTTCATAGGTATATTTTATCATCACTAATGGTTCTCTAACAAATTTTGAATAAATTCCTATGTTTTGCAGGAAGAAGTTTACCTTCAGAAAGTTTGAGTTGAGGCGTAACAACCTTCTACTAAAGATCTCTAACTGATATGCCACACGTCTTAGTGTAGCACTTCAATGAAAAGGTCAAACAAACGAAATGGATGGAAAATAGGAAAGACGTAAACCTAACTTGCCAATTAGATTTCCTAAGAACGAGGTATGGAGGTTCTCTTACAGTAATACAAGTACACATTCCCCGGCTATTAAATGTACTCCTAATTTTAATTAAGATGGTATAGTTTGCTACTCGGAATACACATCCAATACGTCAAATGCTAAATCTTCTTTCTATCATGTTTACTTCTCTCTGGAAGTAAGTAAAACACAAATAAGAAAACTGTTATATCAACAATGAAGGAGAAGGAGAAGGAGAAGGAGAAGGAGAAGGAGAAGGAGAAGGAGAAGGAGAAGGAGAAGGAGAAGGAGAAGACAGAATATAGGCTCAATAGGTGTTTTTAGTTATTAGTTAGAAACCAAGTCTGGCTTATTGAAACATATTTAACCATTTTTCAAAGAATGAGCCGCCCTCCTCACATGTTATTAATTGCCATATTTTTAACATACGATCTTATAGAAGCGTTATAAATATGTAAACGGTCACAACCCTTGCCAAGGAATAGGGAATAAAGGGTTTTAAATAAAAGGTAGCTTAGGAGTCTACATTTACATACTGCTCCCTGGACGTATAACCCCATAGCTCATTACTCTGTCAATATAAAAATGAAAAGATTTTGGCTCTTCGATTACCAAAAGCTGTTACTTGACATTTGAGTATACCAGTTAAGATATTTGGTTTACTGATATTGAATGAACGTCTACAGATTAAAGCCAGCTGTAAATTAGTTCTCATGAAACTTGTACAGTTGTAAAAAAGGAATCTGAAATATTGGCTCCTGCTTGCAATTTAACCTAAGAGCATTCATCAGAGAGTATTATAACTCTAAAGAACGAAAGTTTTTCTTCCTTACCAGGTATGACAACTATAACTGTGTAATATTTAAATTTTAGGAATCATACTAAAGAACTTGACCGTTATGGGTGGTGGGGAGAGGTGACATGTGTTAGGTAAACTGTGACCCCATTATTTTGCGTGCTGATCAAAATTTCCTAAATCTACTTGTCCCAGAGAGATTTGTGCATTACAATCCAGGAGGAACGGGGCGATTCCATTTTGGTTTTATACTAAAACATTGCCTGCATATACTTTGACACCTTGTAACATTTTGAGAATATTTAATTAAGGTAGTGTTTTTGTGTATTGCATAATTGATACATACATTTTTGTTACTGCCGAGTGTTCCTCTAATAGGACAATTATTAAAGGCTCTGTAGAGTGCATTTTTACATATTTACTTAATATTTTCATGCACGAGTGTAAAAATGAGGCCAGATGCATCATATGTGGACAAGGTATATGGCCTACTCTCGTCCTCTTCCTATTTGCACCATGCAAATTTCAAACAGAGACAAATAAACGAATATCATCTAACAAAACATGAGTCAATAATGTGAAATCGAATAGACACAACTTGTATAGTGCATTATATTTCATTTTCAAACTTTTCACCTCATGCAACTGACAAAACCCAAATAGAAAAAGGTTCTGAAACATACAGAAAGCCAAATTTTTCTTGAGTGAAACAAACTATGGGGGAAAAGGTTCAATCTCATATGTTGGTGTACGGATAGTGAAAAAGAATCCTTTAAAATTTTATAATATTTTAATACTTTTGGACACACATTAAACCAAATTTCTTGTTAAACTAAGATATAAAAATATTAATCACATATTAAAATATGGTTTGGTGGACGGAAAATATAGGAAACCTTTCTAAAGGATTGACAATTTTTGATGCTTTTGAGTAACAGACGTTGAGCAGAGAAAAGCGGTTTATCGTTGGCTTACAACCTCAAATGTAAATAATTGTTATATCACAATGCTACTCGACCGAAATCTTATTAAACTTTGTTACTGGACCGTTACTATTTTCCTTCTAGAAATAACTATTTTAAGCCATTCCGACATATGTTGAATTTCTGTAGCAATATTCATTGGACTGTTTTCCATTTAGACGCGTTATTTAGCTAAATTGAAAATATTTCCCAAATACATACAATACATATACAAATGCAAATACATACAATACATATACAAATGCAAATACATATAATACATATACATATACAACTACATACTATACACATACATATACAACTACATATACGAATATAACTGCATTTAATACATATACAAACGCAAATACATATAGTACATATACATATACAACTACATACTACACATATACAAATGTAAATAGATATAATACATATACACATACAACTACATACTATACATATACGAATACGTTCAATTTTGTAAGGAAAGGAATAAAGGGTGGTTTTATGACAATTAATCTACAAGGACTTACTCAAACGTTGAGTCTAGTGCTTAGAGAGGCTTTAATCAAATTTCACTTTACACACATGTACGTACACATCTTTTCATTCCTCGGTTACTATTCGTATCTTTCCTAAGAGAAAAACTTGCCCTGGCAAACACCTCAAGAAAAGACAGATCCTGGCTATGTGCTTTCTTTAGTACTAACCTATATGTGACACAGTATTGCATTTTCTTACAGACCATAATACTCTTCGTATTCGCCTTAGAGACATATTTAGTTAATTCTAAGTTGTTCCTTTTTCTTGAGGTTAGCTTTTGAGCCTCGTTCCCACACAAAAAGAATAGGCAGAGTTATAATAGCACTGTCTAACTCTTGACACCTAGAGAAACATAAATCTCGAGCCAATGTTATTAAATGTTGGTTTACAAAACAGCGTTGTGCTTTACTACTTCATTGTGCCGGGTAAACCCAAAGCTGACCGACTTGATTTGACCAAGGCAGACTTACTTTATTACAAAATCCGGGCTTGAGGAGATGTTATTACAGAACTGTAAAGAGATTGGTGATGCCCCGCTGGTTGACAGACAATGGACTAACCTACCCTAAAACCTCCAGACGCCGGTGATGAGCGTAGGTCTCATCGCCATGGATATAGAGATAAGTTACTCTTCCCGCACTTACTTACAAACCACCATCACCCTTCATAAACAGTTGGTTTTGACACCAATGTCAAATATACATTTCAACTCGACAGGGGTAGTTCTACATTCTTAGAGGTGTTACTACGCAGGGGACAGTAGCACGTAGTTTAAAGAGGGAGTAAAAATTTGAAATTGAAAGTAGCACAGTAGGTCTAAAACTCGATACCGTCCTTGGTGATGTGACCCTTGTAGGAAACATTTATCACATCGATATGACCTAAGAAAATGACCGAAACGAATTTTCGGAACGAATATTTGCACCGAATATTTGCACAGCCTTTTGGACCGAATATTTGTACCGAATATTTGTACCGAATATTTGCACAGAATATTTGCACAGAATATTTGCACAGAATATTTGTGCCTGATATTTGTAACGAATTTTGCATCGAATATTTGCAACGAATATTTGAGCGAATTTTGAATAGAATATTTACACCGAATATTTGCAACGAACTTTGTACTGAATATTTGCAAAGAATATTTGCAATGTATACTTGTAACAAATCTTGCAAAGAATATCTGCAAAGAATATTTGCAACGAACATTGGCAACGAATATTTGCAACGAATATTTGCAACGAATTTTGCAGATCTCTTGAGCTGATGTTTGATGAAAACAAAAATAAACATGCTGCTTAATTCCATTCAGTTTGTCATGTCATGTTTTAGCTACTTGGTGCAGTATTCTTGTTTTGTACCGCAAACAAAGCTAAACATAACTAAACATAAACTAAATATAACTAAATATAAAAGTAGATCAATCTCAAAGGTCCCCGCCCCAGGGTAACCACTTTCCCTTTTGGAGAGGAGGGCCCTGGGGAATGGCACCACTGCTTATCAGGGTGTCAAACTGAGACATTACCAATCTGCAACTTTGAGAGGGGGTTAATTAGCAAGGACACATACCGTAAAAGGTTCTAAGTTGGGGGGACAAAATATCTACAGGCTGCGTAAGGGCGTATATTCTCTATGTTTAGCCTCTAGTTGGCAATTTCCATCCTGTGGTTCTCGTGTGGTCTCGACTATGCATGTTGTTTATCGATGTCCAATATAGAAATCGGTCAATAGAAGCTCCCCCCTCTCCTTTAAGTTTGAGTATTTGGTACTGATGACAGATTTTCAGATTTGATGTAAAACAAAGTTGAAGATCCTGTTACTATGTTCTTTTCAAAGTAGTGTCACAACACTACAATAACGCCTTCTCGCAAAAGGTACAAATTAAGAACAATGGTTGAAATCCTGAAAGGGGGGAAATATGTAAGTTCATTGCTGATTTTGTCAGTTTTGTGATAGTATCGAAAGAAAAACGTATCTTGGGCGGAAGAAAGAGATGATTATTGGCAACAAAGTGAAGGCCCGCGATTTGAGGCCACTTCCACAATTAAATAAAAAATACATAAATAGAAACATCTTTATAAACATTTCTACAAAAGGTTAAACTTGACAGTTATTTAACAAGAGCTATACTTGCGTGGGTGACACGGAGGGGTAAATCACTGAAAAAATTCTGAAACAAAATTTCTATATTTGTTAGCAAATAAATCCGCGAATTCTGAATAATTCTGCATAATTCCCCATCACTCTCCATTATTTCCCATTTCTGCCCGAGTTAAGATTTGCACAATGATGATTGCTGAATGAAGTGTTTGTTGGTTGCGGAGACATTGACTTTGACAAAATTTGTTGCGAAATCTCAATGAATACTGTTTGCAAAGAGGAAAGAGTATCATTTGCTTTGTTACTAGTGTGAATGTGCATATTGTTCGTTTGAATGGAAGTCAGGCACTAAGAACGTATCGTCAAAAGCGTTTTCAGCAGGAAAGAGATTCCAATTTTTTATAACATTGAGACTTGACTATGATCTGAACTATCAACTAAAAACTAAAAAAAGAATACAATTAAACGTATCTCATTGCTCTTGGAAGTAAAAGTTACTTTTTCCCGAAGTTGTTGAAGACCAACAGTTACAAAGAAACAGAGCATTTCGCCACTGGCAATGCATATTTGTGTGTTGAATTGAATAGCCACTCACTAACTGGCATTGTTTTCAATGTAATAATGGAAAAGTTACCAAGTAATTGTTTGAGAATTTGGTTGACTGGTTTTCAAGGGTGTGAGCAGCTATTCCAACTACTCTTGTTGATGACACCCGCTTGCTCCACTTTAAACTTTACCTTGAAAGGTAGGCTATCTTTCAAACGATACATAAACTTAATTATCTTGCATCGATCGAATCATATTATGGTATTGTTTTCCCCAGAGTAGAGCGACGAGTGCTGCATGTGAACGAGGAATCAGCATCCACATTTGAAGTTCTAACAATAAAGGACATTACAGAGATAACTTTGCAGCTAAAGGCGAGACCGTTGCTTTGGCACAAGAATGCGGGATGGTGGTAGAATCCTATGCCGATGGCGGCAGGGTCACTCCACCGAATTAACTGACCAGGCTGTGGATGAACAAGATTTGCCGCTGACATCAACTGACGTCATGACAATACTGGACAAACACAATCGGCTAGTTGCATCAATAGCAATCTGTAGGCTAGCCCGATTACCTGCTGATCCTAAATTGACTTTATTTGATTTCTGAAATCACCTGGTCGAGTATACAGCCTGCTCTTCCGTCGCTGCAAGGCTTGCTAACATTCCTCATCAGGGGATTTTTAAAAGAATTTTACAATGCTAATCACAGCACAAGATTTGGATCATTTATAGTGCACAAGGGCTTCATTAGATTCTCACGGTCGTGTGGTGTTTCTTGGCTCTATGCAATCTGATAGGCAGTGCGACAAAGTCTTTTTTGAGTGCCGGATTCTCAGTAGAGGCCAAACCATCAGTTTATGTCCAGTCTGAGCTCTGGCCTTCTTCTGACGAAACTGACCAACCGAAAATTTCATGTGAAAGGGTTCGTCATATATTCTTGAGATGAGACTTCATTTTCGTCAGCTTTATGTAATTGTTGCATAATGTTTTTCCAAATAAGAAATACTGTAGCATTTTAACAGCATCATTGCTAATGCTGTACGTAAGCCTGAGCTTGACATAATTATTGTCATATTTGTGGCATCGTAATTTGAATCGAATCTTAATCACAAAATCAGAAAGCAAACGCACTATCTACTTTATATTTAAGAAAGCAAATGGTCATTCAATGTATGCCGAAACCCATGATTTTAATTACTCAATTTCTATTGATGATAAATTACGATATAACTAGCGATTCTCATGCCTAATCATTGATTTTTCTGCGACAAAAGCAATGCCTAAAATGTTCGTATGTACTTCGTCTTCCATTTCTACTTCATCGCAAGGCTTAAGCTTAAGCTTTAATCCATTATAGACATTTATGAACGCTGAATAAGCAATAGACCGTCTTAAATTATCATTTATCGCAGTTCATATAGGCACATAAAGGTATCCGACGAAATACGTTTTCTCATCATTTTCAGACCGTGTCACTGTGGTAGTTAGTCACCTTGAGCCTTCGGTATATCCAAAGTACTTAATGTAGAACAACATTTTCTATGCAAAATTTTGGTCTGCTTCTCGAAATATTAATTCAACATCTATACGGATCGTTAGTTTTCTATACATGACTGGAACCTCATCACATGTTACAATAAACCTTTATCATACAAAAATCCAGAACGAGGCCGGACCCACAAAAAGAGCTCATAAGGCCGTGGGTTTACTTTAAAATGTAGGCATAAAAAGGAGGGCATTATTTATGTTTACGAACAATATTCTTAAAAGGGATAAACAATTTTTAGTGATAAAAAATTACGTAAATCTTTCGGTAGCAGCTTTTAAGGAAAAAAGGATTACAATGCCTATAAACATCGAGAAGTGCTTACGTAGAATAGGCAGTTAAACAAAAATAGGTTATTTCAAAGGTCGCTAAAGTCAGCAGAGAAGAGAGTTGTGTAGGTGAACAATCCAAGGGAAGGCAGTCGGTGGTGGCGTATACAGGCAATAGAAAACTTACATATTATCGGAAAATTTTATGTGTCAGGATTTTTTCAGCCAGAATGAATTGTTAAGAAAATATAAATTCTTTATAGGATCACCTTTCTAAAAATGTTTTCCATCGTACCTTAGTATTCTTAGATTCCAAATTTATGCAGGGGCGGGGGTGGGGTGGTCATCATTCAGAAAAAGGGGCTGAAAGATCTGAGAGCTGGAACCACAACAGGATGTTTTAGCAACAGCATTTAATATCTATTCCTTGAATGGCCATAAAGAAAAGACAAAAAATAGATTTATTGGTCCTGCTGTGATGCAACACCTTTTTATAAAGTATTAAGGACAATGGGGACATATCTCTCCAGTGTTACTTCAAAACTGACTTTATTATTATTATCAAATAAATCAGGCAATTTTCAAACTCAAACCTTATTGTGCCACAATATAACCTTAAGCAAAATCATGGAATTTGTGAACCCATTTTAGATCAGAAATGCATGCTTGTTGTTGTTGTTGTTGATGTGTGATTGGGAACCTTACACTAGCACAAAAGCCAAGCTCACTATTGATTTCCAACTTCAGCAATAAAAGTAAATGGCCAACTTTATAATGGAGCTTTATTCAGCAATTGTAGATCTTTTGTAACATTTTTTACACACTGAAAACAATGGTAATATGAAGTTTTTGCCATTTTTTAAATATGACATTAAAGGCAATGGCACTTTGTGATATTCTACTTTAAGTACAATTCCCAAATTTGAAAAGGCCATTCTATCACTGCTAAAATGGTAAAGCCAGCTTACCACCCACGTGACCCACCAGTGAACAGAACAACAAAATGGCAAACCGATTGCACTGCAAACCAATCAATCCAACCACCATCAAACGGACTAACCATCCAAATTATATATCATTACTCTACGAAGGTATTGTACTTTTACCAGGATTGCAATAAATATAATCTGTGCGAGAAGGCAAGGCTGCAATGTAAGCGGGGTGCTCCGCACAAATGTTACCAGTATTTAAATTGCAAAGATTGGATTTAAGTGTATTCTTAAACGTTAAACGGTGTTGTAAGTACTATTGTTTGATCTCAAACTGTTTATATTTTATTGAATTCAAGCTTACCAAGAGATTGAAAAAAGCAGAAGAAAAATATGCCGGAAAACCTTTAAAGGAATCAGAGTATCTTGATTTATTCGAGGCTGTGTGCAAAGGAGACACATTTGAGAAGTAGGTTACTGTTGACTAATTCTGGTTTCTGCACAAATTGTAGTCCACCTAGTGTTTTGTTACAGTTCACCAAGTTCATTCTTCATGAATAGAAGCCTAAATTATGTTTGCATGAGGGTAGCGTGATGTAAAAACTCACTACAGACCTAGTAGGTTATAAATATGGTGGCAAGCGTCAGTTGCATTGAAGCATCATAAGGCTGTGAAGAAATTAATGACGATAATCTTACCAACAAATTTAAATTGTTGAAGCTCTTGCACAAAGATGATCTTTTCCATCCCCATGATTCTCTTCTTACCAAACCCAGCAACATAACATCATGTTATTATTGCTTAATTATTCCATGCAACGTAGCTTAGATACTCAAGGAGAGCATAGTAACCAACAATTGCAATTCTTGTCACTAGAAAAGGCAAAGGACGCTTTTCCCCCTTCTGGTTCGCTAGTATCTGAAATATTCGAGAGAAGCCCCCAATGCCCCAGAAGTCGAATGTTGTAATAGTAGACAGTATTTCTTCGTTTTAGTCCGTTCTTTTGCTTAACTAGAAAACAACATTACAATTGTATAAACATTTGCATAAACTGACCTACCCTGGCCTACTTCTAAATATCATAATATGTAAATCTGTTAACACATTGCGTCTTAATAGTCTGAGGAAGGACTCGTAGGCTCTTATTCGGCCGACTGAAGTGCTGTTGTTGGTTGATTTGCCAGGCCAAAAAGTGGATGTAAACGTTTTATTCTCCTTTGGAGATGTCGTTACAGCTATTTACGAGAAGATTTGAAAATTATATATTAAATGAAAAAGCATTATTATCTGACAGAAAATCTGATCAATTATTCAAGGCTTTTTTCAGAAAAGTAATCTTCCGTTGGTCTTCTGTAAAATTGGCATGAATGGACACTTTCACTCACTTTCTTTGAGAATCGACTTTATAATTTGTCTTCATTCAACAAAATAAGGTTTTTGAGTCATTATTCCCGTTTCAAAGATAGCTACTCAAATCAGAGCAGCATAATCTAAAACCTACGATCAAAGGATTTATAACCGTCACTCGTTTTGAAGGATTATCATTGTTGCAGGATAAAATCATAACGTTCTGTTTATCAAGGTGCTTAAAATATTTATCTATACGTGTGAAGCTAACCTTAAGAAAGAGGTTCAATCAACGTTTTGGTTTCTTGTGTACAATTTCAAGTCAATTAGGGCTCACAAATAAATTCTGATATCTTAATGCAAGTTTTATCGTATTTTGCAAATGGCCTGTTCAAAAAATCAATTTTCTCTCTCTATACGCGCGTAGCCAACGTACTTTTTAGGGCTGGTCGCTACCCCTGCCAAGAAGGGTATAGCTTCTAAGCTAGTAATGCCCTCAAAGTTTGAAGCAGCTAGGCACGCCTCTCATGACAATGGCACATAAAGAGGGATTGATCAAGGTATATCAAAGATCGAGAATGCAACGATGGAAAAAAAATTAGATGCAATTGCAGTCCCTCTGACTCCTTTTTGTGGGATAAAGACCTGAAACAAGGAAGGGATACAGTTGGAGCCAGAGGGTCGAATCCAACCTTAGTAGATAATTAGAATACAATGCTAACACAAGGGTATCTATAAAACAGTTCTCTGATTTTGTCGCCTGGCATGCCTTATGAATGGCTTATAAAAGTTAAGAGGAAATCGTTCCTCTTTTTCTTTCCCATGGTAATAAATCGTGATTCGAATCATAGTTGTACAAGTCCCTTCTTGCCAGCTAGGTAAATACTCATTTGGTTTTCCGAAATAGAAATGCAAATCTTTCCGCTATCTACAAGTGTTGTTACGAAAAAATATTGAAGAAGCACTACATAAATTGTGTATTGCCAAGAAAAAGGTGTGCTTTTGTCTTATTTTTGGATTGATTATCTTAAATGAGCAATATTTCATCACCTTGCACTCTCTAACACCTTTTGAAGTTACAAGTGCCCTCTTTACATGTTTACTTACCCTTGAATTTGGTAAATAAAACCAGAGATTCTTGTTTGTTTACCTTCAATTTTGTACCCTTCTTCGTCTTGTTTGTTTAAGCTGCCATCAACATTAAAATTGCAACGCCATACTACTCCCTTCTTTTACTCTTGTAAGATCGTCTACTGACAAGATGCTGCTCTCAATTGCTGTGTTATTATCTTTGATGTCCTTGACACTGGCACAAGGTATGCTAATTCATTGTTAATTTTTATTTACTATAACAAAATGAAGGTTGCGTGCATGTGACAAAGGTAGGGGGCAGTGCTAGAACTGCGGACAAATATTTTATTGCTGTAGTTGGGCTCGACGTATGTGGTTATGGAAGTACTAGGAGAAAAAGTTCTGTCGAGGAGAAATTTATCAAAAAAGATCTGTCACTTCTTTTATTCGCAACTTTTAGCCGCACTTACAGTGTATTCTATTAATCTACAGCCTTATCAAACTGTCTTTTTTCTAGTTTTTTTTTTTAAAACTTCAATGCCATTTATTTTCATACTGAAATTGTACAACTCAACGTTACAATTTCTAACACTAATAACATTCTCAGACACAAACCCTAAACACCCCCCCCCCCCCCTACTTTAAGAAAAACATTTTTAAAAAAAAAAACGGGGAGCAGAAGACTATTATTACGCCCCCCCCCCCCCCCCCCCCGCAAAATAACACGTACTCGTACTCGTCGTGGATCTAAGCCTCCCTAGTGATATGTTTACTGAAATATTAATAATTGATTTAGAAAAAATGTGATGGGAAACTTGTCATGTTTAGTTAAACAAAACAGAGTGCGTTTTCAAAAGCAAACTATGAAAATGTTTTACAAAGATGCATATCTATGAAGGAATCATTCTCCTTATAAGATATTTTACTTGGAGATACTTTCACTTCAACTCTGGAAAGTGATAATTCACATCAATAGATCTATTTATTATCGATCCCCGGTGGTGATATATTTTCTACTTTCTCTAGTGTTGTTTTCAAAATGAATATATTAATATATTTCATCGCTCCACTTCTAGCTCATTAGAACTGATTTAGCTCAGCCAGGTATGTATACGGAATATATACAGGGCATTTAATACCTTTTTTGTACGTATTCATCCAATTTTTCAACCGAGATGAAAATAATTTTAAAATTTAGCGTATATGGTCATTGGTTTCTATGATATAGCTTTGATAACTGGTTCAAGCCCTACTGCTATGTAATTGATATAAACTTGCAAGTAATATGTTATTTAAAATCCTTCTCTAGTTCCTGGAGCACCACCAACAAACGTATCGGCGTATAACATGAGTTCATCCAGCATTATGGTTTATTGGGGCTTCATTCCTCGGTCGCTACAGCGAGGAATTTTGGAAGGGTATATCATATATTTCAGTGAATCGAATTCGTTTGAAAATTACACAGTGATCGATAACTCTTCAATTACAAAATGCCTTCTTACTAACCTAACGATCGTTACTAGATACAATATTTCAATAGCTGGATTTACAAGGAGAGGCATTGGAGTGAGGAGTCAACCAATACTTGCAAAGACTAACAACCCAGGTTAGTTAATTTTTGATGCTGACACTTAAAAGTAACGTGCATTATAATGCCTTCCTGTCGCAGCAGAGTAGACCTTACTATATCACTTTCTTTATATTGCATGGATAAATTGATGAGTAGTTGTTTATGAAACAGTACATCTTTTCTTATATAAAAAAGCTATAATATCCGCTTCCTACGCTATGCGATGGAACTGGGTGTACGCCTTGCTCACCAATAGATAAGAGATTTCTACTCCAATAGAGTTACATACGAATTTGAGTAATGTTCAGGATTTCTTTTTAATGTTGTTGTCAATGTAAGCAATAGTGCTCTTCCTCTAAGAGCGTTACATTATATCCACTTCTTTAGTGTCTTGAAACGACACTGAAACACATACTACGAAGCAATGCTTCTTAGGGTGTCCCATAGACTGTAAAAATGCCAATAAGATGCACTGAGAACTCATGAGTTAAACGTGCACTGCCTCCTCTTAGCAAGGTTTTCTGTTCTCGTGTACTTTTATCGTGGACAACTAAATGTTGTCACCATATGATTTTATATAGATGTCCATGAGGTTAATGTTGAAAATATAAAGGTGATCGAGATAAAAATGGATTAAATACGAAGTTTTGAAAATTAAGTGTGGAGAGGCGACTTAATGACGCTCCGACCATTCCGATTATTTGTAGTTTAGTTCTGTTTTGATGTGATGAGTCATGGATTGTTTATGGTCGCTTCGACATGTTTTCTTGATAAATCGACAGTTACTTGAATCTTCTTCTCTTCTTCCGTGCCTCACTTTGGGCTGTCTTTGGCAGTGTTTCTTCTGGTAGTCGTAGTAGATGTCCGTACCATTGTAGTCTTCTTTTCTCGAGGGTTTTGCTCCAGTGTGTGTCGTTAGTTGTTTCATAGAATCATACAGTTTTTTAATTCTGTGCGCCGTCATCTGAACCATTGATTTGTGATCTGAACTAATTGTGATACTAGTCTCACATTCGCGGTGATGGATACGAGGTCAGCGTAGTGAGAAAGTGATGGCGCGAAATTAGGTTTCAACTTTGAGATAGTTCGAAGTTTACAAACAAAGTAGGCAAATGTTACTTCAGTTATTCTAATTCCCCAGTACTTTTGTGGTAATCTAACTAAATTGCAATATGGATTTTCAGACAAGCCCCGAGGATTGTACCAAGGTTGTTCGGATGAAGGAAGAACTTGACCTGTTTGTACAAAGAGGTCGTAGACTTTCACAGCCTAAATTTTCCGTTGGAGGACGTACGAGGAAAGCGTCAAAGAGCACAGGGGCCTTACTTGGTAAACTAGATTTTGATCTAGAAGGAATCAATGAATCCAAGGAATACGAGGAGGAACAGAGAGAGGCACGCGACAACGAAGTTGAAGTAGAACTCATTGCTGCAAAGGGGAAAATTGTTCGTCTGGAACACGAAATAAACAACCGTGAAAACGACATCAAGAGAATTAGACTGGAAAGTGATCGAAGAAGTACAGACTTCAAGATTCAAATACAGAAGGATGAAAGTGGCCACGAGGATATGGTCAGGAGGCTTAAACTTGCATCACAAAATGAAATTTCTTTGAAAGAGGAGCTGGAAGAGGCAAACAAAGAGATATCAAATCTCAAGGGTAAAGTTAGGGAGCTGCAGAAGGAGTATATAAAGGAGAGAACTACATTATTGCAGCAAGTTGAGGAGGTGATCACATTCACTAATATAGAACCATTTGATATATCTATCACGGTTCTGCAGAGTAGGCACTATATATGCATTAGTATCAGAAGTTATTAGTATTTGAGTGAGGATTTGAAATGTTAGTCAAATGATCGAACCCGTGACCCACTTTGATAGGCTTTGGATTGATAACGGACGGGCTAATTTGGTGACTAGAGAAATAAAAGTATGTCAACATCGGTGGTCACCTAGCTCAATTGGTAGAGTGCATGCCACGAAAGCATGGGTCACGGGTTCGATCCCCAGTGGTGACATAGTTTCTATTTCTCTAGTGTTCTTTTCCAAAATATGCATTTGCAGGCTATGATGTATATGTAAACTTGTTTTCCATGGTATACATATTTTGTATTGATGTGTGTACTTTAAACCGTAGGTAAAAGGGAAAACTTCACTAGAAGCTGCTGATATGAAAGAAAGACTTAACAGGTAAGAATATACCATTAATTATAAAAAGAAATGCATAGTGGGAAATGCGTAGAGATAAGGATGTGGTTTGATAGGAGTCCTAGAAAATTATTGACTCCCCCCTCCAACATACATCCATATACAGTTGTGGTGCAACTTCAAGTCCACCTCATGAAGTTCTGCACCTTCATTTGATGCAAATCCTTGTTCATGACTCTAGGGTATAATTAGGAGTAAACAGTTTTAACAATCTCCAATCTGGAGAGATATGAATATTGGTCGGATATGCAAACTATAGCTGCTGCATGTTTTGATACTCTCCATCTTTCTGTACTTGTGTAACTCCTGGACCTTGACAGCAGAGCTCCAAAGACCAGCCTCTCTGCGCCATGTGACTTGACCAAGGAAGAACTGCCGTCCGGCCCGTCATCAATCCAAAGCCCATTATAATTAGAAAGTATCATCGAGAAAAAAGAATTTGAAATGCTAGTTAGAAAAGAACACTAGAGAAATAGAAAATATGTCACCACCGGGGATCGAACCCGTGACCCGCGCTTTCGGGGCGTGCGCTCTACCAACTGAGCTAGGTAACCTCCGCTGTTAACATACTCAGTGTATTTTTTATTAATTGTTTGTTTACGAAGCTTTACCAACAAATTCTGTACCACCAACAATTTATTTAAGCACAACGAATTACCACAAACCGTATACATTCTTTATGTGCATACTGAAATAAAGCTGTTTCTCTGTAACCGCAGCCCCCGGTGTTTAGAATTAATCCGCAATCCGCGGAGTCTCCGCTGCTTATCAGGGAGACTGCTATGGAACACCGGAGAAAACAGTATCTACCTTGTTAGTTCAACGTTGTAAATAAAATACGAGATCCAGACAAATGGGGAATTGAGGAATCGGTCCATATGGACATGATTTTCAATTGATAGATTTATTTTAGCTATTGTGTGCTAAGGAGTAAAGGGTACCATGTAGTTCTATCCATATTTAGAAGTTAAAATTAGGTTCCGGAAATAAAGAAACTTTGCCAACTGTTAATTTTCAGGAGTCTTAGTAGTACTTATAGATAAGCTATCGCTAAACGGCTTTGTGTGGTCTTTGAATTAACTGCCAGTAAATGGTAGTGAGAGCTGTTTATTTTTACTCCAGTGTACATGACATCTATCGCAAAAGTACATACTCGACAAGAGTGACCAGCTTGCCTTGTATCCTTAAAAGTTTTGCAACTTTCAGGATCTCAAAAATGACATTAAAAGTTATATTTTGACACATCAGAGGGGCACCAGAGCCATTTCGCCTAGTGGAGATACGGCTTTTACATCAATTTTCCCTTAAACGTTCATAAAGGCGTCTATTAAGGTTTCCGCCTAGGCTGCCTATTACACACCTATAAGGATCTGCTTGTTATATGACAGAATCAAATTTGTATTGTCGGCTCGTGATTCCTGAACGTCCTGGTGTTTATTGATGGTTAAAATCACATTAAAAAGTTATATTTGACCCGTCAGTGGGACACCAGAGCCATTTCATCTAGTGGAGATACATCTTTAACATCAAATTTCTCTTGAACTTTCATACAGGCGTCCAACAGGGTTTCCACCTAGGCTGCCTGTTACACACCAATAAGGATCTGCTTGTTATATGACAGAATCAAATTTGTATTGTCGGCTCGTGATCTCTTAACGTCCTGGTGTTGATTGATGGTTAAAACTATCGGATGTTAAACGCCTCGAACATGACCAAGCCAAAGTCTTCTCCTTCCAACATACTCGTTTTCTTGCGGTACCCACTAGTAGTCACGCAGTCGCTTACGGCTAGAGTTAGGTTTTCAACCTCACGGTCCCATATTTAATCAAGAAGAAGGTATTGGCGTGATACCATATCTTGGATGTTTACAAAAACTGGTGTCAAATTTATGTCAATCAACTCAACATCTCTTCATTGTTGTGAACTGCATTGATGTCTTCTCCTTCCCACATATTCACCCATTTTTTGCGGTACCAACTAGTAGTCACGCAGTCGCTTACGGCTAGAGTCAGGTTTTCAACCTCACGGTCCCATATTTAATCAAGAAGAAGGTATTGGCTTGATACCAAATCTTGGATGTTTGAATGGCGTTCCACCATCGCCCGTCTTACCTCAAAAAAATGAGATCAAGAGACGTTAAAAGGATAAGTAAGTAAGTGATAGCATAGATCAACAAAGGAGCCATTAGAATAGCATAATAATGATGGCAAGTGATAACATAGATCAACAAAGGAGCCATTAGAACAGTATAATAATGATGGCAAGTGATAACATAGATCAACAAAGGAGCCATTAGAAAGGTATTTATAAGAATGACAGCAAGTGATAACATAGATCAACAAAGGAGCCATTAGAACAGTATAATAATGATGGCAAGTGATAACATAGATCAACA
>JAAAKM020073195.1:28941515-29100236 GCA_010016025.2 Alatinidae sp. Z8VKAUB7J3 | reverse complement strand
AAGGAGCCATTAGAAAGGTATTTATAAGAATGACGGCAAGTGATAACATAGATCAACAAAGGAGCCATTAGAAAGGTCTAAGAATCATGGCAAGTGATAACATAGATCAACAAAGGAGCCACTAGAAAGGTATTTATAAGAATGCCAGCAAGTGATGACATAGCTCTCTCATTCCTAGCAAGGTGGGTGTGTTTGTTCCTCCTGAGTGCCCAGTGCTCACAGGCATATACCATCACACTACTTACATATGCTGTGCATACCATGCCTCTTCTATGCTTGGATATACCTCTGTTGGTGAGCAGTGGGAGGATATCTCTAAATTTGGCCCAATGAGCTCTGTATTTGGTGGTGACGTTGGTTGTGGATCCATCTCCTGTGCAGACAAAGTTGCTTAGATAGCTGAGGGTGTCAACTACCTCCAATTGGTAGTCGTCCACTACAACATGCTCAAAAGGGCACCCATTAATGGGTCTGGCCAGTCCTCTGCATCTCTGGCATCTGTAAGTGTTAAAATGTATGTTTACACTGTATTGTTTTATTATTGTAATGCGCATGCGTTACTTCTTTGTATTCGGCGCCTTGTATCTTGTTGAACTAGATTCTGTAAAACCACGTTGCAGACACAATGTCTTGAAGTTAGAATAATATATCTTATGTTGAGCACTATATATTCTTCACTATTTTATCAGGTTATGGGCCCAGGACGTTGTTTGTAAACTGTCTGAAAGGGCCGAGAATGCAGAGGAATGGTTGTTGTAACTGAAGCAGAATTGTAGCCTGTAATTTCAAAAAATTCAAAATGGCGACGGGACGTACATTTGCTTGGCCATTGCTCCTGAGCAGCAAATACACGTACGTGATACCGCAAACGCCAAGGAGGCATGGAATGCCCTTAAATGTCAATTTGCTCGGGATTCCATTCTTCAAAAGATCAGGTTACGCCAAAAATATTACTTTTGTAAATTCGTTATCGGAGGAAACATGCTGGAGCATATGAACACTCTCAAATCGATACACGATCAACTGAAAGAATTAGGGGAGACAATCAACGACAAGGAATTAGCCATGACATTATTAGGGAGTTTGCCTGAGGAATACCAGCCACTAATAACTGCCTTGGATGCTGTTGGTGAAGATAATCTATCGTATGAAAAGGTCAAGGGAATGCTACTGAACGATGTGGACAGAAGTAAGGACTTAACGATCAGGAGATCAGAGGATGCGTTAATGGTAAGGCAAGCAAGTGTGTATAACCGAGGGCGGTATTCTGGGACAGGGAAAGGCAAAGGTAAGACGTTTGATAAAAGTTTTAGTGGTGTGTGTCACTTTTGTCATGAATACCTATGATCTTTTATTCATTTGTTTAATCCATTTCGTAGCATTATTGTTTACCCTAAAAAGTTCCTGATGAAGGTCCCTTCTTCATTTAAAACTCCTTTTTACTCAAAATAAACGCATCCCTCTATTAACCGCTACGGGCCGTAAAATGAAATGGCATTGCAGAGGACTTTGATTAAAATGAAAACGATAGGTTTTCCCTGAAGCACAGCATGAAAACAATGATTGTAAATAAATTGGGTATCATCTTTCGCAAAGTATTAAAAAAGTCTTCATATTTCAAAGTCTTTCATCTTTCCTCTCTCCTTCTACCCTCTTCCATTTTGAGCAGTTGAAACTTAATAACCTGTTTGGGCGTTCATCAGACGTTTTGCAGGCCTATCCCTCTTCTGGGATCTTCAATAAAAAGGTCACCATCACATAATGCTTCAAAGCATTTTGGCAATGATCGGGTGTAACATGCATTCCAGACAAGTGATAAAGCAAGAAGTGGATTTACTGGGTGGTGGTCTAATGACTTGTTGGCCACAAAATAAGGCCAACAGAGAGCAACCAGTAGGTCGTGGTAGGTGCTCTTCTTAATACTTAAATAGCCACATTCGCTATGTCGCTATTAACTTAAATCAGCCTAGAAACAAAGCTTACCGTGCCCGTTGAATTACTTCTATTTTTATTTGGATTTGTCTCACTGCATATTAGTCTAGGAGTTGGAGAGTTGAACCCGGAAAAAATTCCGAACAAGTTAAATAAAGTATCATTAGAAGCGTAATTTCATCCTTAAGATTAACTAAAAATCCCCTGACACAGAGTTTAGGAAATTTCCGCGGCAGAGGTTTGAATTTAAAGATTTTCAAGGATGTACCTTTTTACATTTCTTAGCCCCATCTGTCAACATAGAATTTATTTGACGTCGAAAATTCTTAATAAATTGGTTTTTATTAAAATTTACTTAATAAAACATTGATACATTATTGTGAGGTGACATAAAAAACTATCAAATTGACTGTTTATTACCGATAATTATCAGACTATTATCAGACTACTACCGATAATTATGAGCTGGGGATCATGTTGAAAAGGGAAAATGGGAAAACACCATAATTGCCGACAATCGCAATAAGTCGATTCTCTGCTCTTCTTGATTGAAAGAAACACATCCTTCTTTCTGTCTCCAATGTTACTCTGATGAATAATAACATCTATTGGATAAGCTTCTTTTAAGATGTTCATGACTTTTCATAGAGTCTCCATCTAAATATCTATCAGATACGCAATGACACATTATCATATTTCCTGACCTGACGCATGTGCTGATTACCTTTTGCATTAAATAGATACTGTCTCAGATAATTGCACCTTGCTATTACGACTGTTGTTCTTTGTTGACGGCAACTGATTTTTGCAGAGCTGACTTGAGTTTTCAGCTTCTCAGCCTTTTGGCAGGGAATGGGTTTAGTATCTGTTCTCATTTATAACTTTCCAACGATCCTTGAGGGGCTTACTGGCCTTTGAATCTGTCTCATTGGTTGCTTCTCTACCGGATAGCCGGAGTTGAGAGGTGTTGTCCTTGACCACCCATGCTGCCCTTTATTTATCAGTTAGTCTAAATTCTTGATTTTACTGTCTATGTAGTGTCAATATTGTGCCCACTGCTCATCAGAGGACTTGTATTGAGAGATTGCAGGCTTGACTAGTTTTTGTATAAACGCATGACTGAACAGGGATGCAGGCATTGCAGTCAACTTATACGCCAGATGTTAAATGTACAAAATAAGAACAGTTCATACTTTGTAGAATGGATTCCAAACAACGTCAAGACCGCAGTTTGCGATATTCCACCTCGTGGTCTGAAAATGTCAGCCACTTTCATTGGTAATAGTACTGCCATCCAGGAGTTGTTTAAGCGTATTAGCGAGCAGTTCACTGCTATGTTCCGTCGTAAAGCTTTCCTTCATTGGTACACCGGTGAGGGAATGGATGAGATGGAATTTACGGAAGCAGAATCGAACATGAATGACCTTGTATCAGAGTATCAACAATACCAGGATGCCACAGCTGAAGAAGAGGGAGAGTTTGACGAAGAAGAAGAGGAAGGAGAGGGTGAAGCCGCATAATTTGGAAAGAAGGATGCAATCGTTGTATTGAGCGATTTGTAAAGTAGAAGTAACTGAACTATCGTTCAGAAGAGTACTTGCATAAAGGATGAGTTGTAAATAAATGACGCGGTTAACATAATTTAGGAAGAAAGGAACTTGACAAACAAAGCAAGAAATGTGGTCATGTTGTTAAAATTTCGTTCTTTTTACTTGTTCAAGATAAACCTTATTGATGTTTTAAGATCTTTTATCATTAGGGAATACTGCGTTACTAGGATTTGTTATCCAAGAAATCATGATCTTGCTTCTTTCGTGTTGTATGAACAGAGAAGTCGTGTTTCATGCCATACAGATCATCTACCATTAATATCAAAACTAGCGATAAGCATAGCCTATATTAACGGATATTTTGAAAAAATTGTGATTTTGAGAGTTGACAATCGCCTACCATGGAAAATATTGTTGATACTGTATGCTGTGCTTATCAACTTAACGTAAGGTTGACGTGAATAAATGAAAGGGTAACATTTATATAGCATATGTTGGGAGAACGTGTGAATGGGCAATTCCACCGTAACAGACGTTATATTCAGAGACACATTGATCCTCACGAACTGATGCTAATGCCAAATTTCTATCCCCTGAAAATGAACCTTGTGAGGGGAACTTGTTTCAATGTTGGCTTCTATGATAGGGAAAGAAATAGAATAAAATGACCTCAACAGAAAAAAAATCAGATGTGACCGACGTTACATAACAAGGACATGGAATGAAGTCAGGCAAGGTTCATTTTGAAATTCTTCACATGGCATCGTGACATAAAACAACGGTTTTTACAGGATTATAGAGGGGCTAGTTTTGCATATGTACAACTCCTAAGACAACTACAAGAAAGGCGTCTCAGTAGGCACAAACCGATTTGTTCCGGAACCCGCGCGCCGAACGTTACATTTTGTCCACTAATATCAAAGTTAAATATTTGCTGGCAGAAAAAATCATTCAAATCATCAAATGTTATGACTTTTACCCACGTGCCTTTATTGATAGTCTTATTTGTAATGCACCTAAAGTTCAACCTGGCTCACATTTAGTCACTTACTAGTTCAGGAGCCAAATATCTGTATCTGAGTGAACTTCGGTGGAAAATTTACCTGACCTGGTACGAGGCAAGATTTAGGACAACAGTGAATTTTCTCGTAAATTTTCAATAATTTTGAAACTTTCATGCACAAGTGGGTAGAATTAGGCCACTTTGCTGAACAAAGAAGATAGATCTTTTGATGATTATTTTTCTATTATGGAATTGCCCTGTGTATTTACCTGGTTTGCTCAGTGAACTCTATATAAAGGACTGGAACGAGAAGTCGCGCTCTGAACCCGTAACCAAATATGGCGGCATTGGAAGCTTTTATTTGCTAGATAGAAGTTCTGCCCTTAACTTTATAAGTTTATTATTCTGTCATCACTCTCACTTGATCTGTTGCTCTCTTGCTCTATTTTGTCTCTTCTTTCTTAAATATTTCAACTACGACTTGTAACTATTTTTTTCTGTTTCTCCATTTGATTTTCAACAGTCTAAAACCACTGCTTTGCTTAATTAATTTTATATTTTATTGTCAATTCTCAACTTTTTATTTGCTAGATAGAAGTTCTGCCCTTAACTTTATAAGTATATTATTCTGTCATCACTCTCACTTGATCTGTTGCTCTCTACCTCTTTTTTCTGCCTCTTCTTTCTTGAATCTTTCAACTGCGACTTTCAACTAAATTTTTCTGTTTCTTTATTTGATTTTTAATAATCTAAAACCTACCGCTTTAATAAAGAATTGCTATCGCAAAGACAAGTGAAAAGTAACAACAACGTAGTTTATCAATGTTTCGGTGTCATCTTGACGCCATTTCCAAAACCACTGCTCTCTTGATTAATATAAATTCTACATTCCTATGACGATAACTCATAACCAAACACGAAAACTGGTTATGGGCTCGGTCAGAAATTTAATAAGCGGGGTAAGGAGGCGGTGTTTATCAGGCACCTCAGGGTACACAATAGGTTGAGCTTAGAGTTTTCTTCAAATTTTGCTAATTGGAGCCTCAGATGTTTAAAAGTTGTTCCATATTAAAGCTGAAAGGTTTCCTAAATTATTCCTCAACATATTTTTCAATTGATTCGGAACTTAACTGGCATAAAGACGACGTTTGAAGCACACCAAAGCGACCTTGGCAAGAATTCAAAACACTCGAATGTAAATTGGGATAAATCTGACGAGATGACTACGGAAGTAGGGGACCATGATGGGAACATTTATGACCCACTCAACTCGTATTTCAACATTTCAAACAACATCTGTTTCATCAGAAGCCATGTCTTGGTGAGGCACCTACTTGCAAGAAGGTGAAAATTTATGACTCTCTGATAGTGTGGCAGCTGGAACTTAGTGCTACCCCGCTTCCAGGGCTGGTGTCTCTAATGTGGTATAGCAAGACGATGATAAATTTCGGCTTGGTGACTTTTCATCAAGCGACAATTGATCACTCGACAATTTATTTTGCGACTATTCATCACCTGACGATGACACCAATGTCTTATTGAGTAACATGTTATTTTTGTAGTAAGCTCACTTTTTTAATTTACCAAGAATACCCCTAAGCAAGCTGTTTCTTCACGCGATTCTCTCCCGTCAACATTTACTGATCAACTTTTGTTCATCCAGTGGGAGGCACAGCAAGTGGCATTGGACTGCCTTATCTATACTTGTTACTCTATGCAGTTGCGGTTCTAGGGACTGCGGGACCGGCGGCGGAAAGCATTCGCGGGGCCCGTTTTGAAAAAGTCGTTTCTAAACAGAGTTCTGTAGCGCTCTATTTCTTCATTGAAAGCACTTCGTTTAGTCTTCGTTTGCAGCAGGTTTTTCTATTCAAGGAGATGTAAAAGATTTTTGTGAACAATTTAAATTAATGCTACAACCCGTGCGTGTAACTGGCTCAAACTTTTTCATTGAAGAATGCCGCAGAAAATTTATTTTCATTTCGTTTGATATGAGTTTTGCGGTTTATTCTGAAGCTATGGTCAATGAATCAGAAAACACAGTTTTTTAATAAAATAAACCTTGAAGGTAGATGCCGGTATGCCTCGGAGAAAATACGGGCCATGCAGAGTAGTAGTAGTAGTAGTAGTAGTAGTAGTAGTAGTAGTAGTAGTAGTAGTAGTAGAAGTAGTAATAGTAGTAGTAGAGTAGCAGCAGTTGCAGAAATAGCAACAAGAAATTACGGAGGAAGCTTACAAGAAGAACAGACTTTCGAAAGAGAACAGGGAGAAGACAATAATGGAAGAGGTTACAAGGAAAAGGAGAACTAGCTCAAAGTACACCATACATGAATTTTACTCAGTTTGTGATAATAGTTAATACCGATGAAAAGCAAACTCATTTCAAAAATCACGATCCACGTTTCTACTACATGTTTTGTAATGTGAACTACAGGGCTATTGCACTAAAGGAAAACCCCAAATAAAGAAAGTAAGCTCACTGATGTAAGAAATGCGCAGCACGTTACGTTTGCATTAAAAGACGTTCTTCACGGAAGGATAAAGGACGTGGCAACATGCAGCACAGTGACAATAATATTCTGAACCCTCCATCCAATTCACAGTTATTCTTATCATCTTATTCTCCCATAATAGAAAAATATGCGTTCCGTCTGTAACCCTTGCATAATGAAACCCATTTAATCAATGACGTTCCCCATCACCCACAATCCCCGGCAACGAAACTGGCCCAAACGGCGCCAAATGAATGTAAAATGTACTGACTGCAGAGTGAATGGCATTATGGAATATGAATGTACACGTCATGCAACAAGATGTAGAGTATACGGTCAGCTAACTCTTGGTGGTCAGCGCTTGTGGACAATAGCACTTCATCAAGATGTTATTGCTCCAAAATAAATTCTGATTTTGGCACATGATTAACTTCAAACAATGTTATAGCATGACTCCTGTTATCTAATGTTCAAAAGGAAACTGCGGTGCGAACCTTACTGCTCAGATTTGTAGCTTTTTGAGATGAGTCATTGTCTATACATAGTAGCCGTAGGGCTGCCGTGAACTGTATCTCAACAGAAGCTCGAGAAGTCCTCACTTTTCATTAACGGGCTATCAATAGCTGTTATTCAAGGGGTAAAACGTCAATACAGACTTCTCAACCGGCCAAGGGTGTCAAAAATTAAACAATACTGCCATTATTGGCAATAAATGATACCTTATAATAATGCTATTATATGGTATCATGTCATTAAAACTCCAAAAGATACAGAACTGAGGAGTGCTGTCAACGGTGGGAAAAGGCAGTGAAAGACCATGTGACTGTACTCTTGGGTGCCTTATAAGCGGGGGGTCCTAATGGTAGAGGGTGTGGGAAAAATTTCTGAAACTTATTAAGCGGGGGGTCCAAATAAGCGGGGTGATTTTTAGAAAAACCAAATTTTCGTAAATTGCATATTCGCTGTATCGATATACCACCACATATTACAGCTGGAATCATAGTGATTTTTTGAAAATTTATTCTTAGAATGACACCTAATGACACAAGCGAAATTCTCAAGATCACGTCCCCAAAACATCAACAAAACTCCTTTCATAGCCAAAGATTCCTTGGGTATGAAATAAAACACAACAGACATAGCATTTCAGGATATTCTTACATCTGGAATCAGAAGACATCATTGAAAAAATCAAGCGCATTTTCAATACTGTCACCGCTCTCGGCATCTTGTTCTTCACTATGCGTAGACACTGCCTCAGTACTCTTCTCGCATGCTATTCTTTTGTTTCAGACTGCGCTCAGAGTACACGTACTGTCTCTTGGAGGCGTTAAGTTTCATTTGTATGAAATTGAATTCGCCAAAATTTGCACAGAGAACATTTCCAGGCTATAAAATCACTTCGTAACAACGTTGACATTGTCATTACCAAACCTGATAAAGGGCCAGGGGTGGTCATCTTAAATAAGGCTGATTATCTTGCCAAAATGGACAACATTTTTGGTGACATTACCAAGTTTACAAAAATTGGTGAGATTTCCAAGCACGATAATACGGCAAAAAACGAGGGTAAGTTGCGTAAACGTTTATTAGACATGGTAAAAAAAACCAAAACTTTGCCACGTGAAATTTATGATTTAGACCTACAGGCTCTCAACGACCTCGCATGTATGGGTTACACAAAACACATACGGAAGGTGCACTAATTCGGCTTATTCTGCCAATGATTGGCTTCTAACAGCACGAACTAGCCAAGTGGTTATCAGGGATGTTAGAACCTGCACAGTAACATTTTTCAGGAAGCTGCATCAAATATTCGTTTACGTTTACCAAAACTATGCAAATCTAAGGATCGATTGAAAACAGTCGTTTATGTGCTCGTTTGAGATCAGCAGCCTCTTTACCAATATTCCCTTCTCTAAAACTATTAAAATTTGTACTAACACGTTGTTGTACAGTGAAGAAGTCCAAAACACTCCTATTCCCAAAGACGTGTTCGTTCAATTGATTCGTGTTCAAAAGACAAATCCGGTTTTCTTACTAGTGTTTACAGAAAACCATCATATACCGGACAATACACGCGCTGGGACTCGTTTTGCCCTATGACTCACAAAACCAATCTCATCTCTACTTTAGTGCACCGCGCTCTTATTATTTGCTCAAAAAGTAAACTCGATGAGGGATTAGCCAACATTAAAACCATTTTTCTAGCAAACGGCTACCCAGAGAACGTCATCAACATTGTCATTTCTAATCAAATTGCTAAGTTTTCTTCTAACCCAAAATATGGCCCTATGAAGTGCCCAGTATATCTGCGACTACAACGGATTGGAAATGTTTCCTTAAGTTTCGATAAAAGAATAAAAACAGCCGTGACCAAGAGTTTTCCCACGGTACAACCGCGTGTTGTTTATTCCACCCAAAAGTTGCTGCCTGTTGCCCACCGAGGCGTACTATCGGTCACACGTAAAAGTTTTTAGTTTACCAATTAACGTGTCGCTGTGCAAGCGAATATATATATAGGTCGTACGTCGCAACGGCTGCAGGGCAGAATCACGCAACATGTGCCGGCCTTCATTAGTAGACGCAGTAAATGTACCAAATTTTTACCGAATCGCGTAAACAAAGTCAAGTCAACAGATCTCAAAACAGACTCGACAATAGGACAACATTTGATTGAAAACCCATCATGTGCTGACAACTATAAAGAGGATTTGTTTAGGGTATTAGACAAAGCCCCATCTCCTTTTCATCTTGCCGCTTTAGAGGCCGCATTTTTCAAAACAATGAAGCCGGTGCTCTGTCGACCAAAAGAATTTGTTTACAATTTTTACGCCTTTTTCAATTTCACGAGTGGCAAAAAAGGTGTCGCTCCCGTGACTGCTATTTTCTACGACGTGTTTTGCTTTTCTAGTTTGCTGTATAAAAAGTTTTCTCACCTTACTTATAGCTGTAATGAGTGCATGGCGTAAACGTTTAGCACAGTGAATCCGTTGCATAACGCAATACTCAAATTTTGCACCACTAAGTCTAAGGTAATTTTTTGCAGGGGAAATAAAGGGGTGGGTTCAAGTAGCGATCATCAATACCAGATACCGTGTGTCTGGATGTTGGGTCTGTTCGATTTGGGTACACTTCAAATGTTTGTGCACTCTCCATAGATTTTCATTGCCCTGAAGGTCTAAAAGAAATGCACAATGAAAAAGATAATTCCTTTCTGAACAACTTTGCTAAAAAAATTTTTTTGCTAGCATTTACCAGTATTGAGTTATGGGTAATCAGACTCGGAGACCCTATTTTTAAAAAAATTGGTAAAAAAACTCGGTCCTTAAAGGGTTAACGGCATTGCACATTACAGTTTGTCGTACTTAAATTAGAAAGAAGAGAATTTAAACATACGTTACCGGGGAAATGTGATGTAACTGCCTGTTTAGATAGTTGCTTTTTAACATCTTCGTTGTAGGACGGCCATTTATGCAAATAGGCAGTACTTGGCATCATACCATACCCATCATCCTGATCGTTTATCACATGGAGGAGAAGGAAAACCAGAAATAGTGGGTGAGTTAAATCAGACTGACATAGGAGAAAGTAAGAAATATCACGTGACATTGACATGAGGAGATAAAGAAAAGATGAAAGAGCGTATTGTTAAAATTTCGCCCCAGTCCCTTTATTGCTAACTGTTTCGCGGTGCGATGAATGGTCAATAACATGCAATAGAGTGATTACTCAATATCCGCGCATATTGCACGCGATTCCATCCCCATCCAAAGCCATTCTGATGGAATATACCTACTACTTTCCAGCTACTGATTGATGTCACTTATCCCCTTTCTTTATCAGGGGAAATCTCTGTTTAGTATTAAAGGAAGTTTGACTCAATCACTTTTAGTTTTGGACGTTTAGGGTTTTCATGGGTATATTAGTTTACAGTAACGTTTGTGATGGCTACGAGAACAGAATTCTTATAATCTCAAGTATTGAGACTGTACCATAGTGTTGGGTTACACTCATTTAATCGCTTAAAAACTACTACTACTACTACTTACTTATTTACGCAGGTCCATGCGACCCCTTGCTCTCCTAATGCAATTCTGTTTCCATCGACTTCTGTCCTGTGTGTTTCTCTCTGTAGTTAAGATGGGAAGGCCTGTGTCTTTTTTGATATGATCCGTCCATCTTTTTGGTGGTCTTCCCCTTGGTCGTGGTTGGTGGAAATCTTGTTTGTAGGCCTTGTAGACTAGGGATGCATCTGTCGTTCTGCATACTAAATAATGTAGGTATATCGGTTCTTTCGTCATTGCATTAATTTTTCAACAGTGCATGCAAGTAATAAAGGCAATATATGGTTATCGTACGCTAGACCGTGCATTGTATGTAGTACAGATGGAATGAAGAGTATTTAGGGTCTATGTATAAGCACATATTTAAGTTTGCACCTGAAAGGTGACTATTTTGGACATTCGGAGGCAATAAGAAGCATGTTCCCCTACTTTAGCCAGCATTTAACTTTCTAAATGCAACCACATTAAGTATTCTTGAAGCAAAGTCTGTGTTTGATAGTGTTCAGTATTTGTGCTTTCTATTTATTATTTGAGTCAATGTGGTCGTGGTCCAGTGGATAGTTCACTTGCCCTTCTATGCTAGAGAGTACGGGTTCGATTCCCCAAAGGAGCATTGGTGACGACAGAAAGGGCATCCGGTCTTAAAGTGCTCTAAGCTCCAACAGAAGTACCATTTATGTGGGCACCGCCCTAGCCCCTGCAAAGGGAAGTGCAAGCTGTAAAACTGCATCGTCATCATCATCATCATCATCATCATCATCATCATCATCATCATCATCATCATCATCATCATCATCATCATCTTGCAGCGTCCTTCCACTTTGTGCCAAATGCCTTTGCTTTGTCAATCATGCTTGTACCCCCAGCACTAACATAGGCTCTTGTCCTTTCATCAGATGCCATACCGGTAGCTATTTTCTTTACAGCCTCCATGTTTTTTTGTGCATTATTCAGCTTTTGTCTGAGTTCTGGACTAACGTCAGCTTTCGTGCTCCAAACAAGGAGAAACACCAGCAAGAATCCTGACCACATTATCTGCGTTAGAGCGGATATAGAAGAAATTCGTAAAATCGCATGCGAACGTTTACTTGTTTTCTTTAAAACACTATATCAACGCACCAAGTAGTGTCAACTTTTTTTATTAATAGGGCTATGAAGATTAACAACTGTAAATCATGATCACGACTTCAATCAACTGAAATTTAAAACCGTTACTAATAAACGTTTAACGTATTACTCGCAGCCTTCATATAAATGCAGATTTGCCTTGTCCGTGCAAGAAAGTTAGTCTGAACATTTAGCAAACTTACAAACTTACAAAAAATGCCTTAGAAGTTAAGCTATAAGTGTCATGTGCATATTTACTTAGACATAACTTCATATGAAAACACCAAAATCGTTAGTAAAAAAGATGCCAGCTTATGTTATAGCTTTCCCTAAAAGGTCCGTTGTTTCATTTGACATTGTTTAATTTTTTTCTTTGCCTCGCCCGAATCCACTTATATTTTTTCCCTTTTGGACGTATAATCTGTGATTCAAACAAAGATGTGTATAATCCTCTAAGTTTCACATGCTCTCGAACGGTGCCATAAAGCTTGTTACCGTTACTTAATCCCCCCGTGAGAAACAAGACCGAAAGCGACCCCAACGGAACCTAATTGCATTGGTTGTAGTGATAAACCCATCAAAGCATTAAGAATCGAATATACTGTTATTGACTAAATATATTTCAAAGCTTTTTGATCATTTTACACTATACTGATAGAGCTAACCACAGTAGAGATATTTTCCTTAATACTGCACTACTTTAAAATGAATAAGGATAAAGGCTACCCGGGAGAGGGATGGTAGTAGGGGAGGGGGGCTAAAGCGAGCGAGCCCCTCCACCCCTCCTTAATATGAGGAAAACAGTTTATATGATCCCCCCTCATCTCTCTCTTTTTCCATTCCCTGTATACTGTAATGAGCGGCACTTGAGCGAGCCCTTGTCACTTTGCCGTCCGTTCCCTCATAGAACCACAGAGCATCAAAGTTAATGGACCTAAAGGTAAAAGATAGAAAGTATCCTTTCTCAATCTATTATTATGTGAACGTTACTTACATCATCATGATAAGGATAAAGTTATATCTGAAACTATCTAGTGTATATAAACAAAGGTTATATCAATTATTGACAAGAGGTATAGTATATTGTCCATGGGGTAGTGAACTTATTCCATCCTCCAAAAGATAGCGTTTATCGTCGTAACAGGGCAATGAGGTCTTGTTAATGTTCAGTGTATAGAGCTGATGAAATTGTATTTGGTCCATACCGTGTTTGGTTGGTGTCTTATCGAAAAGACATCTCTTGTAGTTGCCATGTGATATGTCTTTCTTTACAACGTCCTTCTTCACTCCTTTTGCAGTCTTCTTTTCTTTTCCTCCAAGCTTTAACAAATACATCTTGGGGCCTATTCCCACGAATTCTAACATTGGCGTTCCACTCAGCTCATCTTTCATCTTGCCGATCACATTCTTGTTGTCGTTCGAATGAAGTGGGTGACTTCTAGAATAGACAAAACCATCAATTATGTAAGAATGTAGTGTTGAGTTGAAGTGCTTAATACATGAAGATGTGGAGCTTACATAGATTTGAGTTTTTAAAGACTGCAGCTTGAAGGTGTTGGTACATAGGTATTGTAAATAGGATCATTTTCACAAAAGCACATACTTTCACATATCTTATTATGTATTGCAACATTAATACTCATCCTTATCGAAAATAGTTGACACGATCTTTTGAACAGTTCCATTGCATACGTAGGTATGGAGAGCAGACAAACAATCGGTGTCGATAGAAAGATATTTATGGAGAGGCACCAGAGATATAGAAACTATTTTACCACCAGGGCACTAACCATTGACACATGCTCACGGAGTTTTCTCAACCATCTTAGCTAGGTGACCCCGCATGTTAGCACACTTAAGTTCTCTAGTCGCAATATTAGCTCCCAGTCATCTATCGGTGGGCTTCGACATCCATCTCAAAGTAACTGGAGGCCGGCCGCTCTGCGCCATTTGAATTGATCAAGGAAGGACTACCATCCGATGCATTTATTTGTCTAAAGCCCATTAAAGATTACAAAGTATCATCGAGAGGATAATTAGAAATTTTAGTTATAAAAAGAAACTAAAGAAATAGAAACTGTTTTACCACCAGGGATCGAACCAGTGACGCACGCTTTGGTATCGTGTGCTCTATCAACTGAGCCAGGTGACCCTAGATATTAACATGGTCTATTTATAGTAGAAGAAAAACATTTGCACACCTTTAACAAAAAAGGAGATTTTGCGAGTGGGTTGATTATTCTACTCTGAAAAGTAGGCCTATTAGTCACAGATTACAAATAAAAACTTAGAAATCTTGCTGCTCATATTGTTCCTCATTGTTAATAACGTAGACATGTAAAAACTGTAGGAAGGTCATATTACGATATGGCAGACGTATAGACGGACAACATTTTTGAAAACGAAAGAATGACAAAATTTACAGAAGTCTAAGTGGCAACGCATAAAGAAAAGTGCGTTGTCAGTGCACTATGCGATAGACATTTTTTAGCAAGACGATACAAGATTTTCTCATATGTTAGTTATAAAATTTGTTAGAACATATCGGTCACATTTAATGTATGCATATATAAGAGCTATATGGTATCAATGAACTCTTTCAATAATGAGAAAAATCAATTTTCACGAATTCATACGTTGATTCCTCTTTACTGATGTATTGTTTTAAGTACGTTATGATAAGGATTTCACACTTATACTGTAATTACTACTTCTTGCAACTAGCCAAACTACACATAGTGCAAGCAGATCGCTGTTTCCCATGCGCAAAATTGACTTAGTGTTCCTTGAAAACGAGAATTCTGAATGGTCGTGGCCTTGAATATTCTTACACATTTAAAAAAATGCTTTTAAAGTTCTTCATTCTAAATTATACATACCCAGTATGTTCTAATTATTCTACTTTCGAGATGTAGTACCTTGGTCAAAAATCGAAAACGAAAAGTCATAAAATGAGAGGAAAGACACACAACGCCAAGAATGGCACTCAATCACTGTTACCTTTATTACTACAAGCTAGGCCCAAGTCAAAGGTCGCTCTTCTCATGCGCCGAACCTAATAGTTAAATTAGGCACATGATAAGAGCGACGTTTGACTTGGGCTTAAGTGTCAACTTTAGTCTTCTGAGCTGGTCATCGGAAAGGCGTTAATTTTTACTGCTTTTGAGGCTTTTGTCATTATAAGATATATCCTTATGATGATGTTTATGTTTTCCCGACAAATTAAAATCTGTTTTACGGAGATAAATTAATCCAAAGCTAAGGCAGAAATAATAAATGAACACTACCATGTTTGATGGATATATGCTTAAAGAAAATTCCACCTTTCTGAGATTTTAATAAAATATGACAAAGTCAATCCTCCTTGAAAGTGACCCAAGATGGATGAAATAACGAACTAATTTAGGCTCGGTAGTCGTTGTAATGTTTGAAAAGCTCCTCAAACTCCCAAATAACAATCTTTGCTATGAGCATAAGTAAATCATCGATAGTTCTTTGGAATTATACATGAAAGTCGATCTTGAGCCGATATGTAACGACAGTTGGAAATTATTCTAAAAGTACGCTAACAAGTATGAGCACAAAATAAAAGTTTGCACGTAGACATGGCAGCAGATTACCAAATTGTGATAGGCAATGTAAGACCTAAATCTTCCTTGTATAGATAATTATGATTATAGCTATATGTCAATCTTATAAGCCATAGAAAACAAATCAAACAGATGTATAACATCCAACTGACATAGCATATAATATCAATCAATGCAGTAGCTCCGATAAGTCGCAACAGAAAATGAATTATAATTACCGTATTTTAAGTATGAAGAACATCTAAACTCAAAACTTTCATATATCCGTCTGATTGAAGATGAGTTAAAGTACGGCAGTTAATAAAAGCAAATCAGCAGCAATTGAGCCAATCTATTCGATAGTGTTCAAGAACTATCTCTGGCAGCAGGTAATCTCGGAATCCATTTTCTCAACCATGATGAAGAATAACAGTTAGATTGATGAAAGATCCATTGAAAACAAAATCCATTGAAAGCAAAATATTTATTGCAAAATATTTCATGCGACTGCCTACAACCAACTAGTTAGGTTGACTAATCTTAGTTGAACTGAATATATTCCGAGTTTGGGGTTTATTTGTGTCTGATATGTTCCAACTGATACTCCCGCTCTAACTCTCCGCCATCTTCACTTCACGATGATGACGATGATGACGATGATCATTAAAGTACATTTAAAAAACGAAATATGGCAGTCTCCAAATCAGCAGCGGTTTGTGCCCTTACAAACTGTTTACCAACTAAAGGTACCAACTAAAGGGAGGAATGTTTGCCAACTAAAGAAAGACACTAAGAACGGAATAAATAAGAAACGGAAAGTTTACGACATCACCAGGGGTCCAACGATCTGAAGGGCAACAACAAGTACATTTAAAAGATCGAAGTCGCCAAATCAGCAGCAGTGTGAGCCCTTACCAACTATTTACCAACTAAAAGGAGAGAATGTTTACCAACTAAGGAATGGAATGTTTACTAACTAAAGGAGGGAATGTTTACTAACTAAAGGAGGGAATGTTTACCGACTACAGGAGGGAATGTTTACCAACTAAAGGAGGGAATGTTTACTAACTAAAGGAGGAAATGTTTACCGACTACAGGAGGGAATGTTTACCAACTAAAGGACGGAATGTTTACCAACTAAAGGAAGACACTAAAACAGAGGTAGATGGAGACGGAATGTTCATGACATCACTGGGGTCGAACGACCCGAAGGGCAACAACAAGTACATTTAAAAAATCGCAATCTCCAAAATCAGCAGCAGTTTCTGCCCTTAGTACGGTTTAGCTTTTTAAAGGGGATCACAGGTTACTAACAGGGTTAGTACCAATATGAGCTTGCCCTGCGTACGTGCAGTGAAATAAACTCTTGACATCACTGTGAATGTTCCTTCTGATGCGATTGTTTCTCCAATAACAAGAGAAAGGCGGGGCGGTACACTGGTGTTAAAACTCGATGTGTTTCAACTAGCGCGGGATAAGTTGAAAAAGGCCCGAGTGATGCATGATGAGCGCATTTTCGGGGCACGCTTTTCACCCCATATCTACAATGACAGTGAAGAAGTTAGTACGTTACTTTCTTGTTTAAAATAGAGATAGAGCTTGCTGATTTTTACTTTACACTAGACATAGATTTTATTTGAAAAGGTCTATGTCTTGATTGCATCATATGGGTTTTTAAAACAGCAGCTAAAAAGAATTATTCACGACAAAAAACAGCAGGGTTATGACGTCAAACAGGCGTTGCAGGAATATAAAAAGCTGCCTGATGATTATGAAGCTATCAACCAGTTTTCCGAAACACTGAAGCAGCTCGCATATCGCGACGATTGGCCTTATGTCGAACCTAAAGGATTAGAGCAGATATTAGCGGAATGTGAATTGGCCGCAGAACACGAAATGCAGGCGTGGCGCGACAGTTTTCCTGCCGATATAGATAAACGGGTAGAAGCTGCATTTATCGCCTCAGTTTGTGGCTGTATTTTAGGGAAACCAGTAGAAGTGGACCCCACACTTGTTGAGTTGAAACATGCACTGAATGAGTCTGGTGATTGGCCCCTGGATTTCTATTTCCGCGAAGAGACCCTAGCACACCTTAAGGGGCGTCATCCGCAATGGTTTGAAACAATCCGAGAAAGTATTGCCTATGTTGCGGCGGATGATGATATCAACTACACAATTCTAGGGGCACTTTTGCTGGAAAACTCCGGTGAGGACTTTTCCAAAGCGGATATGGCGATGTTATGGCTGAAACAATTGCCTATTGCCATGACCTACGGACCAGAGAGAAGCACGCTGACCAAAGCGGCAATACATTACCTGTCGGAACAAACTCCTAGCGAGGAGCTTTGCACAGAATGGGGGGAAACCTGGAACCCGGGGGAAGAACTCTGTGGCGCTATGATCCGCGTAGACGCTTATGGCTACGCTTTTGCAGGCCAGCCGTTGAAGGCGGTTTGTGCTGCGTATCGTGACGCAAGTTTTACCCATTCTAAGACGGGTGTCTACGCCAGTATGTTTATCGCTGCTTGTATTGCGCTCGCGCCGGTGGCAAAAAACGCAATGGATATTTTTGCATCGGCATTGAAGTTTGTACCAAAGAAAAGCCGGTTTTATCACATTGTTGCGGAGTCGATAGCGCTGGTGGAAAAGGCGTCCGATTGGGAGCAAGGTTATGGTTATATTCACGGAAAGTTTTGAGAATACACGCATTGCCAAATTTATCAGGAAATAGGCACCCTCATTAATTCACTGTATTTTGCGAAGTCAGTGGAAGAGGCTATTTGCATACAGGTTTCACAGGGAAATGATACCGATAGCTTTGGTGCTACCTGCGGTGCTATTGCAGGTATGTATTTTGACGTACCAATTGATGACAAGTGGATAGCACCTTGATTTTCACCTGTTTTTGCTATATCTACAACATCTTTTAATGTAGTCACAAGCATTGATTTTAGAAAAAATGGATTTGACACTGACGTAAGGCCTAAATTTGACAAAAATATAAAAAAAAAATTAGTGAGCTATACTAAAACCAAAGGAAAATATGTAAAAAAATCGCACAAAATGTAATTTTGCGGTTTGGCGGAAGAAGACAGGTTCTGGGTTTTCATAAAAATGTTTTTCTGCTCTTCAGTGTCCTCTTGGGAGAGAAAGAGTAGAGGTAGATACATCAAAATATCTTCCCAGAAGATTATTGAGAATCTGGGTGGATCCCTGGGAATTTTATTAGTCTAACTCAACTTCTTTCCAGGATAGCAAAAATTTCCTGAACTAGAATGAAATAGAGATTCGAAATATTTTTAGATCTATGAAATATGCAATATAGAATATAATTAGTCAGTGTATAGGAAGAGTTATAAAGATTAGCCCTAGTTGAGACTTGCCATGAGAATTGAAAGACGCCGTAATCCCGCCTTTCTTTTCCAAAGTCAGTGTGCCGTAATACACCACTTCCAGTTGTGGATTTACCTTAACCACACGCACTTCGACATTGGCCTGTTGTGATGTCTTGGTATCGTAGTAATGCACATTCACCACATACTGGCCCGGCACGATACCGCGCAGGGTCACCACTTCCTGGTTAAGCGGGTTCACCACCTCAACACCATCAACGAGTATGCTGTCATTCTCAAGACCTCGATCATCCCGGTCCAAATGCAACAAGCCAGCTTCTGTTTTACGATACCAAACCACTTCGCCTTGCGGGTCTTCCACCCAGGTATCAACATCATTGGGACTGTTATCGTCCCACTTCACCGTAATAATGAATTCCGCTTTCGGATCGATGATGCCCTTCTTCGCCGGTGGATTTAAAAACAGAATGGTGATTAAAAATAACAAGGTAAAGGCCAGCAAGGAATTGAATAACAAGTCGGTAAATGGATCCTGCTCATAGTCCATTTTTTTCCGACGAATACCCATGTCTTTAGCTTGATGAATGCAAACCAGGTATGAGTTCGGTTTCCATAAAATGTACTGTCCGCGCCACCAGTTCGTCGGCGCCGCGATCAAGTAACAAATATTGAAAACTGAGTAACATGCTACCAATCAAACCCAGCAGGGTTGTGTTCAGGGCCACACTCATACCTGCGGTCATATTGGTTAACGTGCCCTGGATATCAGCGATATCAAACGACTCCATCGTTGCCAGGGGTTCAAGCATCAACACGAAGCCAATGACCGTACCCAGTAGACCAAGCTTGATCAATAGACCCGTAATGAACCAGCCAAACTCATGTTGGGAATGGGCCTCTTCTGCAAACAGATCGGTTATTAATTGTTTGTCCGGTTCGGGTAGTTCCTGATCATCCGACTTATGCCCATGCAAGCTCTTGATGATGGTCTTTAAAAACTCTGCCGGTAATGATTCATGATCATCAAAGGACTTATCGTGAGCATTAATGTCCAGTATGGAATTTAATTGTTGTGTCAGGAAAAAACTGCGCAGACCACAATGTAAAGAACCGCCCAGAAAGAGAAGAGTAATCACATAAGTAATCTTGGTTGGGTCATTGGAAAAGATTGCGCCCAAGATCTGTAGTTGCCAGCTTAACCAGATCAAAAAGGCCACAATACCGGCGTAAATACTCCAGTGGAGAAACAGGCGGTAATGATAGGTTGTCTTCAGCATGGCGATATCTTTTTCTGAATAGCATACCGACCTACATGATTGTATCCAAATAGTTTATCTGGAAAATGTTGCAAGAATAGCCGTTTCGTTTTTAACCGTGGCGAAATGCCACATAGCAAAACTCCCGCAGAGCGGGAGTTTGAATGTTATCACTAGATTCCGACCTGCACCGGAATGACGGGAATAGATTTATACTGGCGCAGGTAGGTCAGTACTTCCCATTAAATACTCATCAATGCCTGCAGCGGCAGAACAAGCAATTTTCTTTTCCCTGATGAGAGACTCTACCTCTCTCATTCTATCCGGGAATCTTTCTTTATCGATTGTAGCGATAACATCAAGCAACTCTTCATAAGTGTACCTTGAAAAGTTTGGCTTGATATCAGGGTTTAAAAGCCTTTTGATTTCGTCCACTCGATCTGGATATTGATGCGCGTCTATATTGAATAGGGCTTCCCTTAATTGCTTTGTTGAGTATTTAGAAAAGTCAGGCCTGTCCATTTTGAATACCTTCATTAATGCTTACTTTGGCACCATTACAAAACGAAATGCGCTTTGTTAGGTTCATCCAACTGCTCTACTTCCTTTAGACCGTAAACTCCATCCTCACCATTTTCGTGCCTATAGCCCAGATAGGCACATAAACAAAAGCACATGGGAGAAATTCGAGTTACTTTCATTTGAGATTTCTTCGTCCGTTATGAAATGATGTTAAAGCAGTGTGAGTAGCAAGACTTTATTCCTGTTACTTAGCTAAGTCTGTCGATAAAACTGTTATTAAGCCAAATTGGCTGGTGCTTTGTTAAATAACTGTCAGTTACAATCTACTGTTGTTTGGTAGTTTCCTTTAAATATCGATTGTGCAAATAACCTAAGGCTGCACCACCAAATAAAACGGCAAATCCAATAGGATTTTGACCAGGGCTAGGATCGTTAATCCAAGATATTAAATACCAAATAGCTAATCCAATAACAATTACCGCAATAACATCTCCGAAATAACCTCTAAGTTTTCTTGGCAAAATACAGGCACCGACAACAAGATAACAAAAAGCGGGTACGATAATATATCCCCAGTTTTCTACTTTTCCCGAATCAATAACAGGCCAAAACGCCATATACCCTAAGAATGCCGCGAAGAAAGCTAACAAGAACCTAGAAAATCTGCCCAGGAATAAATCAGATTTATTTTTTGCTTTGTCTTTTTCCAATGAAACACCTAAAGATTAAATTAATGGGCTAAAGGGATAAAAACCCACCATCATTCGCTCACATGATATCGTTTTCTAAGGTCCGTTTTAACTTGATATTGAGCCAGCATTCTAGGTCAGTTATTAAGGTCTGAAATTGGCCAACATAACCCCTGAAAGAATTAGTTTTCAATTCATTCATTAAAAAACATCGCTCGCCTCAATATTGTACTATTCGCATTAACTCCGCAGTGACCATTTTTTTCTGGAGACCAAACAACGGGTAAATAAGGGAACAAATTCGTTTTTTGCGGAATTGAAAATACGCCTATTGCATTACCATTGGAAACCTCAAAATCGAGTTCGTCGTATTCTTCCATAAGAAAAATACCATCTTCGGTGCTTGAGGTGAAAGCCAAAAATACAGTTAACCTATCATGCCCATCGACCTCAGCTGGTAACGTAAATAAGAACTGATTTAATTGTTCTGAGTAGTTTACTTTTATCAGTTTGTCGTAATGTTCCCCACTTTTCGGATACATACATGCAACAGCTTCAAAAGAGTGTGCAAATAGCAGAATTGAAAAAACTAGAACCTTCAAAATCATATTACTTTCCAATTGGTCCACTTTTTTGGGTCTATATCAAATTGGCTTTTAAAGTTATTTGGTGATTATTGCTTTCCCTTCAACAATTTCAGTGCTTTTTATCTTAGCCATGGATATTCCGCCAAAATACAAGGGAGTTTCAGTTAACTCAACTGATTTGGTTTTGTTTGACTCCCTCAGCTCCCACGGAGATTTCCGCCAAAGTTCAAACATCATGCGGAAGGCGATTACCACTCATTCTAACCATGTATCCCCAGTATCGCTATCGATTGCTTATTTTTATCAGTAACAAGTGGCTGTTTACTCTTCTCTCTGATGAACGTTGGTAAATTTGTTGGTAATTTTGTCCGTCCAGTTGATTATGAGAATTAGAATTAGTCGAAAACACTTTTTTTGCAGAACTTTGGATTCTTTTATTTAGATGTTTTGTCAGCGCCCATCTGTCAGAGCCAAACATTAGCACTGACAGGACATTATTATCCAAGAGCCTCGATTTCAGCTTCAAAGAGAAAACAGCCCTTCTCCACACGTTTCTTCATTTATCAAACGCAAACAGAACATAAGCACGAGTGTTGCTTTGCAAAGTTCTTGAGGTAAATGAATGTTTTTCAATTTCAAAGCTAAAACCTTTGAAATCAAAACATCAATTATTAAACGGGTCTATTGGGGAAAAGGTTTTGATGGAAGATGATAGATGGGTCAATTGGGATTCTCCCCCTGGAGAGCAAATCAAACCTCCAATATTTTTGCTACCAAAATTATGGGTGTAAGTGCTCTAATAGCTGGAACATTAGCATAAATATTAATTTACAAAGTGTTTAGAATGATTGAGAATTTATTCCTAGTGTAAAATTCAAAACAATAAAAGTAAATGGGTATCTTGGCCTTAGGTTTTTACTGGGAAACAATCAATTAAATTGTGGATATTCCCCTGGAGACAAAAAAGGTTTCCAACCTTTTTTGCTACTAATATTATACGTGTATGCGCAGTAATAACTGCAACACTAACATACATATCGATTTACATGGATTTTAATCCAACTGATTTTTTTTTTTCTATTTTGAAACACGCACACCTTTGAATAATAGCACTATATGTACTTCTTCATTACTGGCAAGTCTGCCAAACTTAATTCCTTTTACAAGTTCTATTTTTATTCATTTTTCAAACTTGGTAGATTGCTTCTAACCAGCATGTATACTGCATAAGCCAACTCACTAAGCAAACGAGTTCTGTTACGCTCGTTATAAGAAAATACAACAAAGGATTATATTGTACATTGGTGTGTCATAAAAATGGACTTGCTGCTATTCGTAGGAGGGGTCAATTATATTGCATTTTACCTACCGTGTTTGCTTTTACTTTTATATGATTTGCCGTTTCAACATCTTATTAATATTTTTCTTCTGTTTTTTTATGCATTTTCTTTCTTTTTTTAATTCAAAAAGCTGACAACCAACAACGTTTAATACCAAGTTAGAAAAGAAAAAAAATACACATTCAAAAATCAACTTTAGCCTAATCTGGCTAAGTTTCTCAAGTTACCAGGTGATCACAATCTCCTAGTTCCTTGCGTAGACGAGCTAAATTACTGTGAAAAACATAAAAAATACATAAATTTGAAGGCCTTTTTTTAAATAGAAACAGACAACCACGAAAATGCAACAGCATGAGAGAGAATTGAAAAAAGAAAACATTCAAAAATCACCTTAATCCTAATCTGGCTAAGTTTCTCAAGTTACCAATTGACTCGGGTATATCCATTAATTCATTGTGTTGTAGATCTAGAGTAGCTAATTGATTACAATTCCCTAGTTCATTAGGCAGATGAGCTAAAATGTTGTTTTACTACATTGTGCGTTTTAGTGCATTTAAAACGCACCGTGGGATGCAGATTACATGTAGCTGGTAAACTTAACAAAGTACAGAGGTCAGGTATTCTCTGGAGTAGCTTACGCGGGATCACCGTAAAAAGCTGATTCTTTGATTGAATGTTATTAATTGTCAGGCTCTTATACTTTCGTTATTGACAAGGACCGTTATTTACTTACCATTCATTACTACGAAGAACTTGATTTTTTTTTTTTTTTGTTCTTTTTTTTTGTCCAACCAAATGATATACAAAAAATGTTTGTGGAAAACTGGAAAAAGGTTACTCAGTTACAAACTAGAACTTATATCTCCTTAATAAGGTTCACATTGTTTTGACAGGCAGCCGACAATGGGGCAACACAACTTTTCCCCATGGTTTTTCCATATTCTTCTCTTTTTCCTTTGGTTTCCTTATAATTACTTCATGGTCCCAAATTTCCAGGGTAGGCCATGCCCCCCTCCCCCTGCCGGCACCCATGAAGGGGGAGGATTGCAAGGTACCAACCTCAACCTACTTTCTTGAGATTCCCCTTGTAATTTTTTATACATTTCTGTACTTGACTCATTTTTCGCCTTATTCACGACGATAAACCCCCCTAAAGTTCATATGTACGTATCTGTTTAAAGATGATGAGATAAAACGTAAGAAAACCCACACATTGTTTTTCCAGAAGATGATTGATTCGTTGAAATCGAAAACATCGAATTATCTTTTCTTAGAAATTTCCCCATTGTTTGTTCTTCCGAATTAATCAATCTGGCCTCTGAAGAACTCAATTATTGGCCTTTCTTGTACCGACTACTAGGGCCCAAAATAGCTCAAGATATACCCTATTCGATTTGTTCCGATTGACAAAACAGTATTCGCTACTTTGTAGCTCAACCTAGTAATTTCACCTGTGCTTCTTAGCTTAATTGTTTTTGCAATTATTGTGTTTTGATTTTGTACAGCAAAGTTGTATACGACAGAATAAGTGAAAACCTCACTCTAAAAGCATAAGAATTAGTGCCTGTTGTTTAGGCTGAAAAAAAGATCACAAATAGGTACAAGTGTTTAAAGTCTGTTGTTTAAAATGCAAGGTTCTACTTTCAAAAGCAGAGTACTTAATTTCGACAAAGTGCTTAGGGGCTGAACACCTGGTTTTGAGCTAAGGGTTTGGTTTATCATTGTATCAGGGACAGCAAGGATTCATCTAACAGTAGATGCTTCTGGACTACGAAATTATGTATTAACTGCCGAATATAGCAAAAATATGACACGCGGGCAGAACACGGGTGGGATTCTATGATAAACAAACCTGTCAACACTCGTCGTTATTAATAATAAATATATTTTTGATGGTAGCTCGGTCCTGATAATGAATGGTGGGCTCAAACATTTAGGGTTACAGACGTGAATCGCATTTATAATACTATTTCAGCAACATTAGCACAAAGGGATCAAACGAACAATCATGATACTTTCAGCAGTATTATTGTGTGGCAAATAGCTACAAAAATATTTTAAAGTATTTGACACTCCTCCATCTCCTGTTGAAATGACACCAAGAGACGTAATTAAATTGAAACATTTTTAGAAACCTGAGGTGGACTTCTAAATAGACCAAACGACTGCAAGCATGTAACTTCGACCAACAGTATGTGGGCATGGACCTAACAATAGACGGTATTGCTGCTATTACAAATTCATCGCAGCGTCAAGCCGCCTGACAAAAAAAAAAAAAAACAAAAAAAAAAAAAAAACAAAAAAAAAAAAAAAAACAAAAAAAAGGAAAAAAAAAAAAAAAAAAAAAAAAAAAAAAAAAACTAAAAAAAAGGAAAAAACTGAAAAATAAGCTAGGTCCTAACAGCTGTCCCATCTATTACAGCTTTTTTTGGCTGAAAATTCCTATCTTCTTCAATGTTTTGAATTCGGCCACGCCGACCTCCAGTTGCACTGGTTAAAACAGCTTGAGAATCTACTTTAGATGTGTCAATTTGTGGATTCTGAGCAATCGGTTTCTTATCTAGTCTAGCAGCAGCAATCGAATTCCATATAGAGTTAGCATTGAATAAATTTCTTTCTCGACCCTCTATTACGTATTCACGTTCTCGAATAGGTGGAAAATCAAAATTTGCGACACTCAAATCTTCTTCACTCTCACCAGTGTTAGAAAAGAAATTACTTTGACGCTTAACCTTGTCGCTTGTGGCTTTCAGAGCAGATGAGTTTAGTGCATCAGTACTATACACAGGGCCCAATTCAACTGCATCATTATTAATAGCAGATATTATATACACATCAATGTCTTTAATGCTATACTGATCAGGAAGCAAAAAAATTCCTCTGTCAGTCTCTACCATAAGAGGAACAACAAATTCTGGAACTGCTTCGTGGGAATCAAATACTGCTTGTCTTTTAGTGACGGGCGAAGGGCTTCCTTCAAATAATACTGTATGGAGAACAGAACTCAACTCCCCACCTGGTCCTGCCACGTGTAAAGTAACGACACTCGTTGAAAGAAGATCGATTTGTTCAGGTTTGATCTCAGATACCTTTGCTATTCCCGACTGTGGTTGGCTAATCAATGGAAGCTGTGCAATTTGGGTCTGTATTGGTTGTTGAAGTCCCCCTTGGTTTGCAAGTAGAAATGGGAGCAGATTAGCCAAAGGATTAGCATTTTGCTGAACCTGTTGGATAGGAGTATTAACAATTGTCTCAGTCACAACTTCAGTTGCTGTTACGACATTTACTGATGACTTTACGAGAGTGGTTTTAACCTCAATGCCCCTTAAAGTGATTGGGAGAACAGTTGATTGAAATTCGGTTATTGTAGTGACATATGATGTTAAACGAGTGCTAAATGAGGTAACTGGGGTGGCAGGACCAGCAGGCAAGGGCTGATTTAAGCCAGCTAAGTTTTGAAAGGGGTTTATTGGTTGCTGTGGCTGTGGTTGGATTTGGCCAAGGTTTCCAAGAAGAATTTGTTGCAGTAAAAAATTTGTTTGTGCTAATGGATCTTGGATTGTGGTACTTGTTGTCTCTATGTCGTAGACAGTACTCGGTATAATGTGGCGGAAAGAAGTTCGACGTCCATTTATTACAGTGGGTGTAAATTCTGTAATAAGTGTTGCAGAGGAACTCACCAAATACTGTGTAATTTCTGTAAGCCCAATCGAAGGCGTAGCTGTTACTTCACTGGCTAGCAATCGATCTATTCCGCCTATTTTGGTAGTTCCAAAGGTTGTTAGTACTTCAAGACTAGGAGTTGCTGTTATAATTGATTTGAAAACTGTTTCTCCATCTTCAATTAGTGGAATTATTGTCTCAGTTGGTATTTTGTGAGTTACAGTTAATGTTTGTAAGGAATCTCCAAAGCTTGGTTGCATATTGGCAGCCAAATCACTAAGAAAGGCTCCATGTTCCGCTGGTGCGTAGGTGCCATCCAGATACCGAACAACCATAGATACTGCAGTAAAGGTCATTCCTGCAACCCCAAGAAAGCTAAAGGGGGCCAGGGACGATAAGTCACGCTGAAGACAGAGTGGTAAAAGTGCAGTGACTGTGACAGCCTCCAATGCCTGAGTACGTGTCACCCACTCATAACCTGCAGAAAGGTAATTCATTAAGTGGCAAAACATTATTATGTCAAGTAAATAAAGAGCTACTCAGAAGCAATATGCTAATATTAATAAACAGTAGGAGTTAACTGCACCAAGGACATCCTTTAGGGATAGGGTGCAGAATTCTGGGGAAGTTTAACCTCTCATATTTGAGAAATAACGTTTTTTGGAAATTTTATCGAAAAATAGAACCTATCCCTTGGATTTCGAAAATTTGCCATTTGTCTCTTGGTAAATAAATCGAAAACTCCTTTCCCCCTTCATTTTTATGAGCTGGCATCCCCTGAAACTCAGATATAAAGGGGTCTCTTGTCGACTTGCAGAGACAAAAACAAATTTTAATGACAGACAATGGGTTTCATTTGCACATCCTTTATTTAATTTTTTTTAACATTCTTTAAAAAGATAAATTTTGTCGTCAAAAATTAATTTGCTACATCGATTCGAAAAATCATCCAAGAAATTAATTCACAGAGAGTTTTAAGGAGAAATGTCTCTCGAAGAATGAAGAGTGGAATCCAGGATTATATAAATTTTTTTAGAGAGTAGCTTGAACACAAAGGTTAAACATTGTGTTTTTCTTGTGTATTGTGTGATTTATGTTCTTTGTTTTTGTTTAACAGACCTCGTTATTTACTCAAGTAAATATAGTTTGATTTACGTCTATTATGCATCGTCAATTCGCTCACATTACTCTTGAAGCGTATATTATAAAGAGAAGCTAAATAAGCCAGCCTTTCAAACGGCCAATTGGTTCTTTTGTGTTTCTGTCTATAATTTCAAGCTATTAAAAGGAAAGTTCAGTTTTTGAGTTACATCATTTTTTTTACAAACAGTCTTTTTATTTCTCTGTGCGTGTATGTTGTCTCAAAATTAATTTTATTATTAACTGTCATTCAACTATCGAACCGATTTATATATTTGCTAAATAAAAATAAAACCAATATCTATGTCACCTACAATACAAAGGTATAGACTGGATTAGCTGAATTCATATGGTTATGGCCCTTGGTTGTTGAATATCCTTAACGGTCTCAAAACCGAGCTGCTAGCTCTGGAGATCTTGGACCTGCGTACTTCTAGCCATTGGACCTTGAACCTCCGTAGTCACAGCTAATCTGATTGTTTACACGAGGGGCGTTAATTCATGGGTAGGGGCTGTGTATTCAAAATCTAGGGAGGGGGCTGTCATTTGAAGTTTTTTCGATGAAAATTAAAAAAATTAAATCATGAAGGGGCTAAAAATCAGGAGGGATCAATTCTTCCTCAATCGCTTTCTCAGTTTTTTAAATCTTTAAAAAGTAAGTCATAATCAGTTTTATAGATAAGTCAGTCTTGGTTTTATAGCCAGTTTGATTGGCATACAGTTTCTTAATTAAATAGTAAATAAATTTCACATAATTCGCAGTAAACATCAGCCAGCAAAATTAGGACAGCGGTACATAAATAATATTATATAATAGAACATAAAATATAGCATGAAAACCACAACTTTTGGTTGATAAATCTTGTGCTCGCTTCCGATTTCGAATAATAGAATTTTCACTTTGCTCGAGAAAGTATTTACTGTGAAATGTGTAGAAAGCATACGGATGGCTAAGAGGATCAAAGAATTCAATATTCTTGGCTATTTCAAAGATGCACAGCCAATGTCCCGTCTTTATAGTTGATAGGCTACTATTAACAATGATAAGAGTATTGTTAACGTTTCGAACATGGTTAAGGAAATCCGAGGCTATGCACTTAAGCAGCATATGCAGAATATTCCCCAACATATACCCCCTTTAAAAAAAATGTTTGAATGCAATCTGATCAAACACTACAGGCTACTCATTTTTTCTTGTCCGTGGTGAATAGAAGATTCATCGCAGCCATCATACAGCGAAAAAGTCGTCTCTTTTTTCACCATAGTGCAAAATCTCTTTACTGCTACTCGCTGACCTGACTTCGGCCTTGCAACTTTATCCTTTTCCATAGTCTAGCTTTCTCCTCTGGTTTGGTTTGTTGTTTAACTGGAATATCTATTAAAATGTTGCTTAATATCTATTAATATTAAAGCTTAACCATGCTTCTTGTTCCTATCTGATTACTTTCTAGGGGCAGCCTTATGAAAAGCTCTGATCTGCTCCAGAGTGATACCCCAAAGGAAAGGTCGTAACTGGGTCAGTGGCAGGCTTTCAGTGATGCCCACAGTTTACTGCTTTATTACATGCATTCTTCCTCCGTCCTGCTCTTTGAAGTTTATCTTTATCACCTACAGTCACCATAAGATCCGACGACATGCTGATCTTCGGTCTCTCACTTATATATGACAACAATCACCTTGGTTTAGAGGTCAGGACTAAATACCCAACTGCTAGAACCTTTGAACCCAACCCGTATATTTGAAGGGCTGAATGCTTGCAGGAAGGACGCACCACCTAATCAAGTTACTTCAGAGACTGTAGTTATTCTTCTCGGATTGCTGGCAATCAAATTATCCATGGCTCTTTTGAAATGGGCTCTAAGACAAAGAAAAAAAAACGTCGACCAGTACTAATCGTAATCCTTGGCAACTACATAGAACTGTAAGAAGGACGATTTCATTTTCACTGACTGTATTAATAGCTTTAAATAAATGTGAGCAGCTTTTTTCCCTCCAGTAGGCACATGAATGCTAAAGGAATGCAACTAGTACTCTAAGACAAGTTCTTCTGTTACACACCTAGACAGGTTTACTCCTGTAACTTACCCGTTGGGACTTCAATCTGGCATGCGGTGCATGTAGACTTCTTCGTTCTGGTAAAGGTAAGAAAAGGAAATAGGAAATTTCCCCTTGCAGGAAGTGCTCTAATCATTGTAGCTAGAGTACTTCCTTTTGGTTATGTTATTTTGCCCACTATTGGCAATTAAAATTCATCTCTTTTCTTGTAAGATGGTTGAGTTGCTTCAAAGGATTTTAACGATAGCTCTCTGGAGAAAAACTCCAGTGAGCACTTATCCACATGGCAGCTAGTCGTTAAAAAAGGCAATTAAGAGGGGTTCGAAGCTGCAAATTCTATGTATGGGCAGTCAGTAAGATTGAGTTTACGATGATGGCTCTCTGGGGGTAATTGCTGCTAGATAGAAGTTGAATTTATTTTTTCATAAGGTTCTCTTACGCTATAGGCACACATTGAGCTCCTGAATTATCTTTAGTCTTATACCTAGTTTTGTCACTAGTTGTAAGCATCTGTTCTGCCTTTGTTTCAAGAAATCAACAGTAGGCTCAGATGGAATAGCATCCTCATAGAAAGAGTTCCAGATTGATATTCAGTGATAAACAGATTTATTTCTCCAGTCCTTTTTTCTAGGTATTTTCTAATCAAGACACCATATCGCCATGGCAAAGGACTGCTCAGGGAGGAAAGGCTCTTCAAAAAGAGGTAAGTAGATGTACTTGTAGAAAACAGTCATTTAGATGATATCATTGACCACCTTGTATTTCAGGGTCCTTCTAATCTCTCCTAAACGCGTGAACCAAGCGGCGGCGTAAAGGCCGGCGACGTTGACCCGAATACACCAACCGTGGGTACTCCCAACGCACAGGCTACATGCATCAGCCCGGAGTCGTTACACACGGCCTGGCTGGCCAATGACAACAGGTCCAAAGCATCCAGCAAGCTTGTTTTTCCGGCCATGTTAACCACACCCGGAGTGAGCCCGGCAATGTGTTCGCAATCTTCCACATCCCTGGGCGAGCCCAGCAGCCAGACCTGATGATTCTGGTTTAACCAATGAGCCGCAACTGCGGCATAGTGGCGGGCCGGCCATTTCTTGGCCGCACCGAATTCCGCACCCGGACACAGTACTGTTACGGCAGTTTCCATCTGCCCGGTTGACGCGACAGAACCAAGACAGAATTTTGCCACCAAGGCTTTCGCATTGTGCTGATCCGCCGCCAGCGTCGGCAGCGGATAAGGCTGCTCCGGGAGTGCGCCACCGGCATCCGCCAGCGCCATGAAGCGTTCAATCATCAAAGGGTAGGCAGCAGCCTGCAGGCGGCGCCGGTCGGTGAGCAAACCGACGCGCATCTCGCCATGCCATCCGATGCGCCGCGGAACGCCTGCAAACCAGGGTAACAATGCTGACTTCCAGCTGTTCGGCAGCACGTAAGCGGCAGCGAATTTTTCCGTACGCAAGTGCCTGGCCAGGCGCCAGCGCCGCGCCAGTCCCAGCTCACCGTGAGCAATGTCCAGTACATGTGTGGCGCTGACTTCGCGCATGCGTGAGGCCAGCGGGGCAGTAGCCGGCGGCGCCACAACATGCAGCTCAATATTCGGATGCCGCTGCGCCAGCAACTGCACCAGGGCATGCGACATAACCATGTCGCCGACCCAGGCAGAGGCAACCAGCAGGGTTTTGTCTACACCGGCGTGTGCCATTCGGGGAAGCGGTTGCGCTTACCTCTTACTTGATCAAAGTAGGCACCTTGCAGTTGCTCGGTAACGGGTCCGCGCCGGCCACTGCCAATCACACGCCCGTCCAGGGACTGGATCGGCAAAACCTCAGCAGCGGTGCCGGTGAAGAAAGCTTCATCCGCGATGTACACCTCGTCCCTGGTAATGCGCCGCTCGCGTATGGACAACCCCGCTTCCGCGGCCAGCGCAAAGACAGTATCTCTGGTGATGCCCGCCAGACATGACGTCAGCTCCGGGGTGTGCAGCTCACCGTCTTTGACCAGAAAAATGTTTTCGCCGCTGCCTTCCGCAACATAACCTTCATTGTCTAACAACAACGCTTCATCGCAACCACTGTCCAGCGCCTCGTGTAGCGCCAGGATGGAGTTAATGTAGTTGCCGTTCGACTTGGCTTTGCACATGGTGATGTTAACGTGATGCCGGGTGTAGGAAGAGGTACGCACCTTAATGCCTTTCTCGCGCGCATCAGCGTCCATATAGTCCGGCCACGGCCAGGAGGCAATGCTGACCCGCACACTTAAGCCCTGTGCCCGCAACCCCATCGCTTCACTACCCAGAAAGACCATGGGCCGCAAATAGCCTTCCTGTAGATCGTTCGCCTTAAACACTTCGCGCTGGGCATCGTTCAGCACCTGTGCGGTGTAGGGAATTTTCAGACCAAGGATATGTGCCGAGTTGAACAGCCGTTGGGTGTGCTCTGTGAGCCTGAAGATGCACGGGCCTTCCGGCGTATTATAGGCGCGCACACCTTCAAAACAGCCCAATCCGTAATGCAATGTGTGCGTCAACACGTGCACCTTGGCTTCTTAAATTCTTTGCAGTTGAAATTGGTGATCTTACCAAATACACTGGTATTTAAATAATCCTATTGTCGAGAAAAATAGCAAGTGTTGTAAGGCATAATCATGGGGCTCTAGATAGATACTCTTCAGACAGGTGATATTGCTTCATTATAATTTGTTGTCAACGGATTTTATATGTGACTTTTGGTAGTATATTTCGTCAAAAATAACAACTGCTGGCATTTTGTTCGTTCTGGGCCTCCGTTTTGTCGTTTAGCACATTCTAACAAAGAGGAGTGCTTACCTTTGACACAAGTCAGAATCAACGCATTTGTTTTAACTTAGTAGAGGACGACGTGTCTCCCATGTTTTTTTTCTATACTCAGCCACTTAACATTGGAATGATTGTCGTACAAACTTTGGGAGAGGGCTCATTGGATAGGAAAATGAAAGTTCCGATGTTTTTTTCCTGGACTAAGACTCCAGTAAATATCTATTCCCTTTGTTTCTTGGCCCAATGTAATTGCTTTCAAAGTTTCATTGTCTTTATTACAATTTTTACCTAATTGTATTATCTTTTCATTTAAAAAAAAATAAAAAATCGAAAGACTTTGTGGTCCAAGAAACTGTTTGCCTCCTTAATCCCCCCACTAAACGTAGCAGCATCGTAGGTTCTTCACTGGGAACGCCATATATTTAAACGACGGTCTTATTGTGTCATAAAAAAATCACCGAAAATGAACAAAAAATCAAAGGACTGATAAAATTGAGAGAAGAAAAAAGACATTTCTCAGAATGAATAGGCCTGCTCTCAGGTTACTTTTTTCAACACTATTGTTTCTAAATTGGTATGACTAAATGAAAATTCTAAAGCATCAGTCGATATTTTTGAAGCAATCTGTTTAGTTTTCTATGTCTTTTCTTTCTTAAATTTTTTTTTTTTGGTTTTCTTTTCTTTCTCAATCTAGTTTTCTTTTCTTGATCTGTCTTGTTTAGTTTTAACTTTATTGAAACAAGAAAAAATCGTATTTCAGATTTGGATTGATGTCTTTTTTCTTCTCAGAACCACAAACGAATAAAAATCTGTGTTACTCTAACCAAATTTTTGTTACTTGAGTTCGAACTTAAAGAAAATGGTAATATCTCCATCTTGATTTTCTTATTTTTTCTGGTTTATAACTGGAGGGACTCGCAAGATTCCCGAACTCTTCAAATCCCCCTTACCCTCCAGTGTCTAGACATGATCCACTTGAATTACGATCGCATAAGTTGTGTGAGTCTGAATTTTACTTTATCCAACCAGAATGTTGCGGTGGTTTGTTTACTGGGTAGCCAATAATAGATAGTCATTATACAGTATTTGATCTATATATTTCTGGTAGGAGCAATTTATGTATAAGGGTTTTATTATCTTGCTCCCTTCATGGTTAAATGCTTTCATATTTAAGATCAGTTTTTGTTCAGGAGTAGAGATTTTGACAATTCTGAAGTTCCAATAACAGTTGTGTCGTAATGGAAGACTAATAGTCATTTTTATCTAAGAATACGCAATTAAAAAATTCAAATTAGGCATTGTACCCCCTCCTCGAAAAAATAACCCTCCGAGGAAAAATCGTGGATATGCCCTTGCAGGGGATGGTTTTGGATTATCCAAGATACATTAGAAGGATACTATTGCATTTGCTCCTCTGAATAAGGCTGGAGTCAGTGCTTTTCGATTAGAAGCTTGAATAAAGCAACTCTTTTTTAACCATTAAAATAATGATTTTAGGTTTGAAATAGGGCGTTGATAATGGTTACGTTCGTTAGTCCTTGATCGGCTATCATTAGATTCTGACATGTTGCCGACACATGGACTGTCAACGGACTATGGTTCTCGATTCAATGAACTACGAAATCGTTTGGCGGGGCCCGATCCCGGTTATTGGGATCGGGCTCGACGCCTCGAATAGTCGGCCCGCCGAGATCGGTGCGCATTGGCAACGCTTTTGGGCGGAAGGCATTCCGAACCGCGTTCCGAACAAAGCGCGAGAAGAGATAATCAGCCTCTACACCGCCTATCAAGGCGATCACAGCGCACCCTATCGTTTGATTGCCGGTTGTCCGGTCACCTCGCTGGATGAAATTCCCGATGGGATGGAAGGCCATACCATTCCATCGGCGCGATATGCGCGCCTGGTTGCCAAAGGGCCAATGCCCGGAGCCGTCGTTTCCGTTTGGCAGTGGGTCTGGGCAAGCGATCTCGATAGGGCCTACACGGCAGATTTTGACATTTACGGAACGGCGGCCCTGGACCCTACGAATGCTGAGGCTGAAGTTTTCGTGGCAATTGCGTAGTTGATCAATGGAAATCACACAACAACAGTGTGATAATAAAGAAAACACCCTATTTCAGGATAAATAGTTCCGATTGCCTATGGCTTTCGGAAAAATGTGCATCTATATAAAATACACCGCACGCGCGGGATAATACGAAAAAAACACTAACATACTGTATTAATGAGCAACGCTCCATGATCCCAATCATGATTGATCCGGCACAGGCAACTATCGCTTTGGTTGGTCGTGGTCAGATTACAGTCGACCGTTTGGCGTGGTTGCGCTCAGGCGGTGCCGAGCCGGTGGTGTTCAGCGACCGACCAGACTCCGCCTTGAGAGCAGCGGCCGGCGGTGGGCTGCGTCGCCGTTTGCCCGAGCCCGATGAACTCTTGGGAATTCACATTCTCTGGATTGGGGACCTTCCCGACAGCCTTGCCATTCCGCTCGTTCACCAAGCGCGGAAGCGGCGACTTCTCGTCAATTGGGAAGATCGGCGTGAGGGTTGCGACTTTCACAATCCGGCGCTGGTTCGGCGAGGGGACCTGCTGATCAGTATTTCTACCGGGGGGAAAAGCCCAGGCTTGGCGTCGCGACTCCGTCGATGGTTGGAACAGGTTTTCACTCAGGAATGGGAAGGCCGCCTGAACGACCTTGCAACCAAGAGACTCGAGTGGAAACGGCGGACGCATGACTTGGACGAGTTGGCCGCCCTGACAAACGATGTCGTCGATTCTGAAAATTGGCTTCCTTGCGAAGACCGGTCTGAAATCGCGAAGCGGACGGCCAGGCCATGATTAGCTCTACTTCGAGTCGGCTGGTACAGCCGGAATTCGCACCCGGATCGGTTTGGCTTGTCGGGGCAGGACCAGGGGATCCAGGGTTGCTCACGCTAACAGCCGTTCATGCGTTGGAGCATGCAGATGTCATCTTGCATGACGCGCTTGTGGCACCGGACATTTTGGCGATGGCCGGTGGCCGCGCGAGGCTTGAATCCGTTGGAAAGCGGGCCGGACAACCGAGTCCCCGCCAGCTTTCAATCAGTGAGCGCCTGATCGCGCTTGCCCGGCAAGAACTGCGCGTCGTGCGACTGAAAGGCGGCGATCCCTTCGTTTTCGGGCGCGGCGGCGAAGAAGCGCTTGCGCTGGCAGCGGCTGCGGTGCCGTTCCGATTAGTGCCGGGGATAACCGCCGGCATCGGCGGACTGGCCTATCTCACAAATTTACTTTTTAAAACAATAAACAACTTAGCTTAAAGGGCGGGGTGCTAAGAAGGGGACAGCCACTTTCATATACGGAATAATTCATGTGTGTTTGAAATTTTAATGTCACTCCAGTCTTTTTTAATCGTTTTAATGTTTTCCCTTTTAATGAGCAGTGCTTCAACGCACCATGGTCTTTTGGATAGGCTATTTAGTAAACGTTTGACTCTAGAACTAAATTGTGATCATACCTTCTACCAGATTCAAATAGGTGTCAATCCTTTTCCCATGTCGAAGAACCTGATGCCTCCTTTTGAGCGAGCATTTCCTTGAACTGTTGAATTTCCTTAGCTAAGTGCGCATGTCTCCTGTCCATATTAGCGTAGAGGTCATCTAAAATAAAATAAAATATCAAACGTTAAAGTAATATTATACTGATAGCGCTTAGGTTAAGATACAGTTCTATTCAAAAATGGTATTTAAAAAAAGAACAAAAATAAATGTTTATTAAAGGTTCTTTGAGACAGAGAAAACGCAAGTCCAACGTTAATGCATTTGATTTTACCTTAAAGTTCTCTCAAGAAACAGAGATGACATACAGGATAAGAGTATTCCTATCTAATTTCTCAAGCACATGGTCAGGTTCAATTATAGATAATACTTTAAAGCACGGAATTCCAGTTCTTCAAGAAGTTGCAGGGTGAATTCGCTAGTATATTCCATTCTTTTTTTGATTTTCTATTTTAAATTATATTCTTTTCATAAAACATTTTGTCATAACTGTTTTATTCTGAGCCTTTTTTGTATGACAACAGATTTTTCTCTTTTTTGAATAATCAAACAATCTTGAAAATTATCCCATAATAATCAGTTTTTAGTAATCCCTTGGTTATCGATTTGCAGATCTGAATAGAAGCACTTTATATATTCCTAAACTTTAATTAACGAATTTAATCGTCTAAGAAAACAAATATACAAAGTACAATCACTCAACATTTAGGGGCACAGTAACAATGCTCCGTAAAAATAGCTATTTGTGTGCTCAATGTGTCACCTCTTGTAGGAGCCAATACAAAAGGCAGATGAAAACTTTCATGACTTTTAAAAACAGGAAAAACCTCCAAAGATGAGATATTGTCTACAACGTCCAAGATTATGATGTTAAAATTTTCGCCCCCTCATGATAGTGAAGAAAATGCTACTTCATTTTTATATATCATTGTTTTTTTCACAGTTTATCGTATTGTTTTGTTTATCACACTTTATAAATGCTGATGACAAAATCCCTATGCGATTTTGTTAGTGCGTAACTAAGGCCACTGCGCAAAATCGTGCAGCAGAAGTGGAAAGAGCACAATTTATTATTCAAAAAAGGGAGCAGCTTAGTGGTTTTTAGAACGGCACTTACGCTGAGTGACAAATAAGAAAACAAACACAGAAATATTGGTCATCAAGTACAATAGTTTAAGAAACCCTGGTCTATACTCGCCTCTATATTAAAAATTTGCCTAAGTCCTTCACTTTTCTTCCCAAGACGATCACATTATTGCTTATTTCTGGTGAAAACTAAAATTTCCTCGGCTTTTTCAAAATGGGCTAAGCAACGGTTAACTACGAATCCAAATTGACATGGTAATACAATTTGTGGAGAGACAAATAACTCTGAATTTTTCAAGGCCAATTAGTTTTTACGGGAGGAATATTGTGTACCTTGGACCGTAATGGCCCTTCTGAATATGACCCTCGGGTCTTCTAGTACAATAAAGAGAAACACAAAAAGAAATACAAAGAGAGAGATTCACAGAGAGAGAAATAAATAGAGAGATACGTAGAAAGATAGAGAGAGAGAGAGAGAAACAGAGAGAGATACAAAGGGAGAGATTCACAGAAAGAGAAACAAAGAGAGAGATACGTAGAAAGAGAAAGAGAGAGAGAGAGAGAGAGATGAGGTATTTTAACTTAGGAATGGGAAATTGGATCTTTATGAATTTTGATATTTAGAACGACCTTGTTTCTCGAAGCTAATATTTCAAATCCCAACTGCCATTAAGCCTCTAATTTTCTTTTCAGTCAATCTATTGATCTTAGAATTTTGCTAGAGTTCATACCATATGAGCTCTTGGCACTTGGCTCTTCCGATCTTGACACTTCCGACAAGTGCCAAATGAGCTCTTAACTGGTGTTTTTTAGATAATATACAACTTAAAAAATATTCAGTCCCCAAAAAATACGCCTCCTTGAACGAAAATTTATGGGATATATATAGTGAAACGTAAATTTACTTCCCGTACCAACATCTTTTTGAATTTCTTAGTTTCATCACTCGTTATTAGACACAAATTGTTTGTAACTTTTACTGTGTATTTAAAAAAAAGAAAAAAATTAATTAAAAAAGCAAAACTATTTTTGCAGAGCTAAAGAGCACAGTCGGAATTTTGAACGAACAAATTTTATTGCATCGTGGATTTGTTTGAAACTGACGTTAGAGAAAGGAAACCATGACTAGCCCGAACCATTATGATCATATCCAGAGAGGAATGAGATTTATTCTCTTTTAAGCCTCTCTAACCCTCACCTCCCAAGTAAGAAAAATTCCTAAAATGTATAATTTTCTGGATCCATAGAACGATGTTTAAAAGTTTTGAGTTGACCATAATAGGAAAGGGTTTTTACGACCTACCATCTTAGGGAAAAATACATCCTTGTGTCCTCCCAAATACTTAAAAAAATCTGACGATCCAAACCAAAATTATATCCTTGATCAAAATAACCTGTATTGAGGACCGGTTGTATCGCCTTTCCCAATAATGAACCAGTCGTATTAATTCCTATCCTAGTGGAGGACCAATAGTAACCATGCCTATCCCAGTGGAGGACTGTTTTCTTTGCCAGGAGTCTCTAAGCCTGTATTTTTACCATCTCCCATGTAATAATATGCTTCCGATGGCACTCATTACCTGGACTTCTTATTGAATTTTTCCTCAAGATTTGAGGAAATTTTATTTATATATTTAACTGCTATAAGATTTGATTTCGTCTTTTAAGCATAATTGGATAACGGGCAAACGAAACAACTGTCAGAAAGTTTGTACTAACTAATACGTTTCGAAGGTTTTATAAAAGTCTCATAAGGAAATATACAAGCCTTTTCTTGTAAAAAAAATCCATCAGAATTATATGAATTCATGACAAAGGGGATTACTGGCATTGATTTTTAAGTTTTTCTCAGAAGCAAGGTTAAATATAAAATATTGCCTAAATTCTTTAAGAAACTTTAATTTTGATTTTTTTTCAATAAAAGAATAGAATATGATGTATTGACTAAAATAAGACACAAGCTAGCATAAGCACGTCACAACAATTACATTGATAAGACAAATGTTAAGGGATAAACATAGTTACAAAGTTAAATCAATTATTAAAATGTGAAAAAATAGGGAACGAAAGAGGTTTTTTACCTCATGGTCAACATTTGGGGACACAAGTCAAGTTGGGTATTTTGAGCTCTACGAACCCAGTAAACGGAACGCCGTAAAGGCTGGTTGATGGATGGATGATTCAAAACTTTCTCCAAACCCTTTCTCGAGCCGATGAGGACCGGTTAGTTGAAACGGGCAACGCTCCCGGGCGAAGCTTCTTCCAAGATCAATGGATAAATTTCCTCAAAAGAAAGCGGGTGGTGAATGACCTGACAGTTAAGGCGACTCTTGATTTCGTCGTCGTTGAGATCGGATCGCTTCATGGTGACCAGTGCGTGTCCCCCCCGCTGCTCACATGAAAAAACATGATGGAAGGGCAGTGTTGCGGGTAAATCACCTGCGAGACTTACCAATTCAAGCTTGACGTACTCTTCCCGCAGGTCATCGAAGCTACAGTCCTTGAGGATACGACCATGATCAAGCACCAAAATGTGGTCGATCACTTTCTCGATATCACTCAAAATATGAGATGAAATGAGTACCGTGCGGCGCTCATCCTGCAATATGTCGAGCAATAATTCCAGAAACTGTTTTCTGGCGATGGGATCCAGTGCCGAGGCAGGCTCATCCAGAATAAGCAATTGCGGTTCAAAGGCGGCAGCGAGCAAAATACTCAACATTTGCCGATGGCCCGGTGACATGAGGCCTACTTTCTGGTTGGGATTCAATTGAAAAAGGTCGAGCAAATGGTTTTCCAACTCTTTGTTCCATGTTGGATAATGGGCCGCCACGTAATTGATGATTTCACGGCAACTCATCCACCCCATCAACTCCGCTTCCTGGTGAACGTACCCGATCCGGCTCAGATGATCTGCCGAAAGCTGTCCCGCATCGATACCAAAGGTTCTACAGGTTCCCCGTGTTGGTAGGTACATCCCAATGAGGAGCCGCATAAACGTGCTCTTGCCACTGCTGTTCGGGCCAATTAAACCGACGATGTGACCGGGTTCCATTTGAAAGTTCAAATTGTTCAAGATGGTGCGGCCATCGAAATCCTTCTGCAGGGCGCGCACATCGAAAACCAGGTTTTGGCTGTAGTTATGCATCGTTTTGTTTCTCCTGCTGCGCGCGAATTTTCTTGAATTCCTCGCCCAACAAAAATTCGGCCTGGTTTTGATCCAAACCGAGTTGGAGCGTTAGGGTCGCTGCCTTGTTGAGCAAGCTCATCAGCAGCGAATCGGTCATGTCTTTCTGTTTCCCTTCGGGTAACTGGGCCACGAACACACCGATCCCGGCACGACGTTCCAAAATCTTTTCTTCAACCATAAAACTATAAGCCTTGCTGATGGTCATGGGATTCACCTTTAACCGCTTGGACAAATTGGCAACCGACTCCAATTTAGTGCCGGGCGAAAGTTGGCCGGACAGGATCATTTGGGTGATCTGTTCTTTAACTTGGCGGTAGTAGGGCACGCCTTTATGGGGATCAATATGGATAAGCACCGTAGGTAAAGACCTCCGTTGGAGACTAGCATATTGCTATATCACCATATTACGTGTGTAATATACCTAGAGTTTGGTGGAAAGGCAAGAATTTTGTGGATTTCGCCTTGGAGATAGATCTGGGCGCAAAGCGACTAGAATCGGCTAGCCTCTATCAAACCCTTTAAATTCAGTGCCTTGCTTTAAGTTTGGGTCACTCGGTTCAGGGGGAAAGGCGTGGTGCGAAATCCCCGTAAAAATTGGGATAGGTTTTGGCGACGCAGTCGCAATCTCGGATTTCTACTCCACCATATGCCAAGCCAAGGAGTGCATAGACCATGGCCATCCGATGGTCTTCCTCCGGGTTCACAAAAACAAAATATTCACAAAGGCAAAAGATGAGGAAATAGATTAGTTTAACAGAAAAAATCATTCAGAACTTCAACAAGCTTAGAGGATAAAAAGGAATCACACCAACTCTAATCAAGAACTTGAATGAGCGTTTTATAAACAATAACGATTATGCCCAATACTATTATTTTAGCCTCAAAAAAAATATGGATCCAAAATTAAAATACATGGGTTCTTATTCTCGGAATGCTGTATTGAAAGTTTCAAAATGTCTCATCTAGCTTAGGCGAAAAAAACTAAGCAAAATACTTGAGTAGGTAGAATGAAAGCAGCCTTAAAACAATGTTTTAATACAAAACCACTCAATCCTATACAGCTTAAGAATTATGCATGTTTCTTTTCTCTTCTATATATTACGAACAGCGGTAATATTTACATCAGATACAAATATTTAAGAAAATATACGGCAAAAATTTCAGGTAGGAGCAAGAGACGAAGGGGTACTAAAATCCAGCCCACCCTCTCCATATTGGTTTGAAAGAATTTCAAGGAATATTTTAAAACTGTTGGCCTAAAAGCGCACTTATAGGAGATTTGTCATTAATTGCTCCACATGAATCAGTTATTCGATTAGTAAAGCAAGATTATCTCGAGAGGTTGGTTTAGGAAGAAGCTTGACGATTGGATGCAGAATGTGACTTATTATGGATGAAGCAGTCCATTTACACTTAGTATTCGCAGAAATATCTTATTGAATATTCTGCAAAGTGGAGAGAAGAAGACTGGAAATACAGGTTTAAGATGGGATGAGACCATCAAAACAAGTAAAACCATTATGCATTGCTTGGGACATGGCCAAAGTAGAAACTTTGAACAAGATGGGATGGAGGAGTATTTGCAGGTTTTCCACATGAAATGACATAACGCTAGACCAAATTCGTAGCAGCAGTAACAGACAACTGCCTAAAATTTTTCTCAGTTTAATGAAATTCTGAAAAACAAAGGTGACAGCACTTAGTTTTGAAAATGACAGTGCCTTTAAACAATCAGATTTCGATTCAACTAGTCTGACAACCTAATGACAAGCCCATAGATTCAAACACCCAAAATTTTAAGAGGAGAGATTTCAGAAACTTTACAAAGGACAACGGGGATAATTTTGGACCCTAGCTTTTCGAATTTAACTGGAGATCCTTTGGGCCAATGGGAGGGGGGATCTATGCATAGCCTTTATGAGCAGGTGCAAACAGGTATGTATCCCCTCCAAGCTCCATACCTAGTTCCAACGTAATATTTATTCGAATGTATGTGGAAGGCAAGAAAGGACCAAACTTACTTTTTCAAAGAACTAAATATTTTCATACACAGGTAACAAAATAAAAGTGTTCTCGTGATATAAGCAACAGCAAAAAAAAACATATAAATTCAAATTTTTCCAAGGTGGACACAGCCAAAAGTTAAAAGACGGGGGAGGGGTGTGTAAGTCCTCAAAATACATGTTCTGATGCTTAAATCTTTCAAAGCTTCATATGGACCTCTCTCCAGTCCTGCTTGCATCCGGGCATGAGCCTTTTTTTAAAGTCGAGTAGAATTTTAAAAAAGAAACAAAAAAACCTTAATTTAACACACAACGAAAATAATTTTCAGGTAAATGTATATGAAAGCAACACGAAGAAAGGTCAACTAAGCACTAAGTGGCAAGCAAATCGAGCGCGGCATCTTGGTCATTTTTTGACCTAACTAAAGCATCAATTGCCGCCTCTTCTCCAGGACAGTGTCTGAATAAACTGTACTAAGAGCCATAAGTCTTGCCCTTTTATAGTAAATAAAAAGATTCTCCCAGTCAAGTATTTCGCTGAGACGTTCAGTTCGGTTCCGCTGAATTACTCTTTGTCTTTCTGTCAAAAGTGTAAAGTTCAACATGTACCTGGTGAGCTGATTAATTGACTCGTCAAGACTTATGTTTTGACGGTCTACAATATGTATACCATAGCTTTCAGGATCTGCAATATGATCAGCCATGAAACATCCAAAACCAGAGAGATTTGTCGTAATCGACGGAATTCCCATGACTGTGCACTCGGCAGGAGTATATCCCCATGGTTCATAATAGCTGGGGAAAACGCCAAGATTACATCCTCGAATAAATTCTTCGTAGTCCAGATTAAAGAGAGGATTAGTTGACGAAAGAAACTCAGGGTGAAAGACAACCTTTACCCGATCCCAGGAATTATTCAGAAGCTGACATCGTCTGAGTGCATTAAGTACTTGATCTGTATCATCCTGAGCAATATTGTGTGTAGTGATTGGTGGTGGGAGGGACCGATGGCTGGCAAACAAGCATCGTTTAAGACGGACAACGTCATCTTTAGAAAGGAGGTCGTCAGATTCAGGCATTTGGCCACTTAAACATAATTCAAATAATTTCTTGCCAATATTCTTTTGGACATTTTCTATAGTATCCTTTAAGCTTTTTGCAACTGCCTGTCCTTTTAAACTTTCAACATTGAAGTTGTTGGTCTTGGCTGGAAGAATAATAAACGCAAGCACTGTCACATCAGTACCGGATTCTTTCATCAAGTGGTTAAGTCTCGCCAGACTTTCGATAAAAATATCAACTCCTTTGTTGCCAAATTCGTATCTTCCGGCAATAAAAAAATAGAGGGTCTTAGTTAAATCAAAATCGAGATGACCATAAAAATGGCCTCGGACGAAATCATGAATCTTTTCCTTGTTAATTGCGTGAAGGTTCTGAAATTCGTGTAGTGCACTGAATCTCTTGATATTTAGACCATTTGGTGTTATTACATCTGGCTTTCGTTTTAACAGACATTCAGCTTCCATTGCTGTTATATCTGACACAGTTGTAAAAACATGTGCCATGTGTGCAGCAGCTCTTTCCAAACAGTATCTTTGATATATCTGCCGATTTCCAGCTTCGATATCAATGTTAAAATTGTTCAGATTATTATAAAAATCTGTGCTGCCAGCGCACAAGTAGCGCCCAAGGAGTGTTGCGTGGGTTGTGAATACTGTTGCTACTTTTATTTCCCATAGCCGCAGCATAATTAGACCTATTCCAGATAACCACTCATGGAAGTGGCACACTATTTTTGAAGAATCAGCTTCAATTGTAGTTAAGATATTACTAAATTCAGCCAGAAACTGTGCTACCATAAAGCCAAATAAAACTGAATTGTTTGATTCCACATCAGAGTCTGGAATGCCAATATTTGTTTTCTCAAAAAGCTCCTGCTTATAATAGTTCATTTTATTCGATGCTGAAGCGATATCAAATAGTATTACCACAGGATTTCCGTCTACAAGCCAAGTTCCAGTATGTACTTGCAGCCCTGCATCACGAATCTTGCAAACAGCATCATATAGAGGACCTGGAGAAAACTCAAACTCATCTATCTCTTCTCTAGAAGATTTCCCTTTATAAGGGCCAAGAAGGACATATCGGTTTTTCATCATTTCAACAGAGAGACCGGTCTTAGAACGGATGACAGTGTATATTTGGTTTTAGATGCTTCGATTTGCTAGGCAGAGGGTTTTTCGTGAGCCAGAGTCCATGGCTAACACGGCGTTATAGTAAAAGTCTTTTTAGGTTTGATTTAAATTTCAACTTAAACTATTTTCTTAAAGTACAATAAATGTTGATTGGAATCTACCTGCCTTCAGAGCATAATAAATTGTTTGATTTTCTAAGCAAAGTGAAATGTTGGCTGATTTAAACCTGAAAATTGTGTGTCGTGTACAAATACTGTAGTGTCTATTTTTTGCTTTTTGACGGTACTACCATAGTTCCAAAGCATATCACAGCGGATTTGATGTAATTTCATTGTGAAGATGTACCTCACCGGTAAGAAGCAATGCAAATAAGAGTCAAAAGTTAGTAGCTCTCAGAAATTTTAGCTAGGAAAATGGGGAGTGTGGAACAAAAAAACCATGCTAAGGATAAATCTTACAGTGTGTTGTGCTAATGCTCTTCTGTTACTACACAGACCACACATCATGAGCTGCAGATCGGCGTGGCTAGAAGGATTGTAGTCTTGCCATAAAATAAATGTTTTAAAGTTTACTTTAAAGCCTGGGTAATAAATACTGATTAGCTTTAAGTAGAAGATGAATCAATACAAGGAAACAAAAGTCCTCACGCCAAAAGAAGAGCACCGCAGACAAATCGTTTCTGGTAGAAGGAAGGCGGTGCTAAGTTGGAGTCTCCTCTTTTATTCCCTTTAATGCAACATACCTTTTGCAAGCTCTTCCCTTTCTCCCTTCCGTTGTTATAACTTTATCGTGGCATGCGTAGCTGCCTTAAGCACGGAAACTCCCTGACTGACACAAATGTAAACAGTTGAAACTCATCGAGAGACGTGAATCTGGTAGTATTCAATTAAATATTTAAACGATGTACTCGCCTTGTTTTTATTGTTTTTATCTCTCTCTCTATATAGTATATATATCTATATCAATATATGTATACAAGCAGATAAGCTACAATAATAATGTATAATTCTCAAGGAGTGAAGCATTGCCACAATAGCTTGCTATGATAGAGAGCCTAGTCGATTCTAACCCCAGGCAATGACCTTCTTATGGGCGTTCTTCCTTTGCCCTGCAGTTGCAATTTGTTTCCTCCCTCCCCTTTGTGCCTAATGGTTTTGATAACGGTTTTATTATGGCTGTTAATAATAGCCTTAATGTTCATGAGACAAACTAGAGCTGACTTTAATAATTTGCCCGTTGCACGAAATAGCAAAAACATTGTGTACAGAAAAGCTTTTTTCATGTGACACTCCTCAGAGTACTATCGTCAGAGTACTAACGTCGGTCATTCTGATGGTAGTACTCTGAGGAGAGTCAAACGGAAAAAGCTTTTCAGTACACAATGTTTACGCTATTTTGGTGCAATATTCTTGTTTTGCACAACAAACAAACTACTTTGCCTGTCGCAAATCTCATGTAACTTGTTTGATCTAAGGAAGTGATCATTGATTAAAGATAGGGAATCTTTCTACCACGTTCGTTTTAGCGGAGTCGATATATGGAGGGCTGAGCCACAATAGCTATATGGAGGGTTGAACCAAGCAGAAATTGGCAGGAACCAAAAAAGGAAACTGTATATATAAATAGCAGAGGGAACTTTTAAAGATCGGTACCTTAACCACCGAAGGTCGTTTAGGAACTTAAGTTACAAGCACGAAATGGAACTTTCAAAATTTGTAAGAGAACTAAAAGAGAAGGGAAGACATCTGATATTATGTTTCTCTTCCTTCTTATCACATAAATCACTGACGGCTACATTGAACCCAGATATCATCGAGAAGAGAGGATTTGAAATGTTAGTTAGAAAAGAACACCAGCGAAATAGAAAAGCATGTCACCACTGGGGATCGAACCTGTGATCCACGCTTTCGCGGCGTGCGCTCTACCAACTGAGCTAGGTGACAGTTCTTCCTTGGGCAAGTCACATGGCACAGAGAGGCCGGTCTCCAATTGCGTTGAGCTGGATGTCGATGTCCACCGGCGGATGATTGGGAGCTAATGTGGCGACTAGAGAAATAGAAGTATGTTAATATCGGAGGTCACCAAGCTCAGTTGGTAATTCAACGCAATTTCAGTGCAGCCCGGCGACATTTAATCACCTTTTATTTGCTTAAAACCATGATTCCCCAGGAAAGAGACCCGAATGTTTTGCGCGTGAGACTTTGTTAGATCTTAAAAGCGGACACAGAGATGAAATCAAGCAAGAATGAGCGATGAGAATGAGCAAAGAACGGTATCTGATGGAAACAATCAAAATGAAAACCGGCTTAAAATCCTTGAGATTCTACCAATTCAAGGAAAACATTAATTTTTGTACACAGATCAAACACTATTTTTCAGATATGCTTACTTACAAAAACGGTACGTTAACATTGCTTTTAAAATTAGATTTAATCCAGGAGATTGATCTTCATGCAAATCTTGACATCGACATAAAGGTTGACTCTTACATTGATATTGATTATTATGAATACTATGGTGACAACTACGAGCCGCCGTGGCCTTGTGGTTAGTTCACTTGCCTTCCATGCTGAAGGGTACGGGTTCGAATCCTTAAAGGGCGATTGCTGACGACAGGAAGGGCATCCGGTCATAAAGTGCTCTAAGCTCCAAACAAAAGTCCCATTTATGTGGGCACCGCCCTAGCCCCTGCAAAGGGGAGTGCACGGCGTAAAACCGCATCACTATGGTGACAACTACACCGACAAATTATAGGTTAGGTTAACCTCCAACGTACAAGGACCGGAAGAAGTCTTAAAGAAAAGACGAAACCTTGTCATAATTGTAGTTTCCTTCTTGGCGTTCTCCGTATAGTGATATTAAAGTAAACTTGACATCAATCTTGGCATTAATTTGATATAGACTATCTTTATTTTTATAAGCAAATCGATTTTTAAGGTCGGGGCTAAGGTTGCAAAGAGTATGATACACTCTCAGGGCTAAAGTTGCTTATAAGGTTGCTAAGGTTATTTTTCTCTCTAATACCGAATCATGAAATCACCGAAAATTTTCACACACGTCCACACATTGCCAAAACTAAAGTAATAAGGTACTTAAGATATTTGTTTCAAATCAGAATAGAATTCTTCTCTCTGTATTTTTAAGAAAATTTGTCATTTTGTTCTGCGATAAAAAGTTCCCAACTATCTGTCAGGGCTGAGGGTTGCTAAGCAAGTTGCTTAATTTTTTGGCTAATTTGAGGGCTGAATCCTTAGCAACTGGGTTGCTTATGTGTAAAAAAACTGTGTACAACTTGGTCCTGACATTAACATAAACAAGTTTACATGTATTTTTGTCCTTGCTCAACTTAACGATACATCAAACAACACATATGAGCTACAAAATATGAAATACATGACATTCATCTATCAATGTTATAATCTGCGAATTAGGATCCAACAAAACATAGTGAAAAATCATTTCATTGTTACTGTAAATATTTTCGTCATTTCTCTGACATCTTTAAACTAGAATAGTGCTGATCAGTCATCAGTAACATGAAAGCAGGCACGCATAACACAGTTATTATTCTATTTCAAGAGAAATACATAGTTTCCTAACTAGAACTGAACTAGAAAAGACCACAGCACAATAGTAGTTTCAGAAAGATCTGCACCAAAGTCCACAAAACGTGCTTCTAAAGGGAAACAATCCTGGACGAGCTCTGATAGAGGCTAACCAAAACCAACTTGAGTGGTTTGTCACCCCCTTGCAACACTGTCAAATATTCTACAGGTGGAGATAGGCTTATTTACATTTCTGCCACACCCAGTTATCGATGATGTAAATGTTTACAATGCAATGCTAAACGTTGTCTATAGCGAACCTGAAGTGTTTATCCGATACCATTTTCAAACTTCTTGCCCACGTCATATCACAGCTTCTGAAAGAGATATCAAAAAATCTTTCGTAAAATTCATTTGACGTAATTTGTGAATACTGTCTCGATAGACTTCTAAAGCGAAATGGTTTTAATAATGCACTTTTAAAAGGTGTCTGCTCTGGTACGATGTTGGTGGAACCCACTACGTCAAACAAATTAAATGCTTTTAGTCCTTTTTGAAAATTTGTTGCTCTTTCAATGGAAAGGAGTTTGGAAATTGATAGATTAGCTGACTCTGCATATATTCTAAGAGTACTGTAGAAACGTGTAAAATAAAAAAATTCAATGCCTTAACCCTACCTTACATGGGCTTTTTGGCTCTTCTAATAAATGGGGGGGGGGGTAGTAGGCCCGCGGTACTTTGACACACTACAACTGTATATCGGCAAATGCTATTACAAATATATTTGGCACGTTTATAGTTAAACTCTTTTCCAGCAAACTGATTTTTTTTAATTTGGAGTGAATGACGTCATCTATGGCTATGAAATGATGCGCAATATTAAAAAATGTCCAAAATTTTGTAAAAAGGCCTTAAAACATACCTTTTGAATTACATTTTGATTTTTAAGGGCTCTCCAAAGTATTTCTATATGTACACTTTGTATTTAGGCAAGATATTTTAGATTTTGAGAAAATTATTTTCCAAAATGTATGAGATTTGGAAGGACCGAAATAGTTGCTCACTTATAATCAACCGTTTTTTAATCATTTTGAGCATTATGATTAAAAAATATCCTCCTAACATTAAAAATATAACTCTTAATTCACTGTTGGTACAAAACTCATCTAAAGATATGATTTTCGTATAATCATTTTGCATATATTGTTATATAAAGTTCTCTAGCGAACTTCACCTTATTGCACAACATAATTTTTCATTTTTTGTGGAATTTTTAGAAAAAAATTCCATGTTTCAAATTTCGTGTCCATTGGGCAAGGCTTTAAAAAGTTATGAGCTGAATTGTGTAGCCGCGGGCCTACTATCTGTCCGTTGTCTGATAGATAATACCTATATTTGTCGAATGTCATAACGTCAATTATTTGCAACATTGATAACTTAAATTAGGCGCAGATTATCAACGGAAAATTATATATTTCTACATGTATTTATATATTTTCAGATTTATACAGATGTTATGAAAGAAACTTTTCCCTGTTACGAAAGAAACTTTACCCTCAAGACAAATGAAGGTATGTTGCTGTTGCTCTAAACTATAAACTAATGCATACTATACAGAGGTATCGAAATAGCACGAAAGGAATTACTGGTAGGATACGGTCAGTAAAAGATGGGAATGAGTAGGAGGAGGAGTGGCAAAAAATTGCGACTATATTAGGTTCTTGTATCATTTAGCCCTGACCTAATATTCTTCATCTAAGTAGAATCTGCTTATCTGACGTTCACCCTTGTGAAATATACCAAAGTAAGATTTAAAATGAAATACTTTAGAAACAAATTTGGGCTATATATTTGGATATTAGGGGGAAATAAAGTATAGTGGGTCCTGCATGCTTGTTATTTTTCGATTCCTATACCAAAGGAAGATAGGGAAGATATCTAAAAATAAAATAAAAATTGGCCACTCGAATATCTCTATTCTAGTGAGATATTTACAAAAACGGAAATAGGCCACTTGAATATCACTAAGATCCTTATTCCCAAAATAGGATAAAGCCCAGAAGGGTAATGGGTTTACGGGGCTTTTAGTAGATTGTGGGAAAGCATATTCGCCTGGAGAATTCTCGATATCCTTTATAGACCTTTTACTTTTGTTTTCTCTTGTATCGGTTCCTAGTGCCATATTACTTTAGTCCATCTTTATCGAAATAATCAGTTATAAATGTTGACAAGTTTTGGGATCATAGGTAGCGGGATTTCTTTCCAATTTATCTTGTAAGTTCCTTCTAGAATGTAGACCTTATCCAATCTTAAAAATTGAAATATGCATTCCTTAAGTTCGTCAGTATTTTTCTCTTATCTAATGACTTATTGAAATAATGTTTCGAATGGTTTAGGGTCTAATTTCATGATTATCTTCCAAGCATTATGATTGGCTGGTAGCGAATATAGAAGAACACCTTCTTTGAATATAGAAGAACACTCAAATAATTGTATTGCATCTTCGAATGCTTGTTTCATCAACAGCATCACAAAACTGGTATATAAATAAATGCAAGGATACAAGGAACTATTTTATGAAAAGAACGAAGCATATGCTCAATTAATTGTATTGCTTCTTCGGATGTTTGTTTCATCAACAGTATCACAAAACTGGAAATAGGCCATCGTTATAAGTGCCTAGGATACAAGGAACTCAAAAAAGCAGGAACTCAACAGATGAATATACGATTGTGATCTGAAAAAAGGAAAGAGGACTGGAATTTTTTTTTCGTTGAGTATATATGTGGTCAACTCAAAAAAAGAAAAGAAAAAAATGCACATGTTAAAAATATAACTTCCCTCTCTTTACCGGATGAGGTAAAGTGCATAGTTATAGCTCATGGTACAACTTTATATGTTCATTTATGTACAACCTTATATGTATCGGATCTTAATGATCGGATGTTAATGAAATTTGATATTTAGAAGAAACTCGTGTCTCAAAGCATTCATTTTAAATCCTGACTGGATCCGGTTACATTGGGAGGAGTTGGAGGGGGAAACCAGAAATCTTGGAAAACGCTTTGAATGGAGAGATCGGGATGAAACTTGGTAGGACGAATAAGCACAAGTCCTAGATACGTGATTGACATAACCGGACCGGATCCACTCTCTTATTGGCGAGTTGGAGGGGGGCGGGTTATTCGGAGAATTTAGAAAAAATGAGGTATTTCAACTTACGAACGAGGGATCGGATCTTAATGAAATTTTATGTTTAGAAGTACCTCGTGTCTCAGAGCTCTTACTTTAAATCCCGACTGGATCCGGTTACATTGGGGGGAGTTGGAGGGGGAATTCAGAAATCTTGGAAAACGCTTAGAGTGGAGAGATCGGGATGAAACTTGGTGGAAAGAATAAGCACAAGTCCTAGATACGTGATTGACATAACCGGACTGAATTTGCTCTTTTTTGGGGAGTTGGGGTAGGAGTCCCCGTGGGAGGGGCTACAAGTTACAAACTTTGACCAGTGCTTACATATAGTAATGGTTATTGGGAAGTGTACAAGCGTTTTCAGGAGGATTTTTTGGTTGGGGGGAGGGGTTGATAAGAGGGGGATATACTTGGGGAACTTTCCATCGAGGAATTTGTCATGGGGGAAGAGAACAAAGAATTTGTGGTTTGAACATCTCAAAATAATTATTGTGTTTTTAACTCCAACAAGCTCGTCCCCAAAGATCTGTTTTTAAGTCAGAAGACAGATCACACACCCGTGATCTGTCTTCTGGCAAAAAATACGAAATTCCACATTTTGTAGATTGGAAAGCTCGTATAATTATAGAAAACACAAGGAAAACACCTTAATAAAGGAGAATTTCGGTAAGCATATGCTGTCAACTTAATGCTTGCATTGCAAGAGTACCCATGAGCTGATATATGAAGACATTATAATCAGAAATGTTTCCTCTGAACGGAATGCTGGAAATTTCGGTATTTTCTCCTTGAACGGAAAAGTGTTCTGAGTTTTATTATCAATTTGTTTCAGGGCTGATTGTATTTATCTAGTTGTCACTTTGAAAAATATTTAATTTTTACAGTTATGAAGCATAAAGATGTCGTATATACTGGATTTTGGTATTAAAAATTAAACTAAAAATATGTTATTAAGCATTTTTATTTTATGAGCTACCTCAACAATATGTTCTTTGATATGCTGAATCTGATGGTGTGAATTCCATGACTTCAAGAGGTCTTAACCTCTTTTTCTGAAAATCAGACAAATTTTCTCAAACTCGCAGCTTTTGATGGGTAAGACTAAACTTATATATTTAGAATCAACATTATAAGCATATTCTTTAGATTTATCTATTGGTATCAAACTTCCATTTTTTAGAGTTTTGGTTACTATTGAGCCGGGTCACTATTTATTTACAGTTCGACACCATTAACTGTTTAATTACCCATCAAAATCTAAACAGAGATCATTGAAATATTGATCGTTGTTTCTGCATTACCAGAAGTATTGTATTTATAAAACTTCACAGTTTCATGAAATGTATTTAAATATATAGAAAATACTTGTTTAGCTAGGGTAAAGAGCATGTTTAAAACTTAAAACAAATATGGAATATTCTGTATATAAGGGGGACTACCCCCATTCTCAACTCCTTGCTTATTAAGCAAATTTTTTTTTGTGCTTTGAAATTATTTTTTTCCAATTGCAAATTTTCTTAATAATTTCGGGAAAAAAAACTTTAGAGTAAAAAGTAAGGACCTAAGAGGGTGACATTCCCCTTCAAATAAACAATAGTCTGTTCAAATAGGTTTCATATCTGTTCCGTGCTTTCAGTTGAAAACCTCTTTTTTTATTTAATTTCTGATAGTTTTCCAAATCATAGCTAGGCCTAACTAAGATATAATTTGACCTGTAGGTCCCTTAAATCCCTGGTTAGGCTACTTACTTTCAAAATTTGTAAATTAATAGTTATACGTTGATTCAGGCACGTACTCAGGAATTTTTTCGGGGAGGGGCCAAAACCTTCGAAAAGGCAGATATAAAGTAGCACTTTTTTATTTAGTAACTAAGTAAATGCAAAAAGCACGTATATCGGAAAATACGGATTAACTTTAATCTGTAGTATTGTAGCGGATGGGGGGAAGAAGACTGAAGCCTCAAAAGTACGTTTTAGGCTCAAGTTATGTTCATATCGAATCAGAATCAGTGATTAATCTATTATATCCCTTTAAGTCGCTTCAGCGGAAGCTCAAACAGAGTGTAGTCGCGAAGTGGTTGCCCTTTGAATTGTCTAATAATACAGACTACAGTTTCTTTTCGAAGAGAAAGAGCATTCAAATTGTCATGTAAGTACGTGATTTCTTAAACCCTAGTTTACCATAACCGTGAAATATGCTCGCCGCAGGAATAACGGTTTAGTGAAAAATCGATTCCTTACAAAAATTGCATTAAGGTTGAAGGCGCGAACAACAAACACTCTACACATTTCAAAGTACTGCTCTTGAGCTGACTCTCGAAAAATTGCTCGTCATTAAATAATTTGCAACCTAAACATGTCCATATCAGGATAAAATGGTAACAAAATGAGTTTAGTCGCAAGAGGTGTATTAACAGGGTCGATCAAATAACAATCTTCGATCAAAGATGACAACTGGCCGCAAAGAATTCTTCTGCTTTAACTCTTCTTTTAGTATTTCTATTTTGTTTTTTCCGTTTCAATAATAATTACCCCAAGGTATCATATCTGTCGTTGACAGTTTTCATTCGAAGCATTGAAAATCTTAAGAAATCCATTTGATTTTTGGTTGATTAATATCCCGTTAACCCTTGTTCGTGATAATATTAAATCTGTACCAACAACTCGCGGCTCCTAATCAATTCTTTTCTGTATTGTCTCTATACGAGTTGCTCCTGAATTCTGAGATTTTTCTAGTAAAGATATCGTAAAACGAAGTAATTACCATCCATGTAAGAGACATATAAATTACAAGGATTTGGCCGTGATTTTTTCAACGTTCTTAGTGTTTTATGGACCTAATAAATTTTGCGCAAAAGTTCGCGCTATGCGATTGGTTCATTGGCGTTGTTTGATTGACAGGCAGGATCGGTACATTGATTTGCTCGCAAAATGACAGAGGCTCAAGATGTAATAAATTCTACCATCTATGGCAATGACAGAGTCAACATGTTTTAGCATATTTAAAACCGTTGCATTGATGTTAAATATACTAAAACCTTACCGAAGAATTCGTTTGCAGTAAAGAATATGAATTTTGTACATAATACCAAAATGTGATTTTATTGTCAGGTAGATATACTTACAACATTTTCCCTAGCGTTTTCATGAGATAGCCTCTCTCTATTAAGAACAATGAAAACATTGTCGGGTTTCTTCGTGACGCCTTCTAAGTCCCTTCCCATATTGTGATTGTGATTGTATCAGGACTCTTTTCCATTACAAGCTTCCTAGATTGACCCATTAGAGTTGTCCATAACAACATTTTAGTACATACGTCACCTTTTAAAATCTGCTACAAGAATTCTATTTTCCTCCTTGCTTCAGTTTGCCAGTCCTTATTTGCCATGATTATTTTCACATGAAAGCTACACAACACCCTATGTAAAGAAAATGCGACATAGGCAGGTTTTCCGGAATACGAGGGAGTTTTCGTCATGGCGGCATACTTGCCCAACAGTCCTCTTTATCAACGTAATTCCCTTTTCAAGACAGCTAGCTTTGTAATCCTACCGTCTTTCAAGTCATGGACAGTCGCACCTCCTCAACAACATCTAAGGGCTTTCCTTTTTTAATAATGACGTATTTCTTTTATAATTGACGATGATATTTTTATATGGAATCCTAATGGAAAAACTATAGTCTTTGCTGCAAGATGTGAACTCGTAGAGGAAACGTCAAATATTACTGCATTGGGAGATTATAGTGTCTAGTTTGATGCCTTTGTGTGAGATCGAACATGTCTGTGGATTACTACTTTGGTCCGAATACAGTACTACGTGGGCTGAGGGATGGAACTTGTGTTAATTAAGATATATTGGTCTATTAGATAAGAGACTGCTGTAAGAGTATAATGACGTCATAGAAATAAAAGCCGTTTAAAGTCACCAGAAGATAGATTGTAGGATAAAAAATATGGTGTTGTGTGCTGCTCATAAGCTATACAATAACAATTTGGAATGTAATATGCTGGACACTTTCTCCAGGTACTGTGAGGCATAACATATTGATAAAGCAAATATGTATCCTCAACTTGAGTGCTACTGATTGCAACTTAACTGCCACTTTTGCCTGACGAGCAAGAGTTAACGAATGGTACAAGGAAGTATGCACTGATTTTTGACTGGCTCTATTGCAAAAGAGACTTATGTATGATACAACCTACGGTAATACTTATAGATCTCTGCAGAAAACCGTCATGACTTTAAGTATGTGGCATAAGAGACGTGCTTGTAAATTATAGTATCTAAACATGATCGTGCGTTTTTCTCGAGAAAATTGAAATATAGGTTCATGTCACTGCGAAGAACGGAAGAAGATGCAGCAAACAGAGAGACCTTGAATGGATAAGTATCCATAGAAGAAGAAGATGAAGAAGAAGAAGAAGAAGAAGAAGAAGAAGAAGGTTCATGTCACTGCAAAGAAGGGAAGAAAATGAGAAAACAGAGAGACCTGGAATGGATACGTATCCATACGTATAAATGGCAAAAGCTTGTAGAAGAAGAAGATAAAGATGAAGAAGAAGAGGAAGGAGAAGACGAAGAAAGTTCACGTTATTGCGCTTAAAAATGGATCGATTCACCGTGTCTGTAAAACCTTTTTCTTATTTGTGTATGTTGAATGTTGAACACAAATAAAGTCAGCAACTGCTCAATTCTGTCTTAGGCATAATATTAGAGGTTATAACCGCAGAACACTTTAAGTAGTTTCTTGCAGTCTTTGGTGATCGATGGGTTTCATATTTGACGTGATAACTCGTTGTAATGACATGTTAACATGTGCCGAAAGATGAAGACTATAGATGTTGCCTTTTCATCTGTTTATTACAGCATTAGTGACGAGTAATCGCAACCCGTTCACGTAGATGCGACCGGTAGGTAACATGTAACTTCAGTACAGTATCTACAAAGGGGGTGTGATGGACGCCGTCACTGTTCCTCTTAAAATTTTTGTTCCGTATAAACTCACTGAGTAATTTTTATTCATAAATCTTCCGTCGCTGTTCCGTCGCTATTCAGCATTAAAGATATAATGAAAAATTATAGCCTGCTTTGATACAAAATGGATCCTTGCATCTCAGAAGTACAGCCAGTTCCAAGTGAAGGTCTAGCGTGGAAGCGCTGATATTCTGGTATAAAGACGGCTGGATATTAGCTTCCTCTGTCTGTAATTGATTACAGAGCACAGTGCTACTAACCTTGCAATAATTGTGGTAATTTGGTAGCATTCGATTACTACAGCCTATGTAATGGCTCATAGCAAGTGACAATCAGTATTCATCCCCATCAAGGTAGTAAAAGGCATTTAAGAAATTGCGTCAAGCATCAAGAAGCATCAAGAAGCATCAAGAAGCATCAAGAAGCATCAAGAAGCACCAAGAAGCATCAAGAAGCATCAAGAAGCACCAAGAAGCATCAAGAAGCATCAAGAAGCATCAAGAAGCATCAAGAAGCATCAAGAAGCACCAAGAAGCATCAAGAAGCATCAAGAAGCATTGAAAAGAACACTAGAGATATAGAAAATATGTCACCACCGGGGATCGAACCCGTGACCCACGCTTTCGCGGCGTGCTATCTACCAATTGAGCTAGGTGACCTCCGATGTTAAGATATAATAGTTTTGCTCATCGGCGTTATTTTTTCAGCCGGCATTTCCTTTTCGATCTTTGCATTTGAGGTCACCTCGGTTTGCAACTTTATACCCGGGGTATCCAGGTTTTTTACATATTTGACCAGTTTTGCTAATGATCGGTGGAATGCAGACTTCAATTTTTTTCAAAATAGTCTTTGCTTCTGGTACAAAGCAAGAATATTGCACGAAATATCGAAAACAAGTTTTTAAAAGCTTTTTTGTCTGACAATCCTCAGAGTACAACCGTCAGAATGAATGTCAAAGGTTTTCTTGTTTTTATGTGGACTGACTAAATCGTTTATTTGACAAACATCAACTTCTCAAAGGAACAACTACCTCGGGTTTCCAAGACAAAAAACTAAGCAATGTGACTCTGCCATAGGGCAGCACTTGCTTGAGAACCCTGACTGTGCCAAAGTGTACATGGATGATTCCTTCCGTTTCATAGGAAAGGCCAGGTCTGCATTTCATTTGGCCATTCTGGAGTCAGTCCACATAAAAGCAAGAAAACCTTTGCTATGCGGACAGAAAGAGTTCGTTTCTTTACTAGGTCTGTTCAATTAATCTTTTTGTAGTGGACACTGATCAGACCAAAACTCAAGCAATTCAGGCATTCCAAATTCTGATTGGCTCTTTCAAAATACAATCATTCTGGCGATAGTACTCTGAGGAGTGTCAGTACAGTACACAATGTTTTCGCTATTTCGTGCAATATATAGCTACAAATTTGTACACGAATAGTCTTCCTATACATTCATTTGGTGCAACTCAGTCTTTTCAATTTCCCCTGTGAATAACTCATTATGGAATTTTTTTACTGCCTAAAGAACTTATAGAACTTTTGGTAATGGTTTAAATCAAAACATTGAAAAGCCATAATTCGTTGTGCCGTCTCATGAGAAAAATGAAACGAGAAAAAACTTCAAGAATAACAAAGCAAAGTGGAAAAGTCAGACAGTGTTGAACACAGAGTGCGAAAGACTAAATTAAGAAATGCATAACAAATAATGAAATAAAACAAAATGGAAAGGCAAAACATAATGTCAATATGATAAGTAAGTACGTCAGAGTAGTAATAAATACACCAAAAGGCAAGAATAAAAATAAGATACAAGCAATAGTCGAGCTAATGAAGACTGTAAACAATAAAATTTATTGAAAATTACGTAATGACCAGGATAACAAGAACGAAGAAATAAGAACAAAATTTTAAAAGGAATGTTACAAAAGGAAGCTAATGTTAAACGAAAAAATTACGAACAGTAATATTGACGGTTTTTGGAGAGTCGGCAGCTACAAAGCCTCCAGGCTGTCAGCTCATGCAAATATAGGTTTGGGAACCTTAAAGAACACTTTGAAAGACATTATGCTTCAAAAGTTATGATGGTACAGGCAGGATGAAAGAAAGGAAATGACTATTTCTTTTATTTAATCTCCAGAATACCTTACAGTTTAACAAATCCTTGCAAAACAGCTTATTTACTGGAACTGATAATATATATGGAAAACAACTGGAATTCTGTGTCTCACCAGCACAATGAAGACGCACATTAAGGATATTAGCAATAATACTATCATGGAGCAGGAGGGGAACATTTAAAAATCTTGGAAGGCAGTGCTCGATTTCTTGACAGTTTCAAAATGGTAACCACTAAGAAAACAATATCATTGCTGTGATATGAATCTCGATATCAAAACACTCAAGATGTGGCATAGTAAGGTAGAAGCCATCAACTAAAAGTGACGATATGCAGCTAAGCGAAATCGACGAAAACGTTAAGGGAAAATACAAAATGTATAACCGTGGTGTATGACAGGCACAATTCTTAACTTTGATATTTAGGAGAAGTAAGTAGGGAAGAGATGTTATCTATTCGCATGCCCTTCACGGTCTAGATTCTTATTTAACCATCGATTCTGTTTGTTCCTGGGAGCGGTCCGTCATAACTAAGTATGCACAGCTATTGTAAGTGTAATATTCCTCATACTCTACAATTATTTGTATCTAAATGAGTTCGGGTTTATTACGATGACCACGAGATCGGTGAGACAACTGTTCTAAACTATTTTTCTCTTGGCTCAAAATTCAGGAGTTTTGGCTGTTCTGAAATCTGATTGGTCAGTAACCCACTCAATCGATGGGGGCCCAAGGAAAAAGTGGAAGTGACTTTGATCGCTTTTTCTGAACGAATTTGATCGAAAGATCGAGGGCAGATCGAGGGGGATTTCACGATAACGAGAGTGCGAATGTGCGAAGCGGTCGATGTCGATCGAATCGAGGGGTGATCGAGGAAGTGAAAAGTGCCCTTTAGGCTAAGAAATGAGCGACGAAGGAAAAGCTGAGCGCGCGAAGCTTGTCGGGTTGCATGTGCCCCTTTAATAACACGAGTTGAGTCGTATACTGAATTCGAGCCTAAAACACCCAAGTCTATGTTCAAATTTGACCAGCAACTTCATTGTTTTATATTTTGTAGAGACTTGTCGAGCCCATTTGGACACTCCCCGATCTCAGACATCTATATAAATGTATCTTAATAATATATTAACACGCTCTAAAAACTAGAGCCTGCGCATGCTGAATATTCCGATTCCAATATACATTATCAGGCCTGATAATAACATAACATGAAGACCTGGGAAGAAGTTTAATGTCTAAAAAGGAGAAGAAAACAGCAATCGAGCCCGTTTGTATACCCGATACTTGACGTGGCTCGACAATGTTGTACAAAGTCAAGCGAGGTCTGGTGAAAAGTCTAGCCCGTTTGTACAGGGGTTAAGAAACGAATGAGCCACCAAAACATTTACCCGTCACAGAACGGGTTATATGTATGTAACATGTACATTATAGATTTTCCACTACAAAATATTCCATGGCTGTCACACCCTGGTTGAGAAAGAGGGTTACGGATTTGTATCTGAAGGCTCTACACAAGGCCTATTTAGTCGGCGGCCAGGGTGCAGTACGTGGCACAGATCCACAAACCAAGTAACCCAGCTCTTATTGCAAACAGAAAAGTGGATAAAAAGACATTCCGAGGTCCCGATTTCAATGTTCCTTTGTTTAGTGTTGTATTTGTGAAGGTAAAGTAACGTTAATGCTTATCATTGAATATGTACTTATATTGGTTTGAAGTTTGGCGTTAAATTCTCCTTATCAACCACCAAAAATGTCTGGCCCGACTTAAGGTCTCAGTTTTTCAATCTGGCCCAACTTAAAAAGTGCTACTCCCAAACTTCCCAGAAGGAAGGCGCTTTTGATCATGCACGGCCGGTTGAAAGAGGTGTTTTTTAAAGACATATTTACCTTAGCCTATGAAGTTATAGACTGATCTCTGAAATTGAAGAGTCAAATGAAATAAAATTTAACAAGTGCAACAAATCTTTAGGTCAACAAGAAGCAGAAACGGAAAGCAGAGAAGAATAGTAGTAAGGCAAAGAAAACTTACGAAGGGGGGGGGGGGGGCAGCAATGAGAGTATATACAACCAGAAGTAAAATAGAAGACAGGGGAAAAGTTAGTAGCAAACAAAGTGCCGCTTGTACCAACTCATAACAATAGAACCTCGGTTGTCGACTAATTGAGAGTCCTAGAGTGAAACTCGCTGGCAATGATCACTCGAACAGCTCTAGAAATACCCATTACACCCTCCAAAAGAATGAACCGTGTATCACCAAGAAAATGAAAACAAACAAAGGAAAAGAAGCAATCCATCCCACGGAAAACAAGACGTATAAGAACATCAACGTTTAGTGACTCGTTTAGATGATTTGAAATTCAATTGCGAAGAAAATAAAAACCAACAATCATTAAGTCAAGAAAACGCAGAGAAAAAGATGACAAAGTACCGTAAGCGATCATCAATGCTCAAAAATAACGAAGACGAACAGGTCTTAGATAATATATATATATAAGATAATAATAGATAAGCTCCAAAAGATAACGTCATTAGCATCCGTAGTAATTTTACTAACAGTACTGATGATTATTAGCAAATAGGAGAAACCGTCTTTACATTGGAAAAGAAGAGACAAGAGTAGAGAAACTGCCAATAACATTTTATGTAACTCCAGTGATGATAGCAATGATAAACCAACAACAGGCAAATCTGGAATCAAAGCAAAGAACAACAAAAGGATTCGTAAGATCTTCTTGCTTTGAAAGAAAAATGCAAGCAGGAAAAGTTTAGAAAATGAACATCAGGCGGTGATGTCGTCAGTATTTACGGCCTGTCACTTCTAGCCATGACATTTCACTTGATTTAGAGAAGAATTCTATTAAGGAGAGGAAGAAGAAGTTTTCTTTACCATGGAAAAGTAGGGGCAAGATCACAAAACCAGCAAATGATGTCTTATCTAACTCTAGCGATGACAGCAACAGTAACCTACAAACGACAAATTTAGAGTCAGAGAGCAAGCAACCCAAAAAGCATGGGAAAATATCTTTTTCATGGAGGAAACCTTAAAATCAAGAAAGAAAAAGAGCACTGGGATATTGATTTTGGTGATGGAAGAAATAAGACTGACAATAGAAGTTCTATTAATAGAAATGAAGTGTCCCAAAGTAGAAACACAGAAATGAGGAGAAGAGCTAGCGCAAGTTCGATGTGTTTAAAGGGAAGTAAATTTATTATAAAGAAATCATCTCTTGAAAAGTTTTACTCAGCTTCTGGATCAAGCCTAGAATGATCTTCGAATCACTTCAACAGTAACCAAAACGTATCCCCATTATCTGATACATCCCAAACTTTAATGTTAGAACCCTCTATTCAGATGAGGAAAGATTATGAATGATAACAGGAAGATCAAAGAAGGTCTGTTTTGGAAAATATGACAATATTGTAATATCAAATCAATGGAAATAAATGCAAAAGGGGAGACTAAACGAAATTTGCTTCACTTTGGAAGAAAAGCATATCTTGTAGTGAGGATGAAAATGGAACTGACGTTTGCAAAATCAAGCTCTGCTAAAAGGAGCAATGAAAAAAATAACGACACGAAAGAAGCTGAATCCCTCACAACAGATATAAAAATTGACCAGACCTCTTCGGTTGTAGAGGAGGAGCTTGTTAAACATCAAAGTATCGTTTATGTAACATTGAAGGAATGTTACTGGAACCTAACCACAGCATCACTTGCAGCACTGTTTACTGCATTTGCTGTGTCTTTGTATTTTAATTTTTTCACGGCTTATTCCACCATCCTTACACCATCATCATCATCATTATCATCATCATCATCATCATCATCATCATCACCATCTTAACTTTTTTAAAATTTGCATTTATAGTTTGTGGCACTTGATGACCACAATTGTCTACAACTTTTCCTGAGCATCCTCCTGTACCTTTCTCTTCTTCGACTCATACAAGATTCTTTTTCCCATCTTTTGCTTCACCGACAGGATGATTACTAGCAATATCTCCACAGCATCACTTCCAGCATTATTTACTGCATTTTCTTTGTTATGCTCAAGTATATGGAAATGTATCATTTTTGCTGATGATACCTGTTGGAAAAAAAATAATTAGTAATAATGGTTCTGGAATCAATGACAAATAATTGCTTGATAGTAACGCTACAGTAAGAAAAAATTAAAGAATAGCACATGTCGCTCGTGATACATTTTCTGTAAAGGAAACTAAAAGAAACTTCATGTACTTGGATTTTGTGGTGCCTAATTTGACGCATTAATTAATGTAGTTGTATCTGTAATTTACATAGAAGGTATCTCAGTATTAAATATTAAAAATTTTAAAAACAATGGGGCGAGTAATATTAAAAAATAACTGTTTAGATTTTAAATACGGACAATGAAGGCTCAGTTTTTCTCATCAAATGTACTAACTGTTGTTTTCCATAGACTTAATAAATCTCAATAAAGCATCTATCTATGCCACGCTGGGGATAATTGAGCAAGGAGATTTGATGATAAAAGATAACTGAGAATAGAAATATTCTAACCATAAGAACATAGGACTAGGCTTGGTGTTGATTATAAGCTAGTTCCTTAAATTTATGATATCGCATGAGCTGTTAGGTTTATGTCATTTAATTTCTATACCATAGAACGACCTTACATGAACGTTTACAACTCATAATTTTGATGATCCTAAGATGATGGTGATGATAATAATAATGATTAAACAATGACAACGATGATGACAATGACGATGATGATGACAATGACGATGCTGCTGCTGCTGCTGCTGATGGTGATGGTGATGTTGATGGTGATGGTGATGGTGATGGTGATGGTGATGATATAATGATGATGATGATGATGATGATGATGTTGATGATGATTAAATGATACTAAGATGATGATAATGATGCTGATGATAATGTTATCATGATGGTAGTATCATGGTAATGTAATGATCTATGCAAACGAGTTCTTAGTAATACTTATAAGTCATTCTAACAAACTAAACTTCTATGTTCAAGTTTGTAGTCGTTTTGGTAGAAAATGATGCAAGCCTTAGAATACGGAACAAAATTTTCAAAGATTTAACGTTATGATCTTTTTTAGATAAAAAGGGGCAATTTGAAGCAGTAAATATTCATAGATTTCCTACCTTTACGGTGATAAAGCAATGGCCCATTGGAGCGCAATTGTCTTGTTGTATTCATTACTTCATTCGTTATTCCTGTTACCATTGCAAATTCCTTTTCTCGTCTGTGGAAAGAAAATGCTAATTTATTTGCCTTGATTAGTTAACTTAAGTTTAAAAAGCTAACCCTCAATATCTTGTTATAAGGTTCCCAAGTTTTGTGAATGCTAAATTTCGTTGTACGATTAGACATGAAAGTACGAGTTTTAAACACCGTTTTATGTTAAATACAACACTTTCTGGAACAAACAGCACCTTGGATGATATGTGCAAAAGCATTTACTGTCTTCCGAGTTTTCTTTCCTTTACATTTATGAATATCGTCACCTGTCTTCTGCATACTTATTATTCCCTAACTATAGTAATGTCGTCTGGTCCGATGCCGGATGCCGAGTTGTAAATGGCGATAGCAACAAAACTACATTTAGCTGCAATCATTTGACTAATTTTGCAATAATCATCGTCGGAGACAAAAAGGTAGGGTAATTAATAAATACATCATAGACATTGATTCAATATTGGAATAAACATTTTTAAAAGAAGTGTATGCTAAAAAAGTCAATCAAAGATTTTAGTGATTGGGTGTCATAGGTCACAATTTTGAATTTAAACTTAGTGTAGATGAAATACACTTTGCGCATAATATTAACAAAAGAAATTGATTTTATCATTTTATATGTAACTAATTAATTATATGATCATGCATTCCAATGAGGAGATATCAACTTCCCTTCATTTTACTCACTTTTACACTTGTATTTAGTAAGAGAGATGTTGGGAATTCTTGTTCATTAAAATGGTATTTTAGGGTTATAGACATATTGCAGGTGGGTTATATAACTGTTATAGATGGATTATACAAGTGTTATAGATGGATTATACAAGTATTATACAGGTAGATTATACAAGTGCTACAGGTAGATTATACAAGTGCTACAGGTAGATTATACAACTGTCATAAGTAGATTATACAAGTGCTAAAGGAGGGTTTTACAAAATCAGCATAGGCCACGCTACGATAGAAAAGTGTATCATAGATATAGTTTAAACAGTATCAATAAGCTAACGGTACAAAGCAAATAACCTAAACAATGATTAAAAAATGCTGGGTCTTAAAGTTAGACTTTAAGTCGGACTAATGACAACAACAAATTTCCAATTTTAAGGAAAAAATTTTTAGCGGCAAAAAGGCCAACCTGCTCTATGAACCTTGTCTAATCATTTGCCATGGTCGTTTAAATTCTGTTTTGACGTACCATTATCTACGTATTTATCAGATTGCAAGTGCGACAGACTCACAAGTGGCAAGACTTCAGACTTTGTCAATCATCGGATCATCCATCTCATGTTCAGGTTCACTTCTAACGGCGTTCATGCACTCATTTCTAAGGTAACAATTCTCCTTTGTGATGCCAATTTTTCTTCCTTTATTATTTTTGGTAGTTTACAACTAAGGATGACTTAACGTTGGTTTCTTAATTCATTTAACTAAAATGGGTTTAATCTTTAAAAAATTTCTGTAAGATTTCAAGCCAATGTTGAACAGCAACGCATCTTGCTCAGACGCTTACATAAGTGCTATTTTTTTCAAAAACTTGCTAACGAACAATACATATAGAAATTTTCAGGATGTCTTCTATTTCGCAAGGAACCAGAAGATGTCGCAGAAATCATTAAGGAGGATAAGAACTCCCACAGTAGCATGCATTTTGGCCACGAATGCGTTGGTCACGATTGCTTTGGCTACGAATGCGTTGGCTACGAATGTGTTGGTCACGATTGCTTTGGCTACGAATGCGTTGGCTACGAATGTGTTGGTCACGATTGCTTTAGCTACGAATGCGTTGGCTACGAACGCGTTGGCCACGGGTACGTTGGCCGCGAATGCGCTAGCCACAATTGCGACGGCCACGAATTTGTAATGCACATTTTCTATTTATGTAGTATCCTTTTAAGACTGCTCATTTCAAGTTCTCTCTTATTGATGATACGGGCAATACAATTCAAGGAAAATGTTGATGACACTTCTAGTCCTGCGAGAATGTCATTGTTTGCCCGTATCACACAGTGTTTTCATGGGCCACGGACTAACGATCACTGCCCGTAGTTCGCAATTCAAAGCGCGTACAGTGCATAAAATAATGGTACATTGTGTCACATGAATGTAATATCAAAACATATACCTCATCATCTGGAGTTCCATGTGATCTCTTTCCCTAAAGTAAAAGAAGACCAAAGATGATTAACAGGATTGTACAAGCACTTTTCGATCTGTACTAATTGGCTTGGACAGAAAAGGGCCTCAACAGCCAAGGGTCATGTATAAGCAGCAAAACGTCATGTATCAGCTGCCAAATGTCATGTATCAGCAGCCATATGTCGTCTATTTGCAGCAAAATGTCGTCTACCAGCCAAAAGTCATATATTAACTGCCAAATGTCATGTACCAGCAGCAAAATGTCATGTATCAGCAGCCAAAGCACGTGTATCAACGGCCAAAGGTCACGTATCAGCAGCAAAATGTCATGTATCAGCAGCCAAAGCTCGTGTATCAACAGCCAAAGGTCACGTATCAGCAGTCAAATATCATGTATCTGCACCCAAAGGTTATGTATCAGCAGCAAAATGTCATGTATCAGCACCCAAAACTCATGTATCAACAGCAAAAGATCACGTATCAGCTGCCAAATGCCATGTATCAGCTGCCAAAGGTCGTGTATTGACAGCCAAAAATCACATATCAGCAGTCAAGTGTCATGTATCTGCACCCAAAGGTTATGTATCAGTAGCAAAATGTCATGTATCAGCAGCCAAAGGTCGTGTATCAACAGCCAAAGGTCACATGTAAGCAGTCAAATGCCATGTATCTGCACCCGAAAGTCACGTATCACCAGCCAAATGTCATATATCTGCAGCCAAAGGTGGTGTATCATTAGCCAAAGGTCATGTATCAGCAGCCAAATGTCATGTATCTGCACCCAAAGGTCACGTATCAGCAGCTAAATGTCATATATCAGCAGCCAAAGGTGGTGTATCATTAGCCAAAGGTCATGTATCAGCAGTCAAATGTCATGTATCTGCACCCAAAGGTCACGTATCAGCAGCCAAATGTCATATATCAGCAGCCAAAGGTGGTGTATCATTAGCTAAAGGTCATGTATCAGCAGCCAAATGAGCAGCAAAAGGTTGGACACCACCATTCTAAATGAATAACCAAAATCATAAAGTTCAACAGAATAAACTTACTGGTACAAACTCTGTTGCATTGATCCAACTATCTTTTAAAACAAGACTTTCTCCTTGACCTTGCTCTGTTGGAGAATTCTTGTGTAATGGTGTCATCTATAATTAGAGAGAAAACATAACATCAAAAGGAAATTAAGGCAAGAAAGCTGATTTGGTAATGTGTGCACCTACCAAATTATGGCAGAGGAGCGAGTGAAGTAACATTTTGACCTTTCTTGCAAATGTGCAAAGGTTACCAAATCACGTGGAACATCTCAATAATAACCAATTACATACTGTTGCTGAAATTGGTTAAGCTTCTTACATGTTTCCATGGATAACAATTGTTTTTCTGAAAAAGAATGAGGTGGGTGTGACTACACCCCCTCATCCCCTAAATGTCTGTCACTGTGTGTAGCTATGAGATTTTACTCTAATCTCTTCTACGTGTTTCATGCAATCAGGCATCTGCCTTAATTTGCAACTCGAAGTACTTTAGTATTGAAGGCCCAGACTATTGCTTGTCTCTAATTTTGAATCTATGCATTTTTTGAGCAACCCCTCTTGGGAAACTTTGCTATCCAAAACCCCTTTTGTTGTAACAGTCAAGTTTCGCAATTGCTCCACAGGCCTCTTTTTGAATTCCCCAACAAATTTAGAAATTTCTTAGCGTTGAAGCAATCGGGGTGTTAAGTCTCTAAATAGGATATAAATTGTATACTGTTGCTTAAATACAGGAGATATTATAAAATTAACAATAAGTAAAAAATGTAAGATTATCTAATCCCATGATCTTTACAAGTAAAAATTTAGTGAACGGGAAGCTTATCATTTCAATGATAACAAAATCTTGCATTATTTTGGTACTCGCATTCAGGGTGTTGATATATTTTCATTAACCTCTGTTTTAATACGCTATACTTCCCTCCACCAAAAATAGTTAGAATGATTAAAGCTGTAATGAATTGTCCCCTAAAAATTCTTAAATAGCCTAATACCTGTAATCTTGCTTTCACATTTTACTTACGGACCTGCCGGACCTGCACGTATTTCCCCTAACACCGGACTAGCAAGAAAGGTATCGAGTGTCAAAGGAAGATGTAAAGTAAAGTGCCTTTCCCAGGAACATAACATCATAGTGTTGGACAGGGTGCGAACCCACGACCATCGGATGTTGAGTCCAACGCTCTAACCACTCTGTCCCCCTCTGCAGCCCCTCTGCGACTGCTCCAGCGTATAAATCAACAAGCGACTTTCAATCATTTAAAGATTAAAAATTCAGCTATGATGTAAAATCTTCATGGTAATCGGGAGAGGGAATAATGGTCTACCTACAAACAAAATAGTTTAAAGTAAATAATGAATGATTACCTGACTTTACAAACTAGATTTTGAAATGTTGGAATTAAAAATATCAGCTAACAGTCTGTGCATTAATAGTATGAATTTTTATTAGCAAGTTTAATTCGTAAAAAAATTACCAGCGACAGTGGGACGTTGGCAAAATGTAAATAACAATTCTTGCTTCAGCTGAGCAATAAAATAGTCTATCAGGCCAGATAGGGTTCCTTTAAAACTTTTGTTCAAACTTGTTGTGTTGTCGTTATAAGACATCTTCCGAAAAGCTCCGTACAAGACAATTAAAGCAGGAGAAGACTTTATATAGTATCGTAGAATTCCCTCAGCTCGAGAAACAAAGGCCACTTGGCCAACCATTTATTGCAATTTGACCGTTTGTATCTAAAATCTTATCTGATAAAAGTTGTATAAATAGGAGTTACATACTCACATGTTACGAGGCTTGTGGCCTCGGGATAAAAGATATGCTTGCGTCCCAGGGGCGCTAAAAGCTATTTTGTGGGATTCTTGGGCTGCCCAAAAAGAAAGTTAGTAAATTGATATCAGGAGTTTGCGTCCTTGTTTTATACCCACGTCTAGTTAGGTAACTGGTAAATAACCGTAACCTGCGAGATACTGTAGTAAGATAGCTAACCTGTAAGTTTGAGTAAGTTAGCTGCGTTGCAAATCAAGACAGGTTAGATGCTCACACTAATTTTGCCTATCCTTAGACTACACAGCCTATGTCCTTTCCATTGTTAAGATACCCCTGGGGACAAAAATTCAGTACCCTAGGGTCACAGGTTGCCGAAAAAATGTGTACAAGCAAACACACACACACACACACGCGCGCGCGCGCTTCATTTTACTAATATAGATTGTTGTACAATCGGAATGAATATTGAAATGATTTCAACATATTCTACATTGAATACTTGAGAAAAAACCCAATCCTACACACATAAGCAAGAAACACACATTTCTTTAACCTATAAAATTCATGCCTACATATACATATTGCCAGTAAGTGACCTTAATTCCTCAGAAAACATGTAGGTATGAATTTGATTGTTGATAAGGTCTTATAAAGCTATTTATCTGTGTAAACGTCAGACTATTATCATAATACAGATTTCTGCTATGTGAGTGTTCTATATGTTATCCATTACTTCTTAATTTGAAGGTTTTCTGCTTTAAATTAAATCTATGGTTTGCAAGTGATGCTAAGGCTCCCTTTCACAATTGCCTTATGTAAGCAGTTGATCTGCTATCAATCTGAGATGTTGTACACATTTATCATAAGCTTATGAGACTTAGAAGACTCTGAAAACCGTTTCCAGTGTCTAACTCTGAATGACTGAAAGTATATACTGCTTAATGTAGACAGCAATGCCGCTTTATGAATTTGCTTCAGAAACTTCTGATTTAGCAACTTCTGAATGAACCTTCTTTGTACTTATTCATTCTTGTGATTTTTCACTACTTATATTTCACATAGAAAGAGGGCGCTGATGAAGAAGGAGAGAAAGACGAAAACGAGGGATCCGAAGATCCAAAAGCTTGTGAGTAGTATCATTACAACTTGTTTTGTTCGTTTATGTTTCTTGTTTCTTTAATGATAAAGTCGTTTATAATAACATAGAACTTGGGCCCTCAAAAAGTCTTAAAAAGTCTGGTACTTAATTTTTGTCAGCTAAGAAAGTGTGCAATGACTTCTTTTTTAATTTCTCTTGAAGAAATAACACCATTTTAGTTTACTGACATATTGACACATTCCCATCCCTTTTGTAAGGGCAGGCGTGATTTAGTAAGAGAGCTTTTATAAAATTCGGCAAGTTTGGGTCTGAAAATTCACCGTATCACTCCTATTACGCCCAGATGCATTTTTATTTCCAAGCTTTTCCTGCTTGTCCACAACTTTGTACAAAGCATTATGAAGTTTGAATACTGAAATCCAGGAATGGTTAATGACGTTTGAGTTGTGAGGCCATTCCTAGCCTTCTAAGAAAAATATTGATATATACCACTTTAAGAAGGTAATGAGATCTTGTTATATTTTACTATCTGATAGTATCTATATCTATGATTTAGTTTTCAGCAAGCTGAGGCTCATTATGCCTTTAAGAGAGTGACCTTATATAGGTGCTATGTTTAAATTAGAAATAGTTACTGTATGATGAAAAGGTTCTTAAAATGTATGTAAAAGAATAAAATAAGTGCATTACTACATTTTCTCCTATAATCAACTTTGAAGAGGGGCAACACTTGTGTGTTGACCAAAGAAATGTGATTTACTATACCGTAAATGACCGCTTATTTAAAAACAAAACTTTTTGGGTGGGAGCTTATTCGGGCTGGGTGCTTATTCGGACCTGGGCGCTTATTAAGGAAAGGAAAAACAGATAACTTAACATACATGATCTTCCTATGGACTTGATTGAAAGATAACGCTCAATCAATTAATCAATCAATACGTCTTCATCATCCTCCGTATCATCATCTAAAAGTACTCTGAAGCTGCTGCATCCACATCTTTGTTGTCCAGACCTGGGCGCTTATTAGGATCTGGGCGCTTGTGAGAAACATTTTCCCAAACTGGGTACTTTATCTCATAGAAAACAGTACTTTCTTAGTTAGTACTTACTTTACAATGAAGTATTATCAACCCGTATCTTTTTTTCAGTTTGCTAGCATTTCATGTTTGTCGGAGGGAAATGACAACTAGGGATACATGTCCAACTGCGCTAGTTTAAACCACTTACTTTTAAATTCAAAGACGAATATCAGGGGAGAAAGTACAGTGAAGACGGGCACCTGATAAAACCGCAGTGCTTTACCTAAGATCTTTGAAAAACGTTAATTAATGTCGTTCAGACATTAAATTGCCAATAAAATGTTAATTAATGTTCATCAAAATGCATTTTTAGTCATAAAAAACGTTATTTATATCAACGTTATTAAAAGCCGCGTTAATTCGTGTACACGTGTATTAAAGTATTTTGGAACGATCTTTCCTCATCATTATCTTTAAATACGTTTAGGCTCTCAAAATATTTTAATCTCTTGTTTTAAATAGAGCAATAGATATGAATGACTCAATTGAGAACAATTCGCTTGGTAGAGACCATTTTCTAGCGATTTGTGACCCAGTTCAACGTAGTTGTATTTTAGCTAACAGCGCAGCAACAACTTTTGTTCAAAGTTAGCGAGCAATGTTCCTGGAGCCATGGCAATTGTAAGCAGAGATTTTAAGGATTTAAACTTATGTTGCCAGCTGCCTCTTAATTGCTCGTGTTCAAGTACCTTTTTCTCCCCATTCAAATTCACATAAATAAAGTGGACACAGTCTTGACTCTATGGTTTCAGCAGATGATGTGCAGACCCCCTAGTGAAATGTAAACAATTGAAAACCAGTGTGAGGTCCAGCCTCTATTTGAACACTGTAGGGAGGGCTATGCATATGCAAAAAGCTGAAGTCTGTTTAAGGACAGCTGCAGAGAGAAACTAATTCAAAGTTTTAATGCAGTGAACTGCACACGGTTAATATTTCCTGTTTTAAAGTTATGCTGTGTAGGACACAAGAAAATATCAATGGTTTGTTTCTAGTAAACTTATTCTTATATCGTCAAAATGATAACCTCTATGTAACATCAATTTCTACCTCTGATTGTAGAGTCTGATGGTCTCGACCCTTGCTTCGTATGTGTCCCTAAAATGAATTCTGTCGATATCCTTACAATGATGGATATCTACTTGGTCGGTGTTTCGATGAGAGTATCTCTAGGTTTTCCGAATACCTCTTAGTAGAGTTAACCATTCTCGCTTTTCGACACATAATTAACTTCATCGTAGTTCGCCGACAATGATGTTCTTTCAAAAATATGCAGAGAGTTTTGTACTCCCTGATAAGAGTGGTGTGAGACAAGTTTCCATGGCTGCTTCTATCATATTTAACTGAATTATTCATGCTGTGATTACAGCATACTGGAAGATACTACAGCATACTGTAAGATACTACAACATACTGGAAGATACTACAAGTGTGGAGCGACGAATGCTGTCTGGATGCCGTATAGTATGTAGATATTAACACCCTCATATAAAACACCAGAGTCACGTTGGCACACTTTTAAAGTATATAACTAAAATGTCTAAGCCGTAAACTAAGAGTTCGCTGGCCATGATTACTCCTATTCACATCTCAGATAACTACCTACTACTACCTAGCCTACGTCCTACTTCCATCTACCTTAATGTCACTAACCAACTAATATCAACCTACCTATAACTATCTCTACAATACCGTTCTTTCCTGTCATTACCTACTGTTTGCCTACCTACTACACGCTATCTATCTATCTCTCCCAGGTATCTGCCTGTCTCTACCTACTCTCTACCTATTTCTTCCTACTGTCTACCTACTCTCTACCTATTTCTTCCTACTGTCTACCTACTCTCGTTTGTGAAAAGGCAACGGTTAGAATATATTTTCTTCAAACTTCATTGCTATGTATTCACTCAGTAAATTTGCAGTTAAATATGCTTTAAAGGATATAAAGTTCTCGCCGTTTTCACCCGGTTAATATAGATATAGATAGATATTTAAAGTAGTGGGTAACAACAGTAACAACAAGAACAACAAGAACGATGGCGGCGATAACTTCAGACGCAATTAACAGTAAAGATTATGTCTTAACTTAATGATAATTTAGATTTTATGGGCTTGTCCAATGCTTGTTAATTCATGATGATGTTCTGCATCATTAATTCAGAGAAACCGGAGCGACTACAATTTAGTTCTTGATGTTCAAAAATTTTCCTTTTTTCCTGTACTGGAGCGACGATTCTGAGACTTGTTTTGACGTCAACAATGAATCAGTGTATACATTTTTCGAAGTTGAGTTCTTAAATAGAATGCGAAATAATACATCTTTAGAAAATCAGAGGGTCCTTCGTGATGTCTGGATAAATGTAAGTCGCTGATACTGGGTAATTTTAGGTCAAGGAATTTCTTTAGAAGCTGAAGATGAGTAATGTTATCGGACGTTCTCATTCTTAGCCATTTGCGGATATATTATGAGACTAGCTTTAATCCAATTCATATCAAACTTGTCAATTGTGGGAAACCATTTCAATTTGCCAAAGACGTAACGTCGAAGAATCTTCATTTATATTTTAACAGTTTGGATGTAATGGAAGTTGGTCAGTCTTCGGTAAAGTAATATTTTCATTCCTTTGAGATTTAATAGTAATAATAATCCTAATAATAATATACACTTCCATCGCATGAGGTTTTATACCAATGTAATTAAGTAGAGTAGTCTCATCTCATAATTAATAGGTAGCAAAATGTAAGTTATTTAAGTCAAGAATAAATATAGCAGCTAATGGAATAGTTATTGATAATATATAGTTAGATAAGCAAACAGATAAATTAAATGTTAAATACAGTGATAAATAAAGATACACGACGACACCAACAAATTAATCCTCTTGATGCAACTTTATTTTCATCTTCAGTTCATCAAAAACAAGGCCAGGTCAGTGCAGACTACTTGGGTCGGGGCTCAGCAGTTTACATACAAGGCAACTGAACATGTCAGCGTTCATCTCTGCCTTACAACCTTTGTAAACTTGCAGTGAAATGATTATCACGATTGTCTTTTTTCAAATCTTGTCATATGAGAAGATCTCCGAATTGGAAAAAGGTCATATCATGGGATACGTCATGTACTAGTTCATTTAAATTGCAAACCCCACTGCGCAAGTATAATTTCCCTTTCCTTGACAGTGGTGAATCCTTTGCTTGTCAAGTGTCTGAATCGGAAATCAATTTGGTCTAGTCACGTTGCTTTGTTGGGGTAAGCACACGTAAATACTGTAGACCATATTGAGTAGGAAAAGGCAAGATGTCTGTTCAGCACCATATCACCAGCACATATGCTATGTGTTTTGGGATAATCGGAGCCTTTCGAATAAGCATTCAGCAGTGGCGGCTCGTGGACAAAATGTATGTGTGTGCAATCATGGGCGTGACCAAGCGTTCGAGCAAGATTCTTGAACGAGCCGTCCATCAACAATTTTATCTTTTTCTATCTGAGTCCAACCTAATCAACAACAATCAATATGGTTTTGACATGGCACGATCACGTAGCATCAGTAGTTAGTAAAGTTTCCCAAAGGATCGGTTTATTAAAGCGTATCAAATATTTTTTGTTGGTTTTAATTGCTACAGATAACATCCATTAAAACCTATGAACTGTTTCATCTTGGACTTTCATGTATTGAACAATTTAAACCTGGTACCAACTCTCTAGGTACCAACATTCCACTTTAATCATATTCTTGAATCCTTATAATCAGTTTGTAGACTATATTAGAAAGGCCCGCATAGCTTTCTCCCTAAACGCAGGGGTCGAAATAAGGCCCCTTCACCTGTCAGTGATAACCGGCTAGAAATATCAGCACCAAAGTAAAATGGCCGGCTCCTATGAAAACTGTATTTGCGAAAAGAATCCTATGTACGAAGAAAACATTGATACCATCGGCATTTCCTTTGCTGGTTTTGGTGCAATTCTGGCGCTGTATTTTATTCATTTGAAAGTGTCTGATCGCTCTTAACTCAGAACGGCCCCCCGGGACCCAGTTCCTTTTTGTTGCGAGCCCAGATCTCAAGACGTAGAAATGACCTGTTCCATCGTAATATCTCATTTAGACCACTGCTTTACAACACAATAATCCTTCATGTTCCTTTGTAACAATGATACCACTCTCATGGCTTACGCTACTAGCAGTTTCCTAAGATACTTTTACATTTTATAGTTGTGTCTGTGATATCTCTTTTTATATTTGTTGAGGTTCTACTGTTCATTAGTCTTGTTAATGTACTACAGCTGTTACTGGTAATATATTGAAGAAATAGCATCACAAATATAAATTTTACCATTTTTATCTACTTTCAGGTCAGAGAGGAGTTGTCACGTGAGACAGGACTGAGTGTTCGAGTAGTGCAAGTATGGTTTCAGAACCAAAGAGCAAAGGTAAATAAAAAGAGGAGGTATTAACCGTTTCTATTCGTATTGTAGTTATTTATCTACCTGCTCCAATGAAAATGTGACTAAGAAACTTGCTCTCTTAGTGCCTCTATCCTAGTTAAATGCAATATTGAAAAATTGATTTTCGATGTGTATTTGATACGAGCTTCTGATTAAAATTGTATCAAGTCTACCCTGAAGTAGATCCTCGCAAATTTAAGTAGCAGGAAACTATAAAATCCCCAGAGAGGAAAGGTTAAAAAGCCGTAATTAGATTTTAGCAGAATTACCATATTTTCAGGCTGGTTGTGAAGAGAAGTCAAGAAAACGAAGTTGCAAAACACTGTTGGTGCGAACAATTTGTATTACTACAAATTTAACACAATAATACAGTCCGCCTTCCAACCATGTTGTGAGTTTAAAATACTTCTGCATAAAATACTAAAATATTAAATCTCGCTTTAAAGTGAGCTTGGAAACTAATTTAGCGGGAAAAGTGACCTAAAAGGTACAAAAGAGACTTTAAACTTTTATATTAATTAGCTGGGGGGGGGGAGGGGGAAGCAATTTGGTAATTTGGGTTATTTCTTATCAACATTTTTGCTTAGGTGTGACTTTATATTGGCATTTAGTAAAAATAAGTTTGCTTCCTGATACTTACTGACTCCTGACATATTTTGATTTTTTTTTCTTGGAAAGGAGGCTTTAAAACAAATATTACATGTAGTATAAGCTATGGAGAATACAATCAACATTAACTGCTAGGACAATAAGATATTTAAACATTGAAAGTGATATACATAGACATGAATTAAACTACTTGATACTAACATATAATCTCCTGAGTGCGATCATGCCAAAGACGAAAATAAATTTTAAATATTAAAAACAAAGTGGAAACTTAAGTGTTAAAAGGGAGGGTATTAGTCAGCAGTTGTTAAATATCTTTACTGGATAGCATATTCATGAAAACACTATACTAGTTCCCGTTTCAAACAATTATATCAATATAATGTAAGGTTAGACAAACGAACATACCTGTCTCCTGCAATTGATAAGGAAGTAACAAATCGGTTCCCTTCTGGTAATAATCCCTTTTGTTTCTTCCCTTAATGATATATGAAAGAATGTAATTGTTGCTGCTAGCAAATAATAATTAACTAGAATTGACTGAAGGTCGGGAATTAATCAATTGCAATGAATTCAACAGATGAACTATTTGTAATCAACAAAAAAGTAATGAAACTTCAAAAACAAAATTACTGGAACACCTGAAGAGTAAACTGGTCGATTGACTACCATTGGGTAATTTTTCATTCACTCTCTGTCCCTCCCGTCCCTCCCTGCTAAATGTATCAATACATTTCAACCGCAAAATACTATGGTTTATATATGAATAGATTCTTGATGAAATATTGACTTTTGCTCCAATCAGATAAAACGAAAATAAAACCATCCTTAGCTTCATTATATCTCTCCATGTGTAAAATTATAATATGGTTTTGCAAACTGCTTGTTTAATTATAAACGACACCAGAAACATAAGAATTAAGATCAGAGGATATTAATTCTAAGAAATTAACTAAATGTAAACTTTTGACTAACTTCTAAACTGGTAACAAGTGTCTGTGACTAGTTAACATTGCTAGTAGTTCCTACGACCTTCAAGACAAGGTTTTGATCTACTTATTGTAGAAAATGATCACTTTGGAGTAAAATGTTTTTGCCATGATAAATTCAGTTTGTAAACCTTTATAATGGAAAGGATGAAAAAATATATTCTCTTGTGGAAACTGGTAAGGGTATCTCCGTCTTGCTGAGTAAGCAATGTCAAGACTTGCTTTCATTTTGCCACTAACACTCATTGTTCTATATTGAGTTCTCCAACAGTTATGCCATTATCATACACTCCATGCACCCAAAAAAATTTGCATTTCAATCTCGGCGTGTAGTTATTTTTAAAGCTAAATGCCCAATTATACAGAATTTCGTAGAATCTGTCTGCTTGTTTTGTAAATCAACCTGAGTTATTCTCGTAGACTCAGGTGTTAGAGGTTAGCACGAGGCGCTGCTATTTTCAAAATGTTACCTAAAGTACTGATTGTTTTCCTTGTTTTGGATGTTGGTAGATGTACACTTACTCAGTTATGCTTGTTCCTGACTACCGAAGGTAGAGGTTGTTTTGTTTTGAGAGATTTTGATAAGAATCTGCAAGACTGTTTATTGTCCCAAGTAAAATAGAAAAAAAACAACCCACCCTGAGCAAGCGCTATTGTTTGAATGGTTTATACTTCTGCTGAGATTTACTAAAACCTTAATATTTGCCACCTTCTCTTTATAGTAACAGTCCTTTCTTTGTCTCTTGGGTGCTTCAGATGTTTTCGAATTTTATGAGAACGGTAGATTAAAGTGCTTGGAAATACACTTTATAGAATTGTTATTTGAAGTAATAAACGTGAGAATGTCATCCTTACCAGAATGTCACTGACTTGGATTTTGTATAGAAACAAATCTGACCAATACATCTTGCTCCCTGTTTGATCTATTACTAAGTCATTGACCCTGGATTTTGGGATTGATATCAACGTTTGTCTTTGTGACACTGCATCGCCAGTTAGAAGTGCTCGTTCAATTGTCGATGACGAACCCTCTGCAGACCAGTATATATACTTTTTGCTGGTTCGCAGGAAATAAAGCTGTAGCAGGGCGAGGGAGGATAAGAGAGAGATTTGGAAAGTGATATAATGCCTTAAATAGTGTGGAAAATGTTACCGGTAAGGAATTTGAATAATGGCCTGTGGTGTATAATCCCCTATGGCCCTGATAACAATTATGCCAAGAATAATTACTGCCCCCAAAACGCTGCAGTTTTGTTAGAAATAGTTTTTATCATGTTTATCATTTGAGCCCTAAGTTGCATACCTTATTATTCAGAGGCGTTTGTAGATAAAATCAGTGGTATTCTGCAACAAATGTTTACGAAACGATAAGATATTACCATGCAAAATTTCTATATTGCATTTCAATGTAATATTGAAATTGCCTTTTATTTAAGTTTAAATATTTTAGAGATTTATTTCGACCGGCTTCTTGCAGTGCCAACAGGCCGAATAGTACAAAAGTAAGTACTTCAAAGTCTTTCAATTAAAGATACATTTCTACCTCGATTGGTATAGATGCAACTTCCGTACAACTATACTGCGTAGGGATAACAAATCTCTCTCTTTGAATAAGTTTACAAGGGTTTATACGTGTAAGTAATGGCAATAGTTCTACTTAAGGTGTAAAGTATACCGGGTAACGGTAGTGACGATTACAATAACATTGTAAAGTTCTGGATAGGATTCCTTGAATGACAAATTGGGAGGCGTCGATTAGGAAGCCAAAAAACACATTTGAGACATCCTGGGGAGGGAATACATCCTGATTGTTAATAATAGAAACTTTGATAAGTGGATATGGACATCGAATAATCAACAGGAAAGCGGGGCAATTGCAGGGAATGCTTGCAACAACGACCGTTCTGTAATTTTTTGTGAGGCGTACTTTTTTGTGTGGCATGATGCCCGTAATCAGGGTCGTTCAAAGGTCCTCTCCAGGAATCTATAAGAAATAAACAAATAAGGGAAACAAGTCAAAAGTTTTCAAGCAATAATGCATGCCAACACTAAATGAGATTTATCAACATAAAGTATGATTGCATACACATGTTCTGAGTAATAGAAGAGACTCAAGTTTCATTAAAACTCTATTGAATGTAGAGGACTCTAATATTGATTTGTTTGTTTTGCCGAATTAAGCAAATTCTCTTTGATTGCAATTTATACTCGCTTTGGAATTTCTCTGCTAATCAATCTTTAACTTGAAGACTTAGTGTCAATTTTATATTACAAATATGGGCCCATATATAACTTAGCATCACAACAGTTCAACGGCGGCACCAGAGTGAGGCTCTTGGGCTTGAACCGCCAACTCTTTGCCGAGTAATTTTTTGAAGTAAAGGAAGAAAGGAAACACTCCAACAGAAAAGGAAAGATGAAAGGAAAGATGAAAGGAGAGACCTATGTCAAATCCTAACTCTGGAGCTGAAATGGAATAAAGTAAGGAAAAATTTAGTTATCTCTCAGCCCCACGCCTTTGCGTTGGTTGTGTCGTCACTAAATTCAGCAGAGCCTTATATTCGGGAGGGTTTATCATCGGGACTTTAAGGGATTTTCTTAAAAGGAGCCCCTACGTACTGTTCCCTCAATTTCTGGCCTGTCTCGTCCCATGCAAAGATATGGCAATCCTCACTTCAAAAGCACAAGATCAGAATATATTCTTTTCCCCCATACTTATTACGTATGTTTGCTTTGAAGTATTGTTTAACTGCGTCTACCAGTAATGGCAAACACACACTTCTTCCTTGTTTGCACAACAAGCCATTTATAGTAGCAGATGTTGAAAGAGGAATGTGGTACCTTTTCCCCATTGGATAAAGACATAGGGTGTGTACCTGAAGTCCAGATGCGCATTAACTTATCCGATGCCTGCCCAGTGCAGAAAAAGTAAATGTATTCATCTTCCTCTGTATCCCAAAATTAAGGCCTACATACAAGATGTCCTTAACCGCCAATTCATCTCCAAATCTCTTCCTATTCCTCTCCTATTGTCGCAGTTAAAAAAAAATATTTCGTCTTTGCTGTGACTTTCGCAAACTGAATAAATGCACTATCCGAGACAGACATCCCCTTCCTAGAATCCAGGACTCATTAGATGCACTTGAAGCTAAGTCATGGTTTTCGTAACTAGACCAAGGCTCTGCCTACCATCAGGCATTCATCCACCCCAACAGCAGGCACAAAACAGCTTTTTCTACCCCTTGGGGTCTGTACCAGTGGAATCGCATCCCGTTTGGGCTGATGAATGCTCCTGCCGAATTCCAACGCTTTATCGAGAATTGTTTGGACGGTATGCGTGATAATTTTATTCTTCCTTATCTTGAAGGCCTGCTTGTTTTTTCTGATACATTTGAAGAACACATTCACCACTTACGACAGGTGCTACAACGTCTTCGCCAACATGGCATTAAGCTTAAGGCTAAGAAGTGTCATTTATTTAAACAAGAGGTGTATTACCTTGGCCGATTAATTACATGTGACGGAGTCTGTATGGATCCAAATTGTATCAGGGAAGTTACAAATTTATCGCAAAACCCTCCCTCAACGATTGGAGAGCTACGCAAACTCCTAGGATTTCTAGGATACTTTCGCAGCTTTATACAGAATGTTGCCCAAATAGCCAATCCCCTGTATCAATTTCTTGAAAATTCCTCCCCTTCATCTGAGACCCAACAATCTTCTAACAATGGTCAACTTCGTTCTTTTTACATCAATAACATGGACAGTTGACCATAATTCTGCCTTGACTAAACTTATTAATGCAATTACTACAGATCCAACTCTATCTTATCCTGAATTTTTTCAGCCATTTACACTAAGCACTGACACCACCAACAAGGGATTAGGAGCAGTCCTGTTACAACACATAGATGGCAAGTGGTGTGTCATAGCGTATGCTAGTCGATCTCTCGTCGGTGCTGAGAAACGCTACCACAGTACTAAACTCGAATTTTGGCTTTAAAATGGAAACCAAAAATAAAAACAATACTTGTACTATTGCCCATATTTTATTACATATATGGATAACAACCCCCTTTCGTACGTTACAACATCCGGAAATTTAAATGCAACAGGACAACAATGGATTAATGAATTGGCCCAGTACAATTTCACAATCAAGTAAAAGCCTGGCGTCCAGAATACTACTGCTGATTATTCATCAAGAATCGAAGAACAAGTAGAAACTTGTGAGAGATCCTTATTGCCAAAGTTAAAGCAATTAGCAGTTTATCACCTACGACAGGCTCCATCCCCTTGTGCCACGCTAGTTGTCGATAAAGGACCAACACCATCTGCGGACATAGGAGGCCCCAAACAGATTTTAACGGCACAGCTCCTCCATTCAGCAAGTAATCTACTACCTTGAGCAAAACCAACATGGTTTCATCCAGCTTTTTAGCCCCCCCCATAAATTCTAGGTCCCCCATGGGTAAAATTTTCTCAGGCCCCCCCATAATTTGGTGTGCCATAAAAATTTGAGTTCCTCTTGTAACCAGGGTGGACACAAAAAAGAAAAAGTCTGGTGTATTTTCCCTTCAACGCAGGCTTCGCAAAATGAACCATCAGTTACGGAACTTAAACCTGTTCCATCAACAAAGTTTCCAGTCAACATTTGCTTCATTTGATAAAAATTAAAATGGCCTAATCTTCGGTGCCATAAATCCATCTGGGACTTTACATTATTAGAAGCTTCTGTTGCCTTCCCCTGGATTTCTACTTCAGCATTTAGAAAAAAAGTGAGCCACGTAAAGTACCCGTAACAACTTTAGTTGTATCAGCAGAACAAATCTTAACCAAACCCTCTCTGAATGTAACACTACAACCACGTTCATTCATAACACGAACAGACAACAAATTACGCGACAACACAGGTACAAGCAGAACATCTGACAATAAGGCACTTGACCTATTTCCATCAACAGTATTAAAAACGAATTTTACTTTCCCTGTTCCTATGGCTTGAACTACTCTTCCGTCTCCTAACATGACTCTTTCTGGTGCTTTTAGTTCAGTGTAATCCATCAACAAGTCTTTTTGCCATGTCATATGTCTACTCCCACCTGAATCAATAATCCAGGCGTCCTTTTGTACAGCAGTTAAGGCTGTAATCCATCAAAAATGTTCTTCATTGTCCGATACTGCCTCAGAGACAGAAGCAGCAGCGTGGGATTCGACCCATTTATAACCTCCAGGTAAAATGTTGGTTCTGGTTCGGAGTCAGCAATCCTTTGCAACATGCCCAGGCTTTCCGCAGTTAATGCACTTCGGGCGTTGCTTTCCCGATTTCTTACTTCCTGCTCTCTCCACCGTAAAAGCTTCCTCATCATCATGTGTTCTCTCATCTTTCTTCCGACGTCCCTTTCCGCGTGTTTCTTCTTCAAGAAGGCGCGACTGCACAAACGATATGGTTAATTCTTCAATCCTAGAGCCGAGTGCAACCATTAGGTTTTTTTATATGAATCAGGTAATCCTGACAGAAGAATCTCTATGACATCTTGTTTATTGACATGTACATCTACTTTGGCCAGTTTATCTACCAAATCCTTTACATAATCAATATGAGCCAGGTGAGTCTGTCTCTTTCATTTTAGCTCGATAAAGTAACCGCCGTAAGCGTAGTCGATGCTGTAAGGTATTAGCCTCATGGTGCTTCCGAATTAGTGTGGTAGATTTAGACTCAAAATTGACTGTACCCGGAATAAATTGGTACCAAAACATATTTGGTATCATTAGAAGCATAATTTTACGCTCTACAAGGAACTAAAAACTGCTCTTCGATAAATTGTGGGAAACTTGAGTTATACTCATTTGTGTGAACACTACTCCGCTTTCTTCTCGGGTGAAATAAATCTTCCCTTGATTACGTTTATTGTCACAAATTGTAGTTAATGGGCTACAGGTGGGTTAGAAATAACTTATCATAACGTTCAAGCATTAAAAATATTTGAGGAAGTCAAAGGCGCAAAATCAACTAGGGTGGGGAAATTCATAGCACGTTATTAAAAAGTTTAAATTGCATTTGGAGTGACCTAGTGTTAGAATTGTAAGCGTCATTGATTGCTTTTTATGTAATCTTTAGTTAACCTCGTTCTGATGTAGTTAGTCATTTTCACTTGTTTGGACTTTGAACTTTACCATGCGGTTCCATGGAACTCTATACAAAGGACTGGAACGAGAAGTCCATTGTTTGGTGCAGGGAATCGGCGTAACATCTTAGTTTGCAGCTGGAGGCCGCCATTGCACGTATAGACGTGCAAGAGAAATCAGCTAAGGTTTCGGCCTTTAAGTGAGTCGCTCGCAAGAAGGTAGTCAGGTCAGTTGCGCAATAAAAATTGCCTTCAAGAAGGATATATAAAAGATAGACCGATAAGATGAAGGACATAGCACAGAGGTATCTCATGGCCACTAGGAGATATTTGTTAGTAGTATCGAAGTAAACTAAAGATGGAAAGCTCTATCGCCATGTTTGCCGATTCTTGGAAGGTATGAGTAGACGTTGAAACGTGGGTAGTTTGGTGCTAATAAAAGTTGTTTTGTTTTTTGTTTTTAAGGCATCTTGCTGATCGGATGGGCACAAACTATTTGCAAAAATCATTAAATCAGGTACGTTCTCAGACCGTGCTTACACCGGGAATATTCATTTGTACCTACTAGTAGCTCCATTTAACTTTTATCCAGTTTCCCTACGTGACACGTCTTAACGTTCTTGCTGTATTGTCTCTGTAGATGTAGCTTGTTTTCAACTTTCTGTAAACATGGGCTCGTTTTATGAAGCGACATTTGGTTTGGTTGTGTACTCATTTGTCACCTCTGCTTGCAGCATTTTTTGAGTCATGAGATCGAGGCAATTGCAGGGAAGGTGTGGGAGAGTTGGTTGAAGTGGGTTAGAATGCCCGGAATGGACAGTTAAGGATTACTTAAGAAGAGCCATGGTGCAGATGGAACTGCCAGGATCAAGTAGGTGAATAGTCCACCGACAAGTTACAATAAGTAAAACGCCAAATGTGGAGAGTTTTTGACAAAGTTTCGTCTAACTGACTTTTTCAGGTCACTACTGAAAATTAGCATAAAATGCCAATTTTTTAGCCAATTTTCAGTAGTGATCTGACGATTTTATTTAGCCGAAACGATGTCATTAAATTTTCCCCATTTGGAGTTTTACTTATCAGAACCAAATAGATAAGTAAAACCACAGAGAAAATGGCTCTGCGGTGCGCAGAAAGGTAGTACACTTTGAATGTGAACCGTGCTGAAACATAGAACCACAACAGTTGACGACTAGAGCTTTCTAATGACGAGCCGGGACAACTAAGGAGCCTGAAGACAAACAGAATGTTTTGATTGCAAGCCCATAAACGTGCTATTATGAACGCGAAGGATGTCTGACGAACTTGAGCCTTGGATGGTCGTAATGTGTAGTGCTTTTGTGAACTGTTGAAGTTTCTCAAAAATACTAAACCTACTGGTAGCTCAAAGAGTACCGTTAATTTGCTTGTTGGTATATATTTACCACTAATACTTATATCTATGACCCTACGTAAGATAGTTATGGTAATCAAGTCTGTTTAAAAGGCAGTGACACCTCCAGCCCCGTGATCTTTTAGAATTGTAGTTTTAAACATTTTTGAGTATCCAATGAAATACTGATATGTAGCCACTGATCGATATAATTGACAACTCAACCTACTTTGTGTGGTTTATTTTTTTCTGCTACTGCTATTTCCTTACTTGTGGCTGGATTCTGCCACCCTTACTAGTTTGGTCGATGCCATTTTTTTTTGAACTGTGCAAACGACCAAATTTCAAATTTCTTATTTGAAAATGGGCACACTATGTCAGAAAAGTAAGTTTGACAATCAAGTCAGGAGCTTCATGCTATGGCGTAAGAGTTGTTACTATTGTTATCTATTTTCACCAATCAGTTTTCCACAGGGAACCAAAGTAAACGTATGCAGGTTACTTTGTCGCAAATAGGGATTCATAAGAGCTTAACAGCAATTTACTTATTTCTTATATCAAATAACGTTTAGGCCATTGCATCCCGAACGCGGAGGTGGAAGATCCAAGCCTTGCTAGAGAGGTGATCGGAGCGAGTGCGAGACGTGGCCCGAGGAAATATCTTTTAATAATTTTAAGGCATATCTCAGTGTGGGCAATCCCAACCCATGCAAGACGTCGGGCAACACACGAGAACAGCCATCATATAGGTTTAGCCAAGCATACTTCGGGCATGATACTTACGACGACTACTCGGCTGTGTATGGGTGTTACTTCTAAGGAATGATAAACTAACAAAAAATTCGCCTGGTGGAAAATACCCCATATTCTAAACAAGAAATCCATACTACGTATTTGCTCTAGCTGCTAATTTAGACAAGTCCGTGGTTTGACCACTGTGATAACTAATGTAGCCCTTTTGCTCGGGAGACAATACTGGGTGAATGCCCAGTGTGTCGCCTCCCATTATTCAAAAGTTTGAACACGTCCCTTCGTACATTGCATCACATACAAAGGGGTCTCCCACTAATCAAAAACGGAATTCTTTGACCGATACAGGTTTCCTTATGTGTATTTGATGTAAGGAGTGAGTGCACAAACAGAAAACATTAGCCTCTGAGAATATACAAAAATTTTGATCAACAACTTGGCTTACGTCCTTTAGTTGACATTTACTAATTTTGTTGTTTCCCTTCAAAATGTGTTTCATAAGCTGAAATGAAAAGTGGGCAACTTGAAATCACTACAATGCCCTGGTTCTTACCAAATTTCCCTTATAATTCTTTGACTTAATAAACTTGTATTGCAAGGCTTCCTTTAGACTTACAAGCTTTCAAAGTCGGTTATAAACCTTTATATATCAACATGACGTAATCCTGTAATGCAATATATAGTAATGCTACTAATTGTGGGTGTTCTTACTTGTTTTAAACTTCCGGCATTACGCAACTGCTAGAGGTAAAAGTTGGAATTTCACGGAGTCATCCCTCACACGGTATCGACTAAATACGCTAAAAGGATCGCAATACCTTGATTCCGGTGCTTGAAGATCTTTCCTGGAAATAAATTTGCATCCGAAGACCTTTTTGTTGTGCACTTTCGTCAAACCTGTAAATGATATGGGATACGTTAGTCGATCATTTGACAATGTTACTATAATTTGTACTCGAGCTACTGAAATAAAAACACCAAATCTTGAAACAAACAACTAGGTTCCTTTTTAAAGATTTTGGTCGAACTCTGGTTTCAGAAAAGTGCCTACTCCCAGCGAGGAATCTTCGCGAAGCTCTTCATATCAGAATACATTATTAAAACAGAGTTTGGCTAAACCTTCCATGAAATACATCTGTAACAATTATGTGTATGTAACACAAAATCCTCTCTATTTGTCATTCATACCACGCGATTAAATCCATTACTAACATTGAATGTTAGTAAACTGTTTCCGTTTGAAAAAATTTGACGGTAAAAGGAAACTTCATCTGCCGAATAGAATACATAATCTTCGTGACATGTCACTCTTCCTACACTTTTATCTATCATTGAAATTAATTTTCTTTTAATCCAGTTCCACAACGACAACAAAAGGTCTAAACACCTCTACAACATGGAAGAATGTACTAAAGGAATCGTCTTACATAGAGGTTTGGGGTGAAACTGCCTTGAGAGTCTACTGCAGGCTTTTGGGGTTCTGCTAATTTCTAAGATGCTCCTAAACTCGGAAGTTAAGATATTATAAGGAGAGAGCTCGCGATAATATGCGTGTCTATCAGCTGAAAATCCATTTTCTTTTTTCATTGACCTACTTGACGTTTCCTAATTGTAGCGACACACTTTCGATTGACCAAAAAATACAATTTACAATCAGTCCCACGATTCACACTGGCATATGATAAGCATCTTCTTTTCAGAGTTCTAGTGTACTGTTAGATCCACCTGATCTCAGTGCAAATGAATCTTAAGAAATACACAGAAGGAGATAGTGCAAAAACTACTTCAAATACTACTAAATATAATTGCTTTACGATTAAAATGGAATGGAAATGAAAACACAATGTATAAAAATTAAAAACAGACGTTTTTTAAAAGTCAAACACAGATTACATAAATAGGTATAGTAGCAGCAGCACACACAAACTAACTTTATTCTAACATTAAGATATGTATGTTGTGTCCAAATTTATTCAAACTATAGCTGATATTTATGGGCGGAAAAGCTAAGCTTTTCTCCAATATTTATTGGTATTAATTTTTAATTTATACATATAATTTCCAAACCTTATCTGTGTTCCTTTAAAACATATTTAGTGTATTACAATCAATGACGATAATTCCATTCCGTTCCACATACTTTGTACTTTGTGAAGAAAAACCATTGCCTGTTTTGTGTTCTAATTCCCTTCTGCTAACCTTCCACTTCAACTTTATTACTGTTCTGTAATGGGTACATATCATATTCATGTCTGTATTCTATTTGCCACTTCTAACACGTACATTTCTGTAGATTTCTTCTTAGTTTTATTTATTCAAGATATTAACGCCTAATGTTTTTAACTTTCCATCTCAAATGAACTTTTAAATGGACTATTAAAGCTCTCCCAGGTATGGTCGTTTAGATTTGTACCCTCTGTGTAATTTACATTTCTGTTTTTAGGAAGAGGAAAGACTCTCGTAATTATATCTGCAAACGAATGACACTCTGTAAACGTCAGCAACCTATCAAACAGGCGTACTTAGTGTCCCTCATGTTGAGCTTTATTCCAAAGCCAGTCCATGATAAACGTTTTCTTTATCAGGAAACTCTTAAAAGATATATCATCAATATACACTTAAAGTACTCGGCATACATTTTACTTCCGTCTGTTTAAAGCCGTCAGGCAATACTACATTGTTGTTAGGACAGGCTGAAAACACCTTCATTTCCTCTAAGGCTGCATTGTTCTATAAACTCCAGTGATGTTACTGCATTTTCCTGGGGAATTTATTACTATCAAAAGGAATATGTTTACTTCATGGGTTACGTCAAACTTTCTTCACCTCAATAGATTCCAAACCGTCAAAATAATAGTTTTATCTTGTCTATTTTAACCGAGAATGTCAGACTACAATAATCCTGAAACTGAATAATTTTGATTGAAATGGTGGCCTCTAATTCTTTTTCGCCCAAAACTCGTTTTGGTATGAGAATGATATGCTTGGACGTCTTACGTTAGAAACTCGGCTTTGAAAGAGCGCTCTTATCTTCTGAAATTCACGAACGAGAAAATACCAAAAAACGTCTTGGGAACAGTAGAATTCACCAAAGGATTGTAGTTGCTATACAAAAACCCATAGAGATCCCGATGTGTAAATTATCGATTGGACTCGAATTTGCTAACCCTAGATCTAAAAACTTAGACAAATGGTAATGTGGTAAGATAGAGGCAAGAAAAAACTGTTTCCTAGAAAAATACTGGTCCTGAAGGATTCTGAGTTGCTTGTTCTTAGGTTTCATAGCTTCAGATTCATAATATCTATTCCTTCAATGTATTTATACATCGGACTTTTTCAGAACAAGGAAATCTATTGTCTCGATCTGGAGATACCAATCCATACGTCAAAGATCCCTGATGGCAGTGTTATTGCTCTTATCTGTAAAGCGCTTCTTCACACTTCCTCGAGCCCCGTAAAAGGCCATCTTCATCTCTTTAATGTGTGATATTCATGTTTTCTACTTGCCCGCCAAAGTACCTCCTCAAAAAATTATCATGGCCGGGATATAATTTAAAAATTAATAAACGGAGGGGTTGGAATAAGAATGTCCCGGATGGAAATTTTTTGAAAATTTAATGAGCGGGAAGGGGGTGGGGGGAGGTCTATTTGGTACTCAAGAGTATCTTATCATTATACTTTTAGAACAGCGAGCAACGAATAGCGAACAACAAAAATACAGTGGAAAGCATCTTACAAGTTGCAAAATGTAAACGTTGTATGTAAAAAGTCGTAAAATAACCAAACGTTACAGTGGAAGAGACGAAACGGAATTAGGACAGCAAAGTTTTGTTAAAGTTTACCATCTTCATTCATTAAATAAGGTAGAGGCTGTGATAAAATTCGAGTGGCTCAAGGTTCAGTGCCGCATTTTTTTGCAAATAAAATAGAAACTTTTAGCAAATGTGGTAATTACTGCTTCAGTTGTTACTGTCTCTGCGCAGGCTCAAGAAGTTTTTGAGAATCACCAAATTCGATGGCCTTTAGGCAAACAAAGTGCATCCGACCCAAATTGTTTAAAATTAGGGGTTTTTCTGGTCAGACCCAAACTGGTTCTCTTCCATAAGGAGTAGCAGATCCAACTACGTTCCTATCCATCAAGTACCATCTATACTCAGAGCCGATCCGTGTCAATACCGGTGCAGATCTACCTGGACAACCATCCGTTTAAACAGGGTCATAGGGTGCCGAGACCTACGTCTTTATGAAATACTGAGAATTTGTCAATAAATTAGATGGAACAAGAGGTGCCATCTCTTATAATATTAGTTATGATTTCATACTTCTTTATTTGTATCAGTTAACAACACTGACGATACGGTGTGCGTTCATTATTAACTTATCTTGGCCACCCAACTGATGACATGCCCCACATCTACCCGGGAGCGTGCCTATGTTAGAGAACGGGGTCATCATTTAACTTAGATAGTCGACAAAATTCGTAACTCTTATAAGAAATTTCTTACCTCTTCTACTTTCTTGAGGACTGACAAGGATTTCAACGGCATCATGGGACCAACTTTAACATCAAAAAATATTACAGATATCATAGCTACCATTGTTGCAACCACGGAAAATGAAAACAAAATGAAAATACTTTTCCTCATTGTAGAAATTTACTCTTCGAAGTATTGATCTTTAATGTTGCATTTGTTTCTTGAAACTGTTTGGTCACAACCAAAATACAGGACAGCAGTCAAAGAATGGCAATGTGTACCACCCTGAAGGAGAAGGCAAAAATGATTATATAGAGACACACAATTCTTCACTTGCGAATATTTTTGCGTATTTTACACATCAGACAACAATCTGCAACAAAGAAGACCTCTGAGTTCTATGGCTATCTTAAAGAAAAAAAATTGTACATTTAATATATCCAAGAATATCTAGCACCAGCAGAAGCATTGCAGTATTCTTCTCCTTGCCGTCTCTAGCAAAGGCCCATACGCACCGAGACCATTAAGCCCTGTACAAACGGGCTCGACTTTCAACTAGACTTCACAAGACTTTTGTCGAATCAAAAGTCGAGCCCGTTTGAAGACATTCGACCTGGTGGACAACATAGCAGAACTTCTAACCCTCGGTCAGAGGGAATAGGGAACAAAAAAACGACAAGTAAGTAAGTATAATAGCTACAAGAAGGATGGAGGATATAATAGGATAAATACTACTATAAATGCAATACTTTTAAAACTTTGAATAGCAGAAATGGCTTTGCAGGATTGTAAACATTATATGTTATGTGATTGATATGTTTCAGTGATAATTTTCGTCCGAATTACTTATATCAGAGGTTACCGCAGGTAAAATTGAGTGAGATATGCGCCAGAGATGGATCCAAACATTATGAATTTGGCTAGGCTAGCTGCCAATAGGACATTTTTAAAGGCAAAAAGGCCATGCAATGCCAAGCAGTGTACGAAGCACACATCCTTTATGAATTTGTCAGTTACGGATCATACGGCCCAAACAAAAAAAGTCTACGCAGTGCCAAGCAGTGTACGAAGCACACATTCTTTAGGAATTCATCAGTTACGGATCATACGGACCAAACGCAAAAAGTCCATGCAGTGCCAAGCAGTCTACGAAGCACACATCCTTTAAAGATTCATCCGTTACCGATCATACGGACCAAACGCAAAAAGTCCACGCAATGCCAAGCAGTGTACGAAGCACACATGCTTTAGGAATTCGCCAGTTACGGATCATACGGACCAAACGCAAAAAGTCCACGCAATGCCAAGCAGTGTACGAAGCACACATCCTTTATGAATTCGTCAGTTACGGATCATACGGCCCAAACGCAGAAAGTCCATGCAATACCAAGCAGTGTACGAAGCACACATCTTTTACGGATTCATCCGTTACGGATCATACCGCCCAAACGCAAAAAGTCCATGCAATGCCAAACAGTGTACGAAGCACATATCCTTTATGGATTCATCCATTACGGATCATACGGCCCAAACGCAAAAATTCCATGCAATGCCAAGCAGTGTACGAAGCACACATCTTTTACGAATTCACACGTTACGGATCATACGGCCCAAACGCAAAAATTCCATGCAATGCCAAGCAGTGTACGAAGCACGCATCCTTTACGGATTCGTCCCTCAAGCGAAGTGACATAAGCTAGCGTCAACAACTTGTTTTCGCCACAAAAAACGCTCTAACCTTATTGAGCTGTCCTTTCATTTATGCGAAATGGCTGTTCGAAGCCCTCAAACTAGTGATTAAAGAAATATTTATCCATCTGCTTACTTTTTATTGCCAGTAAATTATCAATCGACTGATTAATCCACCATTTTATCCACGAAATATAGTATTCTCTCTGTAAGAAAATGGAGTTACAAGAAGTGAAACATAAATCGACACATTTTAAAATCCAATCATTTTCGCTGCTCTACTAAGATTCGGATGATTCAGGGCACATGTCGACACTCGAAAAACTAGGCAAATGCTTAGATGTAAAATATGATGGTAACATTTAGTAACGAAGGCCACTGGCAGTGGACCGCAGTTCATAAAATCAATGTTCAAATCAATTCATTTACGTGGTGGGGGGAGGGTGGCGGGGGCGGAGAACTTCTAATATTATAGCCGATAAAGGCCACCAAAGCGGCAATGTTAAAAATCTCAATTTCAACTGAGGTTATTTTCCACCACTGAAAAGTGAGAAGATGCCTGTATAAAACATGATAGATACAAAACTATGACAACAATATATTATTTCCTCGTCATCCGAATATTGACGTTTGGGCATTTTGCTGAAAACTGCGTATTCTAAACGGCCAAAGGGGCTGAGGGGGGCTGCAGCCCCCCAGTTTGTTAAAATGTTATATTTTTTCGGGCAAAATATTTTTTCAGGCCCATTTATAATTCCTTAATAATAAATAAATGTGAAATAATTTCAAGTCTTACGAGCCCTCTGAATTAGAGTCGACATTCCTGCAGAACTGAAGTGCTTTTAGTCGATTCATGCCCCAATAATTTTCGGGCAAAGGAGTATTTTTGTCCGGAAATAATCCCCCCCCCCCCCCAATATTTTTCGTCCGTTGCGCCTAGGAATCCATCTGTGGCCTAATTGTTAGGATCCAATATGCGAAAAATATCCTTAGCTTAAGCTGCCAGATTCCATTGATAACTCAAAGGCGTCGAGATACATTTCTACTGTTTGTATTACTCCTAGTCTGAACTTTCTTTCGTCCAAATTTAATGAGAAAAGACGGATATAAACCACAGTTACAAAAGAAAAAGTACCGCTACCAAAAAGGTCTCCTTTTCTTACACAGACCATAAAGTGCATCATAGGGTTAATGACGTTGATATAGCCGGAAGGTGGCGAAATATCCTAGTGGTGAAATTCGTTAAATTGTTTATTGGGGGGGCGGGGGTACCGTTGCCAATCACTTACTCTGCAAGATAAGAAAGAGAGGTTTTCTCAAATTCATCGAATGTCTATAAGATCAGATTGTTTATAAAAATAGTGTTTTAGCCACGTGGCCTGTTCGCCAATTATCTTAGCGTGTTTTATTAAGATAATTATATTTCATTTGCTACAGTGCACCTGAAATAATTCTTAACACTTTCTATACTTGGAACGATTAGATAACTAACACACAGTAGATTACTGTTGCACATGATCTCAGCTATGATGCTATTTACTCAAGATGAATTTTTGACGTTTATACTAGGATTCGTTCCGGAACGTCGATGGCCCCATCTTTCAACTTTCAAGAGAAATTGGTTGTCTTATACCTTGCCATTTACTTGCAGTACTCTCCAGAACTTATCAAATATATTCACGGAAGAGCGTTGGTACCCCCTATAGCGTTTAATTCTTAACTCGTTAAACCTGTAGTGTGCCTTCTATAAACAATTCTGAGAAATCTGGACAAGGAAATGGTACCTATAATTATTTTTTATCTTCTTGTTCTTGTTCTTGTTCTTCTTCTTTTTGTTCTTGTTCTTGTTCCTCTTCTCTTCCATGATACCACAGTCCGTTGGCGATCATTACTGCGGTGAGCTTTCTCTAACTTTCTCTCTTATTGTACGTATGCATTTGATCTTCTGTTGGTGATGTCAACCATCGTTATCTGGAAAGGTAGGCGTCGCTACCCCTCATGATCCTTGTTCGCCAATGTAACCAGTCATGGTGAGATGTTCCCCCCTTTTTTCCCTAATATTATGTCCCAGGAACTACATCTATCGTTTCCTGGTGTTTTGAGTAGTTCGCGTTCTTCTGATACCATCTGCAGCATGTCGCATTCGACTTCCTTTTAGTCAATTGCATTCTCATTACCCTTCGATAGCATCACATCTCAAATCTCTCTGTCCTTTTTTCCTTTACTACTTGTCCGGGTCTCTACATCATATGTTAATGCTAACGAAACATCTGTTTCAAGTAACTGCTTGCTGATGTATTCAGCGCTCTCGGCATCCACTCTGGTAGGCATGCGCCTCCATCCACCTTTCACCATTTGCCGTAATAAGTCCATTGTTAAGTCCTTTCTTACACATTCTTCCTTAAACTATGATGCGTCTTAGCCGGACTGTTCCCCTGATATAGTCGTTCCTAATCCTGTCCATCTTTGTCACTCCTAGGGAAAATCTGAACATTTTCAGTTCTGCCACCTCTAGCTCTGCCTCCTGTCTTTTTGTCATTGCCACTGCCTCCAAACCAAACAATACTGTAGTATAATATAGTAATATAAAGTAAAGTATAATAAAGTATAATAAATATAGCAAAAAATCATAAAATATAGCAAACCGTAATAAAATACAGTACAATGTAGAACAATATAAAAAAATATAGTAAAACATAGTACAATGTAGTACACGATTGTATACTATAGTAAAGTACAGTAAATATATAAACATGTGATGAATTATTGCTATATTGTAAAATATAGTAAAACACGATAAAATTACAGTAAAATGCAATCTAATAAAATATAGAAAAACATAGTAAAATATCGCAAAAGATAGTACAATTTAGTACAGTAGGGAAAATATAGTAAAATATATGAAAAGATAGTACAATTTAGTACAATGTTGTACAATATAGTAATATATAGTAACATATGGCGAATATAGAAACATGGGGGAAACACTGTAAACTATAGTAAAATACAATAAAATATAGTAAAATGCAATCGAATAAAATGAAAAAAACCATAGTAAAATATAGCAAACGATAGTAGAATGTAGTACAGTATGGAAACATAGTATGTATAATGAATATAGACAGATTTATATAGTATAATAATCTAAAATATAGTACAATACAATAAAACATACCTAAATCTCCCTCTAAATGTTATTGGTAGCAAAACTTTTTAAAACGAAATAATTTAATAAATCCTCCCTCTTATAAACAACCTCTCAAATCCCCCTTATTTTCAGTTAGGAATGTCTTAAAAAGTTGAATAATTCTGATCTTCAACTGTTTATCAACACCACGTACAGCAATGGCTGATGGATTTTTAAAGAAATTGGTAAGAAAGAGATAAGGAGCGAAATAGAATCATAACAGTTGCTAATTATAATCCCCTATTCAATCCAACACCACGACTTCTAAATTTTGCATGATAATGACCCCCCTTTCTATCTCTGAACCACAAACATAACAACCAACAGAAATATGTGACTTCAAAAAGAAGCAAATGGGTACTTCAACAATTTTGTTACTTATACCACTTCAAATAAGAATGAAGTTAGTCAGTCATCAACATCTCTCTTGTCCTCGACTTCAACAAATGCACCGTTTTGAAGCATCTCAAATATGTTGATGATTGGTGTAGTTTCTAGCAAAGGTAACAAAATTGACTAGGAAGAGTAACAAAATTAGTTCTGTCCCTAATTTTCTCTGCTTTTCGTGAAGAAGAAGAAAAGATAGGTGATGTCTAAAACGACTGCACCCTCCGACCTCTCCCCCTCAGAACGTCTAAAATCATCATAAAATGTTGTACTCTTCCTCCCCCTCCCCTCTTTGCCGATGTCAGGAATGTATGGTCCCTTGTTCGAATTTCTTTGCAATCTTTCAATCAAAGACCCCTGATGAGAAGTGTGCCCGATTTTGAAACTACCCAAAATAAACAGTAAAACCATCAAACAGACTAACTAATACATAAAGAGCAGCTGGGGCGTTCAAGGGCAACGCCCATTAATTTAGGCAACCAGGCAGGAAAATAAGCCATATGGCAGGCTCAACCACCCAGTGCACCCAGATTATTTCATCGCAGTCTCTCAATCAAAGAGACCCGATTTTGAAACTACCCACCATAAAAACACTAAAGAACTTTCAAAGGATTATGAAACAAAATTAATTTAATTTTCTATTTCTTTTACCTAGGTGTAATATCTATTTCCAACAAGAAAAATGAAGACGTTTGTCATTGTGCTATTAGGGATGGCCTTGATCTTTGCATGCTCAATGCATCAAGGAGAGTGCTTTACAGCTGGAGGATGGGGAGGCACAGATGGGAAGAAAAGAGATTTCCAGGTAATTAAATAGGGGGTGTACCTACATTTTTATGGCACCAAGTATATTTGTTCCTAGGAATTATAGCGACTAAATGTATTCAGAAGAATGACTTTGGAGAGTAGAGTGAATTAATTCCTGAACACTTGAATGTAAGATGGAGTTAAAATTTAAAGTTAAAAAGAACGTTTTACAACAATTTTATATCAATACTAAGGAATTCTTGTCACAATTCTCCTTACCAAAGCAACGCCACTGAGTTGCATGGCTTGTAAAACATGTCTATTAGATCATGCTAATTTTTCGTGAAGCACTGACACCTTAATTTTCTTTTTTTAAAAAAAAATCAACCCTTTTCTGTTCTTTTTGGGTAATGGAGGGACTATGCAATCTTTCTAACGATCCCTGCAATATACACTTGCAAATGGGGTACCCATTTAAATTAATTTGAAATAAAGACATTAATAAGATTACAGGTATTTTGTTTACGAAACCATAATACAATAGAGAAAATTTAAAATACAACCTCTACTTGGTGAAAGTAACTTCATTTGATGGCTTAGTCGAAAATTAATGCAGAAAATAACTGCCCTCTTAAGGACTACTTTAATAAAAGAAAAAGTCTTTTGTAGTAAACAACAGCATTTAAAACCAAATTAAATGTGCCATTTTAGTATACAGGGGTATACTAAAATTCGTGGTAGTACAGGAGTAGCACTAAAAGTACGGAAAAATTAAGATTGGCACAAAAAAAGTTTCGATGTTGCAGAGGAGGGCCCTATCTCCTTATCGCAAGCAGAATCCCAGATAAAAATGATAAATGCATAATTGTCTACAAAATTGATTGGAAGATTCGCCACTACGGTTTACCACTAAGAAAGTGTTTTTCTGCCAGAAAGGCATGAATGTCTATCGGAGAATAAAGAGAAAGAATAACAGGACGTACAAGACACGTACTATCTATTTTTTTAGCTTATTATTAAGTGGAAGCAGAAACTATTCTTTGAGAATCTTTAAATCACCTAAGAGACCAGGTTTGTCTTTAAGCAAATGTCAAATTTTCACAAATGCTTGTTTACTTCAAAATGATTAGTTACTTATCAATTTTATAATATATTCTCCCCTTTTATGCCAGTTCTGTTGTTGAGCACAGGATTAATAACATTAGACTATGGCTCAAAAGTTTAAGGCCGCCCGTAAACTGTTCTTCCCAAACCCTAAATTTCACTTTGTTTGCCTTATCAAAAGTTCCTTCTGTAGTTTGTTAAAAACGTTCCTAACTTAGGCATTAAATTCTTTTTTCCTTACAGCCAAACAAGAGAGCTTTGTATTTCTGCAAAAGAGCAATCCAGACATGTTCACGGATGCTTCAAACTTACGATAAAGCCAACCAAGACGAAGAACTATATCGATGAGGACTGATGAGGAAACTTTGAAAAATCTACAAGAACAGACACAGAGAAACACAGTTGTAAATAGTTGGGATTTTGAAATGATCAACACCTACTGTCCTATCGAAATAATTTAAGACCACTAAATGTGTAGAAATTAAATAACTAAATGGATTCACAACCGACTTTGGTTACAACAGTGCTAATCACAGGGGGCTGATAGTCGGGAATACTCAATACTATATATTCTTAACACCATTTTTACAAACAATAATTATCCAAAAATATCTATCAAAGAAAGAAATCCAAGCACAAACAAATCGAATCATGTGCGTTGCCAAGGCTTAACAGCGTCTCGGCTTATTTTCGAAGGTCTGCCCGAAGCCACAGGCAGGAAGGCAATAAACTTCCACATCAGTCCTTTGCGACGTGTTGTTGCTAAAATGACTATTTCCAATTTCGAACTCTGAAAGTTGAAAAAAGGTAGCCAACTAATTTCCACATCAGTCTCTTGAGACGACTTGTCGCTAAAATGATCATTTTTCTATTTCGAACTTTGGAAGTTGCAAATAGGAAGCCAACCAAATTCCACATCAGTCCCTTGAAACACCTTGTCACTAAAATGACTATTGTCCTACTTCGAACTCCGGAAGCTACAATAAGGAAGCCAACCAATTATCACATCACTCCTTTGAGATGTGTTGTCGCTAAAACTACTATTTTCCTATTTCGAACTCTAGAAGTCACAAAAAGGAAGCCAATCAATTTCCACATAAGTCCAATGAGATGTGTTGTCACTAAAACAGACTATTTCCCATTTTAAACCTTGGACGTCGCAGGCACGAAGGCAACCAATTTCTACCTCAGTCCCTTGAGATGTGTTGTTGCTAAAATGACTATTCCTCATTTAGAAGCCTGAAAGTTGCAGAAAGGAAGTCAACCAATTTCCCCATCAGTCCTTTGAGATGTGTTGTCACTGAAATCAATTGTTCACATTTTGAACTCTGCAAGTTGCAAAAACGAAGCCAATCCATTTCAACATCAGTCCCTTAAGATGTGTTGTTGCTAAAATGACTATTCCTCATCGCTAAATGACTTTTACTAATTTCGAACCCTGTACGTCGCAGAAAGGAAGCCATTCAATTTCCACATCACTCCTTTGGAATGTGTTGTCACTCAAATGACTAATTAACATTTTGAACTCTAGAAGTCGCAGGCAGGTAGGCAATAAATTTCCACATCAGTCCTTTAATACAAATTGTCGCTAAAATGTCCTTTTCCCATTCCGAGCCCTGGAAGTTGCAGAAAGAAAGCCAATCAATTTCCACATTAGTCCTTGAGACGTCTGGTCGATAAAATGACTATTCCCCATTTTGAACCCTGGTAGTTGGAAAAGGAAGCCAACCAATTTCCACGTCAGTCCTTTGAGATGTGTTGTCACTAAAATGACTGTTTCCCAATTTTAACCCAGGAAGTCGCAGGCAGGAAGGCAACCAATTTCCACATCAGTCCTTTGAGATGTGTTGTCACTAAGATGACTATTCCCATTTTTAGCCCTTGAAGTCGCAGGCAGGAAGGCAACCAATTTCTACATCAGTCTTTTAGGATTTCCCATTCCGAGCCCTGGAAGTTGCAGAAAGAAAGCCAATCAATTTCCACATTAGTCCTTGAGACGTCTGGTCGATAAAATGACTATTTCCCATTTCGAACTCTGGAAGTTGCAAAAAGGAAGCCAATCAATTTACACATCAGTCCTTTGAGATTTGTTGTCACAAAAATGGCTATTTCCCATTTCGAACTCTTGAAGTTGCACAAAGAAAGCCAACCAATTTCCACATCAGTACGTTGAGATGCGTTGTCGATAAAATGACTATTTCCCATTTCTAACCCTTGAAGTTGCAGAAAGGAAGCCAACCAATTTCTAATGCTGAGACATACATCACAGCTAAGTTTGTTTCGCTTGAACAATTTTAGAAAGTGCGTTCAGCAACGAATTCATTTTCCCTAATAAATTTTACCAAGCACTCGTCAGAGCAACGTTGGTTCTGCTGGAACTGTTCTAGAAATTGCATTTAGTAATGAACACACTTTTGAGGAATGTCATATACGATTTTTTAAGTAAGCAACTGTTTGAAATAAACTAAGCTCAAAGAAGGAGAAAGTATACGCAACAGCTTAACTGAATGTTTTCGTTTTAGCCAAGTGTGACCCTGTCACTTTACCCATAGTATGTTACCATCGTTACCTTTGCGTGACCCCGTTTTACCTACTTTTAGCTACTCTACTATTTCGCTTATCGTAACTCCATGCTACTCACGTCATACTGTCGTTTTGTTATTACCGTCCAGTTTGTTTTCGTATCTCAATTTTAGGCAGCATTCTACGTATGCTTACTTCTTTGGGTTTACAACACATTCGCTTCCATCCTATGAAATAAATGGCAAGAATAAATCCAATACTCAACGCAAATTATAAAATGCTTCCAGCTAAACAAACTTGTGTGATACATATCTCTATAAATGTTCGGCAAAAAATGCGTCTGCTGCTCAAAGCAGTTTCCGCGAAACCAAGTTTAACATGTGTCTGATAACATCATCGAGCAAAAATGAATTTAATACTCAACGCAATCTCTAAAATGCTTCCAGCTAAACAAACTTTGCTGGGACACAAATCTTTGTATAAATGTTTAGTCGAAAATGCGTCTGTTGCTCAACACAGATTTTGCTAAACAAACTCTGCATTTCTTCTCAATGCCGCGGAGCAATTTACTATGGTCATCAGACAACTTCCTTATGACTATCAGGGAAAGAAAAACCACATACGGTTTTAAAACAAATATATTGTACCTAAGCGCTTTCGTCTCATTACCCTTAGACGTTATCAAAGATAAACATTAAAATGATTCAAATGAATCTAACGGTTAAATATCAAATACCAAAACAATCAGATTGATTAATCAGAAATACAAGGGTTACATAAAGTGTGAATCGGACGCACTCTTTCTACAATTTTGCTACGAAAACAAACTTTTCTGTGACATTTGTCTGGCAAGGTCTTGTCACAACCTCACCATTTCTCTACCATTTTGAGTACTCGCCTCAGGCTCCTAAGTCACGTAACAAGCGGACGACTGTCTTTCACAGCACTCTGCAGAATCCGCTGTTCGTGATGTCATCAGTTACACTGTAAAACAATGGAGACTATGATCTCCTCGATATTTTCACACGAGAAAAAGAAATTCTTTACAACTTGGCGTCCATCTCATTATTGCAAAGGATGGTACATGAGTTGCACAATGGGTTTCTTACTTCGATTTAATGTTCCCAAGAGATCAAAGGACGCCGCAGCTCCTTGTTAAAATTGCATACTGATCGAGAAGGAGATCAAGCGAAAGGTCAGCCTAAGAAGGTATACAGTACATGCCATTGTAAGTTAAGTGACGTAATTGTAACTTATACCCAGGCTCTTTACGCTACTAAACCCAAAGCTAGAACATTCTTGGTTACGCGGTGGCAACTACAAACGCAGCAGAATATTTTCTACAAGAAGCTGAAATATTTCTACTAGTTTTGAGTTATAACTTAGAAAAATACTCCCTCGATCAAATATACTTGTAGCTTTGTTTGATCAATCAAAAATCTTTACGACATCGAGTCATAACTTCAATAGTGTTGAACAGTGTGATATTTGTTATATATCAACAGTTTGTAATCAATTCTTAATGAAAAACGTTTCTTGATTTGTTTTCAGGTGTTTTAATAATTGTCCCTCCTGAATTTAGGGCCTTGAGTTGCTTAGCTTGTTGCTTAGATTTTGGACCAAATCGAGGCCTCACACCTAAGCAGCTGAGTTGCTTATTAAAAAAAACGTGTAGAAACATTTTACCATATTTACTAAAATGACAGTTTGATAACCTGCTTGAAAATCACAATAAACACGACGGCGTTACATTTGGAGATTTCAAAACCGCGCTGCATCACTTTGTCAGTGCTTGGTTTTGTATATGCTGGAAGGTAGGCCTACTCTATCTACAAACTTAAAGCATATGATTTCTTGCAAATAGGAAACTCTTCTGGCTTTCGTTTAGGCAATGCGACATCAAAGTGGTAAGAAAACTCTTCCTTACGCGAGTTTTGCACACCGAGTATTGTTACTCACGGTGGTGTAACCGTTTGTACAGCAATAGTATATTGTATGTTTGTAAACACGGAAAACAATTTTGCGCTGTTGTTATGTTAGGGGGCACCCTGGCTGAGTGAAATAAACAACCGGCTGATTATTTCAAGATTTTAGGATCACGGGGTGCAAGGTTCTCGCCCTTCTGTAAAATCCTTGTGATTGACCGTGCCAAGGTACGATACGGACATGGTCACCAAACCGTAGCTAGATGGTAAAACTAGGGGGCATTAAGGGGTCCAGCAAACTTGAAAGCTTAATTTTTCACAAATTGGCATCAGCCAACTTCTTCGGGCACGGGAAGGGTAGGTAATGCCGCCCACCGTTCCCCCTACCTAGTGGCGTGCGTGTTTCTATCGTTAACAACCAAACAGCATCGCGTGTAGTTACTAAGTGTCTATATTTCCGAGAGAGCGACAAATAATCATTCCAAGAAGACCTAAGTTGGAGTACAAGGATCTAATGCAAACCCCATTTGTACAGACAGGGTGCAACATAAATATAGTTTACGTTGCCTTATGTACGTTTGGTTGCAGAAAGCCCCTTCATTTCCTGAAATCTTTCTATTCGGTTTCTGATACGCAACACGGGCTAGATTATAATAGCAGTTGGGCGACTTTTGATGTCAAATTTTGATAGAGTTTCGTCGAGCTAAACTCAATAAATTTCTCTAGGCATCACAGTCATGCTCTATTTTAACCCGACACCCTGTGTATTTAATGACCACAACAATGCAACAACTTAGAGCGCTGTTTCTGAGTTATTGACAGTACCGTTGAGTGGGCAGAAAGAGGGGAAGCAGAAGCGTTAGTGTGCATGCGCAGAAGGAATGGTGCCCCAAATGCAATCTGATAAACTTGACCCGTCGTTAAATTCCGCTCGATCTTTCCACACAGGCGCAGTAGCTTGCCAATTTGTTTTCGCTCCTAGACGCGCATGTAGCCGTTATTTGATCCGAGAATCCGACATCATCAATGCCAGACTCCATTACAAGATCTCCTCCGAAGCAGTCGGGGTCATGAAATATATATCTGTGGAAATGTATCCTTATTCTTAGTTGTATCATGAATAAAGTACCAAAGTGATGACGTCACAAAACCTTATTGTAAAAGAGACCAATTTCCTACTACACAAAGGTAATCCAACCATTAAACGCCCGTGAACAAAATATCGCTTTCAAGACTTATTCCAGCTTTGAGTGATGCTCGTTTAAATCTGACAAAGGCCGTTGACGAAAAGTCGTTAATTTCATTTGAAAATAATTCATGGAAGAAGGTGATAGTTTGTGATAGTTTTATAGATATCAGATAGATATCCCCACTTCGGAAGTTTAACAATGTCAATCATGGAAGCACTCTTGTATATCGTTAGCTCTTTCGATGCTGAAAATGTCTGCTGCAAAGTGCTTCATGAAGAAGTTAGTTGCAAATAATCGTCGTCCATAGCCCTACCCAATATTTTCTGAGCATTATTTAAGCAATTTCAGTCCTGCTTTTAAATGGAAGCGAAATTAATAGGCTTCTGTTTCTATATTTATCCGTGTATGTAAATCCATCGCTCTCAGGCATTTTACTCGTTTCATTGTAACTGTTTTTCAGGGTTTAATTTATAAAATTCCGTATACCTTCTATCGCATCAGTGTCCAATCGAGTAAATAGAAGGTCTTTAGTTCAAGTTAGCGGGGTTTTTAGCCATGAGGAACTCTTGAAAAGGCACAAGAGAAAAAAATGTGTCACCAGCGGTAATCGAACTAGTGATCCACGCTTTCGCGGCGTTGAGCTGGTTGAAGCCGGACGATGTCTTTCACTTTTTTATGTACTCGTTCCTAATCACGCCCGATAAACATCGACATGAAGCACACGTAAATGGACCAGTCCTCTGCGCCATATGGCTTGACGAAGGAAGCACTGCTCTCAGGTTTTTCAGTCGTTTCATAGCCCATTAGAATTTAGTAAGTGTCGATTGTCTTTTTACGACTTATATTGCAAATAGATCTTTAGGGAGAGCGCAAAAAAGTTGGAGTTACGGAAAGTTCGAGTTGTTAAGATTAAACTGTATGATGTTTGATATCTTGATCATGCGTCATTAAACTGCTGATAATTAGGATGAACGTATGTTCTTCGTGCGTATAAATGATTAAAGTTTTAAGGGCTCATGTGGTGGAATGTATTTTTAGTGCCTGCTTTTGACAGCTCCCGCTCCGTTTCTGGATGAGCGAATTACCGCATGCTAAGAACATTTCCTGTAAAATATCAACAGCAGAGTTTTGAGGAAATAGACCTCTAAGTAGCATTAGTAACTTCTTCTGCTTCCTCTCATGACAGGAGATTCGAGGGATTCCCTTACCGTTACCGTATGTCAACATTCTGCGAATAGAAAATAGATAGGATATCAACCCCCACAGATCTTCTTATTACTACAAAACGTCCGTAAGGTTATAGAGAATGTCTACATCGCTGTTTCGCTCAGCACTAGTCAAGCATTTATTTGCAACATTGCATTCTTCTAGTTTCAACTTATTGTACAACGGGTGCTTTAATATTCCCTGAAAACAAACTAATGAGAGTTTAATTCGATTATTCGAGAGGCCCTAGATCACTACAAAATATTCTAAACACATTTGAGGTCGGGGTTACTGGGATTTTGATTGAAATATCGAGAGTGTAAATATTGAAGGGGTTTTGAGTGATACCGTGTGGTCAAGCTAGGTATATTGTAATCTTTGGTAGGACTTATGAGAAGTTAAGCTATGACTTATAACTTCATCCTGCCACCAAAAGTTGGAATCGCCGTACCCGATAAAGCGATGGAAATAAGAAATGCCTCCCCCCCCCGAAAGGAAAGTAAATGTAACTAAATCGTATACCCCCACATAACCTTTATTCGACGCCCATTTCCTTTTGCAACACAAAGGGAGAGTCAGGTGCGAATATGAATTGGTTTCAGGTGTGTGCTTACCCTTGTAGGATAGAGTGCAGAAACAGGGTTGACATGGGTATGCAAGCCTCTGTATTTACTTTTGTTCTTTTGTGTGATTTTGCGCATTAAATATTGTTATTAGTCTCTCTGATTGGACACCAAATGGTGAATTTTTTGGGAATACAAAAGTCACCTGCTAACCTAAAAGACCCTCTGAAGATAAGCCCCCCCAATACAAGCCCACCAAAAAATGTTTGCAATCATCTATAAGCCCAGGGCTTATATTTGGCATTTTCAGGTACATATAATGTAACTCTTGAGTAAAAGGTATATATATCTTTCCTCTGAATCTTGAACGAAAACAAAATGGTATATACATCTTTCATAAGCATCCATGAATGCTACTTTCTTGTCGAATTCTGCTCTTAAAACGAAAAAATTAATGAAGATCTCTCTTGTTCAGGAATAATTCTTATGACATTTCCCTTCTTTAGCTGGTACAAGATGTTAAGGTAAATTACTGTGTTTATTTGGCATTCCTGACTCACCTTACAAACTTCTCTACTTGTATACTTGGTGTTTGTACCAAGTTTGGGACTATGTACACGAGCATGTGCAATAACTTTGAGCTGACCATTAACCAACAACTAACATTTGTAATATTGTTTACTGTACAAGTGACCCTGCCACTTTCCACACCCTGTCACCTCCCTTACCCTAACATTAGCCCCTTATGACCTAGCTCTAGCTACCCTAGAATTTCTTGTATTGTATATCAATCCAATTCACGTCACACTACTGCTTGTTATTACCATCCAGTTTGTTGGTTTTTTTGTCAAGTCAAGTTTAGGAATCATTCTGTGTCTGTTAACTAATTTGGATTCACTACACATTCGCTTCCATTGTTGTATATTGCCATAATAGTGTGATTCTATGACCCTCGATGACATATTATTTACAACTTAAGCTACTCCTGGCACAGCACTATCAGCATCTTAATCCAACATTGTACTTATCGTGACTTGGTATATATAAGCGTGTTTTGCCAAGATCTAGTTAGTTGAATATACTGATTATCATAAGATACATTGCTTTGCCTTGTATACAATTCACCATTATTCTTTTGTGTCACTGTTTGCTGGAATAAATTCATGCTCCCGATGCCAACTGTAAACAAAGTGTGTTCCATTAATTCAAGTTTGTGTAGAGTGCCCCTGCCACAAGCCACCCCTTGCACATAGGTTGTCATAAACTTAAGCATCAATCTGGTCACAAATATGGTTGACTAAATACTATAAAGGAAGTACTCAGAGGAAAGAACAGTTACTTTGGTCACATAGTTCCACACACTTCACAAATGTATTTTACTTACTGTCTACTTGTACCATCTCTAAGTGTAGAACTACACATATATTGTAATATGAGTTCACAGTGATTGTGTGGGTCATTACATGAATGCTGATTAGTCCATTCTATTGGTACCGTAGAGCCTGCATAGTAATATAAACTTCCAACATTATAGCCTCCTCTTTGATTATTCTGTGAGTCAAACATCCTACAACAGAGAGATAGAAAACACGTTTGACAGAGGGCTACAACTGTACATCTCAGCAGTACTGCCTAAACCAGGGTTTCTCAAACTTTTTGGCTCGTCGACCCCCTTATGAGATTTTAAGATTTCCATCGACCCTCCTAGATTTTTATTTAAAGAAAATTATTACGATAGTAAATACCAAGTGTAAAATAGTGGTGGTGGTAACTGTTATATCATTACGTCATGACAATATAGCCTCGATTCTGTACCTACCTCTTCGTTGCCTCACGATAATAGCGGTATGCCGTTTTGCAATATTTTTTCACCAAAGGAAAATTCAAAAACGTACGGAACAAGCAAAGAAATACAATGTACCCCCAAAATTTGTCTGCCTCTAATTTTCGTCCGGGGGGGATTAAAAGGGAGCAAAACGAAGAACCAGGGGGCAAAAATTAAAGGGGCGAAAATTAAAGGGAGCGAAAATTAAAGGGACGCGAAATTTGAAATGAATAAGGTATACTCTCCATGGTGGAGAAACCCAGAGTTAGATAACGATGTTAATGACGCAATCTTTCTTTAATGCTGTTTAAAGAGCTTAGTGACTTCGCATATAAAGCAAGTATTGTCAGTTTACAATTGAATCTGATACATCCTGTTTACTTGACATTCGGGACAGAGATATTAACGTCAATGCCAGAGCCAAGTATGAAGTTATCGATGAGAAAGGTGTTAGATTTCTGTTCTCATGTTGTTACAGTGACAAGATTTTGATCGTTTGACGGATGTAGCATCGATAGAAGTGTTAGTCCTCGATGATTCTTGGAATTTTAATGGCGGATTCACTTCGTTAGCTGTCATCTACATTAGCATTTTGCAACCCATGCAACGCCGTTTAGATTTAAGTAATACCGCGGGACAGCACCAACGAACCCCTTGGTTCTTAACCTGGGGTACATATACAAAAGAAAAGAAAAAAGAAAAAAACAGAAAAGAAAAGCATGATCACAGTGGGTACGAGGGATGGTCTTCAATTAGGTTTTTTTTTACAAACATGAATAACAAACATACTTTTCACTTCGACTTCATAGGCGCACTGCCAAAGGGGCTGAGAGGGGCTGCAGCCCCAAGTTTGTTAAATTGTTATAATTTTTCAGACCAAAATTTTTTTGGACCCTTTTATAAATCCTTAATAAGAAATAAAAATGAAATAATTTTATGTCTTACTAGCCCTCTAAATTAGCCTCGGCATTCCTGTCCAACTGAAGTGCTTTTAGGATGGGATATGATGCCAACCTTGAGCAGCCTTGCTATTCTAAACATTGAGAGACGTTATACAAATTTTGTACTTGCAGAATCGATGGATTCAATAATTGATATATTTGGAAGGAGGAGTAAACGTGATTCCTTCTTTTTTGAAACTTGCTTGGGACACTTTGTTCTTGCTCTGTTATATTTGCATATTCCTATGGTTTAAACTTCATTAAGGCAAAGTCGTTAATGGGGCAGAGATCGAGGGGGTAAACCCCCGGCCCTCAAGGGAAAATGTAAACTAGGCCAACAGCTATTTGATAAAAGTTACCAAATCTCCCTGGAAATTGTCAATGTGTTTTGTTTGGAAAAAACATGGTTTGAATTTTCGCAATTTAAAGCCAAAAAGACCATCAAATTGCATCTAGCATAAAAAATCTAATAAACACTGACCCACGGCAGAGATGTCTAAGATGTTTTAGTAACAAAAGTTCGTTCACTGTACGTATCTTTCATTGTCGTAGCATTAAAGACTTTTTTTCCAATTCAAAGTGGCGGTAGTTTACCCTATCCCCCTTCGATTTAACCGTCTGCAAAACCGTCGATTCTTGTCTCAATAATTATCGGACAATAGGAGTATTTTTTTCGGGAAAATAATCCACAAGCCCCCCTATATTTTTCGTCCCTTGCGCCTATTTTCGAGTTCAAGTAGAACTGTTGGTAATGACTTTAGTTGTTTATAGTAAGTTCTCTGCCGAGATTCCACAGCCTAGCCGCTATCTTCACAAGTCCTTGATAGAGGTTGCGGTACAAGGTACACGGTACAAGGTACACGGTACAAGGTACACGGTACAAGGTACACGGTACAAGGTACACGGTACACGGTACACGGTACAAGGTACAAGGTACAAGGTACACGGTACAAGGTACACGGTACACGGTACACGGAACAAGGTAAACTTTTATCAGTATCTGCAAAACAGCATGCAGAAATATATTTATGTTATCAAAACTGGTTGTTTTAAAAGTTCTTTTGTCTTGAGTCTTAGATTTTGTTTCAACTTAAGATCCTTTAATGAACATAGAATTGGAGAGATTAAATTCAAAAACATTTGGTTTAACAAGCTGCAGGTGGCATCCAGGAAGCGAAAGAACTCATTCCTTGCTTTTGTCACGTTTCGTAAAATTATTTTACAAAAGCATCACTCGTTATATTAGGACAAGTTCCTATGTGTTAAAAGATTTACAATTTTAAATTTGTAATTATGCTCTAGGAAGTGTCTAAGGTGAGATTTTGGAGAGTCATAAATGTGTACCAGTTTTAATCTATCATCTTCTTTCCATTTTGTGGGAATTGTTTTACTTCCAATTTTTCAAAGTAATGTAATTTAGGATCGCTCCATTATTTGTTTTACAGTTCCCACAAAAGTTAAATCTGATATCATTAACGGAAAATCTACATTTAAATGGAGACATGGTGGTTTGTAGTATTTATAAACACTTTTGCCATTATCACAATCTGATCAGATAAAATTGAGTGATTCTGAAAGTCGATATTTCAACTTTAAATAAAACCATTATACTGTACACAGCTGAGTATAGCTATCACTAGAAAATGCAGGTGAATTAATGTAGCTGTAAGCGGTGACATGATATCAAAACAATTGTGTGTCCCAAGGATAGAGACGTGACCAGCGATTCAGGTACGTTTCAGGCCTGTCTCACAAAAGAGAGAAAGCTTAATACGTTTAAAATCACTTATAATTGTTAAGATTTTGGGACTTCATACAACATCAATTTGTTTAGCATGTGATACTTGATCTTCTTTGTGTGTAACTAAGGGCATAAGAGATCTTGATGCAACAAGGTAGTGTTGTTTTAAGCTTAGAATACTTGTCAGCTAGAGTTAAAACGCCAACGAGCAAGCTGTATTTTAACCACGTTTTCCCTTGTTTAAAGACTTGGTCACGTCTCATACACAGAGAAATATTCATGTAACATCAAGACAAAAATTGCAGTTACCTTGCTGGCGTTTTACCTTGTCGGTAGTGTTTTTAAATTTTGCATTCCTTGCAGGTTTTCCTCGCTTCTCAATTTGTATTATTATTATTATCATCATTATTAGTACTACTAGTAGTATCGTTGCATTTTTTTCTCTCGATGATTCAATATATGTCTTGTTGCTAGGGTTTGTTCTTTAAATAGTTGTTAGTGGGGGCTTTTTTCATATATCTCCGGGCTTCATGTATATCGTAACAGCTTTGATATGCCGTTCGAAATAAAACTGAGTTCAAAAATTATTAAAGAAGGAATGACCACAACCAGATCTCTTTATTTGATACATATATACTATATAGTTCCTGTATCCCCTTTTTATTGGAAAGTATTGGAATTGTATCAGAATAATGATAATAGATTCGATTTTTTTAAAAAATATAATTATAAGCATTATTATTATTACTTTTTTTATTGTTTTTAACGTGTATACCATACCCATTCCAGTATACCTTATTGTAAGTGATTACTGGGATTGTATGCTAATAAAGACATGAATAGAGGTGTGATTTTGTCTGTTAAAGTGACATATGTACTGGTATTTACTTTGTCTGTGATCTTATTTCGAATGTCAGGAGCGTTTAGCGATACAGTTTCAGACATTTGAAGAGCATATGCCTGACCTGAGGCATCCCCTTTGCTTGTGGAACAACTACCACCGTTGCTATTATTCGTTTTCCCTTCCACGTTTCCTCGTTCTTGAGTGTCTTTTGAATTGTGATCTCTATCTCCCATGTTTAACTCCCGATTGGAACTACCGTCATCTTCATCCGGATCTTTTTTGTCACTATGCTCTAAATCCACCGACACAAATGAACTTGTTTTGGGTTTCCTATTCTTGGTCAATTTGATCCTTTCTACAAACCTTTTAAAATACAGCTTAATTACGTTTGATGCACAATCTTGCCTAAATTTGGTTTCCCACCAAGTTGACTCCTTCTCATTTATGGGTAGGATTCTCTCAAGGAAATCAGAATCAATGTTTGGTTGAAGGAGTTTAAGTTCTTCTTGTAAACTGGCATTAGTAGCATTTGGTTTTATGCATTTTAAAACTAGTAGAACCAGGACATCCTTGAAGTGGACTATAAAGTCTTCATTAACTGGGACATTTAATGACATAATTTTGCTATAAGCAACTCTGTTTGGGCAAAGCACACCAAGTCCCATCGGGGGGTTTAAATACTTCAACAAGTATATTAGTTCGTAACAAGCTATTTTACCGCTTCCTTTGGGGTCAAAAGTTGACCATGTTTTAATAAACTTGTCAATATGACGCGAGCTTACCAGAGAATTATCTCGAGTAAGATAAAGAAAATTATCCATGATGACAGCTAGAATCAAGTTGATAATAATAAAGTTGCTGAGCATTATGAATGTTATAAAGAAAGGGTAACTTAGGATGCTCCCACAGTTGGCATCCAAACCATCGACACAGTTTGAAGTTACAGTGTCTGCTAATCCATACATAATCGGTTTCCAATCATCTAAGGTAGTTACACGTAATAGTACCGATACTGACTGTGAAAATGTATGAAAGTTTGTATGTCGATCCATTAAAGTTTCACTTGACAGATTGGCTCTTCCAAATAACTAGGATAGAAAAGTTGGGAATTTCAATCATGAAAAGAGTTTGATGAAATAATATAACTAACACATAGTTGAAAGATACGGGGAAAAATACAGCAATCTGAATCACAGGATGATAGGGGATACTTCACGTACGGAGTCCATGTACATGTTGACAGACAAGAGCTTCATTTGAGTATGTATAAGCATCAGGTAGGACCTGTGCACGCAAAAAAAGGAGCGTAACTACAATTTCCTGGACCTTGGCAATCTCCAATCCATCTACTGCAGTAAAAGTTGAAATGTTATCGTAGTTAGAAGATGCAAACATAAATGTTTGACGATGTGTAGCCAACACAGTAGAAAGCGATCTAGGACAACTATTCCCTCTTCGGTTCCAATAGTTGAGGTATCAAGTTTGTATCACTGTGAAATTTTTGGATTTGATAAAAGGAAGAATGAGCATTCGCGTTGCCGTCCGCAGTTGGAGGCAAGGCGAATGCTCCTCTTCCCTCAGCTTCTCCCACTACAGTGGTAGGGTTAGGCGCCACTCCTACCCCATGTCAAGCTTTTTCATCACTTCTCCCAGCATAGCTGGTACTCATTTCATCGACCCCGTAAGGATGGAAGGCTAAGTGGCCCTTGGATTAGATAATTAATGTAAACAGAGTTCATAATGCAATTACTTTGACATACTTTTCTATTTCTCTAGTGTTCTACTCAAAACTAAGATTTCAAATCCTCTCTTCTCGATGATACTTTCTATAAAATTTGTACATTTAAGCATCATTGCTATTGGTACATTAGCTCAAGAAACAAAATATTTTGGTGAACTTTTGCTTTGCATTGGTCTTAGTAAAGTAGACTCCTTCTATATTTTTAAAATGTTGATTTGTGGTTGTTATCGTGTAACCTCCGGTTTGTTCTGTTCTAAAGACAAAAATATGACACTTGAGATTTGTTAATCTTGTACTAAGATCTTATTTTGTAATGTTTCCTGTTCCTGATACATCATATTATAATTTCTTTTAAATTTGTTATTGTTTTTCTAATTAATTCCTCTTTGATAATTGATGTTAGAAAAAGATATATGATATTATTCCTGACGAACTTTCATTACGTCGGAAAGGGTATTTCTTGTTAAAATTCCCTGTCTTCAGTAACAGTCCGGTGCACGTGGGCATCGCCCTAGAATGAGAGTGCGAAGGGTAAACCGCATCAATGATATCATCATTATCATCATTTGATGTTCTGCCTAATGGCAGGTCTCAATGCACTGAGCTCCACCGGTTTCTGTTCTTGGTCTTTTTCTTCAGACTTTAATAAGGTTCGATTCGATTTTTACTAGCAGTATAACCTTCGTCCATATTTTGATATCCTTTAGGCTTTCAAGCAATGTAATTTTTTTTTGGTCTCCTTATCTCGCATTTTCCCATTTTGTCTTCCATACTTTCTCCCAGTAGATCCTTATGCCTTGCACGTGAACAAGCCGCCTTTTGGCCTTCTCTGACATCCAAGAGCGATATTTTCCTTTCTACAAGTAGTCTCTCTCTTCTCTTCTTGCATGCCTTGTCTGATTCAGACGTTTGTCTGTTGCCATCCTCCACTCTGATCTTCTGCTTGTCTTGCCAATGACTTCCATGCTTCTTATGTTTAGATCGTCCACGTATGTTTTCCTCTGTCTTCTCCGTGCTCGTCGTCCAGCTAGATCGTCCACGTATGTTTTCCTCTGTCTTCTCCGTGCTCGTCGTCCTTCTACCTCTCAATTTGTTGCCAACTTCTCCAATCCATCCTTCCTCATCACATGTCCGAAAAACTTAAGTCTTCTCCTGTTCGACGCTTTCATCATCTGTCTTCCTTCTCCGATCACCTCCAAGACTCTCTCATTTGATACATTCCTCTTCCAGCTGAGTTTTAACATTCTTCAGTAGAAAAATATTTCTTCTGCCTCCTCTTTTTTCTCATTGCTTCATTGACGGTCTACGCTTCACTGCCATACACAACTACTTCCCACACATAACACCTAAGCAGTCAAAACTTGGTATCCATTCTCACATTTCTGTTTGTCAACACATTTCTCATGTTTTTGAAGACTGTCTTTGCTTGTCTGATTCTCACCGCTATCTCTTTTTCACATCTTCCATCTGTGTTAATTAAGCTTCCCAGATAGCGGAAACTCTGCACGTGTTTTAGTTCTACTCATTTGACCTTAAGATGACAATCTGGGGTATTCATTTTTTTGTCACCACCATGCACATTGGCCTTTCCTTGTTTATTGACAATCCCATTTGTTCACTCTTGTCAACCACGATGTTTAGTAGACTGTGTAACTTTTCCTCAGAATCTACAACCAGTGCCGTGTTGCAAGTCCCCCCTTGAACCCTCAGTTCTGAGACTCGCAGGGTTCTTATAGTCCCCAAAAGATCACACAAATAAGAACTGATTTACTAATAATAGAATACGTTAAAATTATTGTGTAGGTCTTTATGAAGGGTTAGGTATAGGCTGACGTACTTGATACTGTGACATGCCAACGTGATAGAAAATCTAAACGTTTTATTTTCCCCCAACTCATTTAGTACATATTACGTACTTACGTACTACCCTTGTTTAATGTCTCACGTGGACTTTTCACACGTGGAGTAGGGCGTGTTTTGACAGCAATAAGCCTTTCCATCTAAATGTCATGATCACGTGGACTGTCATTTAACACCAACGACGTTCTGAGATGCCCATGGATGATTTCCGGACATATTTTCATTGGGCGTCTAAGGCCAGTGATCTTCCTAACTTTCAACTCAGTGCACTGTTTGTTCAAGCCACTATTACTCTTGACATGCCCGTACTATTGCAACCTGTTGTATCTCAGCTGCTCTTCCATGCGAGGAATCTTCGCCAGAATGGGAAGTCCTACTATCCTACTATTATTAGCAACTCCTACTGATCCACTGCAAGTCATGAATTCTTGAGCTGGTGAGCGTGTTCAACGTGCACAGAGACATATGTAATCACTAATAGAACTCATAAGCTTCTGATTTTACTTGAGACTGAATGTGACATTATCTTATGTAATTAGTATTCCGTTAATGCTCACCTTAGGAGTACAATTGTTTACTAAACAGGCGATTTCCTATTGCTAATAGTTCATTGAAAACTCAGCTCATAATACGATTGCATGCTGTTCCTTTTCCTCCATCATCTATTATACCACGAGACACTACTTACCTCCAAACATTGCACCCCCAACAAAAGTCTTATCAAACTGTCCTGATGTTTTCCTCTTGAGCTACAACAATACACAGAAAATACATCGAAAAATATTATCGCAGCTGACATGTATTGCTGTACTGAATTAGAAGAACAATCGCCTTAAAATGTTTCCCTCTAGTATACCAAATTGTCAGATTTAGGCATCATATTGAATACTCCTTGTTTTTGTTCAAGATGAGTGAAGGGAAGTGTTGGCTTAATCACACAGGCAGTACAGTTAATAAACAGTGAAGAGACAAATTACCGCTCATTTTCATTCACTCATTCTCTTCTTCATTCTCTCTCTGTCCATCCATCTATTTATCACACCTGCTTCATTAATTGATTCATTTTTCTGTGTATTAACATAATCGACCAAAAGGGAAAGAGGCCATATAAAAAACTACAGGACTGACCCCCTCTTCATTTTCCATAATAATCTGACAATGGAAATATGAATAAACCATCATAGAAACCTCCCCATCAGGGTACATTATGGCATTGCTTACATCTCCTTTTAGCAAGAGGTGTTGATTGCATTTTTCTGTACTCAGCAGACACAGTGGTTATTATATATTTATCATGAGTGGAGCATTACCACAATAGCTTGCTTTCGTTTTTCACAAACAGAGCTGAGGGGATGCGAACCCACAATCCATGGGTTTGAAAAACTAAACCTTAACCGTTGGACTATCAAGTCCAATAATTAAGGTGAGAAATTGTCAAGTCAATCTTGTCATGTTTTCACCTCCGCTCAATGTGTAAGGGGAAATTTATTAATTATAATTATTTGTGTTTATATGTTTATTATTATTATTATTATAAATTGTGTTTATATATATATATATATGTATATATATATATATATGTATATATATATTCTCAGCAGACACATTGCAATTATACATAATTCTCAAAGAGTGGAGCATTACCACAATAGCTTATGTCACCACCGGGTATCGAACCCGTGACCCACGCTTTCGTGGCGTGCGCTCTACCAACTGAGCTAGGTGACCTCCGGTGTTGGCGTGCTCTATTGCTCTAGTCGCCACATTAGCTACCAATCATCCCCCGGTGGACATCGACATGCAGCTCAACGCAATTTGAGACCAGCCTCTCTGCGCCATATGAGATGATATTAATTATTACTTTGTGTATTCAGTCGGAAGAAATGAGAATGATGTGACCGTCCTTACATCAGTAAGTTGGGAGTGCCTAGTACAAGAACAGTTTCTTCGGGAGGGCTTAAGTCCCAACTCCTTCCTTTGTATCAGTAGATACCCTTCCCTCTCTCCTCGCAATCAAATGCTGTCTGACATCTCCTGAAAAGGGCTTAGGTAATTTGTATCATTGTGGATTGGTACAATCTTTGCAATAATGCGATCTGGCCACCGTAAATTGCCACTCTCCCTTGTCGCGGAATCGAGAAAAGAACAGAAAGGCCGGTATGCAGTGATTGGGAAAGAATATATTTAGTCATTTTATAGATCAACAACCTCTTAGATAAGAAGGCATAATAAAGTCATATTAAAAAATTTCAGCAGCTCTATTTCTTTGTTTCTCTGTTAACAGTCCGCTTTGCAAACGCTATACGTTTCATCGTTAGTACATGTGAAAATTGAGGATAACATATTTCCTGCGCTAAAAACTTCTAGTTTCTGTAACAGCTCAGGTAATCTACGATATATAATCTGTACCACTTTGGCAATTCCTGGTACTTAGTACAGTGACCTTCAGGGTAGAGGTGGTTTCTAGAATTCTAGGGCTCATATTTCAGTAAAAACTCGACTTGTTAGATCAATTTTCTGATTTATGACGATGTGTACTGAAACGTTCGAAACACAAATTCCAATCATGCTCAATGAAAACAAAATGTGTTAACGCATTCCATAATTTGCTTGACATCTTTAAGAAGGGCAAACGTGGCCTTAATATGGAGAGCCAGGAGGGAGGCCTCCCCTCTCCTGCTCCCTCTGGCTACGTGTCTGACGTCGACCTTATGATCTAACAGTTAGTGAACGAGCCACTCATTATTTCACCCCACAGCATCCACTGTTCCGTATGTCAAACTTACTTTAGATCAAGATCCTGAGAGGTTATACATCTTTTGACATTTGCTCATCTCTTCAATGCACTTATTGTCAGTTTCAAGTTTGCTGTCGAGTAAACTTTCAAGTTTACAATTACTTAAGAAGATGTGTGACATTGAAGATCAAGTGAAATGAAACAGGTGCATTGAAGCTCTAAAAGTTTATTTCAATAATTACGTAATTACCGAGAAAGATGGCCTCATAATTGAATGAAATTTGTTTAAAATACGTTGTAAAATACAGATTTATTATAAACCTTTTATTTGCTTATTAGTTTTGTTGGCTAATCGATTACGCAGGACGTCTAAAGCGCAATTAGATTTGAGTTACTATTTAGGCTGACAGAAATTTTAATTCCGTGACATTTGAGGGTTAATAGTCTTTAGTGCGAAAGTGGAAAAAACAGAAACAGTCAGAAATAGATTAAATGGTAAAGTAGTTTTCTCGCAGCTCGCTCTTGACTGAGACAGCAATATTCATGTCTCAGGGCGTGTTTCTTGCAAGCTAACCCTAAAGCAACATCAGTCTTTACCAATAACTTTGTATTCTGTTCTCGGTCGGGTCTGAAATAGCTTGATTTGTTCCAGATCTTTACATTCATTACACTCAGGTCATCTACTGATACAGTCGATCTACTCTAACATTGAGAAAAATATGCATAGATCCAGCGCTTAGGAAAGAAGCACCAACATTGAGCCGGACAGCTTTCAAAAGTGCACGTTTGAGAAAGCATTATTGAGCCTCAAGCTAGCTAATGAAGGGGCACTTTAGTTTTAATAGGGAACCTTAAAAGGTGCTCAAGCCCCCCTATGAAAGTCAGGTTCCTATCATGCTGTACAGGACAATGCTGGCTAGTACTCATCTTTGTTGTTCACGTGATAAGCTTGCCGAATCTAGTGGTTCAGAGTCAGTGCCCTCCTTCCCCACCCCTCGCATACCACATATTTTCTTAAGGTTCCTATGCTAGAGAAATTCTAAATGAAGTGACCATTATAACCCAACTTCGTTACCTTGGGTGCTGGAAAGAGACACTAAATTGACGCTACCCGTTTGAAACTTCAAATCATGATTTAGGGAAAAAAAGAGAGAGTTGAGAATGGGCATGGGGGAGTATTTTATGATGAATTCGAAGAGCAAAGAAGGTAAGAAGAGGAACAGAAAGATTTCCATCCAAAGATAGCAGAAAGGGGATTAAAAAGAATCAATATGCAGAAGAAGGAGGAAGGGAAACGAGAAGGGACAAGTTGGAAAGACAGACACAAACTTCGATGAGAAAATGAAAGAGGCGTAAAAGAGTCGAAGTTTAATGTGTAGAAATAAAGAGGGAAAGTAAAACAGAGGATATGAAGGGAAAGAGCAGAAAGGAAAAGTTGAACTCGAGTGTAGTAGAAGGAGAAGGGACGGGGAAGAAACAAGATGATACCAATAAACGATGAAAGCAGCGAATTGGGAGAGCAAAGGATAGAAAGAGGTACAGAGCTGTTTAAAAAAAACTGAGGAGGCTTAAAAGGAAGTTATGGGTATTCAAAGCGGTGGATAAACAGCTAACCGGTTAAGCGCGGCGTATATTTTCTGTGCTTTTATTGTGCCGTGTTTACATCTTCTACAAGCCATGTTTTAATAGTTGGTCTTTAAAGGATATTGGCCTGAATTTTTAATTTTGTGTGATGTGCCATATTTCTCGATGTTGGAGTCCGAATCTATGGTCATGTAGGACGTTATCCTCTATGAGATTTGTCTTATGCAGTACCCTCCTGTCAACAGATTCCTTGGTCCACATGTACGAAACAGGACGGCGCTTTGGTTATTAGTAGATCGCGGAACACATCGGTCCTTGAAGAAAAAAACAGCTGACAACTGAAGCTTACGGTAGCAGTACTGGCATAGATTTGTTTCGTTGCGATAGGAACGCCTTTGTTGCACCAGAGTGATCTGTCTTCGAGAAATGTTAAGCTTAATAAACGTATTTATTTGAATTTAGAATGTATTGCAGGTCTTAATCCGAGTAATCAGTCAACATAACAACCGAATTGATGTGACCTTGACCGATTTGGATAGCTGTGAATTTGAGGGTTATTTCATCTGACAATTTAAGTAGAATCTATTGGAGGCCGCCATTTTCACCATCATAACAACATAGGAGATTCAAGATTGAAAGGCGTATTTTTACTTGATTAGTCCCGACTTGATAGAACCGTCCTTTGTTAAGAAGTTTAAGCAAAGAAATTGTATCCCTTGTGCGAAAAGTGTAATATGGCCTTATAGCGTATCGAGCCTCTTAATCTACTTTGATTTCAGACCTATTGGGCCACAGAACACGCGCTTCCACTTAATTCTTGTTATATTACTAAGATCCATTTCAAAATCTTGGAAGGCATGTAGGAGACTACCATGACTTTGAATAACTGACTATTGTTTGTGTTGTATTACCCTATATTTAGGAAGTTGCAGTTGATTATAAACATTGATCCTTGACTTCAACTTCATTTTTTAAATCTTTGTCTGGGGGGGGGGGGGCGTCTATTACATTTTTAGTAATTTTCCAAGCCCCCCATCTATTCCAACTCCCCCCATCTATTAGGCACCCACGAGTACTCCCAAGAAATCCTCTACACTTAGTTTCTCTAAAAGAAATCCCTCAATATTTAGTGGTTTTCTTATGTTCTAGGTGACCACTGATCTGGCCCTCAAATATCAACTGTCACTGAATTACAGGTATTTGAAAACACATATGAAAGCCAGAGAAGTATTGTCCAGGTGAGGTTTTACAAATGACAGTGGTGAGCATTAATCTATATCAATAACATAATTAAAAATTAGGAGTTGAACACTAATTACTGAGAGATTAGGGGCTCTGTCCCTGCCTACTTAGGGTTAGTCCTCTGCTTGTGGGCCTGCACAATCAAAATTTCTAGACATTGTTCTCAAAATTTGCAAAACTTTCTAAATTAACAATCAGTTACATTTCACTTTTGCACATATATTTCACACCATACTCAAACTGATTACTTAAGATGTTGACCACTGCCCTCTATTTTAGCCCAAATCATTTAAATTTACAAGCAACTATCATTGTGAAAAGGAAAATTCCTTTTAAGCATAAAATTGAGTAGAGTCATCAAGTAAAAACAACAGAAGAGAACAAACATAAAAGAAAGAGAGTTGAATTTTCATATTCTATTGACTGGGCCATAAAGCATGGTTACAGATGCTTGCTTAAGGTACAGTTCGACTCAGTCTAGTTGTACACAGGTTTAAATATTAATAATAAAACAATATTAAAATACACACAACTCAACCTACAAATGGCAATCTCTCAATCAAAGACCCCTGATGGGCAGTGGGCCCGACATTGAAACTACCCTAAATAAACAGAAAAACCACCAAACAGACTAACTAATAAATAAAGGGCAGCTGGGGCGTCCAAGGGCCCCCCTCAATTTGGTCTACCGGGCAGAGAAGCAAGCCACGAGGCAGGCTCAACCGCCCAGTAGGACCGCCTCTTGCAGATTATGGAAAGCATCTATCATCAATGAGAACAGATACTACATCCATTCCTGACCAAAAGGCCAAGAACCTACAAATGGCACTCCCTTCTAAGCAATAGCTCTGTGAACAAGTTCTGGATTATGGGGTTAGGGGGAGGCAATCACTAACTATATATGATGATATAATAGTTGAGCTTACATACAGTGAAATACTAGCCTTGTCAGCTTCAGTAATTAGCAAGATCTTACATTCTTAAAAAACCAAGTGATACGCAAAGAAGAGAGCAAAGTTAAGTGAGCGTAGTTTGCATTAAGCTCTGTAACAATTTCAGTTTTTGAAAAGAACACTAGTGAAATAGAAAATATGTCACCACCTGGGATCCAACCCGTGGCCCACATTTTTGCAGTGTGTGCTCTACCAGCTGAGCTAGGTGAAGTCTGATGTTAACATACTCTATTTCTGTAGTCACCACATTATCTCCCAACCATGGATATCCAGCTCAACGCAAATGGAGACCAGCCTCTCTACACCATATGTGACTTGACCAAGGAAGGACTGCCATATGGCTGTCTATCTGTCCAGAGCCCACTGAAAGTTCGAAAGTATCACTGAGAAGAGATCCCTTCTAAATCCTAAAGCTTATATATTCCATATGCTATGCCCTGCCAATCCCAAAATTTACGCTTTATTATGCGCCTCCCCCCCCCCCAAATTAATTTTAAATATCCAGCTGAATGGCTTGCTGCGAGCTGAAACTCATCTGAAAATTTTATAGCAAATTTTTTTATTATCTCTCAGTACTATGGGTAAATCACTCTGCTCCACTCTCTTTTATTTTGAAGGGATGTTGTATCGTTTTATGAAGTCGTTGAGGAATCCAGTGGTTTTAATTGTAATCCCGTACTCTTTTTGCGGAGAAGTCGTTTCCCCTTCCTCTGAGTATACCAATTTAACTACTTTCAAGATATTTTAAAGCCTTGAGAGCAGGCACGCAGATAAGGGGGGCAAAGGCTGTACCCGCCCCATACGTAAAACTTGCCTACTTTTGCCCCCATTCCACCGAACAACCTCCTCTGGCATTAAAACATGGATCACTTGATTATTTCAATTCACTTACGCAATGTTTTAATCAATCATTTGGCGAAGTAACCTATCTGCTGTCCACCCTTCTATGTAGCAATGTAAACTACATTTCACAACCCTTGGTTGTGATAACTCTTGATCTGAAAAGTTGTAAATTCGTTTTAGCTAAGGATTAAATGATCTATCACATAATATATCTCTATGTCACTCCAGACACTGCAGTTCACTTCAGAAAATAATTATTTATTGCAGTCGTTAGTAGGCAGCTCATCTGCTTTAACTGAGGCCGCCGTTCTACGATATTTAGAGTTATTGTCGTTTAGACCAAAATTAGTTAATACGTTTTCTTTGTTGTTTTTTCTTCAAATGTAATGAAACATTGCTATTTTTACCTCTATTAGTGGCTGAGCCTTACAGAATTAACACAAATAAAGAGTATAAGGTTCGAACGGTATCACCGCTGCTTAAAACACTCATATTCTGACTGCGCTTTTCAGGCACCATTCCCTCAGCATGTCACGTGATGCTAAATAATAACATGGTCTTCAGCACATGCTGTCGATTCCAGACAGTTTATACATCGACTTTGGCCCAAGTTACGTGTCGAGTCACGTGTTGGCAACGACATGCTCAACATGGTACTGTCTTCAAAGTACTGAAAACATCCACTGGTTTAGACCATCTACCTCTGGAGGCCTTTCCTGAACCAAATATACTTGTAAGTTACTTTGACCGGTCAAAAAAGCGTTAACGTATCTTCTGTTATGTCTCTAACAATGTAGACACTTTCGCAACGCCATTAAAGGAAACAGTGTCCTAAGCATGTCGTTACCACCACGTAACCAAGGTCGTCATTGTCTTGAACCATGAGATTGTTAGGAAGGTGGGGTATTAAAATTTGGACATTCTCATCTTAGAAGATCGGTTGCACACATATGTTTTCCGTTAAACTTATGAGGTGATAGATTTGGTTGCGTGTGAGCTCAATTTAAAAACTGCAAAGGAATACAAGTTAGTATCATCGTTAGTATCCGTTAGCGACATATTTTCTGTATTTCTAGTGTTCCTTTGGAATATAAGTTACTTTTGCGTCATCACTATGAGCTTCAAGCCAGTAAGCACATCACAGCGCTCAAAAATTTGCGCTAATGGTGAGTGCTCATTTTCAAAATTCTGATTCAAATCAGATACGATGAAATAAAAAATGCTCCGATTGTCGTGATGTAAACAAATGCTCACCAGTGTGATGCAATTAAGTAAAACGTCACCGATATGCAAAGAATCTTAATTCCAAGCAGTTTGATTATCAACTTTCTTACTCATATATTCTTTTGTTTACATTTTCTACTTTTTTCATTTTTGCCTAATTATTGCGCTGTAAATCAGTGCTGCTAACAGTTTTATCACCTTTTACTTTTCTACTTTTGAACTCTGCTTTAGATTTACTTTCATGACATATATGGTCTGCCATACTTTTGATGAAGATGTGAAATATGAAAATTCTGAAAGTACTGAAAGATTTTTGACTTGAATCCATTTTCAACGCGCCCTTAATCTTTTAAAACATTTCATATTACCTCGATGACAGATATAAATGATAGTGCTCTACATGCACTAAAACGTAAGAGATTGTTGGAATGCTGATAGTAGTGATTTTGATACTCAGCAACTTAAACTTTCAGTATTTTTTTTAAAAAAAACGCCCCAGAATTGAAATTATTCAGTTGGTGTATTTCGCAGAATTCGTAAGCAACCCAATATGTGCAGCTTGTTTTTAATACAAATCATGGAGTACTTTCAACTGTCCAGAAGAAAGAAGTTGTGCTCAATAGTTTTAGGCTCTAAAATCCTAAGTTTACCAAAAGTTTAAATCTTGTCGCTAATGGCAAACCTTTGCAGAAAACATCTTAGGACAGTCAGGATAACCTTGTTGAATATTTTGTAGCGGCCAACTGGGCAAAACAGATCGGCCACCCCTTCGCTATAAAGTTGTCACAATTGAACGATTAGACGCCGAGACTTCTCACGAAACTTAGGGAGTTTCAGAGAGTATGGCGTCAAGGCGAGTATGGCATACTATTACAGTAATGATGTGCTTGTAAAAGAAGGGGTAATTGAGTGCTCACTCTCTGGCTGGTACAAAGATATGTTAAATGCGTGTATTTTTTCTTTGCATGCTATTTTGTTGTAACTGTTTATCGTACGTTTCTCGTATGCTATTTCATTGACGTCAAAGGTCAAAGTAGAGTCGGTTTCAACTTCAATTAAATTGTACGACCAAACTCTAGCCCAATGGTATACAAGACAAAAACTAGAAACAATGCATCCCTATTCACGTCTTTGTTTCAGATATGCGATTATCTGAAAGCAAGGTAGGCATTACTGCACGGAAGCCAAGATGTGCAGCTATCATAAGACTTCTTATCGCGATATATCATATGTAAAATTATTTTGAGTAGCAAAAAATCTGGGGGGCATTCTAATTTTTTTTTGGGGGGGGGGCATTGCCCCTGAATGCCCCCCGTAGCTACGAGCCCGCATACCTGTCAATGATTTATCGACTTTTTCGTCCACGTTTATGCCTGCAGTGACAAGAACACTCTTAGGCCGTTATAAGGCAATTACTATTGTTAGTAGGCATGGAAGAATCACAAGTTCGAAGCAAATTGGGATTTAAAGCGTATTATTCAACGACGAAGTTCAATCGACCTTCTGAACGCAAACAAGTTGACTCTATCCTAAACTAAGAAGCTCTATTCGTAGAAACGTTGAAGTTATACGTTAATCTTCGCTAGGATCAGAATATTGAAAGTATCAAAGGAGACACGAGTTTTATTTCCCTACTTCAAATAGTAAGACATCTCAGGTGTTACAAACTTATGGTATATGGTACCGAAGAGATTGTTAGATGGTTAGGTGATTTCGTTGACAATTATAAAACTACGATTTGACTATCAGTGTGTGTGACTGATTATTTTGTTTGAGAAATTTCTCTCTTGGAAAAGGGAAGTTGGATTTCTTCTTGTCGGGTTACTTAAGTTCCTTAGAACTAAAAAAGCATAAAAAAGAATCCTAATGATAGTTAAAAAACGTATTGGTTTGCAACTCCCGTACGTAGCAGCGCATACATTTTCACACAAAGTGATCTATGCTCTTTTTACCGTACTGTAATGATAATGATTTTAGACGTAAAGTAGTAATATATTGAGTATTGTAAATGTACTGGGGGTATCACTATTCTTAGTAAAAACTAATTAAAGTTTTTTTGAATGTTTTTTTAGGATCAGATCACTGTTATAAAGTCAACACTGCTAACGGTTGTCAAGACAGAAGTAGAAAGACTTAAAGAAATTATTTTAAACTTAACGTCTGAAAATAATCAACTGAAAGAGGAAAATGAGAGACTTAGACTATTACTTCTCGACGAAGGGAGGAATTTGCCCGCAGATGTTAGCAGAAAGCAGTTGTGACGGATCAATGGTTGAAGGGTATTATGGGTCAACTTGGTATTCCCATGGGATCGGACAAAGTCCTACACACAAAAGACGACACAATATGTGTGCTTTACATAAATGAATCTTCAGAAGAGTTTGGTATTTTAGTAACTGGTGCCTTCGTGGAAGATGACTTCCAAAATTGGCCAAGCCATGTAATGTTGCTGTTGCAAGGAGAGCCTGCAAAGGCAGGGCGGGTGTTGGCCTTCGAAGAGGAGAAGAGTGGTGTTGGTGCTGGACGTATAAATCGTAACGCTGAGGAACTTACGTAAGAAGCCAGCAGCATTAGTTCGTCTCACTTCGCTGCTGCCTTTCGTAACCACCGCGAAAATACTCTTAAGGTTAGGAAGGGTCCCTTCAAGCTTTCACCTTTTCTACCAGAGTAGCGAAAGCCTTGGTGCAAGATAATTCAAAAACTACATGAAATGGCTTAGCATTGTATCAAAGTTTCAATTTCTGTCATTGTTGCCTGATATCATAGGTAGGTTTTGCCTTCCAACGGAAGAGATGTATAGAGGATTGATCCACAAATCCTAAACCAAACTCCTGAAGCCTAAAGCTTTAACCTACTTTTTTTATAAGAACCCCTTGCATGCCCCAGAATAGAAATTCTCAAGCCTCTCACGTCTCCCCGTTTCTGTTCCATTATTTATAACAAGGACCGTTTATTCGGTATTCGGAGTTAATTCTATCCGTTTGATACATGATCATTACGGTAGTGTTATGTCTGAGGGGAGACGCATGGTCTCGATACATAATGGGATAGGAGCTTTTAAGGTGGGAACCTCTATATCGTGTAACGAAAATCTAGTGCTTTCAATGATTACCCAATGGACGTGAGTCAGCAGCGGATTGACAGCGATTACTATGTGGCTGTGCATAAGAAACGTCTGTTGTGGAAGATCCTTGGCACTGACGTGAGAAATTTATTAGAATTTACGTGAGGAAACATGCATATCATAGGGTTTGTATGCCGTTGATTGAGATGTCCATATTTCCATTGTTGCTTCTTGAGTAAGGTTATCGTGGTTTTTAACAGCCAACTGTAGCTAGTTATTACAGACGTCCTCGTCAACAGTCTTTGTTTAGTTTGGAAAATAACGGATTAGTAATGATTAAGGGGATGTATCGTTGCTGTCGGAAAACTGTTCTTTGTAATTAACCCGAAAACGTAGTTCTATCTTTAGCCCTATTCGGCACTTGCTATTTGTGGATTTTACGGAAAATACATGACTTATTTGTTGGCTCGCTTTCGGCTTAGCTGGGAACTTTATATGAAGCATGAGTAAAGTACGTTGATCACAAAAATGTTCATAGAACCTTGTAAAAATCAGGAATTTGCAAACGTTTGCCCTAAATTTGTTCGAAAATATCATAATCAATATACCACCTTTGCCCGAAACCTTAATGTCCTAATGATCCATTCCGTTCTGTTTTGTAGTCAACATAGTTACGTGAATCAATATCTTTTTGTCTTCAGCATTATTGATGCGGGATAGACATTATATATCTAAACGGATACTGGCCACGGATAAGGTAAGAACTACCCCTTTACATTCCCCCAACTCGTGCAGCCGTTTCAAGTACCCAATAGACATTATTTCTTTCATCATATACCCCCTTGTTTTTGTTTTCGACATGAAGTTACTCAATGTGGTAATCATTCTTTAACCCTAAAGTTGCTCATAAGTTGCCCACAAGTTGCCCTATAGTTGCTTTTATTTTTATGACGTCACCAAAAAGTTGCTTTGAGGTTAGTTTGTTCATGAACTGGACAAACTAAGAACATGAAAATTTATTCGTAGCCTTCCAATGATGGTATTGCAACTGGGCGTAAGAAGAGCCTAATTATTTCCCAGTTTTAATAATTGAAAAAACAAGTTGGTTTGGACTGTGGGATGGCTGATTAAATAGCGACCTCATTTATGATTGAATCGACCCCATAGGGTGGAGAAAATGTAGAGCAGTTATAACATGGAGCAGAACTGTGCTTAGAAATTGCTTAGTAAATTGATAAAAGAGGTAAAAATTATGCCTTTTAACGGACAGGGATGGACACGGCTTAATATTCCGACGCGCTTAAAGCTTTCTAAGTACTAAATGTGACAATTGTTTTAAGATGGATATTTAACCCAGGGTATTATATCTGGAATGCTGAAAGGAACCTACGTAAACTTAAGAATCACTCTTTGCGGTTTTCTCCCGACAAATGTTCTTTTAGCTCTAAATACCAAAACTTACCAATCTCCCGTCGTTCACCGCATGATCAGTGGAGACCAACAGGATTTTTCTTCTTTGTTCCATGGCTCTGTGGAGTATTGGCAAGCATCGTCGTTTTTGTAAGTACTGTATTTTCAGCGTCGATGTGTTCTGTTGACACGTTCTTTCTTAGTCGTTCTCCTTCTACTATGTGCCTCAGCAGTTGAAACCATACCTCGTGTTTTGTCAATCAATTTTTACTTGGATGCTTCTCACCATCTCGAAAGTAGGTCTAGAGCGCAAACACCACACTCGTCTCCTGTGTGTTTTAGTCTTCCTACCAATGTGAAATTCTGAAAATGTTTTTGAATTTAGGTGGTACTGCGATGTCCTTTGCAGCTTGTGGTACAGTGCAATGTTCTTTGTAGCTAGTGGTACAGCGCGATGATTTTTGTTTTATGTAGTATAGTGTGATGTTTTGTTTAGGGTGTGTTACAGGGCTATGTTCTTTGCAGCGTGTGTTACAGGGTGATGTTTTTGGATGTATGTGGTACACTGCGATGTTTTGTGTAGGGTGTGTTACAGGGTTATGTTCTTTGCAGTGTGTGGTACAGCACGATGCTTTATGTTGTATGTGGTACAGTGCGATGTTTTGTGTAGGGTGTGTCACGGGGGATATGTTCTTTGCAGCGTGTGATACTGTCCGATATTCTGTGTAGCATATGTTACTTTACTACCCTCTGTATAACGTGCAGTACTCTTTTTACATGTTTCATTGATTCTTTAGAAGTTTCCTGTTAAGTTCATTGTCAGCTATGTAAATGTACTTGTTTGTTACCATACTGATAATTACAAGTAGTGAGCGTCAATTTATACCTTATTCTTCTTAATTTGACGTCACTTTTAAAGCGTTTCAATTCATTCGCAAATTGACGTCAAATTACAATAACTCGTAAGAAAGAGGGAGAAACGTCGAGGTCAGAAAATGGCGTCCTTTCAAACTTTTAAAATGCAGCAGCTATTTTCAGGGCACCAATTGTTTTTAAAGAGATGTAAGTTGCCACAATGTTTCACAGGGGGGGGCGAATTTATCATGGTTCATTCTTTTTATTCAAAAATATTCTTATATCGGCTGCTTTCAGAATATGAAACCGATTTGCAGTAGCTCGCAGAGAGCCTAAAGTTTCTTATAATCTTTATTGTCTATATACATTGAGAAGAGAGGACTTGAAATGTTTGTTTTGAAAAGAACACTAGAGAAATAACAAATAGCTCACCAAAGGGGATCGAACCCATGACCTCGATGATACTTTCTAACTTTAATGGGCTTTGGATTGATGACAGGCGGGATGGCAGTTCTTCCTTGGTCAAGTCACATGCCGCACAGAGGCTGGTCTCCGATTGCGTTGAGCTGGATGTCGATGTCCACCGGTGGATGATCGGGAGCTAATGTGGCGACTAGAGAAATAGAGTATGCTAACATCGGAGGTCACCTGGCTCAGTTGGTAGAGCGCACGCCGCCAAAGCGTGGGTCACGGGTTTGATCCCCAGTGGTGACATATTTTCTATTTCTTTAGTGTTCTTTTCACATCCCTATACACAAAATTGAAATATACTAATTGGCAATTACCCCCAGCTTTCTGACCAAGTAATTCCATCGTTGAGCTTAGAGGGGGTAGAGTTTCCCCGGGTTTATATTCAGACTAAAGTTTAAAAGCATTGAAGGGAAGGACAAAATATGTGTTTGTAAAGTATTAGTCCATCTATTGTTATTAAACCTTCAGATAACTATTTTGCTGCAGTAGTTTGGTGTATTCTGATTATTTAAATAAACACAAACGCATTTTCTTAACATTTCTGCTTATCGCAAAGTAAAGCCCGACAAATCACGTATCAATTTTCTTACTGCACAGAGCAATTGTTTCTTGCAGGACCTAAACAAAAAGGCCTTGTCAAAGACATGGAGGAATGTGGATGCACATTGCTCTGTAGTACCGTACATGTTGGATTTTCGGCAAGCTTCCTAGAAACTGATATATCATTATCTAAATAACAACAAAATGCTGTCCTGTTCCTGCCAACATACCGTATCCCACATATTTTACACATCTCACAAATAGACTACTAATTTTGAGTTGCAGTGTAGAAGACCCTTGCGAATTTCATAAGAACGAATGTTATTTTGTTGTTAAAAGTAATTGTTTCCCTAACCATTGGGCAATTAGATCTTTGTCCGCATTTTTTGGAGCATCTCATTTTAACTCCTACATGCGATAATTTAGCTCGTATTAGAGTATTTTTTAAACTTTTACCGTTTCTATGAGTGACAAGGGGGTTTACGGAAAGGCTCTCTTACGCTCTTCGCGACCATTAGTAATGCACGATTATCTCCAAAGATATGGTGTACCTTAAGGCTAAGCGTTGCGTGGTATTTTAGAACTAAAGCCTATTGTCTTTATTTTTGCGACCCGAAGTATCTATAAGTGACTTCCCTATATGCAAGACTTAGAAAAGTATCATGTACTTAGGCAATACTGAACACACATCAATATTTCAAAACGAACATAACAACAAGTTAGCAATTACACAAGACAAAACATTATCCACTGAATTTTTCTGAGTTTAAAGGACCAATCACAATTGAGGTCAATCAACGTGAGAATTTAATTATGATATATAAATGCCTACTTGCCAATAACAAAAATCTATGATAAATTTGTTTAATTTTGTAGAGCATAATATTGCTGAATATAAGTTGATGTCAATTATGAATGTCACAAGGATTTATCATGAATTTCATTTACGGACGTCTAAATATCTCATTTTCAAATTATGAATATTGCTAGGACTGTTGTTGATGATATGAATTCATAAACAATATTCCGCTTCATTCTTGTTTTCTTTCTACTTCTGGGGTACATGTGGGGTTCGGCAAACAGGGAAGTGGGCAATGGGTAGGAAAGGGTTGAGAAACACTGCTCTAAACTGTGTCATTGACATTTATTTGTTCATATCAATTGTTGTGTTTAAAATAGCACGGTACTTTGAATCTTGACACGTGACGAGCAAAACTCATTGCCCTGTCAAATTCGTTATAAGCAGAGTGCACAGTACTGTAAACATGGATTGCGAGCAAAAATAGATTGTGGGCATTAGAATCTCAATTTTAAAGATTTTGACATATCTGTAGTAGAGTCTTAATCTCAGTGGCTGTCTTAATAGAAAATATTGTGGGGCTCTATATGTATTGTTAGAAACGTCCAGATATTGTACAAAAAGCGTTCATATTTTCTCTGTATGCTTGAACAATGTGCTAAATACCATGCTCATGATTATGGCACTGTATGCCTATTGATATTATTCACTGAAAAGGAGGACCAAATATGTAGTATTACTATATATCCATATGCTAACGCCTACGAAAGCTAGAAATACAATGAATTAGTAGACAAATCTGATTTTACCTTGATAGATATTCCGCACCCTTAAAGCACTTAAAAAAATACTTGATGCGGTAATACTAAGCCAACGCCACAATCATTGTACCGTTAGGCTCAAAAGATAAGGCAAAGATTTTAGTTTCAATCTTTCGAAAATTGACTCAGTGGGTACCGGGGAAATTTATTAATTAGTATTCATTGTGTTTCGGCTTTGAGCCTATAGCAGTGCCAGATATACATATTCATATACACATACATATCTACTCAAATAGCCAGCACTCTCCTATCAATAAAAATATTATATATATTTCATGAAATATACAATTTCATTAAAGATTCGACATTCTGCCTTAGACAAGAGAGATCGACCGCACACTTCACAGATCCAAACAGGGCCACAATCAGCTGGCAGAGGCTCACGTTTCCTGTAGTTTCTCTTTAATTCATCACGAGAAATTCTGCTTTTCTCAAACAACTTAACACCTCCAATGACCAAACCTCTCCACTGCTCACGATTAGCAGCTAATGCCTCCCAGCTCTCCTCAGCGATCTTCATATGCTTCAAATTTTCTTTAACATTGCCCTTAAACCTTTTTCGTGGCTCACACTGAAATCTTGATGATGACAATTCATCATAAAACAGTTGTTTCGGGAACCTAGAGTCCTCCATACGTACCAAGTGGCCAGCCCAACGCATCCGACTTTTCATTACCATCGCAGAAATGCTTAATGCGTTTGCTTTTGACAAGACAGCAGTGTCAGGGCAACGACTCTCCCACTTAATCCCAAGAACGTGTCTGAGACAATGTTGATGAAATCTTTCAAGCAGCTTGATTTGGGACTGATACAGAGTCCAAGTCTCCGAGGCATACAAAAGGGTGGGCAACACACACGACTCATACACACAGAGTTTGGTAAGAATGTTAACTCAAAGCTCTCTTTCCATAACAATCAAGGAAATCTTACCTGTGTAACCTATCGTGCTCGCAGGTTTGGATGAATTTCCTAACTGTCTTGAGAATGCGCCTTACTGTATATGGCTTTTCTTCCACTGCCTCGATGTAAGCAAGCATTGCGTCCCGTTTTTTCTTTTCGATATCAATATTGATACACTGTGCATGGTCCTCTCGTAGTCTCATTCGTTCTTCTTTGGCTTCTTGCTCAAGGGCTGCAAGAGTTTCACGGAAAACTTGGAGTGTTCCTACGATAAAGGTCAGTACAAAAATATCTCATTTTGTCTTTGCGGGCTTTCATGCCCAAACATTGTCACCAATACAATAATTAGGGCAGGAGGCCCTCAACTTCACTACTATAAAAGCATTCCACGACCTTTTCAACTGCATTTTTGTAGAACTTAAATTTTGACAACTACTAAATATTGCAAATTGTCTCTCAATGGTTAGCTTCGCAATTAAGAGCAGGACAAATCTCCGATAATGACGGCAAAAGAGTTGGTTCTTGGTTTTTACTACAACCATTGTAGAACATTTTACATCGCATGCGTGGACCAGGGCGGCATCATAAAATTCATGGCCTTTATATGTAACAGCTGTAGAGGTGATACATCTGGCACGAAACTTGGCTCATGGTTGCTCGACTTCCATATTCCTGCCCCTCCGGAAACAGTCTTGTATATAGAATGTCTCGAGTTACAATGATTGCCAGCTTGCTTCGTTCAGAACATCTTTTAGCGGAGTACAAATTAACAGTTTATGAATCCCCTTTTCTCTAAAATAACGGTTTTAATAGAAGTGCAAAATAAAGTTTGGAATTATAGCTTAGTAGTTTTCAACTACTAGCACGCCAGGAACGTTTAGGTTTGAAGTAGGCACTATTTTTTAAAACGTAAAGCATCAGTATTGTTACTGTGTATCACCAAGATGAAAAATCCTTTCAATAACATTAAAGCATCATATACTGTTACTGATTTTAGGGCAGCACGGCAACTAAGCAAAATGTTCTTTGTAACCCGAGTTTGAAGTGCGATCCTCACTTTTGGGACCCCTGTATTAACTGCAACAAATCCTCAAACATTTAAGGGCATAGTGCATATCACTTTTGCAAACGCAACATGAAAAATGAGAAGCAAATGGTTTGTCATTAAGTGAAGCAGAATGAGACAGCACGGCAAAAATGTTGGAAACATCCCTTCGAAAGTTTTTAATCAGAAGGCAATGCCTCAACACTTACTTCTCATTTTCTCCTCAGCGGAATGAGGGTTCTTCTTCTTCAGTTGCTTGTAGCGCCTCTCAGCCTCATCCCATTCATCCACAACTGCAGCAATACGCTTACGATGGCGCTCCTCCAGCTTGTCCCTTTTCCCTTCATATTGACTTCGGTCACAACCTGTGTAAGTCAAAGTAAGATTAAAATAATTGTTGCTACATAACAAGCAGGCATTTCCATGAGCAAATTACCTAATGCACTGGTCTTATTCGTTTTAATAAACAGCAATTTAAGTGATATCATTTTTAATGCATTTTTTCAAAGGATTCATCACTCAGCAGCTCCAACATTTACAAATCAATTAGTCCTACAAAAAGCATCTTTCAGCTTCCAGCATCTCACTTATATCCTATATCAGAATCCGTACCTATTTTTTCCGTTGGCAGATAATCCTGAAGCATCCTGATTGCTTTTTCCAAACCAATGAGATCAACGTCCATGTCCTATTCTATCAATGGTTGGTTCTGCTCAACATCAACTGGCAAAATGGTTGGCTGAAGTGTTGCAACCAGTGTCCGAGATATGTACTCCGTACATGATGTGAAGGATTCGTTTACTTTCAGTATACTAGTACAAGGCCTGGCACAGCAGGATGCGGATGTATTTATGTATTCCTTTGACATCAGTAGTCTCTTTACAAATATTCCTTTGAATGAGACCATAAACATTTGTGCAGATGCTTTGTAGCAACAACCAGAACATTTGAGACCCAGAATGCAGAGAGAAGTTTTTTTGAACATATGAATCTCGCTGCTTACTCCGTTGATTTTAGTTTCAAAAATATCATGTATAAACAGACAGATGGTGTGGTCATTGGTTCACTTACTTAGCCAACGTATTTGTTGGTCATTATGAAACTAAATTGTTGAGTGAGTTATATAATGCTACTCTCTGCTACGTCCGGTATGTTGACGATATGTTTTTTATGTTTAGAGGCAAGAAGGAGTGTGATCTATTCTTTGATCATCTGAATCGGTTACATCCTTCATTAAGGTTCACTATCCAATGTGAAGAAAATGCCAGTTTAACCTTTCTTGACGTAGTAGTAAAGAAATCTTCCGAGGGATTTCTCACAAAAGTTTAACGTAAACCGACTTTCACCGGGCAGTATGTCCGTTGGGAACTTTTTAGCTCTACCAAATACAAGATTAATCTCATCTACAATCTTTTTCATAGAGCTCTTATGATTTGCTCACCATGCTACATAGAACAGGAACTATCAAACCTGAGGGATTCGTTTCGGGGTAATGGATATCCCGATTATATTGGTAACCGTTGCATCAGCAATAAACTTTCAACTTGGTCAGCTGACAAGTCCTAGGGACCTAAGAAGTGCCCAGTCTATTTAAGGTTACCGTATATAGGGCAAGTGTCTAGCAAGTTCGACTCCTAGATTAGTAAAGCTGTAGGTGATTGTTTTGCGGGTAGTCAGACTAGGGTTATGTTCACGGTATAACACGTGTGGCCTAAAGTCTACAAGGATGTCATTTCAACCAAACAAAATAGTAATTTTATTTATCAATTTCGATGCCAGTGTGATGCTAGATATGTTGAAAGGAAGGGGGAAGGGGGCTATTAGTGGGCCACGCCCACACGATATAATTGTGCCTCCTGTTGAGATATTGTTAAAGAACTTTTCAGGTTAAATATAAAGTCAATGCCTTAATGACGTCGGTTATAGTAAACCAAACTTACAATATTAATGTTCTCTTACATCGTCATATGTGGCTTACAATAGTAATCATAAATACTTCATTGTAATTTTCAATCTCCATAAAAAAATTTGCATTGCCTCTTCCCTGATAGCTCATCGAACCCCCATTAGGCGTGGGTACCTACGGGTCTGTGGTGTACTTGATGTAATCCCCTACTTGATGCAATCCCTTTCAAAGAGATCATTTACACAGTCGGCCTGCTGATTGCTAAAAGTTCATTCACACTAATATGCATTTGCAAGACCTCCTTTTCGGTACTTGCCTTTGGGAGATAACTCCTTAAAACCAATTAACAAGTAGTATTTTAAGTCGATGAAATGGTCAGATTCTTTCATTTTTGAATAAGTTGTCAGTGGTACAGAATTTGAAAATAAAATAAAAATTCTCTTTCATTTTTATGTAAAGGTGTTGATTGATTTTGATTGGATGATGAACAGTGGAACGTGAAAGTAGTGAAGTAGTAGACGGGGGTCAATACAGAGTGACTTCCTTTGCTGCCTGCTGCCACTACTGCTTGTTCCAATCAGTCTCATTCACTTTCACTCGTGTTTTATTATTTGAGACCGGTACGTGACATCAACGGTATATGTATGCCTAATTTTCATAACGTTCGTCGAGGTATCAAACTTCATTCTTGGTAATATATTTCCTTTTTGGCTTTTGGTTTGTGGACTGTTTAGCTTCGCGACCTCATTGCATCGTCGTGACCTAACACTGAATGGTGCCCGTGAAAATTTGAAACCTTGTAACCATGGCCTACGAGTGTTGTTCTTTTCCCCACCTGATTATAGGGGGATCGATTAGTGAGGGGGTAGATGTATAGGTGAGATTTGTAGTTTGAGGAGAGTAGGGAAGTCACTTTAAATTGACGTCTCTGCCAACGAAACAAAACTGCAGGACGAAGCAGATGATGGGGATGGATTCCGCTATGAAATCTTCAGTTAGAATTTGTTTACGTTCTTAAAGCGATGTATTATTGGAGAAGAGGTGTTAAGGTACTCTTGTAGTAAATTGTGTAGTTTTCATATTATACTTACGTACATAAACATATTGGGTATGTGTCGGCTTCTAGAGGGAGTACGCTAGACAATCTACAAAATGTAGTTGTTTGAGGGGTAGTATTTGATTAAAATTGAAAATACTTTTTAAAGGGTGGGGATTTATGCAAGAGAGAATCAGTGCTAGCCGCTGCATTTCTTTAAAACCCTGGGAAATTTGTAGGTAGCCGCTAAAACCATGTGAAGTCGTTTCGATGAACACTTATCACTCCTGTTTACGCAAAGAACTATTATGATTGACTTGTTTGGAACCCCTTTGAAATTTGATAATGTCTTCATGACATAGACATACCAGGCAAAGCAAGTATGACATAAAAATTCCCTTTTTTGTGAGTAACCTTAAAGAAGCGTTTCTAGAGTAATGTTTCGTAAGCACGTAAGGTTTGATACTCCAAAGATTTTCTGAAGTAAGACAAAAACAAGAGACCCTCGATGAAGTAAAGGTAAGTTAAGGGTTAACCACTTTCAGAACAACACATTGGAAGCTTTTAGCCGTGCAAGATTCTTTTAAAAATTGTCCTTTTATGGAGAAATTATCAGACGTGTGCAGTCGCAGGTATGATTTACTTTATTCTTTAAACTTCTAAGAGAAAAAACCCCTCATATTCCTTCAAAATATTGGGGCAAGTTCCGCTACCTTTATCCCCTACGGCCAAGTTTGCAAAATCCTTTCGGTAACCACGAGCCCATCACTCAATCCTATTGTGAATATGTGTAATTCGAGAACCTCAAAACTTTGGTTTCTTGGCTGCATCTTACTGACAGGCGCTCGGTACATGTCTTTCTAAATGGCTCGCATACTTACTGACAAGGTTTTTCGTCTATTCTCCTCCAATTAAACATTTGTGTATCTACTTCAGAGAATTACTAATTCCCTTCCCCTTAACGTCATTCTCAGGATGAGATTTTGTTCCGCTGGCTATTTTGCGAGTTCTTTTCACTCCTGTTCTCATCAAGATGTGTCATTTCTCAAACATTAAACTGGAGCACGTAGCTAGTATTGCCAGAACACAAACCACAACATTACCATCACCACTATCACATTACTATCGTCAAAACTACCAAAACGACAACAATAGCAATAACAGCAACAACAACTGCTACTACTACTACTACTACTACTACTACTACTTCTACTACTACTACTACTACTACTACTACTACTACTACTACCTACGGACACGTCTAAAATTTATCTGTGCGTCAAAAATTTCGAATAATTTTAATCACATGACCATCATTTCGGTCACATGACCCATGTCCCCAAAACCTCTATACTCTTAAATCTTGCTTTAATCCCATGCTTTACCTGTCATTAATTGTTTCTTGGTGCAATTTTGTTTTATCTGAAGCGTAGATTGAAATAACACCTTGAAGCTGCTTATATATAGCCCATCAACGTTATTAAGGGCTGTACCATTGTTGGGTGTCAGAATGCAATAGCATAAAAAGGAGGAATAAAGACAGAAGATAGGGAGAGCACGAGGGAGAAAATGGGAAAGAAGAATTAAGAAAATAGAGTGGAATAAGTGAAGGAAGGTCAGAGGGGTGCGAAAAGACTGAGTAACGGAGTAAGTAAGAGCGTGATTGCGACCAACAGAAATCGTCTGAGAAAAGAGAGGAAGGTCGGGATCAGAGCGAAAAAACTTCAGAGGTATTATTAAAACCACAGAAGATCATTTTCCTTATCAATCAACACTTACAAAGTGCTTTATTTCCTTTCAATTTTCACTATCACTTAAACATTTCAACAGCCCTCTGAAAATAGTTCCTGATTTAATTACATTCATTTAAGCTCTCTAAATATGCTTTATAGCCAGCATCCCGGTAAGACTTGGCAGCCTCTGCAGGACTGGATGCTTGATAAATGCCACGTCCCACAATAATAATATCACAGCCTCTGTTAGCAATTACTTCATACGGCGTGAGGTACTGTTGACCCAAATTATCTCCTTGGGTGGACATGTTTACGCCTGGCGTAACGCAAAGCAAAGTCGGATCATCTGTCACTTTGCTAGTACATATAAAACCAATAACAAAATCCGGGTAGTCTTTCGCCATTTCAACAGTCGCCTTGGTGTAATCCTCATTAAGAAGTGCTCCTTTAGAACTCATTTGGGCTATCATGAGACAAGCTCTAGCTTGTGTTGTTCCTTCTTCTGCAAGTGCTTTAACGACACCTGCCCCTGGTACACTATGGGCATTAACTACATCAGCCCAATCATTGATCTTATAGACTCCCGATGTATATTGGTGCTTTACTGTGTTACCGATATCTGCAAATTTTCGATCTTCAAAAATAAGAAAGTTATGTTTCTGTGCAGTAAGTTTCAGCTTATCAACGACAGCCATACTAAAGTCATCCAAGATGTCAATGTGTGTTTTCAGCATGCATATGTATGGTCCAACTGCATCTGCCAATGACAGCAATTCTGACGACGATGTTACATCTGCTGAGAATGACAGGTTAGTTTTCTTTTCGTCCATAATTTCTAGTAATTTTTGGGCTACTGAACTTTTCATCATCGTTGCTCTCTTTTTGTACGAAATGACTGTTCTTTTGCTACTTCCCTTGCTGTTTGCAGAAAGTGATTGCGACTGAACTTGATTATCTCGTAGAAATACTCCGACTGACTTCACAACGTCATCAGATATACATCCCTGATGTTTCAGGACTTCTAAAATGTACGTCAATGTAAAGACACTCCGCAGCTTGATGCCCTTACTGGACAGCATTGCTTCTCCCCCTTGTTCTCTATTAAGGAGTACAACGGCATCTTTCACCTTGAGACCAACGTCATAAAGAGCTTGTGCCGTTTCATAGACACTGCCACCACTTGTTACAACATCTTCTACGATCAGACAATGGTCTCCTGCTTGAAAATGACCTGCAAGAAATACATTTTAAGAGGACGTTATAACATGTTGGCTCCATTGTACGAATGGGCACTAACCATTCCTGTTGTGGAGCAAAAATTTGTTGTGAAGGGTGTTAACGCCCATTATATAGTTGCAGAGTGCCGTGTTTTGGCAAAATGTTGCTGAAGGAGAATGAGAAAAGGTTCTTTAAACACGAAGCTCGAAAGGACACTGTTGATCTGGTGAAAGTGGCCACATACATGGTCACGAATCATTGGGAGACGGTGTTGTGTAGAGTATACGCGGTGATAACGATTTACTTCTCTAACATAACAGAAGACAATTTTTGAATGTAAACACACTAAGGAGTATTTAAAAAGTACAACGATTACATGAGGGATGGTCTCTGAGCCTCAGACCTCCTGGTTCTGAAAACAAAACAGTTTAGTCACGGCCTGCTAACTTACAGACTTAACAGACGGCACCAGTTCTGACAATGCTAAACCGCCTCGCTGTTACAGCCGGTTATGTCTCGGCTCGTTGTGAGTGTGTGCTTCATCACTGGCCAAAATTGATGCACCACAGAGACAGCGCCAGACGACCAAACGTGAGACAGAATTGACATTCCTCCATTTCGAAAGAAAGGCCTCGTGGAGCTAAAATTTGAAGATTTTCTGAAAGTTTGGGAAACAAAGCCGATAAAGTGATCTTTCAAATAGAATTACCTTCAATGTTCAGTGACCATTTTTTCATGTTCTTATTTCTAGAAAGTATCATAGTTCTTATTTCTTGTGGTAATGAAATTTTCTTCAGAAATATTGATTTTGGCAATGTTGTAATAATTTATCCTTGCTTTATATTTCCAATTTGTTTATCAGTTCGGTGGGCCAAATGGCAGATGAGTGATTTCCTGTTTGCAAATAAGACATAAGGAGAAGAGAAAAAACGTCGTTGACCAAATTTGAGAATGATTTTCTTTGCCCCCCCTCCCCCCCAGACCAATGGAGCTGGCTCCGTGCTTGAGCAGAGGTGACGAGTAGGTCTTATTCCCGTTCTTCCTTTAGATCATTTACGGTTTTTAAATGGAATAAGGACAGACAAAACAAGTTATGGTCACTCATGTTTTTCATACTGGAGCCTTTCTGACAGACAGATATTGCCAATGTTTGCCTGTCTTTCGGAATTGGTTATTATTTTCAAAAGGAGCGGAGCACTTGCAACAGTGAATTAATTATTGGTAGTTTTTGACTAGACTCTACGCTGTAAACTTCTTTGCAACTCTAGAGAACATGAAACAAAACACTTTTTTGAACTTTTAAAACGGTATTGCGACCGTTGAACTGTTAAAAGACCGTTCATGAAAAACTTAATTATTGTCCTTATGTTTCTTATCAGTGATCCTCCTTGTAGCATTTCGGATCACAACGAATCCATCGTCCTGATATAATCTTCTCTAAAGATTAAATGGAAAAAGAAAAGGTTGTAGCTATTTCCCAACCTCTTTCCCCCTCTTTCGTTTGCTGTTGTTGTTCCTGAATTGCAACACCACTCTACCTTTGATATCAAGTTTTTTTAACAACGTACAGTGTATTGCCTTGTTAAAGCCAACGACATTTTACAAAAACAACTAATTAGATCGCCCCTAACCTTGCTACTGCCCTGCGCTATATTTATACTACAACAGAGTCTCTCCACAAAGAAATCAATTGCTAGTAGTTTCAGACTAGCATTAACTATGATAATTTCTGTGTGCTTCAAAAAAAAGGCAACAATAATAAATTTTTCCTAGTAGGGAGAGCTTTGTTTAAGAGGTACCTGAAAGCTCTATATGCGCTTAAGACAGTTCGAGAGAACTAGCGCCTGATTGATAGATCATCGAGTCTACAGTTTCAACACATGGTCCACCGAGCCGGATGTTTTAAGCGCTTTAGAATTATGGAGGGACTAAGCAAAGTCAAGTTGGCCAGAAGGGGACATCGTGCCTATATGACCAAGCTCATTACTCAAATCGAAGAAAGTAGAGAGGATCTAAAAAAGTTGCGGTTGCTGGAGAAACAGATAAAAAATAAGCAGATTTACCTGGATAAATTGGACGAGGAGATTATTCAGATTGCATTGGATGCTGAAGTAAACGAAGGAGAGAGCGAAATTTCGTCAAAAGAAATTGAGGATGTAGGGGACTATAAAGGAAAGACTGAAGAAGCCTTGCTTGAATTGGAAGATGCTATTAATGAACTCAGGAACAATGACACGGGTAATGCGAGCAGGAGGGCTTCTATAACCTCAATTACTAGCGATAATTCTTCTGTGGCTGGTGAATCGAGAAAAGTTAGGGCAAAACTGCCAAAGCTTGAATTAAGAAAGTACTCTGGTCAGCCACAGGAGTGGCAGGAATTCTGGGACAGTTTTAAGAGTGCTGTGCACGATAATGAGCAGCTCTCTACGATAGACAAATTTTCGTATTTGAAGCATTATCTTCAGGATTCAGCAAGGAAAGTGATTGCAGGATTCCCTTTGACAGAGGCAAACTACAAGGAGGCTCTTGCTGTTCTCGAAAATAGGTTTGCAAAGCCGACTCTTATCAGACGAACCCATATGAGAGAAATAATCAATGCACAACCAGTGGCATCAGAACAGGGTACCACACGCCTTAGAGACTTTTATGATCACGTCGAAACGCATCTGCGTGGATTAAAAGCACTGAAGGCAGACACAGACTCTTACTCGGAAATAATTGTTCCAACAATACTCGAAAAAGTTCCCGAAAGCGTGCGCCTGGCCATGGTGAGGGGCCACGATGATTTCGACACCTGGGGAACCGAAGAGGTCATGACTGCACTCAAGAAAGAGATAGAGATCAGGGAAGCGCGGATTTCTTTGTTCAAATTCACTAAGCGAGAGGACAAAGAACATCCTGTGGGGAAGACCCTACGATCATCAGCAAGTGCATTTGCGGTTTCCAGCAGTGAACAGACGAGGAGATGCGCATTTTGCAATGGAGGTCATCAGGAAGGAAGCTGTGAAGAAGTGAAGACTGCTGCGGAAAGAAGAGACATTCTTATTAAATATGGACGATGTTTTCGATGCCTAAATAGGGGTCATCGAAGTTTTGACTGCAAATCGAAGACAAGTTGCAGATTTTGCGGTAGAAGACACCACTTCACGATTTGCGATGGAAAGAACAACACGAAGAAAGAATCGAAATCCTCGGATGAGCACACCGCTGAAGAAAGAAGGGAAGTTGTAAATTCTTGTGTAGATGATGGTAGTATTTGTAGGAAAGCAGTCCTTCAGACTGCACAGGCAACTATCCACGGTAGTAATAAGGTTAGGGTTAGGGTTTTATTCGACTCGGGGAGTCACAGAACCTTTGTCACCCGCGGCGCTGTTCAGCGAGCTGGCCTTAAACCTGAGCGACGAGAGATCGTGAGTATTAAAACATTCGGAAGTTTGAAAGTGAATGAGGGAGAGAGAGATGTAATCAGTTTAGTTCTACATCCAGTCAGTAATGGGGAAAGTTGTAAGGTAGAAGCTATTATTGTTGATTCTATTACTGATATTGCCAACCCTATCCTACTCAATGTCCATTATAACTTGGCAATGTGCAATGATAGGTAGCTTTGAATTCATAGGTCCCATCGAGGATTGCGGAGTTGTTACAATATAGTACCAGCCATATAACAAAGTTTTAAAGCATTACATGCAAGGTAGGGGTAATAAGGTGTCAGAATCAAAAGAAATTTTGAGTACCATTACCTTTGTAAACTTAAGTGAATAAATGTAGAGCTCTACCTTAACTAAGATATGATAATTACAACGATCTCATCATTCTGCTTAATCTTAAGTAGCACCAAATGTGTCTGCCACAGAAGACGGACATGGAATATCTCCTCCATAAAAATTGTTGTACTGTGTCTATTCGCTAGAAAGCCGTTCTCCCCAGTGATGTGTTTAAACTCTCTATTGTGACATGGGTCATTTACAATGTGTTGTTAAAACATTGCCGGATGCCATTCATATTACACCTTTCTCAGATTATTACCTGCTAATTCCATAGGTTGAGTGCTTGGAAACATTTCGCACATTAAATATATTATGCGGGCGAGGAGCTACGCACCTTCTAGCACATTAGCTTCACGGCCCTTTGCCTTTTCCGCATTCCGCATTCTATTGTTCCACATATGAGTCAGCTGGGTTTACAGCTGGATTCACTTCTGGGTTCAGCTGGGTTCAGGTTTTCAGCTGGGTTTAGCTGGGTTTAACTTTTAACGGGTTAATGGGTTTAAATTATGCTACTTGGGATCTCTTTCACAAAGTTGAGATGCATCATATTGTGGTCGGCTTTCATGCCTTCTTATTCAAGTACCTATGCCGTCTTATTCAAGTACCCATGATCAGAAAAGTACTATACAGGCGGGTGCACCAAAAGAGATGCAGCAATTGCCCAGCTATGATTTGTCTTTCTACAATGCCAGAGGGGCTATTATTTAAATACAGGGAAAATGTGGTACAGGAAGTAGTCCCATTTGTGGATGTTTTGACCATGTTGGGTAAACTGGATTGGTCATGTTGAGGTTCTTGATTTCCAATCTTCAGCTAAATTGTTAGACTGTATTGATAAGAACCTATTGTACTAGTTCTTAAGAGTTTTCAATATCATCCCTGTGTGAAGAAGAAAGTGTATTGTAGCATACATGATGTGCAATTCTGAAACAAAATATTATATATAGAGCCATTCAGGATGTTAATTTCTCTGTTGGCATTTTAAGTGGGGTTATATCATTCATGCAGAATTTCACTAAAAGTCAATTTTTAGGTATTTGGAAAGACTACTGGAAAGTTATACTCTCCAATCAAAACACAACTATCTACTGCCATTTGAATTATCTAGTATCAGACAAGGCTCCTTATTAAACCAGTGCATTCATAACATTTACATATGCATGGTCAAAGTTACCCCATTGCCAGGTAACTTTGATCACCTCACAAAAAGTGCTATAACTTCATGAAGTTGCATTGTATTGGCATAAATTTTCCAGAATAGCCTCATCTAGGTCAACTAACGGATTTGATACTAGCAATGCTTTAATAATAACCACCATTTAACTTTGAAATTTAAAAACATCCCAAAAGTGGCACAAAGTTACCCCGACTTACGGTACATCATGAACATTATGACATCATCACCTAAAGTACTTAGCTATCCACTTCACTTCATGGAGCTGCAAAGAAGATCGATTAGTAATTGGTGAAGGAACTGATCTGCATAAAACTTTAGCTGAAGTCACACTAGTTGAAATAAGATGGTCTGGAGCATTATGCAATGAAACACCTTAACATAGATCTAAAACCCAACTTGGCTTGCATGAAATATCTGCAGGAGATGTTAATATTCTTGAACGGCGTAGTGTCTACCTAGAATTAGAGGGTTCAAGTCTTGTTCCTGGCATATTTTTGGCTACAAAATTCCATTACTTGTCATTCAAGCGTTATCACATTACTTGGGAGTCACAAGTTGCGAAGTTACTTAATTTTCTTTTATAGTACGCCGTACAACTTCCACAGTTCATAGTTTAAAATGTTATGTTAATTTACGTCATCTTATGAAACAAATTTGTTCTATAACGTAAGCAGTGCTAAGTAGGTTTGAGTTCTATTTAGAATTTTACTTCACGTAAATGTATGTTGTGTTATGGAAAAGTCTAACGTACCAGCAAAACAACACAGTTGTTTGGGTGAGTAGGAATATTAATTAATAAACTTTTTCTAGAAAGCGTATCACACCTCACCAGAGCTTGATTCTCCATCCTGATTCCACATTTTCAATTTTTGAATAGTTCGCTTATGATGATTGTGATGCTTTTAGATGGTGATTATTATGGATTTGTGGATTTATGCGTCAGCCCAGTGTGAAAGGATTTGTTTAAGTGTTAAAGGTCATACTTAACGTTGCGTAATTTAACCACTTAGCACAGGGATAGAAATACTGTGAAAGGTACCTTAGCAAGAATGAAGAATGCATTGTTATCTTTCGTTATTAGAGTTGTTGGACCATGGAAAAGTAAGCGAGGTTGTCGAAGCAGAGAGTGTTCGAGTTTTCAAGAGTGTATTAGTAAATACGCCTTTTTATTTATATTCTTTTATTGTGTAGTTTCGTGTTATTTAGAAGTTTCTGTTGTTTAGTTTGTCGTTGCCAGTTTATGATTAGTTTGTCGTTGCAAGATTAGTATTATGATTTTGTGTTTTTGTGTTTTACGGCAAGCATTGATGCTTACCGCTATTGGTAATAATAAATAAATAAATAAATAAATAAAATTGATCAATGAATATATCAGTATCAAAATTTTAGTTTTACAATAAACTAAAAAAAGTTATTTTAAACTTAAAAATTTTAGAAAAACTAGTAGAATTTACAAAGAAGGTATCTTAAAACAATTTTTAAGACTGAAGTTCAATAATATTTTTACTGTTTTAATTTTATGAAGTTTTCCTGTTATGTTTATTCAAATTTCTTTTAACATAGCACGATTTACTGCAGCCAACGGCAACGGACGGCATGCAGATCCTTTGAAAATTTGAGCTTCGAGAACGTTCCTCATTTATGGAAACGTCCTTGTTTGCGGGCGCTTTCTTCTTTTGCTTGCAGTTCTTCTTTTTTTCATAAAGATATATTTTTTAGATTATCATAACTGCATTGATAAAAATCAATCATTAGCTTAATTGGAAAAAATCCAATTGTTATAAGGACTACTCAAGACCTGACTACATTGCCGGAGATTAATCAGTCGGAATAATTTTGTAAATATTTTGAAGACCAAAACGTGACTAAAGGGATACTAGTAGGAAAATCAAGTTCTGCATAGCAACTGTTTTTCGAATCGTCAAAAGCTTGGAGTGTGAAGTAAATGGGAAAAAAAAATCTTGGAAATCTTCTTTTTATGGGTAAGGAATAGATTTGCTGTTTTTTTGCAAGAAATATTGAGTTTCTAAAGCGATGCAAGTCTGCTGGAGCAATTGATTAAATCAGCCTAAGCATGCTTCTTATTTTTTCCAATAACAAACAAAAGTGAAATGTCACTCCGGCCTGGGCGAAGATTCCCGGATGACACCGGCAGACCTCACCGGCGCACTGGTGGCGGCCTACCGCTACGGGCAGTTGAAACCGCTCCTGAAACCCTTCCGGCTGCGCGACGCCAAGGGCCGCGTGGTCAAGGGCCACCCGATCAAGGTCGCTGCCAAGACCGGCACGCTGAACTTTGTCTCGGGCTTGGGCGGTTTCATGACCGCGGCTGACGGGACCGAACTGGCTTTCACCATCTTCACCGCTGATCTGAAGACGCGCTCCCGCATTCCCCGCGCCGCATCCAGGCCGATTCCTGAGGAACAGCCGGTAATCAGGATGGTTTTTTTCATGTGGAACGCCTCTTGACCCGGTTTGCCCGGAGCCAGTTATGGGCGTTTCTTGCTCACCAGGGAAGCGGCAATCCAGCCGACGCGGCCCTTCTCTGGCGCGCGCAGGTGCAGCCAGCCAGTGCCGGAATCCTCGATCACGATCACTTCGTCACCTGCCAGAAGCCGGGTGATCACCGGATAGTTAGTGCCTGGCCCCTGCCGCATGTTCACCCGCGACGCGCGGATACTGCGGCGGTCGATAACCGGTTCCGGAGCAGGCTCTGCCGCGGCGGCGGAGGCCGCCGCTGACGTGGAGGCGGGCGTCGCAGTGATCGAGGCTAGGCCGCCATCCAGGGATGCGAGCTGCAAAGTGCCGCCTCCGGAGCCGACCGAGAATGCAGCTTGGGTGGAGGTCAGAACACTGGATGCACTGGCAAGCTGAGCGGCAGCCACGCGCTGACGCAGCGCCGGATCAGCCTTGGGCCGCACCGGCGTTTCTGCCTGTGGCCGGCGCGTCAGAACAGGCTGAGCCGTCAGAGAAGCGGCGGTGATTCTGACAGGTTCGGATTTACGGGCATCGGGTTTGGCGGCAGCCACGGGCTCGGGCCGTTGCGGCGGTTCAAAGTCCGCCCCTCCGCTCAGCTCATAAAATCCCCATCCCAGAAAAGCGAAGGACAACATAACAAATCGCGACATAACCCGGTCCCCCCAGACCAAAAATAGACAGGCAAATCCAATGACCCGCAAAAGGCCGCTGCCCTGGTTGCAAGAGTTTGGAAAGTAACGCGCGGCGCGGCTGCCTGGTTCCATTTTATCTAGGGCAAGTTGACGGACAGGAAACAGGGGAGACTCTTCTGTCTTCTCCCCGCGCCTGGCTGGCAGCGGGCGAAGCTGTGCGAAATTCGCGCGCGCCCGCTTTACCAATTCGGGCGTCGGCAGTATCACGATTTCATGACCGACCTGGTAGAAGATCCCGACATGCCCTCCGCCCCCGAACAAGGCGAAATCCTGGAACCGCTGCGCCGCGCCATTGGCGAGCGCTATCTGACCTATGCGCTCAGCACCATCATGCACCGGGCGCTGCCCGATGCGCGGGATGGATTGAAGCCGGTGCAGCGGCGGATCTTGTACTCCATGGGGCAGGAGCGGCTAACCCACACGGCCAAGCCGCGGAAGTGTGCGAATGTCGTGGGTAAGGTGATGGGGGAACTGCATCCGCACGGGGATGCAGCCATCTACGACGCGCTCGTGCGCCTCGCCCAGGAGTGGGCGTTGCGCGTCCCGCTCGTCGACGGCCACGGCAACTTCGGCTCCCTGGATGACGGTCCGGCCGCCGCGCGGTACACCGAAGCCCGACTAACTAAGTTGGCCGGTGAGATGCGCGCGGACATCGAAAAAGAAACCGTGGACTTTGGTCCCATCTACGATGAGTCCACAAAAACTCGCGTGAAGATCTCGCTTTTGCAGTCGATTTCTTAAAAAACTGCAAACAATACCGCTTCTCAATCCATCAAGAGCTGCGTCTTTTGACCGTGATGGTGAAATCAAAAACGACTCCCGAAGGTGAAACGGGTGTTTCAGAAAGAAGCTGTTTTGCCGCTACTTTGAAGTTCATGAAACGACTCGAACTATTTTTTGGTCGCCTACTGCCAACAGAAAACGCTTTTCAATTACTTTTCTTCCATCCCAATATGAAAATGCGCGCCAAAACTCTTACCAATCTTACACTTCTTGCAGGAATCCGATCCGAACTTGAACTCACCACTCAAATGATGATCCCTACAAAAACCATCGTGGATATAGCTGAGAAAACTGGTCGCCTCATCTTTGCAGCCCCAACAGGCCTGCTTCCACTTATTGACGAATTTAAAACGCGTCCTGATGCGACATCTCCTGCTAATTTTGAATCACTTAAAGTGACTGTGATGCAACTCATTTCACAACTCAACTTTCCCTTGATTGGAGTGGCCATTGGACCGGGGGATTCAGACGTCCCTCCAACCCCTCTTTTCCAAGCCTTTTTCCCGACAAAAATCAATGAAGGAGGATCGATCTTACTTCCCCCAAGTTCTTGCACTTACTTATCACTTGAAGAAGAGCCCTTTCTTCTTCCCCAGACATTTTATCATGGAGAGTGGCAGATTGTGGAGGGACGTTCCAGATTCCTAGGAACTTTCATCTACGAAGGAACTGGGAAAGCCGTTTCACTCGATGTCCCTCTTGACTTGCCTCTCGCATTTTTAGTTCAAGAAGAAGCCAACTTCTTTAAAATGCTGAGCACTCTTTATCTTGAAATCTGCAACGAATACTACCGTGGAAAGCATCCCTATCAAGATGAAACCATTGAAAGTCTAGATGACGTTTTAGAATTCTACGCTGGGGCAAAACACGCTTGGACCGAATATCAACCCAAGGAAGGCTCAAAAGCCGCTATCGCCTCCGCAGTATTTAGGTTCTTAAAAGGAATGCGCATGCAAACCCGTCAGGCTATGCGTATGCTTTCCATGCATCACATCCTTCCAAGCACTTCAAGCACCTTCCTTGAAGTAGCTGCCGCATGCACCCTTTATCCTAATGACCGTCTTCCTTCGCCCTCGTTACTTCCTTCCAATATTCCTGCGAAATATCACACCGGGTTTTGCATCGATAAAGTGGTTGAAAAACCACTTGAACTATTTGAACGGGCAAAAACACCCACACTGGACTTCACTGATGTGGGAGAACTTCTCACTACAGACGAAAAAGACCTCTTGACCTTTCCCCTCAAAATGAAGGTCGTCCCTGGCGAGGATGGGGTACTCATTGGAATGCGCGCAGGCGATGTCGAAATGACCGTCAGCTATCCTAAGGCAAAATTTGCTCCCCACCACATCGTATGGCAACTGCTTATGCTTAAGGGGCGCTTTTATCGAATGACTGTTCTAGATTGAAGTTTGAGAAAAGCCTATTCTGCTTTACAAAGTAAACCACGACTACGACGAGAAGAAGCGCTCCTCCAAGATAAAAGTACTTTCTCATACCTGTATCAGGACTAGACTTAGGACCATTTGTTTTTGTTGAAGTAGAAGACGTTGTAGAAGGAGAACTCTGCACTAGATTGTCTAGAACCCCTTGATTTTTCTTGTAAAAATCTCTGACCGTACCTTGATCGAGCCACTGGGCTTTGAAAGTGACTTCTCCCTCGTAGGGATCAAACGGTCAATGCTCCGCTTACGGATAAAATGAGGGGGAGGCATTTAATGTAGATATGTAAGAGAGGGTGAGGGGTGTAAAGCTGGAAAAGCTTGGGTTGGAGGACTTTCGCGAACTCCACCCGGCAATCACCGGGGATGTCTATTCCGTCCTCACCGCTGCCAATTCGGCCAAAAGCCGAACCAGCTTCGGCGGCACGGCGCCGAGCGAAGTTCGGCGGCAGATCCGTTATTGGCGCAAACGCCTGAAAAGCGATTGACGGACGCACTTGCCATGGGGTGCAATCACCGAAAAACTCCGCTAAAAGCACACTGGCAACAAACAGTACGGACAATGCCATGACCGCCCGGCGCTTCGCGTTTTTCCTGGTTCTTCTCGCCGCCATCACCACGGCCCTTTCGGCCTGCGGACGGCGCGCCGACCTTGAGACGCCGTCTGAAGCGCGTGCCAGGGCGCAGGCCGAGGCCGACGGCACCGCGATCGATCCGGAAGACCTGCCGCCGCGAAAACCGGAACGTCGTTTCTTCCTCGACGCGCTCATCGATTAAGCGCGCCACTTCCTGACCGGCGACCCAATCCGGATTCACGCCCGTGAACCATTTTGATTACCTCGACGGCGTCCTGCATGCCGAAAATGTCCCCGTGACCGAGATCGCCGCCGCGGTCGGCACGCCATTCTATTGTTACTCGACGGCCACGCTGAAGCGGCACTACACGGTGTTTTGCGAAGCGTTCGCCGAACTCGACGCCATGGTCTGTTACGCCATGAAGGCCAATTCCAACCAGGCCGTGCTGAAGATCCTGGCCGGCCTTGGCGCCGGTGCCGACGTCGTGTCGGAAGGCGAGTTGCGGCGGGCGCTCGCTGCAGGCATCCCGCCGGAGCGCATCATGTTTTCCGGCGTCGGAAAGAGCGCCGCCGAGATGGATTTCGCGCTGGCTGCCGGAATCCACTGCTTCAATGTGGAATCGGAGCCGGAACTGGAACTGCTGGCCGAACGCGCAGCGGCCGCCGGCAAGGTCGCGCCAGTCTCGATGCGCGTCAATCCAGATGTCGACGCCCGCACCCACCGCAAGATTTCGACCGGCCGTGCCGAGAACAAGTTCGGCATCCCGAGGCAGCGGGCCCGCGACGTCTACATGCGTGCGGCGGAACTGACGGCAACCCAGCCGATCGGCATCGACATGCATATCGGCAGCCAGATCACCGCACTCCAGCCCTTCGACGACGCCTTCGCCCTGCTGACGGAACTTGTCGGCCAGTTGCGTGCCGACGGTCATTCGATCGAGCATGTCGATCTTGGCGGTGGCCTTGGCATTCCGTATCGGACGGACAACGATCCACCGCCATTGCCGGCAGCCTATGCCGAGGTGGTCAAGAAGCACGTCACGCCGCTCGACGTGAAGGTGATTTTCGAGCCCGGACGGATGATAGCGGGCAATGCCGGCATCCTGGTCACCGAGGTTCTCTACATCAAGAGCGGCGACAACAAGACGTTCGTCATTGTCGACGCCGCCATGAACGACCTGATCCGGCCGACGCTTTACGAAGCGTTTCATGAGATGCGCCCGGTCCGCGAACCCGGCCCCGATGCGCCGAGGATCACTGCCGATATTGTCGGTCCGGTCTGTGAAACCGGCGATTATCTCGGCCTCGACCGCGATCTGCCGGCATTGCAGGCCGGCGACCTGATTTCGATCGGCACCGCGGGCGCCTATGGTGCGGTGCAGTCGGGCACCTACAATACCCGGTAGGCTCTTTAGAGCACGTAGTTTTGTTTTGCAAATGCTACCCAAAATTACACAAGAACAATGCATGCACCTCTCAAGAAGCGCCGGCCCTATGCCGGCCAGCACGGCAGAACGCAGGCTCAGCGCTGACGAGATTGCCAGATCGCCATCGATGGCGACGGCCTCCTCAAGGCCATCGCTGCTTCGAAAGGTCCACTCCGAGCGGAAAGCAGGCATGGTGAACAGCACGCACCGGTGGTCTGCAAGATCGCTTGGCGTCTCCAGAGGCCGCGCTCCCGCCAGGTAGTCCGAGCTGGCACAAATCATGTAACGCGTATTCATCAGGCGAGTGGCGACCAGATCACCGCGCAATCCCGAGGCCAGGCGGATGGCCAGATCAATCCCCTCGGCAACGAGATCGACATTGTCGTCGGAAAACATCAGATCGAGCCGAAGATTGGGGAAGCTTTCTCTGAAATCGTCGACGAGCGGCAGCACGACACGCTCGCCGAAAGCGACCGATGCCGACAACCGAAGAGTGCCGGTCGGCCCCGCGGAATCACTGCGCAGGTCATCGCAGGCAGCCTCCATTTCCTCCACAATGACGCTCGCACGCTGCAAGAAATTGACGCCGGCTTCGGTGAGTGCCATACGCCGGGTGGTCCGCTGAAACAGGCGGGCGCCCAATTGCTTTTCGAGCTGGCCAATGGCGCGCGAGACGGAAGATGGGTTGACGCCGCGTTCCTCAGCAACCGCGGCAAAGCTGAGACGGTGAGCGACCTCCTGGAAGAGATGCAGGGTTTCAAAATCCATTCATGCAGACCACGCAGCATTCATTTGCATTGCGGGGCATTTATCAACGAATTATGAAGCAATACAAGCAGGCAACGAAACCATGGAAAGACGGACATGATTGAATTGAACGAAAAAATCGCGCTGGTGACAGGAGCCAGCCGGGGGATCGGGGCCGCCACGGCCAGGAAACTCGCCGAACACCACGCCAAGGTCGTTCTTGCGGCACGTACCACCCACGAAATCAACGCAGTCGCCGACGAGATCCGGTCAGCGGGCGGCACCGCCGATGCGATTGCCTGCAACGTCACCGATTATTCCGACGTGGCGGCCGCCGTCGATCATTGCGTCAAAACATACGGACGCCTCGACATTCTGATCAACAATGCGGGCGCGATTGAACCTATTTCCCGCATTGCCGACAGCGATCCGGACGAATGGGGCATGGTCGCCGATGTCAACTACAAAGGTGTCTATCACGGCCTCAGGGCTGCCATTCCGGTGATGGAGAAGCAAGGCAGCGGCATCATCGTCAATGTCAGCTCCGGAGCAGCAACCGGAGCCCTGGAAGGATGGAGCCATTACTGCTCTTCGAAGGCTGCGGCTCTGTCGCTGACCCGCTGTGCCGACAAGGAAGTCGGCGATCGCGGCATTCGCGTTGTCGGTTTCAGTCCCGGTACCGTCGCGACGGACATGCAGGTCGCGATCCGCGATTCCGGCGTCAATCCAGTCAGCGAACTCGATTGGTCAGTGCATATCCCGGCCGACTGGGCTGCCGAAGGCATCGCCTGGCTGTGCACGGAGGCGGCGGCACCCTTTGCCGGAACGGATTTCTCCATCAAGACGGAAGAAGGCCGGGCACTCGTCGGGCTCAGTCACGAGTGAGCATCAAGCCGGTGCTACGCGCCGGCGCCGGGTCATCACGTGCCAGATGCGATAGCCCTCCAGGGCTGCCAGCGGCACGAAGTGCACCAGGGCAGGACATTTAACCTTGTGGTTTTTGGGAAATGCACAAATATTTCTTGAAAAAAAAGGTCCATTTAAAGAAGTTTCGTTCTGTGTTTAATATGAGAGCTTTTTAATTTTCTCTCTTTAGTAGAGGTGTCAAACATTGTTTACTTGCAACATTTCTTCTTCTAAAATTCATTATCAAAATATGAATGCCCTGAAGAATAAAAAAATTCAATCTGAAGATGATCTAAATGTTAGAAATAGCAAAAACGGTCCAAGTAGAGAAGAGCTTAAATTTAAACAAAAAACCCATGTTTTGCCGCGTGAACCATCAAAAAAGAAAAAAAGGAACATTCTAAAATGGCTTTTATGCTATAAATCCTCTGATACTAATGACGGCAAAAATAACTTGCGTTCAGCTGCAACTCCAATTGACATTACAATGACCAATTTAGATAATAATCCCAATTTAGATAATAATGACTTACGTCCGGTATGTCCCCTCCCCGAAGCTGAAAAACCAAATTTGACCAGACGGCGTAGTCATAAGTCTCATCTATGGCAAAAAGTTCATCTTGATATAATGAAGGCAATAAAAAAAAAACACGAAAAAGACAAAACATTAGAAGAGAAACAGGAATCAGAGTTCTTGTCTGAAACTAAGAAAACACTTAACGGAATTTTGCAAATCTCAAGCGATGTATCAGCAAACTCGTTTTCATTACCTGTAAATCGTGTTAAACCCACGTCAACTAGCGGTGAAACCAAGGAGAAGGAATTTAATCCAAAAGAACAACATGATTTTGAACCATTGACAAAGATGCAAGAAACGGTTATTGGAGATGAGCAATTAATAAGCGAGGAGCAGAACGAACAAGCGGATGGATTTAATGGTGTAGATAAAGAAAAAATAAGCCGAGGACAGCAGAATTCCAAAGTCTTACCAGAGCTTCAAGAGCCATCTAGTGGAGTTGAAGAAAACATAAGTGAGGAGAAGAATGAACGTCAAAAAACGACTACTTGGAACATTTCTTCATCTAACATTCATTATCAATGTATCAATGCCGTGAAAAATAAAAATGATCTGAACGAAAGACAAAGTGAAAAAGTTTCTAGAACCGAAGGGCTTAAATCGACTAAATCTGAACAAAAGGCTCAAAACTCGTATTTAAGTAAACCCCACAGATCAAAAAAGAAAAAAAGAAACATTCTAAAATGGTTCTTATGCTACAATTCCCCTGATATTGATGACGTCAACTTGCGCTCAGTTGAAACTCAAACTGACATTACTATGACTTGCGCTCAATCAAGTTGGTTGACATCAAGTTGGTCAAAAATACCCAAAACACCCATTTCAGATAATAATGACTTACGAGAGGTATGTCTCCTACCCAAAGCTGAAAAACCAGCTGAAAAAAAGTTTGTCAAATGGACAGAACTTACTAGCCATTTACAAGAAATTTTTAAAGAACAATCTGATCTTAACAATCTGAGTCCATCTGATCTTATCAAGGCAATAAAAAATTACAAATTGGAAGCAAAAAGCGAAAAAGACAAAAACCTAGAAATGAGCCTGAAACCAAACAAAAAAGACGAGACAATAAAAGCGTCAAGCATTCCACTTCAGTCACATCAACCAGCTACAGTAAGCATCAAAATTACTCAAACTATTGGTGAAAATGGTGAGGAAATCGTCATAAAGCCCGAAGAGCAACAGGATTCAAATATTTCGAGCAATGTATCAGCAAACTCATTTTCATTAGCAGTAAACTGTATGGAGCCTACTACGTTATTGTTGAACAGTATCTGAGTTGCATTTTTGTGCATTTAAATTTGACCCTAAATAAGCATATTAGGAAGGGTGTGTAAAAGTACAGGATGGCTGGCCCCCAACCCTCCATTGCACTTCCTGGCTGCAAGGGCCACGAAACGGAGATCAGCACCGCTGGTTTGGACCTTGAGGGTCTAGTGCCGTCATACTTACTGTACTTTATTCCATATCTACTTACCGCGTTCAGTCAATTTGGTATCCCTGCTTTCCTGTGTATCATTGGATTTCAAGATATTTAAAAATAATGGGCTTTTTCAAAATATGCTATTCCTCTTTTATTGCTTGTGGAAATACTGGTGATGTTATAAGTTCAATATTAATATTGCTTTTGCCCGGCATATAAGGTTTTAAAAGAATCTCTGATGTTCAAACAACTTGTTCAGTCAAACAACTCAACCAATACTAGTAAAAATAAAACTGATTACCATATTAAGTTGAAAAAGTAGATATTTTTGTGGTTTTACTGATGGAAAGGGTTTCTAGACTGGTGACACCGTGCAATCACTTTTGTAATTTTGTAAGTTAATGCTGTAACTGAATCTTTGGTACAAGGAGTTCTGAAAAAATTAGAAATCTTTCTTTTATAATGCCTTTAAGAATCATTAAATTATTAAAAGACATTTTCGACCGCACTAGAAGTACCAGCAAACGAAACTAAATCCTGAAGACATGGATAAGCTATGTAAAGGCGACCCAATACCTTGCAATTCATTTTTTAAGCCTCAGCGTCGGCTGACCTTCTTAGAGACTAAGAGAGACTAAGAAGGTTTCTAAGAAGGTCAGTCAACGCTGAGGTTTAAAAAATGAATTGCAAGGTATTGGGTCGCCTTCACATAGCTTTTCCATGACTTCAGGATTTAGTTTCGTTTGCTGGTACTTCTATTGCAGTCGAAAATGTCTTTTAATAATTCCTATAAGAATCAATAAGGAATTCATTTAACCTAAACTATCAATTCTAGATAAATATTGGCGTTCTACAAGTGGGTGTTGTAGAGGAGCTCATCTCATTTTCTGCTCTTGACAGTCCGTGCGACCTTGTCTGCGTTTCTCTACTTGGAGCTTGCATAGAAAACCTTACAATAGTTGCTCAAACCAAGAAGCATATAGTTCAGTCATACCAATCTCGTACCTGCCAAACTATTACCCAAAACTTTAAAACAACCAAGAGATCATCGAAAAAAATAAAACGTCAAGAGCAATCAAGACCTGATCAAATAGTCCTTGTCTTAAACCAAGTCAAGGAAGATCAGAATCTGTTAGTCTTAAATACAAAACGAGTCCATACGCAGTTGCGACGTCTTAGGAATGAAAGTGCAACTCTACAACGAGAAGCAGTCATTACAGCTATTCCCCCGAGGTGCTCAAAGGTGATGTTTACTTTTGATTCGAAAGACTTCGAAGCGATGAAGAGAGATATGGGTGACTCTTTGAAGCGAGTAGATATCAAAGACCTTGACAGGCCGTCAGAGTTTGGACTTATTATGCTGGAGTTTGGTGTTGAAAATATTACAGGAAAAATCATTAAGGTAGGTTGTTGGGACCACTCATTACCATCTTAGAAGACCAAAAATATATATAAAGTAATATATTTTGAAAAATTGGACAATTATTATGATCTTGGATTGTAATACCCTAAACCAGTGCTTTCTTGTTTTTTTTTTTCGGTTTTGCTCATTCCTTCTCTTTTCCAAAATGTTTCCCCGCGTGTTTTTGGGTCGGACGAAAATACTATGGCGGGGGTGGGGGGATTTGAACCCAGTAACCCAATCTGAACTGAATAAGAAAAACCTAAAATAAAAAATAAAGGGCAATAGGATAAAACAAATAATATGCAAAGAAATAACAAATTTTTTCTGACCAATATTCGTGGTCCATTCTCAGCACTGAAAAACAAAAAAACGATTAAATTAAAAAAGTAATACTTAAAAACGCCAGAATGTCAAAAACGATATTAAAGAACCACCGTGTGAAACAAAAACTAATATTCAAAAATGTACTAAACTTTAAAGTTAAATTGTATCTACACAGGAATTTTGTTTCTTTGGTCTTTGGTATTTTATTTTGTGGATGTTATAACTAAGTTGAACATATAGAAATGTATCAGTAATGACTAACTTTTAATCAAGACAGTGAGTAAAGTAAATTAAAAAGAAATAGAGTATTTTGGCTGTACTATGTGCATGCTAATACTACCAATGCTGCTAATACTGCTACTACTACTAGGGCTAAGGGTATTAAGATGAATTTTTAGGAAAAATTATCTTTCTTGAAAATTACGATTTCAATCTAGCCAGACACCTCGTGCAAGGCTGTGATATCTGGCTCAACACCCCCCTGCGGCCTTTGGAGGCCAGTGGAACTTCTGGCATGAAAACCTCACTTAACGGAGGTTTAAACCTAAGTGTTTTAGATGGTTGGTGGGCAGAAGGTTATAACGGGAAAAATGGTTGGGCCATTGGAGAAAACGAGACCCATTTAGATATTCAGGATGATTTGGATAGTGACCACCTTTATGCTTTATTGGAATATGAAATCATTCCTTCTTATTTTAACACTAACTCCCAGGCATTCAGCCAAGATTGGATCAAACGTTCTAAAGAATCTATGTTGACAGTCTTCAATCATTTTTCATCAAAACGCATGTTGGAAGAGTACAATCAATATTTTTACGCACCGGCAATGAAACAGCACCAAAGCCTGTCACAAGATCATTTCAAAAAAATCAAAAAAATATGCCAAGCTAAAAATCGATTAAGACAAGCGTGGGAACACATCAGAATTGAAGAAGTGGATATTGGCAAACTAGGCAAGGAACCTCTTTATCACGGGCAATCTATTCCGATAAGTGCACAGGTCAGCCATCCAAACCTTGATTGTAGTGAAATTAAAGTAGAATTCGTTGTTGGTCAAGAAACCCCTTTAAAAGAAATTGAAACTGCAAGGGTGATTCCTTTAAAGCTTAAAGAACGGCAAGAAGGTCTCTGCACTTGGCAAGGAATTTTTACACCCCAGAAAAGTGGCTCCTGGGTCTTTGGTTTTCGGGTAGTTCCTCACTATTGGTACCTAGAAGGGGACCTGGATATGGATTTGGGACTCGTCACTTGGGTTTAAAAAACATATCCCTTTAAGAAGGATATGTCATCTCAAAACAATATATATATTAAGCAAATTTTAGGCATTATTTTTAAAAAACATTGAAAGGCACGTCAATATAGTGCACAATCCCAGAAAATAGGAATTTTAATCCTTATGGTGAGCGCAAAGGCCTTAAAAGCCAAACAAATCTGGAGTGGGAAAAATTTCATTGCCCATCAATTCAAACCGTATTTCCATTTAGGCGATAGCGAACGAAAACTCTTTGAAGCAGCTGAAACTTATATCTCTGAAAAGATAGAGAAAATTTTAGATAACCTCGTACAGGCCATCCACGACAATCCAACAGCTATCAAACTGATTCGTCGAAAAACACTTGATTCACCTCATGGGTACCGGACGCGAAAACGATGGGTTGAACGGTTATACCGGAAGTTTCCATATCCATTAGTAGAAACGTTATCCCTTGCTGGGGTTTGCCAGTGTCTTGAGTTCGCACAAGGAGGAACATTCGATTCGCGTAGTGTGCGTGGGTGGTCCAAATTTTGCTGCCGTTCAACACAAAATGATCGCCGTCCGTGGTCGCCTTGAGGCTGAGCGAGGCCAGATCGGATCCGGAGGTGGGTTCCGAGTAACCCTGGCACCAGTAATCTTCTCCGGACAGTATGCGCGGCAGATAGAAAGCCTTCTGTTCTTCTGTGCCATGGCCGATCAGCATTGGTCCGCACATGCCCAGGCCCATGGGTGCAGTACCCGGTGCGCCGGCCAGCCCGGTTTCCGTGGTCCAGATATAGCGTTGCATCAGGTCCCAGCCGGTGCCGCCGTATTCCCTGGGCCAGGCGGGTGCAATCCAACCTTTGTTGTACAGGACTTTATGCCAGGCCATATTGTGTTCGTAATCGAGAAAAATCCCCGGGCAGAATGCCGCTGCCTGGCGGTGTTCGTCGGTTAAAGACTCATCCAGAAATGTGCGCACCTCGTCACGGAAGGCCTGGTGCTCCGGGCTGAATGAAATGTCCATACGCTGCTCCCTTCGTATCGCTTCTTTTACTTCAAGAGTTGCTTCAAGTGTCAGCTGTAAGCTGCCGAACCCGTGATTCTAACTCGAATACATGAGCATCATGGGTACTAAGTTTGCGCAGCGCCGCCGCCAGGTTGTACAGGTAGTCGCTATTGCTGCCGCTGGGGCCGTGGCTGCGGGCAATTTGTGCGGCAATATTGTCGATGGAGGCTTCGCCCAGGTAGGCAAAATTGTTGCGCTCGGCGATATAAACCAGACCCTGTACGCGGCGTTGATCACTCAGCATCAGGTTGTGTTCAAATCGCTGGTAGCCGTTCTTCTCCCGGTGATCCAGCTTTTCAAAAGTTTCACGCACAGCGTCCATGGGCACCAGATAGGCCACCCCCACGCAGGTGCTGCCAGTGTCTGGTATCAGGGTGACCACCCGCCCGGGTTGTTCGGGCACGCCGCGATGATCGTGCGAACCCTGCCAGAAACGGCGGCTGTAACCGGGCAACTCAGCGCGGCAGGAATCAATGTGCGGGATGTCCGGCCGCCATATCAATGAACCGTAGCCGAATACCCATGCGGCTGTCTGCGACACCGTATTGTTATTGTCTTGCTCTTGTTCCCGCAAAGGTAAGTTAGAACCCGTCCAGCCTGTCGACGTCGCGACGAACCTTACTTGGTGAGCCCCACGGACACCTCGTAAGCCTGTTTGGCCTGGTCCTGCAATGCAGGCGACAGCAGGTAATCGGCAGTGGTCATGGCCATTGCCTTGGCAGCGTCAAGGGTTGCTTCCGCGCCTTTCTCCGAGCCTGCC
>JAAAKM020073195.1:28931381-28941505 GCA_010016025.2 Alatinidae sp. Z8VKAUB7J3 | reverse complement strand
GGCACCAAACTTCTGTTCCTCCTCGAAGGGGACAAACTCCCTCCCCAGAGTTTCAGCATGGCTCTGGAACTGATCTGCCAGCGGCCAGTTGGTATTCAGGTCCAGATAGTCCACACCGGCCCAGTTCACTTCAACCTCACAGCCACTGCCTTTAGCGCCGGCTTCGAAACAAGCTTGTACACGTGGTTTCAGTTTGCTCAGTTCCTTTTCATTCGCTGCGCGCACGTAAAACTGGCCGGCACTGCGGTCAGGTACAATGTTAGGTGCGGCGCCACCTTCAGTGATGAATCTTCTGTCCACTCCATGATGATGCACACAAAGCTTTATTTTTTGGAAATACACGATGATCATAGTAAGAAAAAAATAACCTAAGAATACGTTCATAAAGACTATATTGAATCTTTTGACATGTTCCGAAAGTTTATTGTTAATCAAGGTTAAAACAAACTAATGGGCTACTTGTAAATAGAATTTTGAGAACTGAAAACTTTTTGTTCTTTTTACTGGCTTAAAATTTTACACAGCAGAATTAATAAGGCTCTTTCCTTCCTTTTAACTGAGTTAAAATTTCACACAGTAGCCAATCAGATCCTTAGAAGATAGAGTTATTGGCTTTTCTTCCAAGCATAAGCTTAGGTAACAGTGTGATTTGCTTGCGAAAGTACATCACGAACTTCAGCTAGTTAAATAGAAGCACATTTCTTTCCACCGAGATGTAGTAAACTTCTCTCTCTTTTTCTTCTTCGTGTAACAGCTTCTATAATATCTATCATATCAGCTTCTATCAGACCCTATTATACACACCTACCCCAGAACTATGTTTTTTTCATCCCAGTTATTAGCGTATTTGTTATAAGCTCTTATTGCAATTTTTGACACAAGGCCAAAAATTATAAATGGCACAAAAATGACCAAGTTGAAAAATGACACACAAAAAAATGACCCAAGGCCAAGTTTATAATACTTGGTAAACACAAAATAAAATACAGAAAAATCATTTTTATGGTCTTTTCAAACAAGTTTTACCTATCTATTTAAGTTTTTTGTTATTGCCACTTTTGGAAAAACGGGAAAATTCCTGGCATGGGTTGTTTAATTTCTTTACAATAAATTCTAGCAATCCTATCATATATAAATTAGAGTGTTTCAACATTTGGCTTTTTCTGGAAGAAGAGATCAAAACTTGGGAGAATCCAAGTACATCCGAAAAGGGTGGCTCATGCCACACCCAATCAATGTGTTCATTGAATGGCTGTGTTTCTCTGTTTTCCATGAAATATATGTTGATGCGCTCTTAATCTTTGGCTATTAGCAGCCACGGGGTTGTTTTCTCAATGTGATGTGCCAATATTTATAGTATTTATTTATTGTGTGATATTTTCTTTAGCTGAAAAATAAAATGTGAATTTTGTAAGTTTTTCTCCTTATAATTACTCGAAAAGGTTTAAACACAATAGAGAAACATCTGTGTTGTTATTAATACAAGTGAGAAAATAACTATAGGCAGGGTTTTTCCGTGTAAATTAGGTATTCGTTGCATGATCAGTTATATTGTTTGACGTTTTAATCTGTGCATATTTCAAAAGCTAAAAGGCGTGGCTTTTGCCGAAAGGCTTGCCAAATAAGCATTTAAATTTGAACCAACGAGAAATCTATCACATTTATATGATTTCCTATTATTTATATCCTGTATTTACTATTTTTATTTGATTTTCACTTTGCAATCTTTTTTAACAACGCACTTCCCATGAACTAGTGATAATGTTGCTAGTGATAACAAGTGATAACGTTGTATAACGATAAGAAAAAAAATCAGAAAGAAGTAAATACGAGGTTATTTACAGTGAATAGGAGAATATTTACGTTGAAAATGCAATGCTAGTATTTCGTCCGAGACCGTTCTCAGTGCAAAAACAAAAAAAGGACCTTAAAAAGCAACCATTAAAATAAATAAAATCAAACCGTTAAAATTCACTTAAAATAAAAGCAGGGGCGTCGTTTGGGGGGGAGCATTCCCCCAATAATGTGCAGATAAAAAATATGATTATCGATCATTTTAACCCAGAAAAGCAGGCCTTACGTTTACAATGAACTATAATTCTACTATTCTAAGCTATTTTCGTCTCTGACATTCATTTAGATGGATCGTCTTACAGTCATTACGATTTAAATAGATAGCAGTCAAATACTTGCTTTTTCTCAAAATTTTTCTCACTTTATATTCATTTTTAAAACAATGTGAGATACTTCATTCTTTTTTTTTGTGAGACGATTCTTAATAAATATTGTTAAAACTGCTACTTAATTCAGTGAGCCTAAAGCAGATTAAGCAGTAGATTAGTTTCGTATAGCGTCTATTTTCGCAAATTCCACAAAGAGGCCAGAATATTGAGGAAATATCGTAGAAATAGCAATATATTTTTTATATTGGTAATAATTTTTTAAGCCTTGTGCTTTAAATATTTTTTCTTAAGTCCAATAACAGGGGCAAAAGATCTAGAAAACTAATGGCTAAAAAAAATCTCATTTTATATTTAAGTACATAATTTCGCCTTGAATGTCTTTTAATATACAAACTCGTTATTTGGAAATTCGTGCAGATGATGGTAACTCCCAAAGAACCCTAATATTTTCTTTGCAATTGCAAGGTTGGCTTAAAATCAGTAAATATCATATATTTCCTAAAAAGAAAATACTTGTGAATCGAACAAAGCAATCGGAAAAGACCATGCATGTGCACCACCAGGGAGCAAGAACTTGATTTCCCCCCCCCCCCAAGGAATAGGAAAATATTAACAAATATGTAGAAAATAGGGAAAATTAGAAGTACTCTCATTTTTATCCCGATGAAACAAATTTCCTGATAGTAAATGGTCCCCCCCTGGAATTCTTTCATGATTCTCATTAGCATGAGGGAAAAATTGGGCACTAGCTGAATATATTAAGATCTTTTTCTTCGGAGACGAACCTCTTATTGAACCTCGATGTTTTAAATAGTTATATTTTTTTCTCAAATATCATGATTTTTTCGATTGGGAGGCTTTTTATTTAACCAGTGTCCGAGTAAGGGCAGAACGTTTTTTACCATGATTATGAACATCGCATTCCATTCATCATTTGCGAAGCCAACATCACCTAAATCATAATAATAATAATAGTAATAATAATAATAATAGAAAGCCGAAAAGGTTAGATTTGATAAAAGTGCATCAATTAGCCTAATTAAGAGCAGCTGTATAATCTTAATTTCTTAGTCATTTGTAAGTTTTGATGTTATGAAAACTCGATTTATTTTTGGGACACAGTGTACGGTAGCGATGTTAGCGGCTGAAGACAGGAAAGTGACAGCACAGTTTAGATAACAATATTGGTATCTAAGCTGTGTATGCAACAAAACAAAATTGCGTTCCCGCCTATGGTGTTGTAGAACGATCTACGCGTCGGAGCGTGGGCTTGGAGGAGTTGACAAGTTCAAAGCTCTGTACCATAAGCTCTCATGGGCAAGATAGCAGTTTTCATAACTGTATTGGTATCTAAACTTTGTTGGAAAGGCTAAAACACAACTGAGCTTGATCAAGCAGATTTCACTCCCTTGAAAGTGAACAACAAAAATAATTTTGTCGACCCAGAAACCGGTGCCTCTACATAAAAAGTAGAGACTTAGACTTGACTTTATCAAATAGTTCGTGGTAACGAACTGTAGTAAGGAGCGACCCGGCTCAATAGAAACCAAAACTCAAAAAAATTGAATTTTGATACCAATAGCTATCAAAAGTTACGAGCCTGAGAAAATCCTCTAGCGTTTGCAGTTGCTTCCTCATGTCGCGCAACTCGTCGAGGCGCCGATCTATGGCCGCAAGTTCAGGGGGGGCGTAGGCGGCCAGGGCCTCGTAATGGGAAAGCGATACCTCGTAACATCTGTTCTTGCCGACTACTGCGGGGTACGACACATCTGTGTCGCCGTAGCTAGCGAAGCGCCGCTGCCCTAGAGGGGGACCTCCTGGGACTGAACCTAGCGCCCGCACGGCGAGGTTGAGGACTCTCGCGTGGAGGTGACCCCAGGCGGGACGCCACTCGCTGTTCTTCAGAGCGGAAGCAACCGAAGTGGCAACCAGGGTGAATAGTGCGAGGTCCACCACCGCCCCATGGCCTTCAACGATCAAGCCCTCCCAGAACGCGCTTTGGCCGTACAGTTCGAGAATCGATGCCGCGCATGCAACGACGGTTGCCAGAAACAGCAACAGGAACGCCACCACTCTCAACTCTCGGCTTGCCCACAGGGTCGCCAGTACCCCGTTGCGGCTTGACTCCGTGACCTTGCCGGATGCTTGCATGCCAAATCCTCCAATGCTCGTTCATCTCATGGCCTATCCACTACTGAGCATGCCAATGATACAGAACGTCGGCCACCGATGCCCTCCGGCTGGGCAGGCGTCAGCCAAGCCCGACCAACCCGATTCCGCGAGTCGCACCACCCCGCTTGGTCCGAGTCCTGCGCCTCCGGCATCCCGCTCCACGGAGCAGTGCCTCCCGTCAAGCGGTTGGTTGCTGAGGCTCGCTTCTCGGTGTGCCGGATTGACTTGGGCAGCAACCAGCGCTTGAATCAGGTGGTGTGGATCGAGGAGGTGATGCATGGCCTCGAGAAGTAGGGATGCAGGTGTTCCGGCGGACGTCCGTCAGGCGCGTACATTGGCGCGTCGCATCGTGGCGAAGCAGGGCGTCCAGTTCATCCGCGAGCTGCTGCGCGGGTTCGCCAAGACGAACAACGACGTGCGCATCGGCGCGAACCGCGCGACGGTGGTCGCGAACCTCGACAACGCCATCATGGCCGGGCACATCGGCCTGGACGCCATCCGGGCATGGGTCGACGAGGTGGAGGGCTGGGGACGCCAGCACATCTACCTGTTCCACGTCGGGCAGCGGCTCGCGCGCGCCCGCTGGGTTCGCAACGAGACCGAGCTACGACGCAAGCTCGCGAGCGTCAGGCTCGCGTCGTTCCTCGGTCGGCGCGACGAGCTGTCGTTCAGCGACGAACTGGACCTCGGCGAAATCGGGATCGGCGACGACGCGTTCCGATGCGTCTGGCGTCAGGGCACGACGAAGCGCACGCGCGACGAGTCCGAGGACCGCGTCGACACGATCGACGGCGACGAGTACGAGTTCCACGCGTACCGCATCGAACCGCTCCGTGCGGTGATGCGCTTCGAGCTGCGTCCGAGCGACGGCCTCGCCGCGCTGTTCCTGCAGCGTCCGCTCGCGCAGCACGAGGAGGCCATCGACAAGGCAAAGGTCGTCCTGGGGAAGCTGGGTGTCTGGGGGCAGCTGCGGCCCGCCAACATCGGGCAGGGCATCCGCCGGCTGGATCAGCAGGACCTACGCAGCGCGACAAGTGGCTTCCGCTCCCGGCAGGCCCGGTTCCAGCGCGACGGCGCCACGATCGACTTCGGTGTCAGCGCCGGCCTGCAGGCGTGGAAGGACGTGCAGGAGGTACGCGACGTGCGCCAGTCGCTCAACCCGAGCGACTTCAGCGGCGAGAAGGCCCAGTTGGTATTAAAATCTTATTCTGGAGTTAAAAAAAAGAAAAAGAAAGAAAAAAACACCAATTACTTGAAAGAAAGAGAAAAAGAAAGAGAAGAAAGAAAGAGAAGCCACAGTTATGATACGTTTACGTATCCCCTATTGTCAATAAAGAGAAACGATTCGTTGCTATTGAGAAAGCAAGTCAATTTTTCAGTTCAAGTAATGAAATTTAGTTTAATGAAACGCATCCTTGATAATTTATTGCTTAAGCAGAGAAAGCTACCTCCTACCCAAATTACGGCCTTGATTGGTACTGTTTATTTATTTTTTTAGGGGGGGGGCTGCTGTTCTATTTATGAACTATTATGAACATATAAATCTATTGTGACCATAATTGTTTATGAACATACCAACGCAAAGGTGACGGGAAAAGGGTTGATCCAAAGCACCCACTACCAAAATTATTTGGTATGCTGTAAAATTCGCTTTTGTCCCCCTTTGCTAGGATATATTGTCTACTTCCCTCTTTAAGACTCTAATCAATCGACCAGTAAATTTACACACATAAGTACAGTTTATTGTTTAAAAAGGTCATTGGAAATTTGACAATAGTCAATGAAATTAGTTCCATTGTGCTAAACCTTCCAAATAAGTAAGATCAATAGATTTTATTTAAAAAATTGAATGAATATTAGCTAGAACAAGTAAAGTTTATATGTTTTACTGGCTATTGCTTCATTCAAACACCAAGGCCAGTGAAAATTATATCTGATTGTGTGAATGGTTAAATAGAAACTTAGACAACCATACACATCTTTGAAAATCAGGACAAACCTGGAATTCAGTTTTTAATAAAAGATCCTCATATGCGATTGTGCAGTTTTTGACAGTACCGAGAACCCAATTAAGATAAAATCTGGGTGAAATATCAACGAAAAATAAGCAAAACATTTGGCTTCACAAGGCTTAAGAAGATGCAGTCTTTCAATGAAGATGCAGCAGTCATTGCAAATCAACAGGTTATTAATGCTTGAATTTTTCCAAACAAAAAACGTTGTAAAATTGAAATTTACAATTTTGATATGATTGCAGCAACACAAAAATAAGCTATCACCCTAAAAACCTCAAAATGAAAAAAAAAAAATTCGTGGTTTTTAAGTATGAATAAGATTAAGAGGGGTCCAATAGACAAACAAGTCTTTGGTTTGATGTCCTTGGTGCCTTTAACTGGTTTAAAAGCAAATCAATTTTTTTTTTCTCGTTTCCATAGAATTCGACTTTATTGAAAATTATGACTTCAAATGACAAGATTGTATAAAAATGTACTGCTTATGATTTTAAAATTATTATCCTTTTAAAAAGACGTTTATAATATATAGATGCAACCAAGGACGTTGGATGCTCAGAAAACAACAAATGATTCTATGTCATTACTTGGGCTTGTTATCTTTCTTATTTTTTCAGAGCCCTTCATTTTCGTTTCTTCTCAGGCTACCCTTGGAAAAGCCTCATCTACCACCATAATTTCCAGATTATTAGTGGTTTATGAAATCCCAAAATTGTTTAAGAGCATACCTACTTTCAAAATTTTTTAGTGAAAGAAAGCTTAATTTTGTAACTGATAGACTTTTAGGTTTTCTTCTGAAGAGCTTCTGCAGAGTACATCAACCTTAAGTATTGGAGAAATGACATAGTTGCAAAACCTCGTTAATACCTCGCTCTTTACACTAAATCGTAAGTTTTGTTCCAATTCTTTAAGAATGACCCCTGAATCAAATACCCCACGGATATTGTCATTCCCTTTATCGCCTTGCCAGTTTAGGGTGAAACCACCGCATTGATGACCAATATTGTGGGCATTTTTGCCACAAACCAAGATTTTTTTATCAGACTCAAGAGGCAGCGTATTCTGCTCATTTTTAAGCAATACCAGCGACTTACTTACTGCCTCTCTTGCAATGCTCCGGTGTTTTTCACTGCCAAAGCTAGCGTGATTAGCCCAAACCCGATTTTTAGGACTGGGTTTTTCAAACAAACCCGCCGTTAGTTTAACGGAGAGTATGCGTGATACTGCATCATTGATACGAGACATTGAAATGGTCCCCATTTCAACATGATTGGTTAAATGTTCAATAAACAGTTTCCAATTCTCTGGCACCATAAACATATCGATACCAGCATTAACACTTTTCTCAACTGCAGTGTAAAAATCAGGCGAAACGTATTCAATCCCTTGCATATCAGATAGAACGAACCCTGAAAATCCGATCTGCTGCTTCAGCACTTCGGTCAGCAAAAACTCATTAGCATGACACTTAGTGCCATTCCAACTGCTGAAGGAGGCCATAATAGTCAATACTCCCGCATCGATCGCTTTCACATAAGGCGCAATATGTTCTTTCTTCAGTTCTTCAAATGGAATGCGAGTATCACCTTGGTCTCTACCAAATTCGGTTCCACCGTCGCCCACCCAGTGTTTAGCACAGGCTATAACGCCACCGTGCTGTAAATCGTTTTGCAATGAGGTTATGGCGGGGGCAGCAAAAGAAGCGACTTTTTGCGGTAACTCGGAAAAACTTTCATAAGTCCTTCCCCAGCGCAAATCTTTAGCGACCGCCAGATTAGGACCAAAAACCCAATCGACACCAGTACAAAGTACTTCCCTTCGGGTTACTTCATAGGCTTTTGCAAGTAGCTGCGTATCGTCAACGGCCCCCATCCCGATGTTGTGAGGGAGAATAGTCGCGCCTTTGGCATTGTTGTGACCATGTACCGCATCTAAACCATACATAATAGGGATTCTAGGGCCATTCTCACGTGGCTTCATTGAAGCCTGCCAAAATGCCTCACACATATCCAACCATCCATTAGGACAATTATCAGTTGGTGAGGAACCGGCACTGCTGAGAACAGAGCCTAAGCCGTATTCATAGACTTCATCAGGGGTACAGGTCATTTGATCAGCTTGCGTCATTTGCCCAACCTTTTGCGCTAATGACATGTCTGCCAAAAGTTCTTTTACCTTTTCGGTAACCTGAATTGGAAAACGTGGAGACGCCATACTAATCAATCTACTTATTCATCATTTAATCTAAATTCGGCTTCAAGACCGCTTGCGGAACTGGAACCGACCCACAGTTTGAACCGACCTGGCTCAGCCTTTCTCTTTTTGTCTCTACCATAGAATGCCAAGTCTGTGGATGAGAGATGAAAAGACACAATAGCGGACTGCCTAGCGCCAAGTGTGACTCGCTGAAAACCTTTTAGTTCCTTTGGTGGACGCGTAATACTGCCAACTAAATCTTGAATGTACAACTGTACAGTTTCAATTCCTTCCATATCAGACACATTAAACACTTTTACTCTCACTTCCAGTGTTTCTGATATTGAGAAATCATGGCTCGAAAGTGAGAGGCTGCTGTATTCGAACAAACTATAGGACATACCAAATCCAAACGGATAAAGCGGGCTATAATTGGTATCTAAATGTGAAGCGGCCATGCCCAGTGAAGTCTGGGGTGCTCTTACAGGTCGCCCTTCACCGGGACCGCCATCCGCGTACTCTGGCAAAAACTCAATCAGGATCCAACGAAACCAAGCCTTCAAAATCCAGCCGTCAGTGCCGCCCTGGAAGAAGTTTGCCTCAAAGCTTTTGCTCGAAAAAAAGAATTGCGCTATCAAACAGCAACATCTATGTACGAGGCTTTAAAGCCCTTGGTCGATGTCAAAGTTTGAATATTGATGTAGGATCTTGACGAAAAGAATCCATACCGATATGTTGGGGCCAAACACGAGTACCAGGGTTGTGAGCTATGGAGAGAAATACGCGGAACCTTTCCGCTTTACGCAAAATTGCTGAAATCCTCAACCAATCCTTGGAATTAGAGCAGGCCCTCCACCAATCCCTTTCGATCATTCTAGACATCCTCGATTTGGGGACCGCTTGGGTCTTCCTCAAAGGCGAAGAGACCTACGAGTTGGCCGCCCATGTCGGTCTTCCTCCCGGATTACATCCTCAACAACCCGTGTGGAATGGCCGCTGTCAATGTAATAACTTAGCCCGCAAAGGGTGGCTGAACCATGCAGTGAACATGGTTCATTGCAGCCGTTTGGATATGGCCGAAGAAGATGTCGGCAACCTGCGGATGCATGCCTCCATTCCTTTGAAAACGCCCCGTGCGCACATCGGCATTTTTAACGTAGCCGCCCGGGACGGTTCGCGGTTTTCGGAAGAAGACCTTCAACTCTTGGCGGCGGTCGGCAATCAAATGGGCGTCGCCATCGAACGGGCGCTTTTGTTCGGACAGATTCGCGATCAACGTAAAAAAGAACAGCTTTCCCTCCTCAAGCTATCTCGAGCCTTGTTGAAGGCAAGTTCCTTGGACAAAGTCCTAGAAGAGATTGTTCGGATCAGTGCCGAAATTTTTAAAGCAGACATTTGTTTGCTGAGTTTGGACGAAGAGGGTGAAGATCAGCCCCCCAAACTGATTGGCCTGGGGATGCCCATCCCCCTTGACGATCCTCATCTCCAAGAGAGCTCCAAGGATCAGGCAGGTGAAAAACTCAAAGCCTTGGGTCGACCCGGTTATTTTGTATTGAGCGAG
>JAAAKM020073195.1:28915867-28931371 GCA_010016025.2 Alatinidae sp. Z8VKAUB7J3 | reverse complement strand
TCCGGAAATTTGCTTATTCCCATTGGAATCCCCTGTTTCACCTCAAGACTTGGAATTGATTCGGGAAGATCATGAAACTTGGGATTTTGCCAGGTCACTGGGTTGCCGTTCGCTCTTGATGGCACCCATTCTCAGTGTCCAGGGCGGCACAAATCTGGGTTCGCTCATGATTGTCCATCACACCAGACAGGAAATGGTTGCGGATGCGCATTTGACGGAGATGCTGGCCAACCAAGCAGCGCTTGCCATTGAACAAGCCCATTTGAATCATATCCGCATGGATCAGCAATCGTTGGAAAATGAACTGGCGGTCGCCCGTGAAATACAAACCGGTTTCCTACCGACCAAAGCACCTCAAATGGAGGGGTGGCAAGTCGCCTATCGCTACGAAGCGGCACATCAGGTCGGTGGTGACTTCTACGATTTTATCGAACTGCCCGATGGGAAATGGGGTTTCGTGGTAGCGGATGTTTCTGGCAAAGGCGTACCCGCGGCATTGGTCATGGCCGTCGCAAAGATCGTCGTCAGAGCAATCACACTCGAAAAATCAACGCCCTTGGAAGCGATAGTCACCGCCAACCAAATCTTGCTCTCCGAAAAAAACCACGACCGGTTTTTATCTTTATTTTATGGGGAGCTGGATCCAGCTAATGGACGTTTCCGTTATGTACTCGTTTTGTTCCAAGACTTCGTCAGGTCGATACCACAAACGTACCCCAATTACCCAGTTTTTAAGCCCATGGGCCTAAAAGCGGATATTTGATGTTGAGTCATTCTTAATCTTTCAAAAAGTGATCTGGATTTAAACCCATGGGCTAAAAAGAATAAGTACCAAAATTTCTCCAATTTGGCCAAAAAGGATAACATGCACCAAACATATGGGAAATCGTCAAATAAATACAAAAAAAGTATAACCCTACTTTTTCATTAATAAAATTTTTGCTCGTACAAGTCTGAATTCCTACAGTTTATTACAGGGCATCATGTCTACAAAGATATTTGGAAACCTGGAGAGGAACTGTGTTGTGAAAGGCAAGCAGATAATTTGCACCATGAGAGTTATTTGAGAGTTATATCCCCGTACATAGCGTACATTTTGGCAAACGGTGGAAATGTCACTGTGGAAGTGGTTGGCAGCCGACAAAATTCAAAAGAAAATGGACTGGAAGTCCCTGGACTATACAAAGTAAAGGGCCCATATGTGTCCAAAGAATAAGGGCATTTGCTAATTAAGGATTACTTAAGAAGTAAGCCGTGAAAATTTGACTGATATTTATAGAAAAGATTTTGTATTTTCTAAAAATGGGTCCGTATTTACACCCATGGGCTTGAATACGGATTTAAGCCCATTGGGCGTAAATCAGAGGGGGGGCTTAAAAATGGGTTATATGTATTATATGTATATGTAAGGAAGGTATATATTGAGAGAGAGAGATAGTAAAATATGTGATGCGATTAGAATAAACTTTGACAGCATTGTAGTTAATCAGTTTTAAAATAAATTGTAAATATAATTAGTTTAAGTTGGTATGAATAGTGTTATGTATGGATATTTAATACATAAATTTGACAAAAATAACGGAAGACACTTTTTTTTACCCAAATGCTTCAAAATCGCAGATTTCAGCAAAACATAAGTGCCTGTAGATTGTCTTAACTCTTGTAAGGTTGAAATTGCAGAAATGTATTTAAAATGTTTATATTGACAGATTACTTTAAAGTAAGATGCATTTCGTACTTACGATCCCAGCAAATGTAAGGTTAAATACTTAACATTGCATATTGACTAAAACTATATTTTTCAAGAAGTGGAAATGACCAAACAGACCGACGAAATCTTCCCTCGGCCACATAAAATTGGGGTAAGTGAGAAAGTGATCCTAGATTTTGCAACTTTTAAGAATTTTACGAAACTAAGTGGTAAATCACGCAATACCAAAAACATGAGAAAATTCCGTAAAACAGTACTTCAATCCAGATCAACTAACCGGTGGAAACGGTGAGAATCCTTGGAAGCGATTTAAGCTTCGGTTGGAACCAGCAGCATGGCATAGACGCAGGGGGATTTATTATTTTATGAGGCGTTTCATGTTTCTTGATTTGAGTGTTATCCTTCATGTATGTCCACATGAATTTGAGTAAAGCGGTTTCTTTCAAAATTTTAGTATTTTACAGGGTTGACGTGAAATGGGTACAGATTGACGGAATAGTTTACTGTAGCAAACACAGGGGGCGACGTAGCACAAGTGCCGCTTTTACTGGCTAAAAAAGCTCAGATAGAATTGCAATTTGGCCGTTGAACTGAAAATGTCATCTTTCTACTCAATAATCAGTTTCCAAGCCCATTAAAGTCAAAAGATTTAACAACATGATTCTGATAAAGTGCCAAGTGATAAACACTACCTGCCAACGGGTAGAATATACTGCTATTTGGTAATGCTGGTTTTTGACCAATTCCAGGATCTATCGGTGAAAAGGAGTAGAAAAATAACAAGGTTGAGAGCAACGGCCAGTATTGATTCGCAACATCATGGTCTTTCCTAACTGACAGTTATCCCCTATTGTATCATAGTCCCATGGTGAAGCAAACCGATGTTTCCATCATGTTTCTCTTCTTCTAGTACGTCGAAAGCCCTCATCCCCTTCTGCGTGTGCGGTACCTCTTGAGAGGACGTGATTTTGCTCTAATGCAGAAGGGTCCACAACCAGTGAAAAGATAGGGAATGGAACTAGTTAACCGTGAGCTACAAGGTAAAAGGAAAGGAGGCAGCCTAGGCAAAAATATTGGAGAGGCCGACTCTCCTTTTTGACGTCCCCTCACTAACAGGTTACCATACGTTACTGTTGGTCATCAACATATGTATTCTCGAGTGACAAAAAACTATCGTCGCAAAAATAGGTATTAATAGCCACAAAAGTTCTTCTTGCGAACCTATCAGCAAAAATTCGCCATGAGTCATGTCCTCGCAAGTTCTTATGCGTTAATGATATATATATATAGCTTGTAAAGGTTATTAACTGTAAATTTAAAGAAAGAATAAATGGCAATGACGTATTTTTTCCACACAAACTCATTAAAATACAAACCTCGTTAATCTGATCTCTCGTGACTCTATTCTTCTGCAATATTCGCTGTAAAATATCGGGGTCGCTATGCTTAAATGGACATCCTATAGAAGCAAGAGATGAAAGTAAAATCTTTAATGCAAAGAATTTGTTAAGCAGTTGATTTATTACGCAAAGATGGAAACTATTGTTCGAGTATATAGAGATATACCAAATTATCTCATAAACTTTAATTTTTTTACAATTCGAAGAGTTTTGTAAGAGCAGAAAATTCATTTGATGATCAAGAGGACATTTGTGTTGTTCAAGCCTTCCTTTGCTCTTTATGGCGGAAATAAGACATTACTAAATAGAGTACTACAGCTTTCATACAACTATGATGCAATCTTGGACTTCAAACACTAACGCCATGCTGCTTCTTTAAATGGCATATTAGTCCGTCAACATCCACACACATAGTGGATACTAATAAATACTAAGAACGCATTTCGTTTCACTCTTATCGGACTGTTTTCTTCCAAATATGAAACTGGACTAGAGCAACGAAACGTGTTTTGAGTGTATACAATCGAGTTTACAAGCAGTCAAAACTACGAGCCTATACTGAACGAGAGAGAACTGTGGTACCTTGACTACGCAGAGCAAAACCTGTCAAATGTTCACGTACACATAAACAATTATTTAATGAAAGCTGTGGTACTTTTGTAAAGGAAGGAGCTAACCTAGAATGGTTCAAGGCAAGAAAGGATTTCCTCTTGCACTTACCATGAGCATCTCCTGGCCCGGGCTGATTGCTCGTGATTATTTTCATGCAACTGAAATTAACGAAAGAAAGAAGCAAGCCATGAGGCAAGCTATACAAGTAGGACCGCCTTACACTACCGGTAATCATGGTAAGACTCTACAATCAATAAGAAAAGATACTATACCCTGCCTTGCCAAAGGGCCGACAAGCGAGCGAAAGCGTAGTGAACCTTCCTCGTACATAAATGCTGTTGTAAGAAGTAGAACTACTAAGTTTAGATGTCAAACCGTCAGTATAACTTCACAGCAATATAAGTGTCAGCAAAACCAAAGAATATACCTGTAAGGGGTATAGTCAGCTCGTTTCATTACGCTTACATGGTAATAAAAGAACATTGTTGCTCTTGATGTTTTGTTTTTTTTTAGATAGCACCAATCGAATTCTGTTTTGGGAGTATTCCAGTCAACCACAAACCCCTGATTTTTGGATACCCTATGCCAAACTCTGGGTATATCTAGCGTTTGGCATAGCCTATGCCTAAAGCTGGATACCCTATGCCAAACGCTGGATAGTTGTTGGTACCCTAACCCTAACCTACCTCACTACAGATGAATTATGATTGGTTGATTCCTGAGCTTCACTCGAATCATCCATATTTTATTGGGTCCCAGTATCCAACATTTGAGGCATAGAGTATATCAAACGATAGATTATTCAGCATTTGACATAGGCTTTCCCCAAATCAGGAGTTTGTGACCCCCCCCCCCTCACGAAAATTCATCCCAAGAAGAATTCTCTTGCTATTTTCAATTGAAATGCCACCTTGAAACATGACCAATGTTATTTAGGTTAGATTAACTCCATTGTTTCAGTTTTTGTGTGAGCAATTAGTTACATTGTAAAATTGGACCTGAATAGCCATATGCATCAGTCATAACAATCAGTATAGGGTCAACGGTGGTATCTTTGTTTTCCTTACTAAGGTTTGACAGAAGTCAGCCTGTTTGGCTTAATTCCTGACTGAACGTACTGAGTATAATGAAAATAAGTGTTTGTGAAATATTCTTTGGATTTTTTGTTTTGTTTTAGATGAGCAAAGAACAGCCATCTATTAACCGCTTTTTCAAGCCTGTTGGGAGACATGCATCTCAGACCAAAATGGCAAATGTCAGTAAGGATCAGCCTCTCATTTCTACAGACCCTATTTCTCAGCCCTCTTGCAACAGACAAGAAACTGAAAGCTCACAGAACAGAATTCCAGAAACGGTCGGAAAAAGAAAAAGCATATTGATCAACAATAGTGATACCAGTGAAGAAGATGAAAGCTCAGATATTTTGACAAACATTAGAGACCAATCTTCTCATCTGGCTATGAGGAGGGTGTTTGCAGATTCAGAGGTGAGGCAGTCTGCAAGTCCTGACATAGAAAGAGAAACAGAAGGTCACCCAGAGACCTCAACTGTAGAAGCTGTTGTTGATAGTCTCGGCAGCACTTCCCAAGACAAAGAACCTTCAGTTGCTGAAGAATCGGTTGCAGAAGCTCAACATCGAACAGCTTCTGTAGCGAAGAAGGGTGCCAGAAGTACGAAATTAGACAAGAGAACATTGACATCTAACTGGAATATTGACCCCAAGGGTAAACGTTACATCAGTAAAGGGCCCACAGGAAAGCCACACTGCATTTTGTGTAACATTGACTTGTCAGGCAGTAGCTTCCATATTAGGCGTCATTTGAGCAATCCTACACATTTGAAAAAAGTGTCTTCGACTCTTGGTGCAGTCTCCATAGACCAGTTTACTACGGATGTTCTGGAAGCAAACGAGGACAGACTTTTGAGTAGCCAGAAAATCAGACAGGCGGAATTAATTTTAAGTGGATTTGTGGCGCGCCATAACTTGCCAATCAACATCATGAAGGAGCTTCCTGAAACCTTGAAGAGGGCTTTTCCTGACTCTGAAATTGCAAAGGGAGTTCAGTGTGGTCGCACAAAAACCACACACGTGATCAATTCGATAATCGGAGAAGTTGCGTTTGATGACTTGTGCCGCCGCATGAGAAAAAAACAGTTTTTCTTTAATAATCGACGAGAGTACTGATGTGAGTAATTCCAAAAGCCTACTCATCATCCTACTGTATTGGGCTGAGCGATGTTGATGTATCTGAGTCACCATCTCAACGAAATGATGAATCGTTTATGACCATTAAAAATTTTAACGTTGTCTCTTTGCTCGTTAATGTAATTCGCCCCACCACATACAGATAGGTTATCCATTAGTATCCAATTGCAGGGTGATTCTCCTTCTTGTGGCCTCTGATGACTATCCTTCGAGGTATTGATCTTCTCGCAACAATGTCTAAAAGAAATACAGTAATAGTAAGTTAAAACTAACTACGATAGAAAACTTGACAACTTTTAATTTATTGACGACACACATGTTTCCAAGAAACATTCTTCATCATCAGTGGTGATGTTGTACAAATCCTGCATTAACTTTTTATACGGATATCAACAATGACATATTTCCATGGGTAGGTATACCAGTACGTGTAGAAAGGAAAAAGAAATGAATACATAGAATTTTGTTTACAAAATGTTATGCAAACAAAAAACGTAACGGTAGCGTCATACTGCCTACAGGAACGCCTAAATTACATGGACCTGCATTCCGCTTGTAGGACTTTATTGTTGAAAAGGGATATGGTCTGGTTGATGTTAAACGCCTCTTTAACTCTAGCTCATACCGAGTGCGCGCTTTATCAATAATGATAAATGATTCCGGATCAGCCTCAACCCTGCATCTTACATTTTCCTAAAGGTGCTTGGTGACCTGGGTGTCTGCCAACCCCTTGTTCTTCCCCAAGTGCTACAGCGACCTTTCGGAGTAAGTTAAAGCAAAGTTATGAGCATGGTAATGACATACCAAGAGAACACAGACTGTGAACCTTAGGAATCTAGACTGTGCCAAAGTGTACAAGCACAATTGCTTCCACATCATAGGCAAGGCCAGGTCTGCAGTTCATTTGGCCGTTCTGGAGTCAGTCCACATAAAAGCAAGAAACCCTTTGCTATGCAGACAAAAATAACTTTTCTCATTAGGGCTATCCAATTAACCTAGTTGTAGTGGACACTGGTTGGTCCAAAACACAAGCCATTTAGGCAGTTCAAATTCTGATTGGCTCTTTCAAAAAGTAGTGGACTATACTCTTTCCTCACGTTTTATTTCGATCATTCTGACCATTTTACTCTATGGACTGTCAGAAGACAATGCTTTTAAGTACACAATGTTTTCGCTATTTCGTGCAATATTAATGTCATACCAAAATTCTTCTAACATACACTTTGGTGTTATTAAAGTTTCGACTTGGTAAAAAGCGTGTTTATTCGTGGGTATGAAGGTGTTTATCACAATATTTCCTTTTTAACATTTTGCTGCCAACATTCGTGTCCTATTGTAAACAAATCGTCTATTAAAACCCCTGGCTTAAAATTTCATTACGAATCCCATCAGACTTGAGCGGAAAGTTGTAAACCGGCTGATATTTCGCAAGACACGGCACTGTATCAAGGTTTAACCATTAATCCGGGGGATTTCAGCCAATATAGAAGGGGCTTTAACTTGAGGGGTGTTTAAAGGGAGGTGCTTAATGGAAAGTGTCTATTTACCTCCTTTATTTTAGGCTCAGTTTCGTTAGCTAAGTACTAAAATATAAGCCGAAACTTTTATTTATTTTATCGGAAGAAAATGTTCCAATACTTTTTTGCGTGCAAATTAAAGGTCATCCGTATCTGATAAAGTTCTTTGCTTCCGGAAGTTTTCAACCTAGTTCCCTACAACAATTTTTTTCAAAAGAAACATCATAGATGTTTGTTTGGGAGGGTATTTCTGTGTCAGAAGTTTCGTGGGGTAGGATATTTTCATAAAGGGGGAGGTGGATTTACCGGCATTATGTAAGAAACGATCAAAAATGAAATAGATAAAGACATTTTTTTCAACTGCGAGTAAGGAGCCACACTTAAACTTAAAACAAACAAAAACTATTACGTATATGAGGGGGATACTCCCTCCTCATTACCATGCTCTTTAAGCTACAGTTTCACTTTTTGTCCCGATTCTTTAAGAAAGACTCATGAAATGCAAGGGATGTTTACTTAGAACCAGTTAAAAAAAAAGAAAATCTGAAACTTTCAAAACTATCACATTAGGATATGTTTCTCTTTTACTGATGGCCTGTTAGGTTATGTGTCAGAAGCAATGTTTCCCATGGCATAAAAACTGCATTGTAATGGTACAAATAAATAAAAATTGAAAGAATTACTGTTATGTTCAAAAAGGTTGTCAAATTTGAAACTTTTCCCTGTACTGGTAAATTTGTAAGTATTCTAGGGAGCATGCCCAATTGGGAAAACTCCACCATATGGAAAAACGTTTTCCAAATACTTTCTTCTGAGGCAAGTTCCCTGCTTTGTCTAGCAGCATGAAATATGGCTAAAAAACTGTTTGAATTTTACCAATGTCCACTGAGTCATTTATCTTTCTAAGCAGGCCGAATTTTATTACTATAATATAAACCCAAAGCACTATAAAGAGAACTACTGTCACAGTCGAAGTTTTCCATTTAAAATGTCAGTTCAAAAATCACTCAAGTACTTTGACCAGAAAATGGCTATGGAGTTGGTTTTAGTTTCTGATATTAAATAAGATCCAAAATAAAAGGAATAAAAGCCATAGTTAGTGTTTCATGAACACAGATAAAGTTATTCACTGGTGTTGGACTTTACCTGATGAGCCAGTTACCCACGTGCATCTTATACGCATATTTTACACAGAGTACACATTCCCTACATATGAGGTCTTCGTAAGCTAAACTAGCTCCCTTTCTTTCTTTTCTTTAAGAGCATTGTTTTCCTCGGCCTTTTAAAAATGCAACCCCCAAATTTTTTAGACATCAAATCAGTCCCCAATTGTAATGACAATTGATGATGGCTTTCTTTTTCTTGTTCCTCAAATCTAAAAGTATTTCAAGGAAAGACCACAGAAAAGAGGTGAAAAAACCTTTCACCTCTTCCTCCTAAACTTCAACCAGAAATACTCAGCCATAATTTCTTAGCATAATGAGAATACAGAAGAACTAGGGACACCCAAACTGCACACATAGATCTTACCTTTCTCATCAGTTTTAATGATCCGGCTATACAAAAAAATATTGATTTACAAGGGGTATAGATGCAAGTAGATTGTGTCTTCATGAGATTTGAACAATCACACTAGGTATAATTTATTGGCTTGAGGGGGAGAGGGAAAATATTGAGCTAGAATGTCACTGAATTCTCAATGTAGTTTTAAATTAAGCATGAATATTCCAAATACTTTGACTTTGTAGAATATGGGTCAAAGAAGGGATAATTAAATTCAATTTTTGATATAAGATCCCCTGTGTTGAATCTAGTTGAGTTGAGAGGTACCAAGAGCGTTATTGCTTTGCTAGAGAAAGAGTCTACAAAATTTGTGTACTTGATACCCTAGAACTAATATTTTAAATTGTCTCCTCAGGAAAACAGCTTCCTAGATATTATGAATGTCTTGGGAAGCCAGGGTTCAAAGCCCTTCCTATGGTTGGTGGTGGTTTCACTTTGTGAAACAGAGTACAGTGATTCCCTTTACAAGTGGCTTCAGATATGAAGAACATAGAACGACTAAACGGAGCTAGAGACCTGGGTACAAGTATACGACACCTTCAACTATGTACTTGCCTCCAAAATGAGTAGTACACCTTTACCGCAATTGCTGTCCCCTGTAACAGAGTTTCAGCAGTTGTTCCTGTATTGTTAGAATCTTTCGCACGAAGTTATCGTAAGTTGGTTTACGTATATGTTGATACTCCTGATGAAGTAGAGGACAATGACCAACAAACTGAGGTTATCCTTAAAATAGCATTGTTCCTTTTTCATGAGTGAAAAACAATACTGTGTTGTAGCTCCACCTGTACTTCACCTCTTCACCTGTACTTAGTAATTCCTCGTACCCTTGGGTGCCTAATAGACGTCCCCCCCCGCTAATTAATTTCCACCCAGGACATTCTTATTCCCTATTAACTTTTTAGTAATTTCCCACCCGTGATAATTTTTTGATGAGGTACTTTGGCAGGCAAGTAGAAAATATCATTGAAATATGGAAACCACATATTAAAAAGATGAAGGTGGCTATTTACGAGGCATGAAGAAGTGTGACGACGCACATTACAGGTGTCAGCAATAACACTTTTATTGAGCAGGAGGATGAAGGGAACATTTTAAAAAGTACGAGACTGCCATGACTTGGAATAACTTACTATTGTTTGTGTTGTATTGCCCTATGTTTTGGAAGTTACAGTTGATTGTAAGCATTGATTCTTGACTTTATTTCTTACACGTTTAGCCCTGGCCGCCTGTCTTGTACATTTTTGGTCATTTTCCAACCCCCCGTCTATGCCAACCCCCCGTTTATTAAATTTTGGATATTTTTCCAACCCCCCGTTTATTCCACCCCCCACGGTCTATTAGGCATCTAAGTGTAAATTGGTTCACCAAAGGTTGCATTTAGCTATTGTAAGCTACCGATATTGCTACATTATGCTTTAACTTCGTAGTGCATTGCCTTCCTCTGTGGGCTTTCTCTGTGGGCTTTCTCTTAGAATTAAAAACGCTGGATTAGGAAATATGATCCTGACGTGAAACCCCACTACCTCAGGTATATCTTAACCAGTTTTATATCTATATCAATCCATGCCACAACAAGAAGGGTTTTTTCGCATAAGACGTTTCCTTTTTCGTACATCATTTCGTAGCATGGAAGTGGTGAAATAAGCCTAAACTTCGGATGCTCTAACTAAAGCGCGTTCTCGCCCTGGATAGGAGATAGGAGTGAAGAGTTCTTTCTGACGACACAACGCAAGGCGATAAAGATCACCCTGACACAACGTTATAGTGGTAGTAGCTAATCATACTGCCTTTGCGGGTATAACATTAGGTACATGTTCATTCGATCGTAAACTTGAGTAAACTGACATGTTAACGTAAGCGAATCTCCATACTTTTTTCACCCTGGGCCAGCGTTCTTCTCAACCTATTTCCACAGTGGACTTCAGGTATGAGGGGTAGAGTTAAATTAAGTGCAAATACCGAACTGGCTTTACCTTGTACTATATCGGCTTCGTTTAGTGACCTTCTGAGCCGCTAGTATACTCACCTGTTGTAACTACCTAGAAGGTTTTGATGTACGTAAGAAAGTATGTACTGTTTCAGTCTGAAATGTTTACTATAGGGAGCACCAGCAATTATCCAGCCCTAGTTCAGCAAACAGCAAATTGTCTTTGGCAACTGTGTTTTACTGTTTTTAGGTGAGGATCAATTTTGTCAGCTATTTCAATGAGTCTCGCTGATTGTGGCCCATTAGTCACGTGATGAAACACCGCAAGTTTTGAGCTTGATAACACTTTGTGATACAGACGTTAGAGTCGAAAATGGTGAAGCCGAAGTCGGGAATGATGCTATGCCATGAACTAGAATGAACTAGAAGTGAAATACTTCAAAAAAGGAAATCTTAGTTATGCAAAGATTGTATTCAATATGTTTTTCAGGGCATCTTTACACTCGTTCAAAACATTAATTTTATGAAGAAGTTTATGATGAAAGGATTATAAATTTTCAAAAGTTATGCTACAATCACAAGTATAGATCAGTTGGTTTGTTTGTTGTACAAAACAAGAATATTACACAACATAGCAAAAACATTATGTACTTCTTAACTTTTTACGTCTGCCAATCCTAAGCTGTAGTGGATGGTGATTGGCCTCAAAAAACAAGCCATTCAGGTCTTCTAAATTCTAATTAGTTCTTTCAAAAATACAAGTGGGTATACCTTTACAAATGTCCCATTTCTGTCATTCTAACGTTAGTACTCTGTGAAATTTGAGAGAAAAAAAGCTTTTAAGTGCATGATGTTTTTGCTATTTCGACTTATATAATGCTAACAACTTTCCATATAGCTCTTTCGTTTATTGGTCATAACTCATAAGAAAGTGGAAGTGCCATTCGTTAACAACCAAGTTGCCCCTTGAAAGTTAAAGCTTTCTAGCGTTTGTACAGACATTCTTAGCTCAGTACTAGCAGGTTTGCATTGCAGAAACCAATGCATGGACAGTAAAGAGGAGGCATGCTCACGCCGGGAATTGAGTAATTGACAAAGAGGGACAGAGGTCATCAACCATGAACGTTTTTGTCCAGTTAACTGAATGGTCAGAGATTTTGGAGAAACCACATAGCTGTCGAGTGTGCCTGTGTGAGCCTGAGTGCGTGCGAATTACACATGCGCTGATAGTGGAACACTGCTGGCCACAGCAATGCTCAGTAACGTATCAGTCCAAAAATTTAAGGGAGCCGAAAGACAAGTAATTTAATGGGCCATTATAAAGCGTTTTAAAGGAAGTAATAAAACAGGCGCGTAGGATTAATTCTTTTAAATGTTTTAAGATGCAACGAAAGCAGGGCAAGTGTTGACCACTTTTAAAGTCGAAGCCTTTTGCCATGCACCAGTTCTTTTTTTTGCCGTCGATACAGCTATTGTTCAAAAAGTGCAATATGCGCAGCATAACGATGGCTAGAAGGGCAGTTTAACAATACTTAAGCGTCTGAACACAAGTTCGCAAAAATATATTTACTAGTCCTGAGGAGGCGAGCCCCATTCCCCCTGGCGTCCCGTCTTCTACGGTTCAGACACGTAGAAAGACAGGCAAGAAAGACACGTAGCAAAAGCCAAAATTTATGCAGCAAAACATGACGTTTTGTTAGTAGTAAGAGTTCGTCTACAAGTTTATAAGTAAACGTTCAATAAAATGCAATAAAGTTGACAAGATATGTATTGTGAATCGCCGTTCAGCAGTTGAAATAAACTTGACTCTTGACTCTTGGCATATGACACTTGACATTTGACACACAACGCATGACACATGACATTTGACACATGACACATGACACACGACTAATGACACGCGAAATATCTTTAGACTTTAACATCAGACAAAGGTCCAAAGAAACAATCAAACTCAGTTGACTCCATGCTATTGAGGCAAGTATCACAAGCATGAACATATTGGTGGAAGCGATAGAAAACCTGCCGCCGCGTGAAAAACTGGTGATGGGTATGCACTATGAACAGGAAATGAACCTGCGTGAAATTGGCGAGGTGCTGGGTGTGAGCGAGTCGCGTGTGTGTCAGTTGCATACGCAGGCAATTGCGCGGTTGCGTAGCCGTATGCGAAGTCTGTAACCCGCATCAATGCATTTTCCACATTTATTTGCTTGATGATACCGGATCGTGTGATGAATAAAAATGCTCGGGTTGATATAAATAGTGTGCTCGGTATTATCGTGGCACTGGTTGCCATTATGGGTGGGCAGATGCTCGAAGGCGGGAATGTCGGTGCGTTGTTGCAGTTTGCCGCATTTGTGATTGTCGTGGGCGGAACGGCCGGCGCCGTTTTGCTGCAAAGCCCGGTTAAGATTCTGGTTAACGGCGTCAAAATATCAAAATGGGTTTTTTATCCCCCCGTCAAACCGTACCGACTGCTGATCAAACAACTGGTCGGTTGGTCGCAAGTGGCACGGAAAGAAGGATTTCTGGTGCTGGAAACGTATGCCGACTCAGCAACCGATCCATTGACTAAAAAAGCGTTGCTGCTTCTCGCCGATGGTAGTACCTCGGAAAAATTGCGCGAAATTCTGGAAATCGAAGTTGAAACTGAAATCTCGTTTCAACGGCAATCAGCAAAAATATGGGAAGCTGCGGGTGGTTATGCGCCGACCATCGGCATTCTCGGCGCCGTGCTCGGACTAATTCATGTGATGGAAAACTTGTCCGATCCCAGTTTATTGGGTAGCGGCATCGCAATCGCGTTTGTCGCCACCATTTATGGTGTCGGGTTGGCTAATCTAGTTTTTTTACCGATTGCCAGTAAACTTAAAACGATCATCAACGAACAGATGGTGATGCGTGAAGCGCAGATCGACGCGCTGGTCGCCATCGCCAACGGTGAAAATCCAAGAGAAATCGAAAACCGTTTGCTGAGTTATTTTGTCGACAGTCATCATGCCTGAGTTTCGTCGTTCTGCATGGCTTTGATGCACAGGAAACTACTCTACTTTCAGTATGGGCAGAAGAAAATTATTTAAAGAAGAAGACACGCATGACAATCATGAGCGCTGGCTGGTTTCCTACGCTGATTTCATTACCCTGTTGTTTGCGTTTTTTGTTGTCATGTATGCCGTGTCGTCATTGAATGAGGGAAAATACAAAGTGCTGAGCAGTTCACTGGTCAGTGCGTTTAAAAACCCCACCGCCAATACCAATCAACAGGATGCTTCGCAATCGGTCATTCAAGGATATCCGGATAGTGCGATGGTTCAGGTTTTTGACGAACCGAGTGTCGACGCACAACGCGAACAAAAGCAGAAAAAAATGCGCGCGATGGCAAAAAACATTTTGCAGGTTATGGAACCGTTGATCGCCGACGGAAAAGTGACAGTCACGCAAAGCAATATCGGCATAACCGTTGAAATTAACGCCAGTGTATTATTTTCTCCCGGTGAAGCGCTGATGGCCGAAGACTCAACAGAAGCGTTGCGCGCGGTAGCCAAGGTGGTTAAAGGCCACGACCATGAAATCCATATAGAAGGTCACACAGACAACATTCCCATCCATACGGCGAATTTCCCGTCCAACTGGGAATTATCCACGGCGCGCGCGAGCAGCGTCATCCGTTTATTTGTCGTGATGCGGGATGATCGGATCGACTTTGTCGCCTTTACCGGCTCTGTCGAAGGGGGCCATGCCGTGGCTCACGCGCTTCCTATGGTTAACATATACCTGTCCTTCGTTTTGATACCCTTTGCCCTGCTATATGTTCTTGTGGTGTTAACTCCGTTGATATCTTTGTGCATTGGTTAATGCAGGTAGAGGCAATCAAGCTGTCGTTATTATTGATCAATCCTCAATAAAAGCAATGTCGGTTTTGGGGGGAATTCGATTATAAGGTGTCGATTTTGCTCAAAATCAGTACCAAGGTGACAGGTTTACTCAAAGTTTTGCATAAGGTACCAATTTCCGTGGTACAGATATTATACAAAACTGTGCAGTTTGTCAATTACAGTTCTTCGCCCTGTCCAAGACAAGTTGATTATACAACAAGTTATCCTCGGAAACGCCGACGAAACATATACGCCAATAAAAGAACTCGTAATATATGAATCTGATGGAAAATCCGTAAAATACTGATCGGAAAATTCGACTTGAAACGTTCGTTAATACTTCATTGCGGGTAATATTCGATTAGTCGATTGTTCACAGGAAGTATATCCCATGTACGGTTCTTCTTGAATTTAAACTATCCTTTTGACAATCGTTTTTCCGTTTTTCATTTTAGTATAGATACAGATTCATAAAGAATTCCAATGGAGCGCTTAGTGTAACCGATGAAAGGTAAGTTAGAGGCAATTAACTACGTGATTGTGTACCATTAAAAAGTACGTTTATTTAATTTTGACAGTTTCAACCCCCCCCCCCCCCCCCCCCCCCCCCCCCCCTCCCCCACCCCCCACCCCAACCCCAACCCCACCCCCACCCCACCCGCTTCTCTCTTGTTTTTTTCTTCTTTCTTC
>JAAAKM020073195.1:28895875-28915857 GCA_010016025.2 Alatinidae sp. Z8VKAUB7J3 | reverse complement strand
TGTCTTATCTTAACCCCACCCCCACCCCCTCTCCTTGTTCGCTTTGAAGCAATACAATTAGGTCATCAAAACAATCCTTGGTCTCTTTGGTCTTGCTTTCGTTTTATATCACGAGCACTTTTGAAGGTGTTTTTGAAGGCGGCGACTGAGTAAGTATATGTCTATTACCGATGGCGAACGTAGCACAGTGGTTGCATGTGTGAAAGTCTCAAGCCTTGAGAGCCTACGGCCGTAAGATGCCGTGTACCGCCCCTGTGGACATGTATACATTATCGGTGATATGGCAGGTCTCCTTCGACGTGTCGTGATATGAGTCATTTAAATCGAAAGTTGAAGTATTCTACAATACCTGATTTTTCTGTGTTATCTGGTGATGTGTTGTGTTTATTTATTGTGATAAGTTGTGTTGCCTTGTGTTAACTTATGATATGTTGTGTTTGATTTGTTTTGTTCCCTTATGTTTTGTTGCTGTGGGTCGTGTGTTGTTGCCTGGTATATTATTACTCCGTATGGCATTCTGTAGCATTTTTTTACCTGCATTTTTCTGTGATCTGCTAATCTCTGTTTTGAAGTGATGTAATGTGATGTGATGTGATATGATGTGATTTGATGTAATGTTATGTGATTTGATGTGATATGATGTGATGTGATGTGATGTGATGTGACGTGACGTGACGTGATGTGATGTGATGTGATGTGATGTGATGCGATGTGATTTTTTGATGTGATTTGATTTGATGTGATGCAATCTGATGTGATGTGATTTGATGTAATGTTATGTTATGTGATTTGATGTGATTTGATGTGATGTGATGTGATGTGATGTGATGTGATGTAACGTGACGTGACGTGACGTGACGTGACGTGACGTGATGTGATTTGATGTGATTTGATGTGATTTGATGTGATGTGATGTAATTTGATGTGTTGTGAAGAGATTTTGGCAAGTGCCATCAAGAAGCTAACAGATTTTCTGAATAACTTTGGTAAGTCGCCATTTGTAAATATTCTCAAGCCCTATATTAGGAAATGATCAGCTGTGCAAGCTTTACAAAACTGAAGTCGGGTGTCAAAAATTTAGGAGCCAGTTACTGATGATTTAGCACATGAGCTATAGCGCAAACTGCTGACAATACAATAACCGTTGTAGAATTTATTAACGTCAGTTGATCATTCTTTTCGTTTATTAATAAATATTACACTATCAACTGGGCCATTTAATCTTACAAGTCTTTTTGACCGCACCATGTCTTCATTCGCAAGTTTACAGCTAGCTTTGCCAACCGCACAGCGCTGTATCTTGGAAGCTCATCAGCTGGGCAATTGATGGCCATAGATGGCCCGGTAGCCAGGCATCAGAAATAAGCTTCGTGAATATATTTCCAAAGGTTCACTAAATTTGTCTTCCAGCCCACTTTCTTGTCCGGGTCCTTGCCATTTACCAGCTTAGTAAATTGACGATCAGTTCAATTTATGCCTTCCAGTTAAGCTTCCAATTCCTGCTGATGTCATGCTCGCAGTTTTAGCCTTTTTACAGCAATATTAGGGTCTACATTGCAACATGTTTACAAGCATTATAACATCAGATATACACTTAATATATATTTAAATTTCAAGCTATGCATTGCATGCCGTTAAATTCTGAAAGGCAAGCATGTCCCTATCCGTGTTAAAACCCTTCTTGTTTCTTAGAGTCAGTTTCCAGGAGAGAGGACAGGGATTTGATGTCAAATACACCAAAATCTTTGCTCTATTTATTCTAAATAAAGTTATCAGCCAAAAGAAATACTTGGGAATGCTTAACCCATATCTGTCAGCCCATTTTTTAGAGATCTCTTTTAATTTAGGTTTGAATGCCATACATTAATGTTCCTGGAACTTTGTTATTCCTCTCTGCGTAACACTAATTGAAGACAAACATCAAATTGTGTCTAGTCATGAATGATGGTTTAAAACTGTTACAAGTATTCAAAACAAGAAACAGAACTTACAAGGAAATGAACAATTAGCATGCAATGGTCTGTATCTGTGACACAAACCTCCTCTTCAATTTTTGCCTTGGTTGGCTGTAAACAGAAGTTATCAACTGGAATTTAGTCCAGATCTAATGCACAAAGGTGCATAGAACTTGCAGTTCCAGTTGCAAAGTTCTTCTATATAGGCCTACTGTAATATTTTGAATTAATGCCCTCCGTCTTTAAATATTCCACTTAAATTTAGACCCAGGGTCTTTTAGCTTAGAGTTAAATAAAAGCCCAAACTAATAATAGCACCCTCAAGTGAACACCACTTGAACAGTAATGCTTAACTTCAATACAAGGTTATTTCCTTAAGCTTAGAGAGTACCATGCTGTAGATCAGAACTGTTTTGTTGAATTCAGCAGTATAAATGGGAAGCAAAGGACATTTAAAAACATATATATATACATTATGCTTGAAGTGGGAAATCCTGCTCAGAAAAATTGTTGGTAGCATAATGTTAAAAATGAAATTATTTAATAAATCTCCCTCATTTATACTATTTTAAAGGAAGAAACTGTCGTGAGAGAAATCTCGCGACTTTTGCGACAGTTTCTTCCCACGACAGTTTGTTTTTGGCCCATCCATAACAGTTAATTCCAGCGACTTTTAAATTTTGTCAGAAAAATTTCACCTTACTGACTCTCGTAAACAAATTGTGATTTTTTCAAAATTTCAATAGATAAGTCCCTGAGATTGGAAAATAAAAATGACAACTTTGATTCAGCTCTGGCCCAGCATATATGCGAAAATCCTGACCATTTAGTTCTTTTTGAAGAGGCAACTTTAATATCTACCGTAAATGGCATACCGCAATCTTTTAAAGAGGCAATTGAGATAAAAAAAAAACACATAAATCAAAATTTGGCTATAAATAGAGACACGGGAGATATAGTGAGCAGGTAAAACACTCTTTGAATACAAAATTTAGAAACGATTGGTTTAAGCATACATCATTCATTTTTCTGATCTCAGTAGCTAGATTTAAGTAAGAAATTCATTAATTATGTCATAAACCAGGAAAATTTTCGGTAAAAAGACTGAAGAGCACAGAAAAAGGCTGAATTTCGGTTGTGCATATGGTACGCATGTAATCCCCCTTCTACGGGAATAGTGACTTGTTATAAGAAAAACGAAAAAGGATTTATATATAACTTACAAAATACCCATCTAACTGCCTGGGGTAGTTACCTACACCAGGTGATAGCAAATCTTAGAAAAGAGATTGTTATTCCCACAATCATATAGGAGCCAGCCATTGAATCTGCTACCAATGTAGGTAATTTTGGGTACATCTAAACGGCTATTTTTTTCGGATTGCATTGAATATTCCTTGCACTGAGAATTCATAAAACTCGAAGTCTTGCTACCCTTTGTCCTATTTTTCATTTTCCGGCCCCTTCGTCTTGTTGCTATTTTGCTCAATACGATTTCTGTAATTATCTCATTATTTTTTTTTTGTCTTCGCAGCGTTTTTGGTGTTCATATTACAGAATTAAATGTTCGTAGTATGTTACTGTACGTCCTTCCAAGTTCATTTACTGTGGATAATATTTAATGTTCTTTATTATACTCTCCTGTTTTGTTCCTTTCTTTAGAAATGGGCGATAATTTATTTTATCTTTCTAAAGACCTTATCTGTCTGATGACAAAAATACATTTTTTCTTCCAGGAGAGAAACAAGGTCAAATAGGTGCCTTATTCAATAATTAAACCACCAACAATTCATAATAAAATAGTTTAGTACAATATGTTTAATAAAACGTAGAAGCTAATTATAATTTTTGGTATAAAAAGACTATAGTTTCCAAAAGTTTTTCAGAAAACTTTTATTTTCTACTCAGTATAAACCTAAATGAACTTTTAAAACGAATACTTATTTTAATCTCATTCCAAATTTTTAAACGTAGATAGAAAACCGCTGTGAAGCACAATAAACAACAAAGAGAGATAAAACTCCACAAAAAAAAATCTCAAACAAGACTGCGGCTAGTTGAGAGGAAAGACTAAAATAATGCGGATATTTCGCCTGTATCCAAACTAGGCGTCCTTAGCACAAGATAAAAAGAAAAACACTAAACTGAAACGAATAAAACCACCACCAATAATAATAAATACAATTGTCGCTATTGATCCACGTAGGGAAAAGAAGCTATTAGAGTTACTTCAATGAAAACATCAAAGCAACTGAGGAAAAATTATGAAAATTGAAACTTAATTAAGTATTCCGTTGCGAAATAATCCTCTTGTCCCATGGTGATTGTGTAAAATTTTAATTTCCTTATTGACTATTGGTTCGTTTTTCAAAAGACAATCATAAATTGGGTCAATATTTAAATTCCCCGTGTCTCTATTTATTGAAAGATTAGCAAATATATGTTTTTTAATTTCTATAGCCTCCCTCGCCCACTGAGAAAAACCGAAGTATCACAAGAAGGCTCTTAGACATTTAAACTAATACAGTGTTCTCCAATGTTGTAATTTCAATAGGCTGCTTTCCTCACAATCTTCCTCAATCGTTTGCTATATAAACTGTTACTTCAAAATGTCAAATTATCTAAAAATTTTATAATATTTCAAAAAATCAAAGGTTATTGTGTTGAAAATCCGAAAATTCTAAAACTCTAAAATTCCCAAAATTTAGTTAGAATCTTTCTGTTGGCGTGGGCATAAATCTGCTTAGCCAACCAATCTGGAGAAAGGCTTCCTGTGCTTTAAAGCTGTAAAAATATGAAAACTGTATTTGCCTAAATACCGCAACTTTACCGAGAAAGCAAATGTGTTAGCCAAGGTAAATGAACACCATTAATCATAACGAATTAGTGCTTGCCTGTAGGTAAGTAGTACTGTAGGTCTCCGAGTTTAGTTTAGCCAATTTTCAGTAGTGACCTGAAGAAGTCTGTTAGATGAAACAATAAAGTTTACACATTTGGCTTTTTATTTATCATAATTAGTCTTATTTGGCTGTACTTCTATAATTATCCTGACTTAATCGAGCAATTTAAATTGAAAAAAGCAGCTTCAAGTAGAGTTTGCACTTTATACTTTTACAACTGCCATTCTCAAAAATATTTTTTAGACCCAATGTTATTAAAGTTTAATTACAAAAATCTGACGGTAGACATGTTCCCTGTTAAGATAGGGAAATTTTAGTTCTTAAAACATAACTATCTATACTTTTATTCCTTTATTTGGCAGTACATCAAATCAGATTTAACGAAGATACAACTGCAATCCTCAAAAAAATTCAGGTTTCTACCTATACTCAATTTCATTAAAGCTTGATTTTTCGTGTTGCAAGAAAACTATTTGTAAGCAATAACAAATACAAAAATTATAACGCAACTACATGTAGTGTCGGCATTTTTATCTCAACAATAACTAGAACTCTAGCAGACGTGGAGTTTTGATCGATAAACTAAGTTTTCTAACACCAGTCATATGAAATAAACCCTCTGTCCAGTTTAAATGACATTAACTTAAGCACTGTGTTCTTTCTAAGAGAACATTAATGTTGCCTAAAAAAGTTCATGTTGGGAGAATAAAAAGTCTGATTACCAGTTTCATTTATCCGTCTTTTTATATTGTAAAATGCAAACTGTATTCTGGGACATAAAAATAAAAACTAATAAAAGTTACATCAAACAATGAAAGAAGGAAATAAAAGTAAAAGTTACTCCACTAATGCAAAAAGGTTACAAAAGAAGTATAGATTACTGACAAAGGGAAAGTTATGGTTCTTCTTTGCTGTACTGTTTCGCCATACACTGATCAAGCAAGCATATGCAGTGAAGCGAGAAAGCATTTTTTTACGATGACGTTTTAGGAAAAGAGAAGACCAAAACACGTCGTAGAAAATAACAGTCACAAGAGCGAGACCTTTTTACCACTTGCGTTATAAAAGAGGGGTAACTTGTAAACAAATTCTTTTTGCTGACAGAGCCCCTGCTTTTTGTTTTGATAAATGCGGCTTCCAAAGCGGCAGGATGAAACCATCGTCGGGCTTTGACTTATACCCTAACATGCTTCGTTTTGATAGTTGTCAGCACAATTGGCGAACTATTCGTGATCAGTTTATGGCAAAAACGTTCTGCAAAATGAATCCTTTACTAAACGTAATATTCACATTATATACCACTGACCTTCTTTTTTAAGTAATGGCATTGCTTGAGTGGCTTTGTCATTCTGCCCGCTGTCTTCTTCGGCAGCCATCTTCGATTCAAAACTTATTAATTTGCCTCGTTTTCACGAAGGTTCTCCTAACTGCAAATATGGCGACTCGACGGAGCTTAGAATGGTTAAAGACATTTTGGGAAAGAGAGCCTGTTATATTCGTGTCCGTTGTTATAGGCGCGCTAGGTATGAATTACTTTTTTATATGTACAAGATTAATTTAGAACTTTGTTAGTCAATTCTCTTACCCTTAAATTCCAAGTGTATGTAACTAGTCTGTCGGCGGAGTTATGCGTGTTAGTCTACCCTTCGCACTGTTAGCAATAGACGCGTCGCATACGTAATGGATTTTCCTACATGAAACCATTGCACGCTTTATGAGGCGGGGATCTAGCCCCTCCGAACTACGAGCTGTCCGTTTTTGAATGCAGTTAGCCCTCCATCGACAGAAAGGCAATATTGACGCTTTTGTGGCGCTAGTTAGGTTATTTGCTCCTTGCAATATCCTTGTAATTGCTGTCTCTTTACACAACGTACGCCCAAACTCACCTTTTCCTTTGATACTTCTTCATCACCTAAACAACAGGCCCGTCGCCAGGTAGTTGCAGTAATGGGAGCCTGGCATATGCCAAAGGGGACACGACTGTTGGCCATAGCATAGGCCTATTTTGTTAAATATTAATAAGGATAATCCTCTTTCTAAAAAACAATCTTTATGAAACTATTAATGCTGACATTGCTCAGAAATATGGAAGAATAGCACAAAGATGAACTACCTGTCTCAAATATAGTTCTTGAAAGGAAAAAGATATCCAATAATCTAAATCGTATTAACAATAAATAAACATCTATTTAGTTGCAGATCTTCGTAATGAATGCATTCATAAATTCCGAGATAAATTCCGTATTGATGTATAAAAGTCAGAGAGAATTAGCCAGAATAAGGTGTCTACTGGGAATGATTTCTAATGTTAGCATGTTTGTTTCTGTCAGACGGCAATATTTTGTTAACAAATAAATTAATGCCTAAAGTTTCCTGTCTTGGCAAATAAAATGGCACACAAAAAACATAAATATAGGGTAAAACGGAGAAGGTTTTTGTAGTAAGTTTATTAACCCTCATTTTTGGGATTTCATTTTTTGCCCCGGTTTGTTGGTGTCATGGAGTAATTAACTCAAATTTCAGTGTAAGATAGACTTTTAGTAAAGGAATTTGATCAGGAAATAGTAGCTGTAGAATTTTAGTAATAATTTACACCAGTGTGGGCAGTTTTGAAAACTATGAAACTGATTGTGATTGTGGAAATGAAATCAGCCTCAACTTTTCGTATTTGCATAATTTTTTGGCCCAAATGATAAGCCGCCAGGGATTAGATATATTCATTGCCATAAATTTGTGGTTCTAATGGTGCCAATTGCGCTAAGGTTAGAAATTGTTCCCAGTTCAGTCCTAACTCCTCAGATGACGTAAAGACCTTTGACTTAAGACATTTACAAGCTAAAGGTTGCTAATTCTGAGCAGCTATAAATAGTTATTGTTAATATAGTCACGGCGGGTAATTGTTACACACTCCAGAGTGTCGGGTAATTATTACGCACCCCCCCTTTTCTCCCCTACCGTTTCACTAGACACAATTTTTGCTTTCCTATTGGAAAGAGTACTCTCTCAGCTTTCTTTTGCTGTATTGATCATCTATTTCTGGCATTCTGATGCCAATCTACGGCTTTGCAACCAAGCAACAGTAAGATTTGCAATTAGATCATGGATTTATTTATGTATGTCTTCATTTTCCCAAAGACTAGTCTCACGTCCGCTCACTTCTAGCATAAATACGAGATTGCTTCTTCATTATCATGTTTCTGGATTCAGAAAGGACATTCAATGAAGATCTTACTTTTAGAAATGCGAGATAATATCTAAATATCCATCTGAGAAGGAGAGCTATCAATTAGTATATATGCTGACTGCTGTATAGCCTGTAACACTTAAAGCTGTACGTATAGTATTCTACATCAAATTTGTTCCGTATGCAATTTAGAAGGCGTCTTCTGAAACGGATGGACAGTTATTTAGCAGGGTATCGACAGCAATGTCCAGGCTCCCCACTATACACTTTGGAGTACCACAAGGCTAATTATTAAGTCTTATCTGTCTGCTTGGCAATCTGCAGACGATACAGTCCTTATATACGCTGAAACAATCTCACATCTTCTAGCTATAAGTAACCAAGATTATTCCAATCGCAAGAGAGTTACGATCTGGTCATTTAAAAACTATTTTGCCGTAAAAAGAGGAGACATATTATCCCACTTTGCTCAAATCAACTTAGCGATGCTACTTACAATGTAGCTACTGTCACAACATGGATTATTCTCTTTAAAGACTTGTTAGCAAGAAGTCCTCGGTGTTTACTTTGATGAGCTTCTCTCATGGATTCAAGGACATCAACAACGTGCCATCATATGACTTTACCACTTTCCGAATGTTAAATGAAGCAAAACCTTTCACCCAATGTCACTTTAGGAAACATGAAAGTATAAATGACTATGATACCGTCTACTCTCGGTTAAGAGAAAAGCAACTGAATTTCCCAGAAATTAACAACGGCAGCTGTAGTGTTCATGTTAATCACATATTGTTATTTAAGTGACGTAATAAAGGCCGACTTGGCTGTCTGTCAACGGAAGGATATAACCACCGTAGACTGACAACAATTTTTGGTCAATAAATTAACTTAACTGGCCTAATTATTATTTACGTTTGTCTTCCCACGAATCCAAAGAAAACCTTGGATCAGCTAAAGCTTGCAGACTCATTAAGGAAATATTTTATACTGATAGTCTTGCAGGCAAATCTAAGCCTTAAAATGTCATAATAGCTCTGCTAGTATGAATATTTGGAGGACAAATTCCTTAAATTCGAAGTAGCTTTAAATGACTTATCTTCGAGTTGACATTTCTTCCATTTAAACAGTTTCTACCGGCAGAAAGGACTGTTCATCAAAGATGTACTACTAACTTTAAGCAACATTACTAAATATGCCGTAGTAAAACTTTTGTTGCTGAAATCGTTACAAGATATAATTACCTTCTGCATAGAGTCACGAGGGCTAGATACGTTGAGCCATATAATAAGGTTACAATTAGGGTGGTTAGTTTGACCCATATAATCCCGATCGCTATGTAAAAAAGGTTCTCAAAATAAAATTACTTACGACAAAGATTTTGTGGTAGTCATCAACTACAGGTATTCTTTAACGTACTATATTCTTCCTTCTGACACTAGGAACCACACATAGCGACATTGTTGCTTGTCGGATGACGTCATAACTACTTCCAATTTCAGATATGACCGTGATTTTTCTTGAAATACGTTGTTCAATTGGTGGCTTCATACATTTCCCTTTATCTTTCTTTCCTCTTAAATTCTTCAACTCCTTCCTTTTTTACAAAATGTCTACAATACCTGTGATTCACTTCTTAAGCTTCATGGTATCTTAACCCTACGTAACATTTTCACCGCAATTCTCCTAAACAGTGCTCTCTACCGAGTTTTATTCCTTCTTGGGTACTTTCCTGTACATACGACTCTATGTTCCGCTATTTATCCTTTAACACCCTAAAGAAGGGAGCTCGTAAAACCTAGAAAGACCACATCCAATCGATGTGCCTATGAATGGGCAATTCTCTGTAGATTAGGAAGGTACCATCTTTCACAGGACTTTTGCACAACACTGCTCTCTACTGCCATTTATTCCGTCTTGGATAGTTTCCTATACAGAAGATTCCATGTTCCGCTATTTAGTCTTTAGCCCCCTGTTGAATGGAGTCCTTACATCCTAGAATAAGATGCCAACACATCAGTATACATTATACAGAGCAGATGTACACATCCAATCGACGTGTCTATAAATGGGTAATTCTCAGTAGATTAGGAGAGTCACCTTTTGCACAACAGTCTTTCACAACACTGCTTTCTTATGGGGTTTACTCCGTCTTTGATATTTTCCTCTACAGATGATTCCGTGTTCCGCTACTTATCCTTTAAACCCCTAGTGAAGAGAGATTTTATATCCTAGAATGAGATGCTAGCAGACCTGTACACTTTATGTAGAGCAAATATACACATCCAATCGATGTGACTATGAATGGCCAATTCTCAGTAGATTAGGGAGGTAACATTGTTCACAAAACACTTTGGCGCAACATTGCTCTTTACTTCGATTTATTCCGTTTTGGATATTTTCCTCTACAGAAAATTCCACGTTCCGCTATTTATCCTTTAAACCATAATGAACAGAGCTCTTAGATCCTAGCATAAGATGATATCAGATCTGTATATTATATGCAGAGCAAATCTATCCATCCAATCGATATGCCTATGAATGTGCAATTCTCAGTAAATTAGGGAGGTAACATTTTTCACAACACTTTGGCGAAACACTGCTCTTTACTGCGATTTATTCCTTCTTGGATATTTTCCTCTACAGAAAATTCCACGTTCCGCTATTTACCCTTTAAGCCATAATGAACGGAGCTCTTAGATCCTAGAATAAGGTGATATCAGATGTGTATATTTTATGCAGAGCAAATCCATGTGCCTATGAATGTGCAATTCTCAGTTGATAAGGGAGGTAACATTTTCCAAAACACTTTGGCGCAACACTGTTCTCTTATGCGATTTATTCCGTCTTGTATAATTTTTTCTCTACAGAAGATTCCACGTTCGGCTATTTATCCCTTAACCCCTTAATGAAGAGAGCTCTTAGATCCTAGAATGAGATGCTATCAGTTCTGTTTGCTTTATGCAAAAGCAAATGTACTCATCCAATTGATGTGCCTATGAATAGGGAATTTTCAGTAGATTGGTGAGGTAACATTTTTCACAACACTTTTGAACAACACTGCTATCTACTGCGGTTTATTCCATCTCAGATATTTTCCTATACAGCATATCCAATGTTTTGCTCTTTGTCTTTTAGTCCCTTACTGAAGGGAGCTTTTAGATCCAAGAATGAGATGCCATTTGATCTGTATACTTTATACAGTGCAAATGTACACATCCAGTAAATGTGTTTATGAATAGGAAATTCTCAGCAGAATAGGGAGGTAACAATTTTCGCAACACTTTTGTACAACACTGCTCTCTACTGCGGTTTATTCCGTCTTAGATATTTTTCTATCCGCTCACATGTACCAGTGCACTAGAGGATGTGGCACAGAGCTTCCTGACATAACTATATATTTCAACACCCGCTCATATGCATTTTCAATGACGTTTGCATGTTATATTTTTTCAAATTGTCCCACATTTAAATGTGTCGTTTGTGAGTTGTTATTGTAATCTATAGCAGAACATTGCCTATTTGAACATTTATATCATGGACATATCATGCTATTAATTAGAAGGCCATGATTAATGTATGCATTTATTTCTACTTGGTAAAAAGAGAATGTCGAAAGCATTTGATGATGCGGATCAGTTCTATACGTACATATTGAAGAATTTCGTCCTAAATCTAGTTAATACGAGGCCTGGGCGCTAACGGGTTTTTCATATATGGTTATAACAATGTTATACCTGCTGTGCAAGGACTTTGTATCACATTTTATAGTCACATGTTAGCACTAGGAAGAAACAGCAAAACAAATTTTACTTTTCCAAAATGGTTAAAGGCAGTCGCCCTTATACACTTTAATACATACTTCTGTATAATATTGTTTGAACTATATTTGCATTCTTACATTATAGCCAGAGTCAATTTTACATCAAGTCCACCAATATCCATTACAGTCATCAAGGGAGAACGCGTACGTTTCGACTGGCAGTATGAAATAGAAGGAGCCATACTGCTTGGATACGGTTGTGGGATTTGGAATTCAACTAGTGGGAGGCTTGAATTAGTTGCCGAAGGTACGAAAAAGTTTAAAGCGACGCCTAGGTGGAAGAATCGGGTGACCGTTTATGAAAATAACAGCACATTCATCATTCGAGATGTTACCTACGAAGATGCTGGTATTTATTATTGCTTCCTGACTTACAGCGATGGGAGTCGAAAGACGCTTAACTCAAGTAGAGTAAAAGTCAAAGTGGAGGGTTAGTGCATCTTTTTATTAATGCAGTTTATTTTCAATATCCCATATCTTATTTGATGGCAAATTTCATAAGATAACATAACATAACATAACATAAAGAAGAAGATTAATATTCCAGATTGTAAGGAAACGCAGTGGTACCAGGCCGTGGCCCTTTGATTTTTGCCATTTATCGATGCACGCAAGTAAAATAGAAGTCAAAGTGGAGGGTTAGTGCATTTTTTTATTAAAGCAGTTTATTTTCAATATCCCATATCTTATTTGATGGCAAATTTCTTAAGATAACATAACATAACATAAAGAAGAAGATTAATATTCCAGATTGTAAGGAAACGTAAGGAACTGGATCTTTTCCCTACAGCATATTGATTAATCCCGTGACCCCAGTCTAAAGACCTAAAGCAGAGGCTTCATAATATTGCCTGCTGAGGGAGCTACATGAAAAAATAGTCCTCTATGGCCTTTAATAAGGATCTTTGTTTAGCATTAGGCTGGGTAACCCTTCTTTTTATATAGCAATTGTTAAAAGTAACAAGGGTTCGTCTGCACGAGTCTTTAAGTAAAGAACTCCCTTTATCTTTTGGGCAATTATGGCTCTTTACATCAAATCTGTTTGATAGTTTGATATTAAGATTCTTCATAATGAACATTTTGCCAAAAATGGAAAAGAAAAGACTTTTGGTTCAAGAGCCATATTCTGAGGCTAATTGTGTTTCAAAACATTGACCGTCTTCTCCCTATTACATTCGCATCATACGACCAAGCTTCTATCATCCTTGTTTGACGACAATTATGTACTTTCCAAAATTCTTTCATTAGGAACACCAGAGTTTTGTGGAATTGAACCACTGCCAAAAGTTATAGAAAAGGAAGGAGCAGCTGTATTTGTTGATATGTCTTTATGTGGAGTGCCTGCGGCATATGAACGTATGAGTTCATGGCACTACAAATAGTCATAATGACCACCACAGGCAAATTGTAAGCTTATCATAAATATCATCAAATGCATGGCAATAATTTAAGCAAAAGAGTAGACACGATCTTAAGCTCGGTTTATAGTATTCGACGATTACTCGACGAATACTCAACGATTACTCAACGATTACACAACAATTATTCAACGATTTCTCGACAAGTACTCGACGATTACACGACGATTACTCGACGATTACTCGACGATTACTCGACGATTACTCGACGATTACACGACGATTACACGACGATTATTAGACAATTACTTAATGAGCTATTATTATCCTGATCTGCTCCAGCTCCAATAAAGTCCCATGCACACGTGCATTTCCCTAGCCCCTGTAAAAGTGGTGTGCAGGGCACAAATTTCAATTAGTAGGCATAATCTTAATCCTGACAGTAGGGTTATCATAAGCATACTCATAATAACATATAAGCGTAAGCATGCTTAAGAGCTGTACACCGTCATCGTAATAATCACAAGCATAAGCATAAGCACAACCATAATCGTAAGAAGTTGAAGGATCGTAAAAATTACACAGCCGGACAATGAATATATACATAATGGCAACACAATCATAGGCATAAGGCCTCCATATCAATGTACAGTTTAAGGAAAATTTTCAAGTTTGAAGAATAGACGAGTAAAAAGTCCAGACTGACTTACCCTCTTTATAATTTACTCTTCCCTTTCATAGCTTTACGTCACTTTGGTACATGGCAGCACTGCTGGTCTAGGTAAGTGAATGAAATGAGCTTATAATACGACATATTAATCATTTAATTGCTTTTATAAAAGATGTTCTGTAATGTTAACCAAACAGGATAATGTATCTACAACAATTTTGCAGAAGATTACACGAGACTAATATATCGGGGGTTCTTTGCCCCTCGGACATCCCGCTTTGTGTAAGCCTACCTTTGAGGTATGTTGTGCTTCCGTTCTTTCATGTTGATGCTTAGAAAGTTGAAAACGTAAGTTCGCTTGACTGTTAAAAACAAAAGTTACTTCTGCATTTTATTTGTTTACATTGTTTAATCAAAGTGACACCAGAGTTGATTGAGTAGCTTGTTGTCTTATGAAAAGTTTGTAGCAAGTGATGGGCCTACATTATTAAGGCCCTGAAGTATAAATTGCTGCTATGTTTCATCACAATGTACAGAACTATTATGATAGACACTTTGATATTTGCAGCTGTTTTGCTAATTCTTCTTTCCGCATAAGGGACAGTATTTGTTCTAACATCAAATTGCATATTCAATTGATTAATCGTTATCATCATCATTATTATTATTATTATTATTATTATTATTGTCAGTTATTACCATTTCAGATAAATAAAATATTCCTCTGGTGTTCATTATTCATATGGAAACAGGTGACAGCAAGTTGCCAAAGGCCCCAATTAATCTCTCTCCGGGTCTATAAAGACAGTACTTTTCTTAAAATTCTTCTACTTCTTCTTCTTCTTCTTCTTCTTCTTCTTATTATTATTATTATTATTATTATTATTATTATTATTATTATTATTTTTATGGGTGTACATGAAAACAAATGGCTATGTGAATATTCAGGTAATAGTGTGCTTAACTATAAAAGGTATGTCGATGTCATATGCTGCATGTTTAGTAATAGGTCTGATGCCTTGGTGTTTCTGGAGTATTTGAACTCTAGACACAGGAACATCAAGTTCACAATAAAAGTCTGAAGTTTGTTTTAAGAGATCTAAAATGTCTTTTAGGTTCAAGGCAACAACTTTGTAGCCCTTTGCCTTTTTATCGCATGACCCAGTAAATTCATAAACAAGGGGTCTTTGTCACCAAGGGTCTTATTTGCCAGCTAATGATGAGCGAAAGAACACTCTTATAAGATTAGGTCTAAGAAGATGGATAACAAGACTGGAGCTTGACGTCATAAGTCGTAGTTCAAGACTCGAAAGCGATGGCTCCGAAAATGGGCAGTACGGCCCCCTTAGGGGCACTAGAAGCATTTGAAAGCGTGGTGAAAAGATTGGAGTCGGATTACGGATGAGTTATAAATTCGTGATTCGTGATACCTGAGTTATAAATTCGTGATTAAATATCTGAGTTAAAAATCCGTGATTAAATACCAGAGTTAAAAACCCGTGATTGAATAACTGAGTTAAAAATCCGTGATTTAATACCCGAGTTATAAGTTCGTGATTTGTGATACCTGAGTTCTAAATCCGTGATTAAATATCTGAGTTAAAAATCCGTGATTGAATACCTGAGTTAGAAATCCTTGATTAATTACCTGAGTTAAAAATCCGTGATTGAATACCTGTGATAAAAATCCGTGATTAAATACCTGAGTTAAAAATCCGTGATTGAATAACTGAGTTAAAAATCCGTGATTGAATACCTGAGTTAGAAATCCTTGATTAATTACCTGAGTTAAAAATCCGTGATTAATGACCTGAGTTAAAAATCCGTGATTGAATACCTGAGTTAAAAATCCGTGATTAAATACCTGTGTTAAAAATCCGTGATTAAATACCTGTGTTAAAAATCCGTGATCGAATACCTGAGTTAAAAATCCGTGGTTGATTAACTCCGCTAGCCGGTAAAGCTGTTATCATTACGAAATAAGAGAGGGAGTATTTTAGCGTTTCTTATGCTTCGTTGTATAAAATTTTGTTGTTCTTCAATGATTAATTACCCCCCGATTAAGGAATTTCAAGGGGAGACGGTTTTAGGGCCCATGAAATTTTATGAATAGTAAGAATTATTCAGGTCAACTGAGTTACTATAAAAATCGTTTAATTTGAATGCAGCCGTATAACTTAACCAAATACTATGGTACGGAAAATTGAACCAAATGATGCTCAAAAGTTTGAATAGATGTTGCTACAAGTTCTATCCATGGGGTTATTTTTTGGTGTAGGAGGTTAATATACTGGAAATATAGTAATATATAATATATTATAATAATAATATAATAGAAAATTTGTATAAGATACCAATGGTTGGATTTAGAAATGAATAAGAACTTAGACAAGGACGTATGGTAGTTCCTATTCCTTTGTAAATCCAACCATTGGTATGTTATACAAATTACTGAACTACTACTTAACATGGACTCTTAGTACCAATGAGCTACAAGACAGTGGCCATCAATTGCATAAGATTAACCATACGTCCTCGTATTAGTAGACACTCAATTCGGTCCTGCTTGAGTCTTAAATTGTAGGTAACTTCAATCTAATGCAATTGATGGCCACTGTCTTATAGCTCATTGGTACTAAGAGGCCATGTTAAGTAGTAGTTCAGCGGGAACGCTAACATTAGTTAATGTACTCCTGGGTGCCTAATAAACGTCCCCCCCTCTAATTAATTATTCAAAAATTTTCCGCCCAGGACATTCTTATTCCAAACCCCCCCCCCCCTCTTCCTATTAATTTTTACGTTATCTCCCACCCATGACAATTTTTCCTTTTTATACCTTAATTTTAAAGTAAACCTACGGCCTGACGAGCTCTTTGCGGGTCCGGCCTCGTTCTGGATTTTGTGTGATAAAGGTCAATGGAACGCAAAGATATGACTAATGATAACAAGCAGCATGATTCAATTTCCTATTAAAGCATTAAATGTGTAAAGATTACGAATAAAGATTTTCATCAAATTGTTATTTTCTTGAACTTTCCAACAAATATGTGAGTTTGAGTCCCAAGGGATCATATGTGAGCATCTGTGATAAACTTATGTTAGCCTCTATAGTACGTCAGTAAATCATTGATGGCCGGTTGGTTTATTCAAAAATTAACCAGGTAAATAGTTAATTAACAAGTAGCTAGTTGGATAAGTATGTACCTCACACTTGTCAACTCAAAACCTAAAGAGACAGCAAGCAAGGGACGACAAGAAAACAACTACAGGCAAGGGACAACAAAATCACAGTTACTAAATATATTGACTGGGATCTAGCGTTATCATTACCCTGGCGCAATTCTGTTTATTCGATTGGATTGATACAAAAATAGCAGGCATAAAATGTGGACGCCGTGTATCAACACTGCATAACTGTAAACTCCACTACTATCTATGACATAACTAACAAGAACTAACGTAGTTCGTATAAAGCAAGAATCTGTAGCTATAATAAAGTTTGCATAACCTTCTGCGTTCGGTTGTCCTTATCTGACCACAGCTGGCCGCTCAATTGATTAACTCTCTGTCTGCACTGTCCTGAATCGTGCATATGCCAACGAACCGCATTTGAGAGTAAAAATTAACAGTAGGAAAAACAAGTCTTCCGTATCCTGTCCTAAAGTATACACGTGAAATTTCGACCCTAGGGATCACAATGGACAAAGGAAGACTGCTTAATACGCACGAGCCCATCAGAGTCCATTGATCCCGTTAAGAATTTTTGAAAAGAAGGAAATAGACGCACTTTTCCTACAACGTAAAGTGGAGAATATAACTTAAAAACAAGGAGACAGTACAAGCTCTTTTGTTGGGTTCAACTTGAAGAATAGGGCTCCGGATCTCCTTACGTACTACAAAGTTGGCCATTAGAAATGCAACCATCAATAGTAAAACTGATGATTATAAGAATAAGAATAATAAGAATAACAGTGATAATAATAAGAATAATAACAATAACGATAAATGTAATAACAATGACAATCATAAGCATTTTCATAATAAAAATAAAGCTGAGAAATACGGCCTGTCGAAAGAAAAAGATTGTGATAGATTATGGCAAACGAAGAAAGTACTAGTGATTCCACTAGTTATTGGAGCGTTAACGTTTGTATCAATTGGTTTTGATACCTGGATAAGACAAAATTGGTGTAGAATTTTGTTACGCCAGACATAGATGCAAGATATTTAGAGTAGAGTGCATTAGGGCGATTAAAGAACGCATCAAAATATTGAAAATGTTGATGAAACTACGTGTGTGTTGCAGAATACTACGATACTTTCTGGGTGTGTAGGAACCCAATACAAAAGATAGCTTCACATATTTACGTTCAGCGGGACTTATTTAACGTCGTAAGTCAAACATTCTTTTCAACAAATCGTAAATTAACGAATATATGTATAATTAGTACATGTTTACCATAAAAGGATTGCAAGTTAGCGATTAAGAGTTGAAAGGGGGGAAAGGTATGCTACGCCAGACATAGGTGCAAGATATTTAGAGTAGAGTGCATTAGGGCGATTAAAGAACGCATCAAATGTGGTGTTTTGTAGGGATGAGTGACATACAAGGCTAACAATAATCTAGGAAAAATCGACGAAACCGTAAAACGACGAGAATCCATGCTGAGCAAATTTCTTACCAGTTTCGATTTAACGTCATTATGTCTAAATTGGTGGTGCTGGCTAACTGAAAAACATAGTAAGCATTCAGTAAGTTACCCTATGTTGATAAGCGAAGCTAAGATTGCCTCCAAAGGACTTCTTTTCTTCGTCAGTAGTTGCATCTGTAACAAGCTCTTCGAAAAGCTTTACGCTGGTGTTCTGTAAGCAAGACGGAAGGAAAGAAAGACTGGTAAGAGCAACTAAAGAAACTTAACGACTAAGGCACACAGCAGTAAGAACTTAACGAGAAATGAAAAACAACTGCAAGCAAGCCCTTAAAGAAAGATTTATTAGGCAGGGGGCTAATATTCCAAAACGTTTTAAGACTTATGCTCTTAGCGAGGATGGGTGTGAAAAAGTTCGATACTATAAGAGTGTAGATCTGTGGGTCTGTGGCGCTGTTTATGTTGATCCTATTTCTACGACTAAGCAACATTAAGTTGCAAAGTTGGTTTGTGGTACAAAATTTAAATATTTCGCTGAGTAACGGATTCATTTTGCTAAACATTTTCGCCATACACTGATCACAGCAATCGTATGGAATGAAATGAGAAAGCTGTTACGATGAATTGATAGGAAATGAGAAGATCCTAGAAAATAACGGTCACGAGAGCGACACGATTTCTCAGCCGGTACTCTGTCGACAAAAAGAATTTGTTTACAATTTATGCCTTTTCCAACAACGCGAGTGGCAAAAAACGTTTCGCTCTTGTGACCGTTATTTTCTAGGATCTTCTCATTTCCTATAAATTCATCGTAACACCTTCCTCATTTCATTCCGTATGATTGCTGTGATCAGTGTATGGCGAAAACATTTAGCAAAATGAAGCCGTTACTCAACGCAACATTAAGTTGCTTGATCCGCTTTCGATCATTAAAATCTTTTAATATTTGGATTAGAAATACTCGATTAGCTCTTACAATGAATGGGAGCTTTCAAATACTTTCCTGCATGCAAGTATCTTCTCGCAACCTCATCACGATGAAGGGGCAAGTCGGTAACATCTTCTTGTAAGGCAATACCAAAGACAACAATTCAAGTAAATACTGGCCAAAAAGCGGCAAGAGGGCGAATTCATTATTCTGTGGAAAGTGGAAGGTATGTGACCAGTGCCCCCACCGGTTGAGGCATCCATGCCTTCATAAGTTGTTCATATTGAAGTGACATACTTCTAATCGGGGTGACTGTTAACTGAGAGATTGGTGCGCTACTCTTTGTAGACTTAGTAACCCCCTATAATGGTAAAGAGTAAAAGCTGTCAAAGAAAGGTAAGCTCCCAAAGAAACATTAACTTTGACAAAACATGTGCATGCAAAGTGGAAGGTATGTGACCAGTGCCCCCACCGGTTGAGGCATCCATGCCTTCATAAGTTGTTCATATTGAAGTGAC
>JAAAKM020073195.1:28798633-28895775 GCA_010016025.2 Alatinidae sp. Z8VKAUB7J3 | reverse complement strand
ATACTTCTAATCGGGGTGACTGTTAACTGAGAGATTGGTGCGCTACTCTTTGTAATCTTAGTAACCCCCTATAATGGTAAAGAGTAAAAGCTGTCAAAGAAACGTAAGCTCCCAAAGAAATAGAAACTTTAACAACCTAATATAACTGCACTGCTTTGATTTAATCACTATTACATTACATATTAGTTTAGTGTATATATACTGCAATATATGCATACGTATAACACGAAATTTTGGCTGCCCAATACCATCTCTTGAAATCTTTTAGTCACAATCATGCTTTGAGTAGGTCATGTAGAAGTTTAAGGATGTATAGAGAGTAAAGCGTTGTAAGTCGTAGAGGCCCATGGCACTGTATATTTGCAGGGGAGGGGCCATCAGAGTAATGGAGAAGGCCAGTGTTAGGGCAGTTCAAGGCATAATTTGCGAGATATTATGAGCACAAAGAGCAACAGAAATCTGTACTTAAAATAGAGGTACTCATTGAGAAAGAGAAGAGACCTTAGGTACCACACTTTTAGCAGGCTGTGAAGAAATATACCAGAAAGTTAGGATTGGTAATACATATAGATCTATCAGTAAGTTTTGTGGAGGAAAATAAAAAATATACTGAGAGAAACCTCAGTCTATCTTAATGGTTGATCCTAAGTTGATGAAATGCTAACTTTTGCTTTTTTGAGATTAAGAAGTTGAGGTTTGTTGATTACAAATATTTAACATTTAAAACGCTAAAGGAAATCCACTTAAACAAGATCAAGTATATGGAAAACAAGATATACAAAGTTCGAAAGATTGAAGCAAGGCAAGAGTAGTAGTATACGTTTGGTATAATGACTTGTTAACTTTCAGAACCAAACTGTGTTAAGCATTGCTCGATTTTATTGTTTCAATGAGGCACCACCATGGTTGGTGCCAAAGGAAAAATTTTGAAAATTGGCAGTTCTAGATGGCCAGAAAATGTCATCCCCCGATTTGTTGAATAAATGCATTCCCCTACCATCTGCCTCCCCCCACCACCATTTCACCTCCAAATTCGCGGTCTGCCCTGAGCTGAAAATTTTATTTCCCCCCACTTCCTGGGAGGGGGATGCTATGCACTCGAAACTGTGATTTCAGACGTGGCAAATACTAAGTTAGATGTCTGAAGTGGCAAACACGACGTCACATGTCTGAAAAATACCTGCTCAGTAGAAAGATGTTTCCTTGGACTAAGACGATGTTATTGCTCGTATAGGTTACTTTGTTCCTCAGAGGTAACTTAAAAGGTGGTGGGTATATCTCGTATTTGACAGGGATTGTCGACATGCACAGGGCTATTATAGTCTAAATTTTCTTAAGGGCCTTAAACAACACTCAAGAGATGTCCTTTGTCATTTAGTGGCCATCATTAGGATGTTATTACAGAAGCAGTATATTATATACCACAGCTGCATAAGGTCTAAGAACGGCCTGTAGTCTTTCTAAGGTAATACGTTGCTATAGATTCTCTTATCAGGAAAAAATGCATTATAACCTTAGTCTGCTCGGAAGCGGCTATGTCATTGCATCATTGTGCAGTTGTTTATCATATAAAGTGCCTGAGACCTTTTGAACGGCGAGCGATATTTCGTGAGCGTACCGAAATTTAATTCAAAAGAGTATATAATTAATCATCATCTATTTGAACAGAAACTGCAATTCATAAGAAGACAAAATTGCTCTCTCTTCGTCTGGTCGTCTAACTAGAGAATTTAAACCTGAGTTGATACGACCCAACCAAAGATAGTGGACTTGCCCATGGTTCCATGAAAATGTTGACAGTTGAGTACCCCTCGAAACAAAGAGAAACAGATAAGAGAGCCTTTACCATAGTCCTCATACGCCAAGCTGATCATGTGATGTGAACAAATACTTAGTAACAATGTTCTAGGTACTGGAGAATCTATATACAATAATAATTGTGACTGTTCTTACAGCAACCTTTTTCTGAAAACTGGTATTGATAGAACTTCTGATGTTTGTGATTTTCACTAGGGGGAGTGACCCAATAAGAAGTAGTAAAAGTAGTCAACATTCTTGCCTTGAAAGATCAGCACCATCTCCCAACTTATGATAAACAAATCTTGTTTCCTCATTTTGTTTTGTTGTAATCTTGTAAAGTTGTTGTAATGTTGTTGTAATGTTGTAAAGTTTGCAGTCCATTTTATAATTTTGATAGTAGCTATTACCCTCAAGTTATTTTCAAAAATCTTATGCAAGCATCTTTTATTGTCTTTGAAGCATCAATCTTTAACCTGAACAGTTATTTAACATTTGCTTTACAAAGTAGGTCAAACAACAATACATTTACAGCTAGTAACTGAGACAGAAGATCTTACATATGTTTAGGCAAAATATGCATTCTTTGACCTTTTGAGTAAGCTTTTGGGTGATGGATTTTAGGTTTATCTCCTGTACCACTTGTGATCCTAGTGGCAGGATCATCATGTTGTTCTTTGTGACATCAGAGTTTAGTCTTGTATATGGTATGATAAGCTACGTATAATGTTTTTCAAACATTAATGTAGAGGTTTCTGTTGAACTTAGGGGTTTTTGTCTAGATAGTGAATTGACAGGAGACACATCAATGATCATGTTTCTGAATAATGATAAATCAAAAGCATCTTTGGTTTCTCCCTGTTTCTTAGATGTTGTAGCATTTAAGAGTGGGAATGAAATAGAAGTTCTGGCTTGCTAACAATATCTTTATGACAGTGGCAGATCCAAGGAGAAACCCTGGTCAAGCCCCTTGCTATGGATCCTCCACAGATTTTGCTTTTCATCCTTTTGATTAAAGATAGGCTTTGCTTTTAAAGTTCAGTATTGATGATCACAATGTGGAAATGAGTAACCCAGCTAATGTAGCAAAGGAAAACCCTAGCAATCATCCATGCCAAGTGTTAAAATTGGTTTTCTTGAAGTTGCCCCACCCCCACCTCGATCAAAAGTGGATCTGTCACTGCATAACAGATACGTGTTAGAAGGCATGGTTGTGAAATCCCTTTGTCATAGTTTTGTCCCTGAGAATAATTGAGTTTCGTTTCGTTTTCAATTATGATTTTGTGTCAAGAATGCTACACTGAGATTGGGAAAGCCCTCTTCTTTAAGCTGAGATAACCACTGACATTTGACCAGAGGCACCATTGATTGTCTACATTTCAAGATATGCAAGCAGTTGCATTTTGCTTATTTTTTTAGGTGTCAGTGCACCTTCCATTTGTGAAAACCACCGTCGTTTGGAAATTTATGTAACAGAAATTGGTACTATAAAAGCTGGCCTCAATAGTTAGTGTGTTTTTGGTTCATGTTGTGTTGTTTTGTTTGAGTTTCTTTTTGTGGCAGTTCTTTTCGGGGCAATAAGTAAATGGGGTGCAGCCCAGAGTGGCACCCATGGTATTGGTACCATACTCTGAAAATCTACCAAAGAACCCCCTCCCCCTTCCACGTATTGATATATGTGTTTCAGATAAGGCACAAGCGTGAAATTAAGAAGACAAAACAATTGTTTGCTGCAACATTATGGCATGTCAGAAGGAAGCATCTCAGTTAAGAAGGGGGAAGGGTAATAATCCCCATCTAGTGCTGGATTAATGACCTACTCGTCCTAAGGCACATTTTGAGCTGACACATTAAAGCAAACACAAAGAATCAAATCTAACAGAATACCTTTTATTACCACATACAACAGGACTCTCCCACCAATCTCCCAAATTTTACGCAAACACTGGCACTTATTATCGATACATCCCGATATTGAAAACAAATTCAAAGAACCACCAATGTTAGCTTTTCGCCGAAACAAATCACTTCAGCAATATATAGGGGGAAAATTATCTCAAACAACACAGTGATCAAAACAAGATGACAAAGAGCTTTGGTAGATCGAAACCATGCAACGGAAGAGTTGGACACCTTTGTTGCAAGCAGCTGAAGGACATCGTATTTCTCCAGCTTTCAAACAGGAAAAAGATATAAGATATATCATGATGTTAACTGCAAAAGCAGACAAGTAATATATCTGATGTAATGTATAAAATGTAATATCCAGAATGTGGGCAAGTCTAAGACCACGATCTACATTAGAATCAATAACCATCGAACTGACTCTAAAAAACCGAATTCAATATCGACCAGCAAACACTTCAACACAGAAAGAGTGGAGCATTACCACAATAGCTTGCAATTTAACGGCTCTGACCGGATTCGAACCCACGACCTCATGATCACTAAACCAACGCCTCAATCATTGAGCAATCAGAGCTCGATGCCCACTCTTTGAGAATTATATATGTATACATATATATACATATATATATACATATATATATATATTGAGTGAAGCATTACCACAATAACTTGCTTTTGTCGTCAAGGGAGCTGAAGGGATTCGAACCCACAACCCATTGATTTCAGAAGCCAAAACTTACCCATTGGACCATCAAGTCCAATAATTAAGGTGAGAAATTTTCAAGTCAATCTTTTCAGGAAAGAAAACATGCGTGTTTCACAACGAAGGGAATACACGTTAAAAAATTATTGTGCCGCACATTCAGGATAAAAGATGATATGAAGAGGCAAGTGCAAGCAGATGAAAATGGTCTGTTAGTGTTTACTGTAGCCATGACAACGCAACGACCCGATTTCACGGCATGGAACTGTTAAACCCAACAAGTTCCTATAATGGAGTTAACTGCCCCCATCATTCTATGGAGATGAAGGTTGGAAGACAGAGTACCACCACGCCCCACACGCACAGACGACGAGAAAGAAGAAATACAAGTGGACTTTGGCCAAAAGGACTTGATTGTTTTGGAATGTGGCATTGGAGGAAAATGCAAGTCGATTGAAAACGAAAGATAAACGAAACAGCTGCATTCGTAAATGGACGAAAACTCTATGAATACTACACATTAAATATACAAGACTTGTTGAGCCATGAGAAGGGCGAGTATTGGGGAAAGGTTTCGGGGGAACGGCAGGAACAGGAAGGAAATTATAAGGTATCAATCGAAAGAACTTGACAAAATCGCAAATAATAGAAACGTGCTTTGCAGTTGTCTCCGCTACATTTATGTATATTAAATTTGAAAATGCAAAGACCTCTTTTCCTTTTCTATATGTTTTTTGCTTTCTTTTAGCCGACGGATAGTTTGGATAAATGTAGTTGTGCGGGTAGTGGTCGAGGGGAGGTGAGTAAAAAAGGTACGGCCCTGGAGGATATCCAGCTATTAAAATCGCCAGATAGATAGATAGATGTATTTGATGACTGAAAAATTGCAAGAAGAGACTGGTAGCCTAAGTGTTGCAGTTTATGTTTTTAAAGCTTAAGAGTTACTCTTGGTCTCTTTATATTCTCATGATGAGTAATGGAGACACATCCAGTGGTCGATGTTGGATCATTGCTTTTAAGTGATTTACAGCCCATAAATATTACAGAACTAAGGTTCGCTTACTTCTTGTAACTTTGCCGTAAACTAGTACGATTTTTGTGATAGGACAGTATACGTATAGGCCTGCAATTTCAGAGGTTCAGAACTATAGGGCTAGACACTTGTATAGCTGGCCTACTGCTAGCTAGCTAGTCAGAGGATCTAGGAGGCAAAACTATGTTTCGATAATGCTGATTAGATAGAATATAATAACAGTACTGGTACAACCTTTTTAGTCGTGCGCGTGAGGACTAGATGAGTTACATAGGCCCCTCCATCCGTGAAGAATCCACTTAACCGCACAGAACTGTACAAGATAGAATGTAAACGTCAAATAGTTCGTCTGTTCGTTTACTAGCTACCGTCTTAACTTACGACGTGCCGATAGCATATGTTTAGGTAGACAGTGCTATTTACATTATGATTTACATTACATTTTTCAAAAAAACTTGTTCCCGCCCCCACCCCAGCACTCTTTGAAACCGCATCAAAGGCACTGTAATCAGATCCAACATCATGAGAGCAATTATTGGCATAAATCTTTGCAAACTTTGTAGTTAATTATCTCTGTAGTTTTAATTTATTTTGCATGTCATTGTTTTGCTTTAGGAGTAACCTGAAAGGCTCCTTAGATCAGCTTGCAAGGGATAATTGCCAACTTCTCTTCAATGAAATCTGGAAGGTAAATATACATTATTTTATACATCATTAGAAAAATAAAAGGTGGGCTTTAGATATATATACTATGCTATACTATGCTTTCCATCTTTCAAAAATGTCAACTTTTCAATAACCATTTGGATGATTTGGGATTAGTTCTTTCTAGCTGTTTGTTTATTCTTTAAATAGAATAAATTAAAGTTTTATTCTCAAGATAGCCCCTGAAGTGTTTTTATGGCTGATTCAGGAGAAATGTCAAGAAATGGAGAAGCGTTTAATTGTAACTATAATGTCGACCCAGTAACTAATCAAATATAGATATTGTTTGTACCCATAGATTATCTGAGGGGTTAAACTTAAGTGCTTTAATATGCAACTTGTGTTCAGTGGTGCAATTTGCAAAGTGGTGCAATTTGCAAATTGGATTGAGATACTGCAATTTGACATTTGTCACATGATGAGAGCCATTTCACTTTTCAAGTTAATAGAACATTGAAAGTTAATTGAAAGGGATCATAAGGAAGAGTGTAGCTTATATAGCAGATTCCAGCATGAAGGAATGCAGGTCACCAGTACCATGATAATTATGGTTTCCCCTTCTGAAACTGTCTTCCTTTTCAGTTTATTTACATGAGTAATTCTGAATCATCATCAAAATGGGATATGTCAAGATTTGACTTCAATCATAGAATGTATGACATGATTTCTGTATCACCCTCTACTCCTTGCTGATGTCACTAATACCTACAGCTAATGCTGTATATTTGCGTAAGTCAGATTTCATATTCCATGCTGTGTGCATAGTGGTACCCAGGAACCTCATTATATTTTACGGCAAAGAGAGTTATACTGATAGAGTTCAAGACAATTTATACTGATAGAGTTCAAGACAAAGGGTTTTTCTCAATTTGTAAGATTTGTGTTAACAAGAAATGTTGTAACACTGCCACCTTTCCTGTTCAGTATACATGTGAATTAGTTCCTCCTAAAAGGGATAGTTATGAATAATTGTAGTTCCATCTTTTCTTCAATACGGTACAGAGACAGCTGGTGGTACTATTGGTTGTATTACGTAGCACTACCTCATTGTTACCCAGGTCTAACTATTTCCTCTTTCGACTATGGTTGGTTTCGACAACGTTTTAATAATCCTTGTTTATGTAGGTAAGACAGGCATTAGATGGTCTCACTATTAAATGTTGCAAAAATTTGTAAAAATATCCGAGCAACGAATTTGCAAAAATAATTACATGTATGTTACAGTTCTTAATGAACGTATTCTGTTGAAGAATACTCAATAAAGTAGTTAAAACAATAGAAGATACTCTGTCTTCAATAGATAATAAACTAAAACGTATAATTAGTTACGACCCTAAGTAATACTTAGTAATTACCCTAGGACAGTCACGTCCTGTACATTTCATCAGAATAAGGTTTCTTTTGCGTTGATTTTGACGATTCATATCGTTATTTAACTGTTCACCATTTCTTCAAAATTTCGGAATCTTAGGATTCTTACATTCATTTGGGGTTTAATTTACCAATAACTCGCCTGATACCGTGGAGCAAAGTATTTTCAGAACATATAAACGGTACTTGACAGAAAGTATAGAATATTTTTGTCTAAATGACCCCATTCGGTAATTTCATCTAACCGATGTTGATGCCTAATATTGATGCCTAATATTTCTATGCTTTGAGGACATCCCTTAATAAAGTTTTACTTTATTTTCTTTGACTGAATATCTCTTAATAGTTTATTCTGCTCTTTATCCTAGACCCCACTTTCATGAACAACTTAAACCTACATCGTAGTTTTACACTTACAGACTGCTGTTCAAGCATTCGCCTGAGAACGCACGGTGATTAACAAGCGCTACTTTTTGACCATCGGTTCGGCACTACCTTTTCTGAATGAAAGGTGAATAGTCCACCGACAAGTTATGATAGGTAAAATGCCAAATGTGGAAACTTCATTGACAACGTTTCGTTTAACAGACTTCTTCAGGTCACTACTGAAAATTGGCTAAAAACACCAATTTTCAGTAGTGACCTGAAAAAGTCTGTCAGACGAAACGTTGTCAATAAAGTTTCCACATTTGGCGTTTTACTTATAATAACTACCTATTCTTCTGAAGTGATCCTGTGGCAGTTTTAATCGTGATATTTGGACCTATACTCTTTGTTTAACATTATTAACAAACACTTGACTTTGTTACTTTCACACGTTAATATGGTTTCATGACGCGCATTCCCCTTTGCCATGGGCTGGGACTTTCATTGGAGTCGAAGCACTTGAAGACCGGATGCCAAGAACCTTTGTGCTGTTGTGTTGTGAGCTGGAGAACGGTCAACTGAGCTACGGCGCCTCACTCTGTCTAATACATTAAAATATCACCAACTTTAACCATTTTTTACTTTGCCATTTGGAACAGCAGCACAGGATTATGATAATGATGATCATGATGATGACGATTATGAATGTTGTAAAGATAGAGGCAGTAATGATGATGAAAAAGATGATAATGATGTTGATGATAGTGACAATGATAATTGTAATGATGATTGTGATAAGGGTGACAATAATGATGATAATGATGATTGTGATGATGATAGTGAATGTCATGATGATGGTGATAGTGATTGTGATGTTGGTAATGATAATTATGATAATGATAATTGTAATGATGATTGTGATGACGATGATAATGATAATAATGATGATTGTAATGATGATGTTAATGGTACTGGTAATGGTGATAGTGATGATGATGGTGATGGGGATAGTGATGGGAACATTGACATATTTAAAAATCCTACGTCACAACATGGAATAAATTGACAAACAACCCCACTGCAAACGTCAAAGGTCAGATAAGTGGCCAGCGGTTCGTTTTTTAAGCCTCGATTTCACTTAAAGCCTCGAATCACACGTTATGAGCGTAATTAGACCTGACCGCCTTCTGACAGCCTAATTTAAACTCTAAAATTTAACTTTTGGTATTTTAAATATAATGTTCGGTCGATGCGAATTCGTTGATAATTTCTGAGATAAATTCTGCGAATGCAGACAATTTACCACGGCACATCTGTCCGTCTGTCATGGCAGACTAGGGTATCGCGGGAATGTGGTAGACAAGCACAGCTATAGTCGATGCGATACTTGTAAAACGTGTATTATCTTACAACAAATTATTTTTAAATGCAGATCACAAAGTGAAACCTTTACAAATTTTACAAATTGAATATTTTACGACAAATACGAAATTTGAATATATATCAGTATTTGATAAAATCCTTCGAATCTTCCACTGACCAGTGTAAGGCACCGTGGGCGTTTTCTGACGTATGATCCATTGTTGTAACAGCACTGTTCAAGTTAAATTGGATGCGTCTTAGAAGATATGTGTAATGTAAATTGGGCTACAATAAGGCACTTTGAGTAACAACAAAGAAAACATCTTCTTCGTAACAAACTCTGATTTCAACAGCACGAGAGTTGCAATTTTTTTTACATTCTTGCCATAGTTTCAAAGATCGTTTTTTATTTCTTTGATATACGTTACGACTGCTAAAAGGTGAGTCAATAACTCAGAGTAAATTGCAGGAAATTGCGAAAACATTGTATACTGAAAAGCTTTTTTTGCCTGACACTCCTCACTGTATTTTTGAAAGAGCTAATCAGAATTTGGACTGCCTAAATGGCTTGTGTTTTTGAACCAATCAGCATCCACTAAAACAAGATTAAATGAATAGGCTTAGGTTTTCTTGCTTTTATGTGGACTGACTCCAGAACGGCGAAATGAAATACAGACCTGGCCTTTCCTATAATACGGAAGCTTTGGCACAGTCTGGGTTCTCAAGCAAGTGCTGCCCTATGGCAGAGTCACATTGCTTAGTGGTGTTTTGGGTCTTTGAAACCCGAGGTGGTTGTTTCCTTTTAGGAGTCGATGTTTGGCGAATATACGATAGTACATGTTGCTTAATTCGAACAACCAACCTCAAAGTCGTGCGGTCAACATAGCCAGCCTCGCACTGGAAGGCATGCGATCTTTGTGGTTGGTTGATAATGCACGGTAAGTAATACACGGACGATTGCTTCCGTATCATAGGAAAGGCCAGGTCTGCATTTCATTTGCCACATGTTTCATTTCGGTGATTCTGACGTTAATACTCTGCGGAGTGCCAGACGAAAAAAGCTTTTTTAGTACATGATGTTTTCCCTATTTCGTGCAATATTCTTGTTTTGTACAACAAACAAACTATTTAAATGATAAAAAGGAAAGCGTCAAAGTTGTCGACGAATGTGAGACTTGATATAAGTGTAGGTATTAAGAAATTAGGGAGGCGAGTTAGCTCACTCGGTAGGGAGCTGGTCTAGTAGGCTGAAGGTTGATGGTTCGAGCCTGTGCTCTGCCTTTCATCTGAACACTGCTACTGCGAACCCAGAAGGAAAATTGGTACCTCGCTTGAGCTGGGAATGGATACAATGCAGCGAGGAAAGGAACTGCCCATCCTACCACACAACACCGTGCCTCATGACATGACCGCTGCCTTCCTTTTGCACGCTTTCCTTCGATTTTTGCAGTGAAAGCCAGATGCTCTATGTCGCCTTTTCTCATTGCATGTCCGAAGAATTTCAACTGCCTTATAACTAATGCTCTCATCAAATCCCTGCTGGTGCCTGCCTTTTCCAAAACCTCTGCATTTGTCATTTTTGCAGTCCATGGTATTTTCAACTATCTTCTTACGAACCACATTTCTGCAGCTTCCAGCTTATCTTTCATCCTTTGACTAATGGTCCATGTCTCACTGCCATAAAGCAAGGTCCACCATACATAAAACTTTAACAGACGTAATCGAGTCTTCACACTGATGCTTCTTGATGTTACAAGCCTCTTCATGGAGTTGAAGGCTGATTTAGCAATCCCAATCCTTCTTACAATTTCCTTGTCGCACCTTGCATCTGATGTTAGGAGACTACCCAAATGTTCAAAACTGTTTTTCTGTTGAATGTCACGTACATTTATTAAAACTGTACATTTTGGAGGATTTTCTTTCTTGGATATCACCATAGAGTAGCATTTCTTGATGTTCATTTCTAATCCTTTTTCTTCACTCTCTTTCACGACTACATCCAATAATCTTTGCAGTTTTTCTTGAGAAGACACCAAAATAACAGTATCGTCTGCATACCGTAGGTTGTTAATCCTCACTCCTCCGACTGAGATTCCATCCATATCCTTTATGCTTTACATAATCCTCTCAGTATACAAAAAGAACAATTCAGGTGACAAGACGCATCCTTGTCTAACGCAACGTTTAATATTGACCCACCCACTTTTTGCATCATCGATTCTCACCGCCGAAGTTTGGTTCCAGTATAAGTTCTTAATCAATTCCACTTCGTTCCCATCTATTTCTAATTCATTTAATATCTTCATGAGGGTACTGTGTCTCACACGATCAAATGTTTTGCAAAATCAATGAAGCAGATATATACGTCCTGTTGCATCTGAATGGCTCTTTCTGATATCATACGCATTACAAAGATGGCATTCCTTGTTCCCTTTTCAGGCATGAAGCCAAACTGTTCATTTGAGATCACTCCTTTTGTCCTATCTCTCACTCTCGCTAGCAAAATTTGCATAATCAACTTGGTTACATGGCTCATTACACTGATTGTTCGATGCAGTTCGCACTTTGATGTCCCTGCCCTTTTTTGGTAGTGTCATGAAAATTGATTTGCACATGTCCTCGGAAAAATTTCCTTGTTCGTACACTGTGTTTGTAATGTTTGTTACTTGCTGTATGCCCAGATATTCAAGGGCTTCCACCATTTCTATTGCTACGCCATCAGGTCCTACTGCTTTTCCTTTATGCATTTTTCTAATCGCCCATTCCACTTCGCTTTTCATGATAGGTAGTCCTTCATTCTTGTTATGTATCACTGGCTTTTCACCTCGATTGTCATCAAATAATTCACGAACATACTTTTCCCATCTTTCCATCACCTCTTTTTTCTCCATTATAATTGTACTGTCTTTTTCTTCTATAAAACTAGGGGCGCTACATACTTTTTTCTTCCAGTCACTTGCCTTACTTTTTCATGCATCTTCATTGGACATCTCATCTCCAAGTCCTCGATCTCTTCACAGAGTTCATTTAAATATTTCTCTTTTGCTTCTTGACATTTTCTACGGATTTTGCGGTTCAATTCATTGTATCTATCTTCCATACCTTTTACATTTCGATACATTTCCATCAAATTTATCATTTCCTCTGTCATCTATTTTTGTGCAAATATGTCAACATAGTCTATGGAAACATCAGTACTAATCCTATTTTTAGCAATGATCGACAAGTAATGACGTAATGCTAATGGCTGTGACTTCTCTCTCTCCCTAGGAGTATCTTGGGGCCTTCACTGCATAACTTTAACTGACGCTATCAAGACAGGGTGGTGCATCCATTGCTGGCGTAGTCGCAGTTACCGTGTTTTCTAGCGCGTATATTTCGGGTTACAAGCAAAAGAAGGGCGTATGGTAGTTTAAGCCTGAGTTAAAAGGCAAATTTTACAAAGTTAGGATCTTTGTTCAAATTTGTTTTCCTGCCGGCTACTCGTAGTTGCCGGTAGTTGCCTCGGTAGTACACTTTAATTTTATTCTGTTCATTTGCTGCTTCATATGTCAAATTCTGATTCAGTTGCATAAACCACTTTGCAGCCTGGCTGGATGTGAAGTGGGTTGGTTATATCAAAAAAAAGAAGGTCAAGATAAATATAGGGAAATATCATCGATGCATTGCGGTAGGATGCTATGTAATGATATCCCATAAGATGACATTTGGAATCAGTTGAATGGAAATAAAGGAACGAGATGAGATGGAGCAAAATGAGATGAATCGAGTTAAAAGATATTGTGAAAAATGGAATAAAATACAAAGGACTCGACTGAGATAGGGCTCAGTGAGATACAATGAAGTGGGGCTCGACTTGACCTCATGCTGATTATAACGCAGAAGGAGGTGAAGGTCGGGTGAAATGGAGTGGGGTTGAATTGAGTATAGGGTGCAATAATATGATAAGGAAAGAATAAGAACAAGATGGAAACGAACGGGCGGTTGACTTTTGGGGTGGCTGCCTGTATGGATGAATGAATGGGTGGCCGAACAGATGGATGGATGATAGGATAGATGCAGGGATTCATGGTCGCGTATTGATTAATTGGTATCTTAGAAAATAATATAGTTTCTTCCCCGTGTTGTGAAATGTGGGCATTTCCTTATTTCTTATTTAGCGTGGATATGTTGTCTTCGTTGGCTATTGCCCAATGAAACGCTCGTTTAGTGTCAAAAGGTTAGCGATACCAAACATCACTGGCTGCACTCTGCCAGTTTCATAAAGATATAAGTAATAAAAACCATGAGAAATCAGTACTTACTGTTAATCGTTACCAAGCAGTCTGTTCAGGATTCAGCATTTCCCCCTAAAATCAAAGTTTTGATCAAAAGTGATGACTTGAAAACAATTATACAAAGGTTCCGCTCTTATTCAATTACTTCTAATGATTATAGGAACCAACAGTAAAGTCTGACCCTAAACTACAAAATATGGCTTAGCAAAGCCTAAAAATAACAAACACTTTACTTTTCGCTTTCTCCGAGTTTAAACATTGCAACAATAGAATCTCAGTAAAGGACAAAAACTGAGACAACTACAGTTGGATGGCATATTTTAGAACAACGTTTTATCTTTTGCTTGTAGGTAGAACACTACAGAAATACGTACTTTGCCAAATTTGAATTGCTTTACATTCCTCATTAGCTGTAAGCAAACGTTTAACATGCCCTTTCAAATAGCAATAGTTTTCCAAGCACCTGGCGAAAGTAATACGACCATTTATGCCTTTACGGCGCCTCTGATGCACCGTTTTGCTCAACCAAAGTTTTTCTGAAAATTTAATTTTCCTAAAACATGAACAAGGCAAAGGGTTTTAATGCCCAAAGTACCATCGACATGGATGCCAGATGGATAAGACTGCTACCTCCACACCACATGTTTATAGTAAGATGGGAAGGTTGAACAAAGTGGCAACACATTTTATTTTGACTCTGTTAGACTGCATTGATACTGCTGATACACCATATCATACAGATCATGGTACACATACTAATTAGTCAGAAGGTTATCATCCAATCTCACAGTAGTGCTGGCAAAAATGCATGTGATTGCACCCTTCCTAGTGAAGTATGTCTAACTTGTTGTTCTATTAGAAAGTAACCTCCATTTGGACATGCTCCACCATTATTAGGGGCCAAGCCCACCTAAGAGATAGAGTGGGGCATCTCACACAGGTGATTTTGTCAGTTATTCCCTAAAAGCACCCCTAAAAACAGTTATTATTATGAACCAACCACAGGATATGTTGTATGCGTGCAAACCAAGGCTTGTTGTGCGTTTACTTAGTGATCATATGAGTGGATATTTTTTTCAGGGATTTGTCCATGGTGGATTTTTGTTTCAGGGATTTTATCCTAGGGGAGTATTTTCTTTAGGGATTTTTCCCATGGTGGATTTCTTCTTTAGGGATTTCTTCCTGGGTGGATTTTCCATCATTGGAGGTATTTTTTCTTTGGGGATTTTTACCTGTATTCCTCTTTCACATCTTGGATTTTTTGTGGTAGTTGATCAAAAATTGATGTAAATGTAATGCATATGTTGGGTTTTTTCAAGTTTCATATTAAGTCTAACAGTTTTGAATGTATGAAACAATATGTATCTTGTATTCATAGGAATAGATATTTTGATTCTGTTTAATTCTGCCACGGCCTGAATTATGTTGTTTTTGTGAAATTTGTACATTTTAGAAAACGAAGAAACAGCAAAAGAAGAAAACTACTCTTAAATTTGTCATAGACTGCACCCACCCAGTCGAAGATGGCATCATGAAAGTAGATGACCTGGTTAGTTTTGCTATTTTATTATCCTATTTAATCTAGTTTGTTTAGTATAGTTTGTAATACAATTTTTTGTTACTATTTAGAAAAAAAATAAATGATGAGTTGTTTCGATGGTGGGTTGTATAGCAGAGATGGCTAATGTAAACCTTAATGATTCATAATGATATAAAGGAGAGCTCTAGAGATGTATAACTTTAAATTAATGTTGCAGTAGTTGCTTCAAAGGTAATCATAAAAACAAAAAAATGTTTATACTCACGGCTAGATGATGTATTTGGGTAAAACAGTAGGCAACTTTTTATCAACTAACTCATAGCAATCCAAAGTAAATTTAGCTAAAAGCCAACAGTGTACAGTTTGCGAAAGCATCTATTTCCTTTTCTTAGATTTTTGATTTTAGTTTTTAAAAGAACCGAACATGTCATGTCAAAAGAATATGTCACCACCGGGGATCTGTGACCCACATCTTCGCAGAGTGGGCTCTACCAACTTAGCCAGGTGACCTCCAATGTTAACATACTCTATTTCTCTAGTCATCACATTAGCTCCCAATCATCCACTGGTGGACATCAACATCACGGGTTCCATCCCTTGTGGTAACATATTTTCTATGTAGTGTTCTTTTCAAAAGTAACATTTCAAATCCTTTCTTCTTGATGATTTTTTATTTTATTTAACTCTTTCCAAAAAAAAATGCTTTTGGGGGAGGTAGGGGTGGTAAGGAGGTCAGATTTGCTCTACTTGTTGAACATTTGTAAAGATTGGTCTCCAAGTAAAGAAGTGATAACTTTATAGGTCTACATCTTCTTTGTAGCATCACTTTAACTGAAAATTCATAGTGTACTTGGTGATCAGTCACTTTCTTATACAGATCTTGAATGAAATTCGTAACAACATCTTTCCGTCCTACATTTCGCCATATGTTGTTAATCATCATAAGCGGATAAGAAAATATTTTGCAAGTATCAGTAGTGTTTCTCCTCGACGGTTGTGCTTTGTTCTCCAGACAGGATTTCATCCCTTTCTTTGTATCTAATGTCAAGGTAAACCAAGTGGTGAAAAAATTTGAACAGGGTCTTAAGCTCCTAACTTCACCCCTAGTCAAATTACCTGACGATCGCTAAAATGCAACAAAACTTAAATTTAAGTAAACTTCATCTTGTTTTCTTAGTCTTGGTCTATATATATATAAACACCTAAAACAGATTTTAAAAGCCATTGCCTTAAAAAAGTATATAAGTAAAACATCAAAACTCCGGCTCTTGTGAGCTTTCTGAAAGTAATTTCTTTCAAAGAGCATAAAAGTAAAAGTCCATAAGTCACTGTAAATGTCTCTCTGGTAATCATCATCATTTGAGAAGATCCAGTGCGATAATAAATTCCAGCGTACAAAGGATATTTAGGGATCGAATAAGCAAAGTTTGGCTTATTAATGATATTTATCACAGTGCGAGTTGTCGTTAAACATTGGTGGTAGTTTTCAATGTTTGACTTTCTAGGTGCATTCTCAGCATTTTGAACAAATCAAGCCAGAAAATAAACACGCATTTTCCCATATTTGTTTTGATATATTTTAAACCTTCCGTGAAGGCAATTGGCACTGAAACAAAATAATCGCATATAGAATTTAATTTTTTTTACATTAAATGATTCAACGCATTCGTTTCTTACCTTCCATGCGTTAACAACTTACCACAATGTTATATTATTGGCAATTACTTTACATTGTTCTTTTGAATCCGTTTTCCCCCACAAATATCTACCAACATTACGTTGGCCGACATTGATTTTCCTCTAAAATATTAAGTTCCTCTTATATCTCCGCTTCAAGTATCGGAAAAGATTCCTGGAATCCGATACTTCCCGATACTTGAAGCGGAGGTACAACGTTGATCAGATTCGTGATCTGAATGACATAGTGAAGTTCCTCTTAGAGGTCTTTTTCCAGTCCCGGTTTTCGTCTGTGGGCTGCCTATTGCAGTTTACTTCCAAGTCACATATTCAAGAGTTGAATCGTTATTATGTGAGAATTTAATGACGAGCTTAAGTTTGATCTTGTAAGATTTTAACTACTGTGATAAGAGTGGCCTGCGCTGCTTTAAGTTTCGGCCTAGGAAATGCATAGATATTTCCTATCAAATTTACAAATCAATGTGTAAACAGAGTCTACCAGTGATAACTGGGGAGAAAAGGAAGAAGATTATTTGAAAGTGTATTGTCTCCCCATGATGATGCAACTGGTGCGGAGGAAGGGCCTGGGAGGATCGTGGCACAGTTCCTAGCGCTTTTGAACGATCGCAACAGTTTTAAAAAGCATTTATTGGATGATTGTCCTCTGTCGTTCCCTCTCAGTTGACCAAATCCACATCGTTATTGTATTTATTGAACACTATGAAACCAATCAGCCTAGGCCTACCCAACAAGTCAATCTTTACTCAGAATGACAAAGCCAAATTAATGGAGGACGCTTGGTAGGGGGTCATGTTTTAGGTTGCCTCCCTCCTGGATCCTCCAATTTTGTTTCATGTAGTACACAGCATTAATGCTTTTCCGAGTTTTTCATTATCCTTTTTTCAGTTTTTTAACTGTTTCTTCTAATCAGCCTTTGCGAAAGCTTTGAAACATGATAATAATAACCATATACATGAGCTTCCCAAATTACTTTGGCTCTTTATCTCCCTTAATGAACAAATTTAGATGTAAATAAATAAATTTAACAAAAAATTGGCAAGTCTAGACGACCAAATCATGAATATAGAAACTAGGTTATCCATGGGAGTGGTCCGCAATCTTGGCTCTGCAAAGTATGTCAAGGGATCTGGAACCTATTAAGGATTAGGTTGAGTTAAATGAGAACTCAAGCTGCTAGGCCGTAGTGCAAAAAGGATCAGAAGAAGATGTCATAATAAACATGAGGTGTAATCCATTGTGTATACATGTGAGACACAGATACGCATATTGCATGATTCGCAAATGGGTAGTAGATAACACCTGCCAAAAAAAGCAACTCAAAGAACAGGCATAGTCGGCGGAAGCTAAAGATTACGGACCACTGGTCTATAAAGCGACTAATCTTAAGTGTTTATAATCCTTTTCTTAGCTTCTGACATAAAGTGGCTTCACGTTTTGCTTTTGAAATTGCTCATCTTAGTGATGGATCTTGTCCTGGTGTCCAGCATTTTAAAGTTTTCGTGAAATTTCAACCGTGAATTTTAATAGTAATAAAGGATCACCACACCTACCACGGCATCTGTTGGGCAAATAATACTATAATCCTCGAATCAAAATATGTTAAATATATATCACCTCCCTTTTACTTACACGTCGCTCTGCGAGGTATATACTTGCTCTCTGACAGCCTCCACCGATAGCCACCTCAGGGGTATCTTTCCTCCGCTTTGTTTTACATATACTTCACCACTTCGTGAGAGACCGAAATCAGAAATCTTCAATATTTTGTTCTCTCCAACAAGGATATTTCTGGCTGCTAAATCTCTATGGACAATATTTCTCGAAGAAAGATAATCCTAAAAAAGAAGTAGTAATATATGTTTACATTCGGTCTCCTGATTAGAAAGGAGTTTCACAGGCGAAGGAAAATTTACGTAAAGAGTATTTTAGTATTTGCTAGTGATGAACCCTTAAAAGTCATCGGCTATTAAAATATATCATTTATTCTGAAGAGAATTACCTTCAAGGCGTGACCTTCAACGGTAAGGAGATTAGAGTTTATGAATATGGAGAAAATGAAAGCGTACCGACCGGACTTAAGTCATGGGACCTACATTGACTTTTCTTGCGGACAAAGCGCTAGTAGAGTAGGCATACTCTTGCTCTGTAATAAACTGGGTTGGTGGTGGGGGGGGGGGTAGCCTAGACAATATTGAAAATTATTAAATGGGAGGGCTGGCATAAACGGGAACGTTGGGTTAAAGCTTTAGAAAATAACTTTTGATAGTTGTGAAATGAAAATATAACAAAAAGGATACATATTTTAGCCTAAAAACATCACTTCAAAATCATCTCCAAATAAATGCTTAAAGATATTTTTTTTTACATCATCAAAGCTGATTTCCCAAAATTAATAAGCGTGGGTTCTAACAAGCGCCTGGGAGTTGGAAAATTTTCCAAATTTGATTAACGATATAGTAAATCTTCCTCAAACACAAACTTTACGTAACAGTAATAGATGCGCATGCCCAATAATAGCTACCGCGTTGCATGATTACGTTTCAAACACGTATTTGCCATAGCATTACACAACATCAACAAGCCAGGCTTGAGGTAAACCTACGAAAAAGTAAGTTTTCTGCTACTTCGCGGAATTTAGCTCCCAAGCTTTAGATAAATCACCCAGTAGGATCGCTTCTCACAGATCATGGAATGAATCTCTCGTCCATGGGAACAGATACTACATCCATTCCTTGTCAGAAGGCCGAGAAGCACTTGACAATGTTGTTTAAGGACAACAGGTTCAACGGAATTACGATCTAGTGTACAAAATTGTTCTCTTGATATTTTTCAGCCTTGACGCTCTGGAAGCTGCAATCAATAAAACGAAGAAGCAAGTTGTCTGTCGACAAAAATATTTGTTTACAGATGAAGCGTTTTGAACAATAAGAGTGCCAGAAAATGTTTCAGTCGCGTACGTGTTATTCTACTCGACATTTCTAAATTCTCGTCTTCTAAAAAATGAATTCATTAATTAACACAGTATTTAGATCGTGTGTAACAAACCAACTTCTCAACTTCTTATTATGTTTCATTAATTCAAATGAATGAAACCTAATTTTTGAAATAGAGGTTTTTACATTTAACAAAACAACACTTACCGTTGCTTGACGTACTTCATGAAAAAGATAATTCTTGATTTCAACCATTTTTGACAGAAGCCATCACTTACGCTTAAGTAAGTTAAGTAATCGTATGGATAGTTTGATTATGAAATCGAGCTTAATTTTCCAGCTGAGTTTTCGTCCCAATTGTTAACTAGATAAGCAAAGCTGCTGTTAGTATCGTTATGGAGTCCAACTGTATATCCCTTTTACTTAGTTGCTTAGTTGCTTAAACTAGCGCAAGCAATTAGTGAAAGCTGAACATTTACATTATTGGCATTACGTGAAATGCCTGGAGATTTGAGTCATTGCATGAAATGACAGAATGAACTAGTGAAATTTCCATGCAGTACGTGTAATGCCTGATTTCACTGAATATCTGTAACATATTCACGTGTAGATGTATACATAATTTGTATATTGTAAAGACTTCAAGCATTGTGTTGTCATTAATGGCCAACTACGTATGACACTTCTATTGTGTAGAGACAAAATTTGCGCTAGTACTTGCGCTTGCGCCATTCATCACAAAAGGAAGACTATCCTCGTATCGTTGAGGTTGAGTACTATTAGATGCCATAGGTAGAGTTGTAGAGTTGAAAATAGGGCTAAAGACTCCTGTCCTGATATTGAAGTGATTCAGTCGAGCCCGAAACCAGCACGTCAGGTTTGGGCTAGGCAAGTATCGGGATTTATATCCTACTGAAGCAGACTTTGAACAATAGGGGGACTAGAAAATCGACTTCGCTATTTTCTTATAACAACACGATTCTAACATGATTTTAGTCTCATATAAACCACAAACACGCTCTCTAGTTTCATAGAGATGTATCTGTTTTGATGCCCTTCTTATAATGGTTTGAAGTCCCACGGTTAGGATTTTGGGACTAGGGGTTGAAAATTAACGAAAATTCATATCCCTTGGACACGTATTAAACCACATGGCCCTCATAAATATACCTACAAAGTTCTGCTTAAATTTGTTAAATGCTTCCAGAAACATCTACTAAACAAATGGATACCTGGCGAAATGCAAAACTGTGAGTAGGCGTTCATCGCTATGAGTGTTGGATCTTTCTTATCCGAAATTTCACGTACAAATACAAAAGGGCACATACTAAAACAAAGGAGACTTCGACGTAGTTTCTTACCACTCAGATTCCGTGTGTTACGTATCTAAGAGGAATTGTTGATGTTAGTTTGTAAAACTAATACATTTTAATTCAGGCTCCATTAACAGAAGAATATAAAAAAAGTATCTGCAGTTACTACAAATCTATAAAAGCAATTCTAATCAATGCTCTTGAAAAAGCATAAGGCTATCTTTGTTGAAGATTGAACTTCTGAATGCTATTTTTGTTATTTTGGTCCACATAGAAGAAAGAATTCGTTTTCTCACTAGGCCTATTCAATTAGTCTTGTTATAGTGGATGCTGATTGGTTAAAAAACACAGGGCATTCAGGCAGTACAAATTTAGTTTTGGCTCTTTCAAAAATACAGTTGGGTATACTCTTTCACGCACTGCATTGCCATTCTGAACGTTAGTACTCTGAGCAGGCTTTTAAGTACACAATGTTTTCGCTATTTCGTACAATATTTTTGTTTTGTACCACAAACAAACTATTTTTGTTTTCTAGATAGGTAGATTCCTCATATTTACTGTATTATTTTGTAAATTTTTCCATTTAGAAAACTTCTTCAGTAAAGTGACAAGGAAAGAAATAGCACAATACATTCACAAGTTTTTAGGTAAGCTGTTTGTTAGATAGAGACGAATTACCTAACCTTTTTACCGTTTTTACAATTTATACCATTTAAATCTGGAAATATGGAAACTATGTGCGATATTCTTAATGCTTAAAATTGACAATAAATTAAAATAGATTACTCTTTTATTGAAGTGATCTGAGTGCATTCGCTGGGTGTAAACAGTTATGAGATCATCTAGAATGTGAAGTCATAAAGTAGAGCGATATAAGGGAATGATAGACTCGCAGCTTCTGTTTAGTTTAAGCATTACAAAGATATAAGTATTATTCTTCGTGCAATTTAGGGACAACGGTTGGGTAGCTGTGTATCTGCCACTTTCCTTGAGTGTGCAATACGTCACTACCGAAATCGCAGTTACTCGACGTAAAAGTTAAGCATTTATAGTTATGATGGTTTTATTTACCCATGAAAGCAAAACCTTTCAGATAGTCACTCCTTTGATGGGCTTATCAGAAAATCTTTTGCAAGCAACCAAGGCAACATTTAACTTCCAGGAGTACCCCCGCGGCTCACGTAGTTTGGCCACAATCACCTTTTACCACTCTTATTGCTTTGGTATTATTCAGAAGATTATGCTGTATCTCGTGGTAAAAGCTTATAGTCTGTGACTGGCGATTATCAACGGGATGGGATAGAAAGCACGAAAGAAGGATGGTAGATTTTTATTGCAACCTTGAGATCTGTGGATTATTTGGCAATATTTCAAGAGATGCTTCTCTCATTCTAAGGTCTGATTCCCATTTTTACTTCCCTGTAGAATATATGTTAAATCAGCATGAAGATGACACCAAAACATTTCAAATGATTGCCAAGGTATGCCCAGGTTTATCAATAGGTACAGCTTGTTACCCTGGTGTAAAATATGGCAGTAGATATATTCAATAGATGTGTAGTGTACGTTGATATTAACCATGAATACGGGTAGTTTTCATCCATAGAGGTATCTTTTAAGAGACACTCTTGGGATTCGAAACTTTTACTTTGAAATACTGAAATATCGCAGACAATTGGAAAATTAAATGCCTTGTCAACTTGTGGTAGCATTTGTTTTGATACAAGATGTTAATACCCCACATTCTTTAGATTTCTTGTGCATTTACACCTGCAAGTGATTTCCAGTTTCTTGAGGGCTATTATTATGATTGCGAAACGTTTACAGCAATGCAGTCAGACTAGCATGTATGTATGTATGTATGTATGTATGTATGTATGTATGTATGTATGTATGTATGTATGTATGTATGTATGTAACTGTAAGTTTCTCCAGAAAATGATAATTGAGAGGAGGTGTCTTTGAACTTCATAAACGTTTGGAAAATCAAAGAACGCCGGATGAAAAGAAGAGTGACACAATGAATATTAAACAGTGTGTAAAAATGATAATATTCGTTTTACAAAATTTCATTTGGCAAAAGTACAGACGTCAAGTACCATGTATTCTCTGAATAAAATCCTTCGCTAGGTCTAAAACGAACAGTAAACAAGGAGGTCCTTTCACTTTAAGTCTGCTGATTCACATGCCCAACCAAGTGTTGCAAGCGCAAGTAACAAAAGCGAGCGTCTCACCTCGTTTGGCTTTTGCTTATTCGACGAAGAAGACAGAGATAATCACTTCGCCGTGCAATGCCTATCTGTAATTTCTGGGTTGGGCGAATATTCGCTGATAGATAAGAAGAGGGAGAATAAGCATCGTTGATTTTTCTGCTACAGTTTTCCGACAGGGCCTTTGTATTCACAAGCTTTGAATTATCTGATATTCTTTTTTTATTCTGTTCATGTTATATTTAGGGACTTGCCGTCAGTGTTTGCTAACTTGTAGACTTCCTCGTTTGAATCTTTGGCCACCCGCGGAATTTTCAAAATTCTCCCTCCAGAACCAGGTTTCGGCTGCCTCAAATTTTCCTCTCGTTGTTTTGGTTCTTGTCCAACTTTCAGAACCATAAGTATTGGGAAGATGTATGACTCAAGAATTTCCTTTTTAAATTTCAGTGAAAGTTTTCTATTGTTAAAGAATGTTTTCATTTTATTAAAGGCGTTTTTGGCCATACCTATTCTTCGATTAATGTCATCGACGCATCTACCGTCAAATGAAATCCAACTGGCTAGGTATTTAGACCCTGTTTACACGGGTAGGCCTACGGATCCAAACTGGTACGGATCGGCCTTGCGTTTACACGGGACCTGGTGGATCCGAACTAGTTTGGATATGCTATCCGTACCAGGTTGCGTCCACTTATGAAAGTGGACCAGTTTGGATCCGTACCCGAAGAGGTCTCTTGTAAACGCTTGGGAAAGGATCCAAACTGGTACGGATCGAAAATGAAGTAAAAAAATACCACTACGAGGTAAATTTGAAGTTATTTCGATTCAAATTCTAATTTTGTCCTTGTATTGAGACGTTATTCATAATCTCCTATTGTTCATATTTCAAACGTTGCAACTTATCGCGGCTGGTATTTCAACACAACGAACTGTTGATTGGCTAATTGGATTAGCATGCAGAGTTCTGGATGCAAATGCATCTGATTCCGTTTCTAGGGTGTTGGTTGTAAACTGGGTCTTAAATCGATCTACCTGTTTGATTTCTACTTGTCTTACTTTGAGTTGGCATTTAGGTGAGATTTTCAGTGACCACTAAGGTTTCAACTTTGAAACAGTTTATACTCAAGCTAAAACGCTCGCTGGTTTCCACTACTTTATCAAGAATGACTGGTAAATCACTTTCTGCACCAGCTATTAGAGCAGTATCGTCAGCGTATCTCAAGTTGTTAATATTTACAGCGTTTACTTTTGTGCGCTGAAGATCTTCCAATTCTCGCAGAATATATTCACTGTACTGGTTAGATAGATCAGGTGAAAACTCGCGTCCTTGTCTAACACCTCCACCCAACTGTTGGAAGCTCGTGATTTCGCTTTTTGATTCTTCATGTTTGACTTGATCAAAAGCTTTTTGGTAGTCAATAAAGCATATGTAGATATTGCCCTGCATTTGAATGGCTCTTTGGTTGTTAGGTTTGATGTGGAAAATTGTCAGGTTTAACTTTGCGTCAAATTTGAGTGTATTAATCGCAAGTCTCTGAAAGAAAGTAAAAATTAGTACTAGGGGAAAGTGATTCGTAGAAAATGATAGAAAACATTTATAAGAAGACAGAATAAATCTCCTATAATGTTGGTCGGTACTACTAGAATTCAGTGTTAATAAAAAAAAATCTAAAAAGGCGAAAAACGTTTGTTCCTTTCGCCACTATGCCATGACACTTTTTAATACGTTGTGGAAAAATTGTTCTATGCCACCTTGAAGAGAGAAAAAGCTGTTAAAGAATGTTGTGTTTGCATGAATGTGAAAACTAGTGATAAGAGGATAAGAGGAGCTGAACAATGCTGAAAGCACGATTAAAAGTTGGATTGATAATGATAATGATAATAATAATGATACAGTTGATGATAATGGCGATGATGGTGATGATCATGATGATAATGATGATTATGATGATGCTGCTGCCACTGATAATGATAAGGATTGTGGTGATGAGAACAGGGCCCATACATCCCTTTACATTTCTTCAAATTCTGCCAGAACGTTAGACTTAAATAGTTCTACATCGAAAGAGACTAAAATCTTTCATAAAATTGTAACAAATTTAAACTAGATGTTTAAATTACCATAATTTTAACTATATTGTATAGCAATCATTTAAAAAATATTGGATTGTGGTCTTCGGGCAGAAGCTTTGGCCAGAGTTTAGAATTTGCCAAGTCCAATTAAGTATCTTAAATTCTAGTTTACAGAACGTAGTTTACTGATAATTAACAAATTATTAAGTTCTTAAGTAATTTAGCTTGTTTGGGTCAAGAACTTGTAGCAATAACGCACTACAATGGAAAGAATTATGACTTAGAAAATGATGTGAAAATGAATACTTTTGTGGCCTGAGTCATTACAGTCCAATTCATTGTAAATTTATTGATTCACCTTCTACCCTAAAGGGCTAAGCACTCAGGACCACACGGTCTTTTATTCTCTCTCCAATTAGTTTAATGTTTGACAAAAATTCCCACCGACTCCCACTTTTAATAGAAAATATGGACGAAGTACTAATCTAGGATGTGTCCTTTCAGCTATCTGCTATTTAAGTAGACAATTGTACTTGACAGTTATTGAAATTCAGATTCAGCTCATAGATGCAACATACGAAGAAGTTCATATTTTTGTCTTCTTTATTTATAAAATGATTTTTTTAAGATTTTATACAAGATTAGATACATTCAGATCAGAAAAATCCGATATCCTTTGCGGACCCTGAGCGGTTATTTATATACATACACAAGTACTCTGCAAACACATTATTAAATATTTATCATTGGTGAAGCATTACATGGGTCATGGGTTCGAATCCCATGTTGCGATCACGCTACTAAGATAGCTGTGGTTTAAAATACGATTCCTGTTCCGTCACATTGACTTTCAATTTCTGTTTTTAATTTCTGAAATACTAATTGTTTCATAGTTGCAAATTCTATATCAATAAGCCTTGCTAAAACAGGTTTCATTTTCTACATACGCCTCAAGCAGTGTTAATTTTTACAGGCAACGTATCGACGCGCTAACTGGTTTGGCAATCCCCCCAAAAGCGGCCTCAATTTTTGTTGTACTTTTGTCTCTCTACTATATATTTAGTTCATTTGACTGTTGCCAGTACTGTATGTACTTTGCTTAATACACACGATTGCATTGACTACAGAAGGACTGTATTTGTTGAAAAAGATAACATCGAAACGTCAACGAATTTGTGTATTTAATGAATTCTATATATATATATATATATATACATATATACGAAAATATGTATTTGTCACTTTCAAATGGGATTGACACTGCATTAAAACAGACATTTGAAGCCATAGAAGTATACACTTCAAGAATCAATTTAGGGTTTTATAAACATTTTAAAATAGCTTCATAGATACCAATAAGGTGGATAAAATAGGTCTCAGCACATGAACAAAAGCAACAATAAATCATGGCACTGCTAGATCAATTTCACACATTGTACAAAAGAAACTTGATTAAAAACCTCAAAGACATAAATTCACCGTGGTCCAGAGGATAGTTCACTTGCTTTCTATGCTAGTGGGTACGGGTTCAATTCCCTGAAGGACCATTGGTGATGACAGGAAGGGCATCCAGTCTTAAAGTGCTCAAAGCTGCAACGAAAGTCCCATGTATATATGGGCACTGCCCCAGCCCCTATCAAGGGGAATAAAAGGCATCAAAATCAATAAAAAAAACCCAACATAACAAAAAACACAAAAACAAAAAACTTCTCAATTACCAATGAAAATGTATGCACTGTCCTTGTACTGGTTATGCCATGACAACCTTTCATTAAATATCCCCAATTTCAGTTCTTGTTCATTTAACTTCTTGATGTTACGGACATTCCTATAAAGTAAAATAATATCTCTTCATGAATTCTGATGAAGATGTCACAAGAAAATTTACTAATTGTTATCACCGTTGGCTACATGATGTTATAATATAGAGGACTGAAACCATGGTCCACTGATTTGAAAACCCAACCTTAATCATTGGACCATTAAGTCCAATAACTAAGGTGAGAAATTTTTAAGTCAATCATGTTATGTTTTCTCTTCCATTAAGTGAGTAATGGGAAATCGATTAATTATAATTATTTATTGTGTCTAAGCTCTGAGCCTTTGTCATATTGATATGATCTTCATCCAACCATTAAATTTACTCATAGCTATTCTACAACAAGTATAGAATTTCTCCATGTAAAATTAACTTGTGAAAATGGTAAACTGACCACTGACTTGTACATCAAACCCACAGACATGCACCGGTACTTACATGTTACATTGTGTCATTCATTTTATAAATAAAAAGAAAGCAATTCCATACTGTGATAAGGCACTTTGCAGCAGGCAAATTTGTTCAGGCATTGATCTTTATGACAAAAGATGTAAGGACCATGAGGGAAGGTTGTTGATTCACAGGTATAGTCAAAAGTTGATCAATTCACATGATGAAGGTTCAAAGCCGAAACTCAATAAATATCAATCAATGAATTTTTCCATACCTACTGACTGGAGGAGAATTTGCAAAAGGTTGACACTAGAAATCTCCTCCTTAGCTTTTGAGCCTGATGGTTTAATGGTTGAGGAGTTGATTTTATAATCATGAGGTGGTGGGTTTCAATTCAGTCAGCGCCATTAAATTACAAGCTATTGCTGTAATGCTCCACTCTTTGAGAATTATATCTAATTGCAATGCGGATTCCAACCCACGACTTCATGGTTACTAAACCAACGCATCAACCATTGAGCCATCAAGGCTCAACAGCTAAGGCAAAGATTTTTAGTGCCAGTCTTTCGCGAATATATATATATATATATATTCTCAGCAGACACGTTGCAATTATATATAATTCTCAAAGAGTGGAGCGTTACCACAATAGCTTGCAATTTAACGGCGCTGACCGGATTCGGGTTGCCCTCCATAATCCGTGATTCATGATGACCCATGAAAATATTAGCCAGTGTGGGACCTAGTGGAGAACCCATGAACAGATTTTTGTTCACATAGTAGTATAGGGTCCATGTTAACCAGCTAACACCTCACTTTTAGTTGAATAGGCCAGAGAGAGGGTGGCCAGATTAATAAATTTCTGAAAAGTGCATGGGCCCTAAACAGTTTGGCCACCTGGTTCCAGTGCCTGTACCTCTTTGGAGATATAACTAGATGTTTGGTACAAACTAAAAGCATGTGTCATTTAAGTTGTAATAAGGCAACACCTTTTATACTTAATAATATCTGGCCAAGTTGGTGGTACTGTGGTGACATCACGGAAATATTTGAAAACGTTGTTCAGCCTTGTGCTCAGCATTGCTTCAGCAACACACTCTATCTCTAACCCACAACACAAGCATCTCAACTAAATTCATATTCATTAAAGCCGCTAGCAGGGGGCTATGTAGTGACGACAACCAAAAAAGGCTTCCCAAATTTCTCTGCCTCAATGGCTAGCACATCACATAGCAAAAACGAAGAAAGGAGCTGGATTCCTCGTGTTCCTATGTTTTCACCCTTGAGCTTTTACATTCTATGTTATCATTCCACCACGTCAATACCAAACAGACCAACAACTTGTATATATTTCACAAATCTACTACAGGACAGGTTGTTTTTAACTGCTGAACGGCAGCCTTTGCAACACTAACTAGTACACACTGTGAGAGAGCAGTGAATCCAGAAAGTGTACATTTTTAAAAAGACAGTAAATTAGCCCTGTTTTTATTTATGGCTAGCAATTTCATTATTTCATTATATGAATTAACAAATTTTTTTACAAAAGATTGCTTCATAAAACAGCACTTTGTTAGAAATCAGTGAAGGAATCAGATTAGTCTTTAACTGTAAAAGTTGTCTGAATGTGCTGCTTCCCTTAGAGTATGATATTCGAATTGTTCTATAGCTGGGGTTTACTTCAGCATCGTCCTCATGGTAACTATCCTTTGCTGATATGTTAATGTTGTCTATGCAGAGTATAACAACACTAAAGAAGTCACCATTTGTACTCATCTTTTTCAGAAATGATTCAGATTGTATCTGAAATAAAGGTTCTCAAGTTTAAAACAATATCTCAAAGAATACTTTCCCGACGTAGTTGGCAAAATTGGCTAATAAATCAATTGCAATCCTTCAGAGTATTCGACAACAAGAGCTGCTCCAAGCGAGAGCTGATGTTACAAATGTCAGTGACCAAGAAGTGAATACATGGCACAAAATGTTCATATAAATACCTTTTTAATTAGGTTACATGGAGAAAACAGGTTAATTTAGCCACGTTATAGGTTGTTTGTCATCAGTTTACAATTATAAATATAATTTCAAAACGCATGAATAGTTTCCTGTACTCACACGGTAAAAATTTGTTGTTTACCATATCTTGGAAAACACCCCCCCATTCGTGCCTACTGCACCCTATGAGGGTGCATTGGCATTTTGATGATATTTTCTCTGTGAAAGTGTAATTTCAATCAATAATGTGCTCAGACGCTTATTCGATAATGTTTCTAAGTAATCAGGTAAAATTTTCATTGATACCAATCAGTGAAAAGTAATAAATTATAAAAAAAACCTAAGTTTCGCGAAATCTGTTGTTTTTGCCGCCATCTTGAATTTCAAGACGTCCACGTGCTTCCTCGGAACTCATTATCAAATTTTTATCCCAAAATATAATCTTCAGCAACAACAAGCAAATCTACAACAAACAAAACAAGTTAACATATAGCCAGACGGATGCAGCCACTTCTGTTTAAACCAAACCTTCCTTTTCTTATTTGGGGCGGGTGAGTAAAATTTAAAGTTTTCTGCAAGAGACCCGTATTTTACATCCAATAGCATTCCAATTATTTCATTAGGTTGTTTATGTTACCCCTTCAAACTATAGGCAAGTTTCAATTGCTCTCCTTGAAATTTATCACCTCGCTTTCAATCCTGACAGATACTGTTATTTCCACCAAACAAACAAAAGTGATTTGAAATCCAACGTTAATGCATCAACATCATGAGTCACTCACCATGAAAACGATGACAAAATCAAAGTCCGGGGACCAACAGCAAGTGAAAGAACAAGAGTAACAGCAAGAAGAGATTATTGCTACAAGAAACACTTGTTTTAAAATGTCACAAGAGACATGTCTAACTCATATCTGCACCGCTCATTCACAGAAGCAACAATGTCTGACAATACTTAGTATACTAGATATTGTGTAGGGAGCAATACCATGCACAGCCAATTATGAGTATAGTACAAAAATTTTTACACTCCCGCATAATCATCACCGCAGCTGTTTATCACATTACATAAACAAAGAAAATGCTCACACAAAGACAGAGGGGAAGATCGGAGAAAAGGAGAAGAAGAAGGCGAAGACCAAAAAGAGCAAGATTTGATGGAGAAGAAGAATTATAAAAAAGACCAAGAAAAGCAAAAACAGGAACACTAAGGAATATTAAAGAGAAACAGCCACTATTTATTCACGAAAAAGTGGCAAAAGCAGATTGGTGATGCTTTCATTTCAGCGGACCTTCTTATGATTATCCTAAGAAGTATGTATTCCAAAGCCACTTAAATGTTGACCAAAATATACTTTATGATACACTGGTACATCTATCACCTAAAAATATAGCAAGTATTGAAGGAAGATTCTACAAGTGATCAATACCTGCATGAAAGTCTTTTGTCATATCCACAAATGCGTTTGTGTTTGGTATCTTCAAAATAGTATCAGTCGAGTTTATTTGCTCTTGCTCAAGAAATTTTCTTTTCCCTCTGTAAGAAACAATGCCACAATGTTATTACTCCATTGCAATTGCAAAAAAATTAGATGATTTGACCGGTTTAAATATAGTAGTAGGTGCCCTAGTACCCCCACAATAACAATAACAAGTCACCCTTGATATCTAGTCATTGACTACATACTTTTATAAATTACTGTCATTTCAGGCATATCTGACTGTATTGATTTTTATGAACTTTGAGATAGGGAAAAGAGCTTAATTGATTGGAGACTGCAGGCAAAAAGAAGAGACATATAGCAAGGAATGTTGACAAATATTCTGTGATGAAGACCATGGTTAAGTATTTAAGAGTTAAAACTTGTACTGTGAACAGTAGATTCCTTTTCCTATGACCATTAAATAATGACTAAAGGTTTAACAAATCAAATTGATACAACTGTTTCCTATAAAGTGGCAGTACATTTTTCATGATTTACTTGCTGATATGAAAGATTGTATCTAAACGTTTGGCAATCCTGTAAGTAGGAAATCAGTTTGTAGGGTATGACAAATCAACTTCTACTGATCTTAATACATGTGGGAAAGAACTACAAATACAGTGGACTCTCTTTATCTCGAACTCGCAAGGGACCAAAAAATTTGTTCGAGATAGAGAAAGTTCGAGATAAAGAAAATTACTGGGAAAATAGAGACGAAGACCTAGAACAAAGGCAAATAAGAAACGTGAACACAAGAAAACAAAAAATGAAAAGAAAGTATGACAAAACAGCTAAAAGAAAGTAAAACGTAAAAGGTAGAGGGGAGTTAGACAAAAGGATAGGAGAAAGGAGAACAAAAAGCGAGAGGACAGGAAGAGGAACAGCTAAAAGAAAGGAAAAACGAAAAGGAAAGGAAAACAAAGAAGCTAAAAGAAAGGAAGACGAGAAGCGAAAAGACAGAAAGTCGAAAAGCCATAAGAAAAGAAGACAAAGAGCTAAAAGAAAGGGAGACGAAGAGCTAAAAGACAGAGACGAGAAGCTAGAAGAAAAAAAAGCGGAGAGCTAAAGTGAAGGGAGACGAGGAGCTAGAACAAAGGCAAAAGAAGGCTAAAAGACCGGAAGGCAAAAAAAGCTAGTTAAAAAGTTAAAAAAGATAAAGAGCTACAAGAAAGAGACGAAGACCTAGAACAAAGGCAAATGAGAAACTTGAACACAAGAAAACAAAAAATGAAAAGAAAGTAAGACAAAACAGCTAAAAGAAAGTAAGACGTAAAAGGTAGAGGGGAGTTAGGCAAAATGATAGGAGAAAGGAGAACCAAGAGCGAGAGAACAGGAAGAGGAACAGCTAAAAGAAAGGAAAACGAAAAGGAAAGGAAAACAAAGAAGCTAAAAGAAAGGAAGACGAGAAGCCAAAAGACAGAAAGACGAAAAGCCATAAGAAAAGAAGACAAAGAGCTAAAAGAAAGGAAGACGAAGAGCTAAAAGACAGAGACGAGTAGCTAGAAGAAAGAAAGGCAGAAAGCGAGAAGACAAGAAGCTAAACAGCTAGTGGAAAAGAAGACAAAAACCTAAAATAAAGGAAGACGAAAGCTAGGAGAAATGAAAACAAAAAAGTTAAAAGAAAGGAAGGCGAAATGCTAGAAGAGACGAGACGAGAAGCTAAAAGAGAGATCTGGGAAATTAAATCTTTATTACGAATAAGATTTGATACATCAATTTTCTCTGTCAACTGCATTGCTTACTTTGCAGCTCACCAATACGAAGCACAATTATTTTACATGAATGTCATGACAAGGGGCGGCATTAAGAGGGTTGGGAATCACTCTCTGATCTTATTAGTGCAGTACCCAATAGCAACCCTAGGTGAGAAAGGCCCGATTTCAAAGCAAGATGATCGACAAGAGAATAAAAGTTATTTAAGACAAAACACCTTAGAACTGTTTTAGAAAATAAAATTATTTTCTAATATTACCTCCTTGTTTTAAATAATGCACCTAGTGTGGTGAAAGAAAACTTTATCCTTTATATCTGAGATGTGACATAATTATAAATACAAAAGGATTAATAAAACCTAGATAACAGATATTTTACATTTCAAAATTTAATTTAAGAAACTTGGCACATTAAATCTTCGACCTGTCAGACAGGCTAGAGACATTTTCTAGATCTCGCAGCCACGCGTAGTGCCTTTTACAACTTTACAATCTAAAAAATACTAGGAGATCACTCGCTATCACTCCTCCTGAGATACTCAGGTTTTATGTGCTGTGATGCTCTAGACCCCTATTTAGTTGAGTCAAAAGTATTTCAAGGGCTTTAAATCGCCAAGTCATTTGAAAACGGTACCCTGATTCATCCTTTCTTAGGCCTATTGGTCACTGCTGTGAGTAAGTTAAGTCAGGGCGTATTTTTGTCACAGCGGAATAACAGAGGGACATACCTTACCCCTTGATAAGGTTGAGATACATCTGAATAAACGTGAAAACTTGCGCTAACTTCTTCAAAACAATCCTATTTTTAGTATACCTTACGTAGAGGCATTCAAACTGTGATGGTGCTTGCAGTTAAGGCGGATGGGGATAGTAGGAAGCGACTAAACCAGAAACGCTCGTTAGGGTCATGAAGACCTTGGTTACATACTAACAACGACACAATTAATATAGTGCATTCTAAAGCAATGTTTCCCAGCCATTTTTCAAGCGACGCTAAATTGAAAAAATGTTGCATTCCAAAGCAGTTTGCGACCCTCCCCCCTCCCCCAAATTTCACGCAGCCGACACGTCAGTGTTATAAATTCATTTTCACACCTCTGTGCTTTAGCTATGTGCTGCTGACCAGTCACACCTCTGGCTCAAAACTACGTCACTAAAAGTTATTTGTTCATATTAATTGTTGTGTTTTATAAAGTAGTAGGGTACATTTATCCCATAATCTTACATATCAATATTAATATTTTACACACATTAGGCGACCCCCCAAAATGTTTTTTGCGACCCTATTTTGGGTAGAGACCCATTAGTTGGGAAACACTTTTCTAAAGAACGCTGCAAAACAGCATACACAATTGGAGGCATCACGCTGGTTTTCGATTGATTAATTAAAGCAACGTACAAGATTTATTGGTGGAGGGACTTTTTTTAGAGGTGATAACTCGAAACCCGTAGAAATTCTATTAACACATTGTAGAAAATACTGTGCTAAGTGTGTCGTTGCCACACCATAACCAAGGCAGTTCTTACTCCATGTTTTGGAGCGTATAGATTATAGGTGGCACAAAGTCCAAAGATTTGCTCCAAAATAAAGACTAACCGTCATGCGGGATGAAACACTTTTTTCGTAGAATCTCGTCAGAACCTGGCATTATGATTGATTATAACATAGGTAAACAAAGAAAGGAATCGAAATTTACAAAGTATACAAAAATTTGCTGCATGGTCAGATCAATGCCAATGTCATTCTTAGATTTTGTAAAGTTTGTAAATTTCGATCCCTTCCTTTGTTTACCTATGTTAATATCATGACGCCAGGTTCTGAGAGTCATACGAATAAAGCTTGTCACCCTTAACAACGATGACTCGTCTTTTTAAAAGTGTTGTCTATAGGTACAATATATATACATATTCTCAGCAGACACATTGCAATTATATAAATTCTCAAAGAGTGGAGCGTTACCACAATAGCTTGCAAATTTAGGGAGCTGACGGTATTCGAACCCACGACCTTATGATTACTAAACCATTGGGCCGTCTCAAATAGTTGCGCATTACCACAATAGCTATTCCGGATTCGAACTCACAACCTCATAATTACTGCTGAGAACTACTGATGATGCTGAGAATATGTCCGGCACTGATGAAGGCTCAAAGCTGAAACATAATAAATACTAATTAATTAACTTCCATGTGCCCACTGAGCGGAGGAGAATTCGCGAAAGATTGACACTAAAAATCTCCGCCTTAGGCTTAGGACTTTATCGTCCAATGGTCGAGGCGTTGGTTTAGTGATCATGAGGTCGTGGGTTCCAATCCAGTCACACCAATCTTTGAGAGTTATGAATATATACAAGGTAAAGGACTGAAAAAGAGAAAATGTCGAAACGTGACTATCATATATATATATATATATATATATATATATATGTATATATATATATATATATTCTCAGCAGACACATTGCAATTATACATAATTCTCAAAGAGTGGAGCATTACCACATTGTATGCTGGCCATTCTCGATAGTAGTGAATGATGGATCAAATGTTAGAGTAGGCTGATCAATATCTAAAAATATTATAAAGGGCAAGGAAGAGAGATCGCATGTAAATAAAACAGATCAAATAAAGAGCAAAGAACTCATTTTACTAAAGTGATAAAACCTCATTGACCTATAATATGCATAAAAAACATTCAGTATCTACTATGAAAAATACACTATTTTAAGTATGATCCTTTCTCTTCTTGTGTATATATGCTCCAATTAATAAACACTTCTTATGTGAACCATTAAAGTGCATTATGATAAGATTCCATGGAAACAGACAGCTGTTAACATCGGGTTTTAAACCCGCTACTTATGCTTTCGATACGTGAGTTCTACCAATATTCTCTAATCTTCTAATCGCCACATTAGCTCCCAATCATCCACTAGTGAACATCGACATCCATCTCTGCGTAATTTTGAGGCCAACCTCTGTGTGCCATGTTACTAAATTTTGTCCAAAACCAACTGAAAGTTACCAAGTGTCACTATGATACCCCGGATGTCACCAACTCCTTTCTTTTCGACTCCACTTTAAATTATGATGTTTGACATAGAAATACAGACGGAATTTGTATGCATAACTTGCAAAGGGTGATCCCACTTTGATCTTTACAATATCAAATATTTAACTGTCGGCGATACATTGCACATGGAATACTGAAGATAAAAAAAAATCATCTCTTATATTTCACTGACTACAAAGTCTACTCCGCATTTCTGAAAAAAATTCATAGCATATGTTTCTAACTATTTGTTACGAAAAACTCTGAAGCCGGAGACTGCTACCACCATAGGCCTTCAGGCATTTCAATAAGAATTCTTCATGTTGTGCAATGAAAATTTCGAAAGTCAAGCACGTTCAAAAGATGAGGTAGAAGAAAGAACTTGCCAAGAAATGTTGTTACAGAAGATGAGGCTGGAATAAATTAGATTGAAGCAGGGACATATTGGAAGGAAGACAGAGTAAAGGGAGAGACGAACATTGAATTGGTACGGAATCATTGTGGTATATGTAAAAACTAAGGTATGTACTAAAGAGAATCAGGCTCAGGAGTAACCGAAACAGAAGAAGATCATAGTTAAATGTCAAGAAACTTGAGCTGGAAAATAGGGTATAAGTTGTGAACCGAGGTTGGAAATAATTACTTTGACCCTTTAGTTTTACGGGGACGTGAATACTAATTTGATGATGGTAATTTGTTGAGTAGCGTTCAACAGATGAAAGCAGGTAAATTTGAAATATTGTAGAACAATTTATATAACATTCCAAGTTTTCACAATCTTCTTTTCCTAACCAATATGTTTACAGAAGGAAAACAATACTACTTTGCATGTTTTAATTTACCTTCGTTTTCCTCACCTCTCCGAAGAGGTCATTTTCTCAGTTAACATGACAATTTACTTTCAGAGTATAAAAGTTGAAGAAACAATTAATTCTCTGCGTTGCGGAGTCATAACAGCAATTTTGTTCAATAGCTTCAAACTTTGCGTTTTTAATCCCGAATTGACACGTTATAGGACATCATATTGTCAAAGAAAATTACGGTCAACTAATGTTTTCTAGAGAAAGGTTTCTAGACGGAACGATACTTACATGCAACGTTAAGATAGTGCGATATTGAGTCCTTGGTATTGACTGAGTTTGACGTACGGCATGTATAGTTGCCACTTTGGGATCTTCGGATGTTACCAAGATTTAACTGGTTGGTTATCCTCAAGAACAAGTTCTCCAGACTCAGGTATTTCCTACATGCAAATACAAATATATAATGATGATCAGTGATATACAAGTTTTTTTGAGAAGAATAGCATTCATATGCTAGAAACTTGCATTGAAAAACATTATACACTAACATGTTGTAATATTATTTAATTGTTTACTAACAACAGTTATGAAGATTTATTTGATGCAAACTTTGGTTAAATACATTAGATGGAAAATAGTAAATGTATAATGTTGAATATGACTTTTATTGTTTATGGTACACAGCAAATTGATAAATTTTACACCATCTTACCCATTTGGAAATCAGTAATATGCATCATGGAGGAGGGTGTGATCTGTTTATTGTGAAACTATACGTACTTAACAAGTTGAAATATAATTTATATTCCCAACATAATACACCTCAGTCAACAAGTAAAGCATCTGCTTCTAACTAAGCTTCAATTAAATGCATGATTATGCCTTAATTAAATGGACAATGAAGACCTGCTAAGAACAATGGATCACTATGGATGCACAATGCTGATAATCAATAAGCTTCAGCCAGTGTTGAGGGGCCTTGAACCTAGCTACAGGATATAATATGTATTATCATTTATGCAAAATGTTTCATATAACTTATATCCAATTTGACAAATGGAAGCTGAGTCTTGTAAATTGTGCAAAGGTTAATTTTCTCTGACTGTATTGATGACATCTCTGGCTATATATTACTGACACTACGTAATCCAATAAATGATGAATGGTACAGATATAGGCATTATAAGCAAAGTCATGGGGGTATTTGGGTGGTAGATATCTTCCAATATTCTCCCCCTGATCAACTGCGAATGACATTGAAATCTGTAATCAAATGTTAGGCTTGCAGCACTTGTCCAGATTTGTAAGCAAACAGTAGGCCTACATTGCAGATATTAACTTGTTTGGGAATCTAGTAAACATATTTATTTTTATTGCCAGAGTTAGCAAATTTAATGGTTACTATATTTACAAAGGTTTGACCTTCCTCTCAAGTTTGACATGGCTGGTCATGACACTGCGCCAATATCTAAAGCCACTAAATGATTTTTATTGCTAAGAAAGCAGCTAACTATTTCCACGGCATCCAAGACCTCTCTTATTAAAACTTTGATGACAAGAGTGCTGCAGACTCATCATCCACCTCATCCATTAAAGTATTTTATCATTCCTATCTACTACAAGATAAAAAATACCTTCATCACTTATTGGTAGTTCAATATAATCAGGCTCATCAACCGCAAGACTTTCACTATGGAACTTATCTGTTCGTCATTCTATGGAACAGTTGGTCCCTCCTCAAACTGTTTTGGGTGGTATCAAAAGTTTCTAATAATCACAACGGAAAGTTCCATTTTGGCTCTGTTAATGTACCAGATTGACATTGTAATTATAATTCTGTTTTTCCCTACTGCTGTGCAAGTAAATATGGTCTTACAACAGATGCTTTACTATTTTATTACATATCCAGTCTGTTTATGAAATCAATAAAAAAATTTATATATATATATTTTTTTTTTTCAGCAGACACATTGCAATTATATATAATTCTCAAAGAGTGGAGCATCACCACAATAGCTTGTAATTAAACAGTGCTGACTGGGCTCGAACCACAACCTCATGATTACTAAACCAACGCCTTAACCATTGAGCCATCGAGGCTCAAAAGCTAAGGTGAAAATTTTAGTGTCAATCTTTCGCGAATTCTCCTCCAGTTTGGGATCGGTCAATTAGTGCTTTAAGCAGCAAAGCTATAAGCTGAAGCTGAAAGTGGTTGTTGCTTTCTCAAAAGTCAAAAGGAGTATGCTTTTAAAATGGAGATAATATTCTTTACACAGCGTTCTTTTGTAAACATTTTCACAAAATGCCTTGTTCCAAGGACTTAGATGAACACGTTGGCATCAGCGCATACGTTCCTAAACATGGCATAACCACAAAGGCACCAATAACGAAAGACTAAACAGAACATTAAACACTATCAGCTTCTTATGTATACAATAGAGGCCCGTTTAAAATTTGTTTACCTCTTCAAAGAACGAAGCTCCGGGCCAGGGGCAGAGAGAGGGTCGGAGGCGGCCTAAAAAGTTCAGAAATCAAACTTGTACCCCCTCAAAAATTATGTATTCAATTTTTTCCCATTAACAACCTCTTGGAGTTACGTAAGCTAATTCAATAGATCATTGTTTGCATTACTAGTTTTTGACGTATTGTATTTTGTTACTTGGGAATGTTACTCAGTGGTAGTGCAAAGTTTCTGATCAAAACTTTATCTGTTTTGTTTTGATGTTTTGAACTTTATCTCCACTCATACTATGTTTGTTTTAACTTCTACTGGGTTACTTGGCCGATCCCGTAGGTATATATCTAACATTGGCTTACTTAATATTTTGAAAGTGAGGTATGCAATTCTAATAAGCTTGGAAGGGTGTGGCAAAACGGTAAAGAGCGTGGTGCCAAAATTTTAGCATGCGGCGCTCGGGGACCGCTCAAGGATCTCTTACGAGCTCTGGGCCTGACCAAGCTTCAGACATAATATAATTACAACGTTTAAGACAGACAAATACCTGTATTAAGGTACGCAAAGCTCAGTGCCAATTGCTTTGTGTTTGTTATCCTGACTGTCCACTGGCATTGCTCTTGATCCTTGTTCGTGTCTGGTGATGCAATATAATGAAGCCCTTTTTCTTCGCCACTTTTTGGAACTGTACCTTTATCACACGATTCTGAGGTAAAGGATAAAAAAATCGTCTAATTGAAGGTCATAAATGTAATAAAGATATTCATACCCATTAACAGCAGTTATAGCCACAAAGCAGCAGGCTATGGTACGTTTGCAAGTTGTATAACAATTGATAATAGTCTTACCACTAATTTTACTACGTAAAGCAGTTACTCTGCCTTCTTTTGTGAATCCCACCCCTCTCCCTCCCTCTCTAAAATTATGATTACACAATGATTTAGCTCATCGCTAGAATATACGTACAAATACATATCGCAATTCAACTTTACCCAACACTGTAAACACCAAACAGAAAGGGCTTTTTGCAAAACGCGAAAAAAATACTGTATCCTCGAATAGTTTAAATGGAAATCAAACTATATCCTTATCGAAGTATCATAACCAAGCTTCACAACATCGTTGGTATCATCATGCTGAGAACAGAATTATAAATACCGATATCTCCGCAAAGGTCCAACAGCGAGCTAGTGATAGTACAAACACTTGCAAAATAACCGTTACATCTAAATAACAACACAAACAAAGAAAGAAACGAACCGTAAATAGAATATACATACGATTTTCGATAACCGTTCTATAGTCTGGTAGAACTACGAGAGAAAATAAAGATACGTTGGCTTAATAAAAGATGAAATGCATACCACTGAGTATACTTTGTAAGGAATGCTCGGTGTAACACATTTGCCTGCTGTTATTTACACACTACATAACTCAGGCCTACATATACGTGGGTTACATCTAATCTGTCTTTCAATAGAGTACTAAAGTGTGACGTCACAATTTAATGAACGTTAAAAGCTTGATAAAACTAGTACTCGTTTCATTCTCCTTGTTGACATAGAGAACTACTACCCTACTAACTGCCCTATCCCTCCACTATCAACCACTAACTATCCTACCTGTCTATCTCCCACTAACTACCTTTTTTCTATCTATCTGCCACTAACTGCCCTATCCCTGTCTGCCACTAACTGCCCTATCCCTATCTATCACTAACTACACTACCCCTACCTATCTACTCCTACCTATCTACCCCTAACTACTTCTACCTACCATTACACTATCTACCACTAATTACACTACCCCTATCTATCAATCTATCTATCTATCTACCTATCTATCTACCACTAACTACTCCTGCCTATCTATTTACCACTAACTACCCTACTTCTATCTATCTACCACTAACTACCATATCCCTATCTATCCTCCACTAACTAACCTACCCCTACACCATCTACCACTAACTACACTACACCTACCTATTTATCTATCTACCTCCAACTACCGCTATCTCTCTCTAACTAACCTACCCCTACACTATCTACCACTAACTACACTACCCCTAACTACCTACCACTAACTACTCCTTCCTAACTATCTACCACTAACTACCCTACTTCTATCTATCTACCACCAAATAACCATACCCATATCTAACTACCACTAACTATCCTACCTATCTACAGCTAACAACTCCACCCTACCAATCTAATAACCCTATTTACCTAACTACCCTGTTTTTCTCGAACTACACATCCCCACGTCTACGTCAAACTACACAACTACACATCCCTACCAAGAGCTATTTCTACCTTTCTATCAATAAATACCTAAACACCTCTTCCGGTGTTTCATACCAGCACCTCTTCCAATGAACCCATACCCGCTGATCTACCGGTGTTTCATACCAGCCTCCCTGATAAGCAACTGATCTACCAGTAAATACCAGCCTGTTCCATCCACTGCTAACTATCAATCTACCACTACCTATTCAACCCTACACACTATTAGTCCTGAGATGCTCTTTCGTGTTTAATTGTTATTCAGCACATCCTATAAAACCCTTTTTGCGAATCTCACCGCAATCAATTTCCAGTCGTCTTATGGTATAAAAGTAAAAAGTTTGTACCCTCATATTATATTCTGTTTCCCCTCCATTTTGTTCCAGGCTGCATCCAGTTAAACAAAAAAGAACACCACTGCTAACACTGCTATTTGCTAGCTTGCAAAATAAGATTATGCGCGTTTCATCGGATACGTAAAAAATAAAAAAGGCCTAAATTATTTGCAAACCTTTTATGCGCACTTTGTGTCGTTTTTAATGAATTTTGAATCTGCATTATATATTTTGCTTTAAACTAATGGGATTTTGTAAATCACCATTTCTGCCTGAAAAGATATAAATTTCAAAATGGGAAGAACTTTTACACGACATTAACATTATAAGCACTGGCTGGCAATAAAATAATGAAAAAAAAAGGCGCACAGAGAGCACACAGTGGCGTACACAATATTTTCATAAGGGACAGGAGCAGGTCACAGCTTCAAATCCTTTTTCTGTATTGTATAGAGTAGCAATATGATTGCTTTCATTTATCCCAATCTGTGATTAAAGTAAAACTATCCCATCTGCTTATACCTTTTAATGTCTCTTTGCCGGTCAAACTTTCTAAAGGTTGGGTAGGCACCATGGACCCACTAATTCAAGTGCTTTACGAGGTGCATAGGAGCATTTACATCCGGATTTTAGGTACGATGACGTACTAACATAGCACAAACAAACACACACACATACACACACACACACATATTCATTTTACGCACATTTTAAAGCCTATGAAAGATAGGATTTATCTTTAATAAATTATTCGCGGTAGTAATGCTTGCTTCAGCCCTTGCTGCACAATTCGTTCGATGTTTCATCGCGACCAAGTTGTTTAGCGCTTTTTCGCAGATACTTAACAAAATGAAATGTTTCAGTCCAATTCAAAGCTATTAGAACACCGAACTATATTACGAGGGTTCTCACTAAAGTGGGGAAAGGAGCCTTACATTACGACATCTGACAAAAGTACTTTTAGCAATGTCATTTTTACAATTTCACAGAGATAGTATGTGTTTTGAACACAGGCGCTTTTAAAGACAAACTGTTAGTGGTGGGGGCAGTCTGCCAATGTTTTCTAACTAAATATTAACTAACGGGTAACGAGTTTTTCAACTTCAAACTGGCTTCTGCAGGCGACGAGGCTAGTCTTCTAGGTAAACAAAGCTATCAGTCGCACAAATATCGTAAAGAAACAGACAGTTTCCTCGCGGCCTTTACAATATTCTGCTGCTTGTCCTTTATTTCGTGTAATATCCCACACAAAGCGAATGTGTGCATCGCAAGGCGGAAAATTACAACCACTTCCTTCATTTCTTAAGCGAATACTAACATCACTTGATCATTTACGGCTGCTTCAGAGAACAGAAAATCCACCATAATCCTTGTTGTAATACAATGGTATTTAATTTCAGTTTTGTAAAAGTGCCAAGCTGAAGAAATTGTAGCAGCAGGATGTCATATAAGATTACCCTCCATACTGTAATCTTCGCGGATTTGCTACCGCAACATCTTGAAAACATTGGATGTTTTTGCTGATAATGTACGTTTTGTTTTGCCTTTGCATGAGCAATCAGGCAAGGTGACACAACGAGAGGTACTAGAAAACGTGGAAATGAACAATGACAGCTTCACAGATGGTCCCAAATGGTCTACTTGATTTGCGATAGGCAAACCAAATCTTTCCCTGCTATTAAAATGCGCGTATGAAATAACAGCGGCTGGCTTAAACAACTGGTTATTGGGTCATCGCTGTGGGCAATGAAATGCTATTTCAGCATATTGACGCATATGCGTAGCCTACAACATAGCCGAAAGTACTCCGGGATTGATTTCGCTGACCAAAGTGACTTTGTGGGAGGATGCCATTGGGCTAAAAAGGTCTATGAAAGGCAAGTTCTGTAAAATTTATCACAGAAAAAAATCAATAATACAAGAACAATCCAAGCATTACAAGGAAAAAAGATAAAACAAACAAAGGAAGTTAAGACCGAAGAAAGAAGAGGTAAGGGACGAAGATTGCAAGAAAATGATGAAAACTGACCGCAGGCAAGAACAAAGGATACAAATGAGGGGCAAAGTTAGCGTGAGTGGCAAAGAAAATACGTAGGAGCACTCAAGACGGGAATATAAATAGTAGACGATGGAAAGGAGAAACGAAAAATACAATAAAGAACGGAGAAAAAGGCATGGGAAAGACTTTTAAAAGAAAAGAATATTGCACGAAATAGCGAAAACATTGTGTACTGAAAAGCTTTTGTCGTCTGACACTACTCAGACTACTAACGTCAGAATGACCGAAATGGAATGTGTGAAAGAGTATACCCAACTGTATTTTGAAGGAGCCAATGTAGTTTCCCCTGGAGCATTACCATCAAACGTTTCTTGAAGCCAAGAGTCCTCACTCCACACTAAACAATGATAGACAAACATACAATCAGTCTGCTCATTATTCCAACTTTATGTGACCATGTCACTTTACACACAGTATGTTTCCCCGTTACTCTCATGTGACCCGGCTCTAACTGCTCTATCAGTTTGTGTGTTGTAAATCTATCCTATTCACGTCACACTACCATTTGCTATTACCATCCACTTTGCTATGCATATCTAGCTTCTAAAGTCATCATTCTAAGTATCTTAACTTGTTTGCATATAGTACACATTCGCTTCCATTGAAGTACATTATCATACAAGTGCATGTAACTTGTTTACAAGTGATTCTATGCCCCCTGATGACATATTAGTTACAACTTTAGCTACTACTGGCACAGTATTTGAAGTTTCTTAATCCAACATCATACTTGTGACTTATTGTATTCGTACTTCTTGTGACTTATTGTATACATAAGTGTGTTTTGTCAAGTTCCAGTCTGTTGAATACGCTGATTATCATCAGGTATGTTGCTTCAAAAATGGTTACAATTCATCGATAATCATTTTGCCACTGCTTGCTGGAATGCACTCATGCTCCCGACGTTGAGTGTAGTAAACAAAGTGTGTTCCATCGACTCATGTCTGTGTAGAAGCACCCCTGCTGCAAGCCACCCCTTACATTTACCAAGAGAACATCACACACTGCAGTGGATTCTAAACGCTTAATACCACCAAACCCCTTGGCTCTCAATATACATTCTTAATACCCTCTGCATACACAAGACACATACACAGCTTTTGGTTGGTACTGAACATTGAAGATAGTGAGTTATAATACACTATAGGCACAAATTTGTCATTCACAAACAAAACTAAATATAAAATCAGCCATAGAACCTCATCTGTAACCTAACTCCTTCGACTCCATACGCTCCTTTAAATGCTTCCAGCACCCCGGAAGGGGTACTGCCACCCACTTTTGGAACCACCGGCTCACAGATATTAATCAGAGAACATTTCAAAGTCCTTTAGCAGTAGCAAACTACTTATTGCTAAACTGAGTTTTGGATTCCGATAGCTCCAAATCCACACAATCTGCTGTCCATTTGACACTATTAGAAAGTGGTTGAGTTGAAACTCAGGTGCTGCATGGTCTTTTTAAGTTTAAAAGTTTATCATATTTGCGAATGGATCCAAGCATTCCCAAGTTAACAGCTCTTAATCTAGCCTCAATTTCAATGCTAAAATTTCTTTTATCGTGCACAACATCGGTTGAATTTTATGCTAAGCCCTTCCTTTGCTACCACCTGCAATTTACAAGCACTTACAGGAACGGCAACACTGATCTACTGTCAGCCACAGTTACCTCTCTCACGTGTCAAGTCCTTTTCAAAGTGAGCAGTAGCATTTGTCTTGTTTTTGGTGAAATAATCTAAAGAGGTAGAGCTAAACTAGATTTTTGAACAGCTTTTACATATGATGGATGGTATGAATCTATTCTTTAGACCAGTGTCTCTCAAATTTCTGTGATGTGAGGCCTCCCTAAGCAAAACTTTGGGAACAGATTTCATCCATTGAAAATGGTGGGAGGGTGTTTTGCACTAGTGTAGCAAGAGGGGGATTTGATTTTTCTTCAAGCCACATCTTAATATTCTTACAAGTAGACTGAGACAGTATGCTTGGAAATGCAGATGATCCAAAACGTATCTTGCCGAACATTATAGTTATTCTAAGTTGCTGAAACATTCGGACGTTTCCTAACTTTTATCTAGCAAACCTTTTTAAAATAAGATTGACAGTCACTACTTGTTGTCCAGTCACGTTGCCCTGATAAAAAAGTTGACCATATACGATGAAAGTTTTTAAATTGCTATAACTCGAGAAGCCTTTATCAATTTGTCAATTTTTTTGTAAAATTAGTTTTTAAATATATTTAAAACACGTTGATGCTAGTTAAGAGGTAATTAACACCAATTTGTAGCTGAAACTCAAGGAGAACTGTCCTAAATATACAAATGGGGATAAATTTGACTCAAGGTACGTATAACTGTATATAATTGTCAAATATAAATTCGTTTCTTCAGACATGGTCTGTTTGAAGTTGGTTAATCGCGATCGTTGACACTTCTCATCTTCACTGTTTTTTCTGTTGTTTGTCAGGAATACTTGTGTATCTAGGGGTTTTTGGAATGGCATATGATACTATGGCTCATAAAAGCTTTTGAGCTAACTATTTCTACAAGGTTTCTACAAGAGCGTCACCCATCTCGCGTTCCTGATCATTTGTCGAAAGTTTAACGTTCTCTTCACAGGAATGCAGTGCAACTTGGAGCGACATGGTTTGAAGCGTAGCATCAATAGATATTTGCAAGTCAGGCAATATGACTCCTGCCGTACAAGGACAAAGATTTTAAAAGCGTTAATTCCGAATAGAGTCAGGGATCAAGAAGAGCTTGCCTTTATGAACAAGTTTGATTTTATGAATAATCTTTCGTATTTTAGGCAAAGACACAAGACGTAGATATAGGCGGAAACATATAAAGGTTCGAACAAAGATTGGAACTCAATCAGCCATTTCTTTACGTGACTCATGGCCTACCGTTGATAGTGATTATAGCATTTTAATTCGTTTTGATGGTACTTTTGTTCCACCGAATGTCATGAACTTGTCAACCCGCAACAGGGCGGAGATATCGCTTCTCTCCAGAGGCTTTAAATTTTCTAGAACTCCAAAATGCTTGATAAGGATAGTATAAAACAAAATATGGAGTCTTTTGCTCGTAGACTTCGTTTGACATGGTTCTTCAGGGATGATAAACCGCTTAACATCCACTACGGTATTCAGGCAGAAGTCTACCTTTTACCCCAAGAACGTAGACAGGGCCATTGAACTTTTCGTAAGTAAATTAGAACAAGAACTTATGTCAATTTAGGTTGCAGGTCGTAACTTTTATAATGTAGGCGAGGAGGAAATAAGAGCCGTACACGATTGGCAAATGATAAAACTATTGTCATTAAAGAGGCAGTCAAAGGCTCGGCAGTTGTAGTTTGGGAGAGGGATGATTATGTGCGGAGTCCCACTTGTCCGATCTTAACATATATTCCCTATCTGATATTGATCCTACCAATGAACTGGATACTAAGACACAATCAAGTATTTAAGTGTTAAAGAACCAAAACTTTTGAGGTTCTATCTTTTACCCCAAATCCTTAAATCCTAGAAGGCTTTTCAATTTTCCAGGACGTCCCATAGTCTCGAATTTAGGATACTTTACAGAACGTATTTCTGAATATTTTGATGATCATCTGCGAGGAGTAAAGTCGTACCACTGTGGTATCTTTCAGAACAATCCTACCTGTACCTCATTATTTTGACATTGAACAGGTCTTCTTCTTTAAGTGCCGTGTCAGATGCTGACGTTGGCGATCGTGTAACTTCAAAGTACTCTATTTATTGTCATTCGAAACATGTCCATTGGCTCAAATCGTTATTTTTCCTCTCCGACACCCACGACCCCTCTTGGTAAGGTATCGACCAAAAGTACCTCCCCCCCTGATTACATAGTGGCTAAGAATAGATTGAGAGCGAGAAATCCCTATCGCGTAATCATTACATCATATTGCTATGGACGACGTAAGATTCACGACATAGCTCCCCTCCTAGAGAGTGACGTGAGGAGCGAACGATAAAAGGAAAGAAGTAGAATTACATAGTGGCTAAGAATAGATTGAGAGCGAGAAATCCCTATCGTGCTATCTTTACATCACATTGCTATGGATGACGTAAGATTCTCGACAAATTCTTCCTACAAGAAACATATATTTTGTTTGTCAAAAATCCCTCACATTATAGCCCATGTACTTTCTGCTATTCATCATTAAATCAAGTTTAACATTTAACAAAAGGATAACCCATTAATAAGTCTGCACTAACAATTAGAACCTACATCTGTCAAGTCTGTTTGCCCTTCGGCGCCGATGGTAAGTAGTTGAAGTGTTTGAAAGAGTTTAGATGTAAATATTGTCAACAAACTTGAAAAGCGAAACTTTTGCATCTGATTATCCTCGCTGTGAATACAGTTTCGTTTGAACCATCTATAATATAAGCTTATTCTTTGAATCAAATGGACAGTTTAAAAAGCTATTGGCACACCGTCTACTACCGCATTTACTCAAGTAATCCTGCCTCTTCAATATCTCCTTCTTCTAATGACCCAGTCCTGTTTTAGCATATTCAATAACATATTTCTGCCTCTCCAAGCATTCTCATGCGGTACTCCAAAATACATGGCATTCGATTCTCACATTTTCGTATGACATAAACATTTTCATAGAATAATGTCCATGGAGTGGCTGTTAAATACATTTGGCGCGAGTTGGACAGAATACAGGATCTAATTTCTGTAGGGAAAGTATAGTGTAGACGGTTATAAAAAGACATGCTCAAAATATTGTAAATACACAGTTCGTGCCAATTACAAGAGAGATATTTCTGAGACCAATTTTGAGGCAATATTATGTGACTTCACAAACTGCCTGTATTAGATGATTGTTTATAAAAGTAAGGGCATAAACATTGAGAAGCAGCTTTGTTGCTAGTTTTTGACTACATTGGGCGGTTTTGGGTTCCTATCGGTTGTATAGCCTGGGAAATAAAATTAACTAGAGCCAATTTTAGCGAAAGGCAAGCTATTATTTATATATATGTGACACGTTTCCGTAAAATACAAATTTTACCAATGACATAAGATGTCAAAAATGTCAGATTAGGCTATAAAAATTAGACATTCGTTATCCACGATAGCAATTCAGTAGTTACAGTATCAAACCACATGCATTTTGTGCCTATTGTCATAGGATTAAGTTTGTTTGATTTCATTGCAAATGAAGGAGAATCATTGGGTTACACTAATAGATATAGTGTAGACTTGCCATAACTTACATGGAATGTTCATGGTTAATGGTCAATAGCAACAGGAATCGAAGACGTCTGCGCTTCAGATGGCGCGATCGGGCCCGTAGCTGGGGGGGGCATTCACGGGCAATGCCCCCCAAAATTTTAGAATGCCTCCCCAGATTTTTTGCTACTCAAAAAAAGTTACATTTGATATATCGCGATAAGAACTCTTATGATAGCAGCACATCTTGGCTTCCGCGCAGTACTGCCTACGTTGCTTTCAGATAATCGACTATCTGAAACAAAGACGTGAAAGGGGATGTATTGTTTCTAGTTTCATTTAACAAGGTTTTGATAGGCATGATTTAAAGTTAGAAAGTGCGTATCTCAGCGATTGCTCAAGGTATGGTTCTCAAATTTGGACAGGTTATCTATATCAACAAGAAAAAAGCGATCAGTCCAAAATATTTTCAAATTTCTGATATTCATTAAATCGTGACGTCACATTTTAGTACTCAATTGAGAAAGAGGACACTCTAGCGTTCGGTAAGTAGCAATAAGTTGTGAGCCCGCAATCCATATCTGTGACTATATATAGTATATAATCACCTCCTAACAGGTTAGGAATAGCATGAGAATAGGTTTACTTGTTCTGCAATTATTTCTCAGAGGGAGGGGGCACAAGCCGTCCTGCCCCCTAAGTATACAGGGATGTGGAACAGTAAGCTGCTGTAAGTACTTTATGCACTCTACCTGAACAGGGATCCGAAAGTGAAGTGTCTGCCGACGAACATTCTGTCACATTAACTTAAGTATTTGAATCTATCTCGACGCTTTCATGCCAAACCTTAACCTCATCAAACTTACTCGAGGGTACGAGTCATTTTGAGCACAAATTTTGTTAATTTGAGCACAATTGCCAATATCTCTATAAAGGGACCATTAAGGAAACAAGTTCTTCTGAACCTTTTTAATGCTATCCCTGCCAACTTTATCAGTAGGGGTTTGTCGCTTTCAATTTCTTCGTTTTTAATTACTGATATTTTATATTTTATTCTTCAGAGTAGCCTATGTATGTTTTGTTTAATGTTGTAAAGTAATTTATATCTTAAAAGTTGTAATTTTGACTTGTTATCTTTTTTATTACTATTTTTGCTATAATGCTTGCTTTCCTTGTCAGAAAGTATTGAAGCTGCAATCAAATTGTAAGAGTGAGAAGGCGGAGGATGGATTTTATACAGGCAGTTAATTTTGTCTCTCGTTTGCATCAAGCCTCAATATTATAACGCTTCAATTTTAAACTTTGTTGAACGGAAAACAATACTTTGCCCTAAAATCGGGAATTAAATAATTATTCTGCTTGAAACCAGAATTACAGACTTGAATATTGATTTAAGTGTGAAATTAATAATCTGTTCATATAAAGTACTGGCTATTGTGAGTTTGAATCGAGTGTATAATTTGTTTACTGATAAACTGATTAAAGTAAATATTTTCCATAAAGTTGGGTTAAAGTTGTATAATCAATAGAAGGAGGCTATATTCTTTCTGATCAGTCAACCAAAGATCTTCTTTTCTGTACCAACGTTTTCCAGCAACTCCACTTATTCCAGTATGCTATCTCATCAATTTCTTAATTTTCTTCCAACTTTCCACTTGTTTCCCCTCATTGCTGAGATTGCGAATGTATTCATGTTTTGAAATAGGTAATGAGACAATAAACATGTCGCGTTTTACATCGTCTTCGTACACGAAGATGGACATCACACACACTTTGCAGTCCCGGATTTGCCATCATCCAAAACTAGAGAATTTGTTTCCTTGCTAAACTGCCTTTGAGTCTTTTCCTTTAAAAAACAATGGCACATCTATGTGCAATCTCAACTTTGCACACATATTGTATTAAAGATTTGACAGTCACCCTAGGACCAGCACTACGTGGCGTTTCTTAAAAATATCTCCCCTACAGCTATTGTTCGCATGCGTCCAAACGATTTAACAACGAATGCAAGCTAAGTACTTTCGTGTCAGAAATTTCTTGCTTGAGAATCCTAAGTAAGCTTTCTGTTGGATGTAGTAACGGTAACGACGTTTGGTTAGTACTCAGTAAACTAGTGTCCTGTTAGTTCGTTTGGTTAGTACTCAGTAAACTAGTGTCCTGTTAGTTCGTTTGGTTAGTACTCAGTAAACTAGTGTCCTGTTAGTGTCCTGTTAGTTCGTTAGTATTCCGTTATCTGCCAGCAAGCATCTGGGTGGCTAGTTCTTCGCAGTAAGCATCAAAGTGTCACATATCTGGTGGTAATGGTCCGGGCCCGGGCAAGTATCTAATAGCGAGTGTCTGGGTTGCAAGTCACTGACAGCGAGTATCCAGGGCACCAGAATCTGGTAGTAAGTATCCGGGCCGTAACGATTTAGGTTGCAAGTATACGAGTGGCACATATTTGGTTGCAAGTTTCAATGTTGTAGGTATCCGGATACCTCAAGTCTTACAAATATAACATGACAGGCTGGTGCATCTCTGGTTACCTTTGTACAAATGCAACCTTACATTATCCTAGTAAAGAACGTATTTCTGCTTTTCAAAACGACAATACTGTCCGCTTTATCTACCTTAGTTTTTTAATAGTGTGAACTTTTCTCACAATATATCGAGCTGATTCAGCTCATACTTTGACTTGTGCAAGTTAGGATCCTCGTTCTTCTACTGGTGCTTGGTACATGGACATATAGTATAGAAGATGTGGCTCCATAGCCTGGCAATACGGAGAGCACATTGTCAACTATGTTCCCCTTAAAGTTACTGTTACACTGTTGTTGTTGGTTGTTGTTGTTGTTTTTTTTGGGGGGAGGGGGGCAAAGAGTATCCATTTGAACTATAGAAAGCACGAATTTGGTACCAATAAATGCTACCTTCCTAGCTTGTATCATGGCAAGTTCTCTGCTTCATCGTACAGATGCGGCTTTAAGGACTAGAATCCTGTTACGAGTAATGGCTTCCATGTGGTAATCCAAAGTATAACAAACACCACACATTTGTGAAACTCTGGGTTCCTAAGGCACATCGTGTTCGAGACGTCACAGGTTTAAAATACTCCAAGTACTTCTGATTTTCGATTTTACGATCACCACAGGCTTGGGACTTTTCAAGAACTGCAGGTTCACGGCATGGTCTATAACCACATGTTTATGGTATGCTGAATACCAAATCTTCATGGCATTCCAAGATATAAACGCTCATGGCATTTATAATGCCTAAAGTCAATAACCTTGACCTCGTTTACATTTCTACAAGCATACAAGGTTCATAGAACCCCAAACCTCACAAGAGCATGATGTTTCCTGGTTTATAAACCAAAATTGCCTCACATTTCCACTTGAAGTTCAAAGGCATTCCAAATGCCTAAAGGTATGTGTACTCAATAAAACCGCTACATTCCTATTGCACGAGGTGTTACCTCCCTATTCCTGCATCAATGGAATTCTTGATCCACGGCATCACACGGTCTACCCGATGAAGGATGGTGTACTGATAGCGGCTCCGGCATCCTTTTCGATCGGGGTGAGCACCACCGTAAACCAAAATACCACCGAGGGTCCAAGAATCGACTGCAACTCCTCCATAATGAACTGTTGATTGTACCATCAAGGGAGAACCACTAGCCGGCGCACAATGCTCCTTAAAGGATAGAAAAGAAAAGTCACCACTCAGAATATATTACAACTAGGATCCATGTAACGTATTTTCTCGAACAGAAGCCGCCCTCAAATACAAGCCGCAGATGAGATGAAAAATAGTTAATACAAGCCGCCCTCAAATATAAGCCGCAGTTTTGATACAAATAACTGCCGTCCGGCCCGTCATCAATCCAAAGCCCATTAAAGTTAGAAAGTATCATCGAGAAGAGAGGATTTGAAATGTCAGTTAGTTTTCTAGCTGACATTTCAAATCCTCTCTTCTCGATGATCTTGTAATTGATTGATTCAAGGGTGGTGGTAGAATACACCGAAAGCTCATCATACTACGTTTTCTCATTATGTTTCACCTACGCGCCTTGTGTTGGGCACTTATCTTTATAATAAGAATTCGGTTTCCGCCTGGCTTGTCCATCGCATACTTCTTTATTGTATTTCTGCCAGCCATTAGGTTCAAGGAACGATAAACTTCTCTCACTTTCTCATGAATTGTAGGCCAGTATATCGGCAAGAGACCAGTTAGGACGAGAAAGCATACATCTTGCAGCGATGGCTGGCAGCATTCACTCACTGTCATATCTCACGCACACTCATAATGTCGATGTCAATTGTCGGGTAACACTCAGCGACTCTACACCATTGCATTTTGCTGCGAAGGTGAGATTGTGCGTTTCTTGTGCATGAAAATTACTGATTGCGGTGGACGTGGTATAAAATACCCTGCCTGCGATGCCTCACATTTTTTGCAAATCGTGGGAAAAGCAAGAGGCTGTCATAAGAATGGGATTCCTGTATGGCGATGTGGAGGGCTCGATTACCTCCCTTACCTCCCTTAGTTTCTTGCATTTAGTTCCCTTAACAGATATTGATCCACTTCCTAGCTTTATTTGAGCGTGCATATCCGCTACACAAATATTGCTAGTTAAGATGATGGTTGTTTTGTAGCAGATGATAACGCATTTACGGTGTTTGTGCTTCACTGACGTAATTGTGGTGATCTATAGGTTTATTATTTAATTACTACGTATCGAGAAGTATCAGAAGTTGCATTCGAGTTTCAAGACAATAGCTTTCCTGGGATTGTAAGTTAGTTCTAATTTAAAATGGTGTAAATATGCCCAAGAAAAACTGGACTATGTGTAAACTCATTGTTGTACTACGCAAATGACCACAATTTTAGTCTATTGGTTTTTCTTTTGTTTTATGGGGCTTTGTCTGAATTATTTAGTAAATTGCCAAAATAAATGGTAGGCACGCTCTGAGATTCTACAATACCAAGTGCTTCATTAATGGATGCTTCCGTATGTACCATTTTCAATCTGGTACCAACTTTGCAATGCGAATAGTATATCTTCCTCAGTGCACGCCGCTCCTATCCCTGATCCGTGCACACCTGTATATATGAATTCGTACATGCATATAATGCTTGTAGCAGGAACTTTGCCCTACGTTCTATAGATGTAAAAAGTGAACGGGAGGTCGGCCACAATAGTTTGTAAGTAATCGTTTTCAGTAGCTAAATAAAACTTACTGTTTTATAATTCATTGACCTTTGCTTGATAAATTCGCAGGAAGGTCAGCTCGATGCAGTACAGTTTCTTCTAAAAAATAGAGCAGTTCTTAATGCCGTGGACAAGAACCATCGAACAGGTATGTTTGTGCCTTAATCGGATATGGTAAGAGGAAGCCAATGGCCTCTCTTTGAAAAACTAAAACAGGGGCAGCATTTGGGGGTTACTAAGGGAGTTAATGCCTCCATTATTTTTGCCGGTCATAGGTTGATTTGTGTGCTGGGTTGTGCGCGTGTGCGACGTTATTGCTTCGCGCGTCAAGCTACAGAACTATACGTCTTATTTTAAATAGTTTGTTTTCAATTACTCTCGGGTGCCTAATAGACGTCCCCTCACTTGAGCTGGGATCGTGTGCACGGAGGCTAGTCTCTTGTTTCTATCTTAGTTCAGTATCCTTTGGACGATCCACCCGACAATCCTGAAGGAGAATTACTTGAAAAACGCTTTAAAACGGTCAATCGAATGACTTTGTTTTTCACCGTCTCTCAGTGCAACCACCCCACCCCATCCCCAACATACCCACACCCACACCCAGCCATGCTACCTATCAAAGTTTGATGGGAAGGGGGGCGAATATCAAACGAAACCTCTTCCCTCCCCTACCTCCTTCCGAGCCAGCCCACCACGGTATTGCTTGCTGGGGAAATTTTGAACTCTATCAGTCTCTAGAAGGCTCAAAATGGGATTTGAGATACTTTTCATCTTTCTCGTCTTGTGTATTGAAATAGAAAAGTGATCCACCTTTCAATACAGGTAAAGCAACCAAGTTTTACAGACCCTGTGCCCGCCCTTTGCTGCGCGCCTGCCCCCTTCAATTTTGGGAGAGTGTTACGACACTAAAACAAATACCATACCTCTTTCTATATACTTTCTCAATAGAAACCGAGCATCGATTGTTGGTTAAATCATCGAAATAATTTGGGTGTAGTCCTGCACGATGATTTCCTGGCAAATGTACGTGAGAACGATGGAGAGTATTGAACGGAAAACAATGCGCCATTGTGGCAACACGAAATGGGCATCAGAATTCGGCATTTTGTGACCACGTTGACCATGCAACCTCAGCTTTAAAATATTGATATGAAAGAGAAAGACCTTTCCGGAGATTAAACTCATTCGATGTTGGGCTAACCCTGAATGGAAACGTCGTACGATCGTATGATAGAATCGACCAATAGAAATTCTTCAGAGTTTAAACGATCTAAGCAGGTGGTGGCGCGAGTCTGTCTTCCATTAATTTCATACTAGCCGTCTGTAAATTACATCAGGTGCCAGTCTTATGGTTCTAATGCTAGTGTTGTAAGATTTTTTACATTTTTTACGTGAATTAAAATAGTCTGAATGAAAATTGTGTGATGCTATCGATTTGTCAAACATGACCTTGGCTTTCTTGTAAGCGAAAGCAAAGGCGTTACATATTGAAAGTAAATGGATCTTCCTCGGCAAACACATCAACAATATGTGTTGGATTCCTGGATGTATTATTTACCGCGAACTTTTCCAGGCTATTAGCTCGTAATTAGCTTAGTCTCTCCCACGCCGTTATAAACAGGGAGCCGGAATTCATGCTACTTGACATCTCACGATAAGTAAGTGGGTAACCTGGTTGGAGTGCCGCTGTGAGCAACGAAACTGAGAGTGACATTAAGCATGTCATTTATGAAATCGAACAGAAAATTATGGTTTTCCCTCTTAAAGCAGCATAGTTAGCATTCCACAGGCAAGAGTCTGTTTACACGGTGGAAGGTTACTTGCATGTGTCTTCAATCAGGGATCTTAGACTTAGTTGAAGTTCTTTGCTTAGACTTAGTTGAAGTTCTCAGCTTCCATAACAGAAATCATCTGCTTCATTGAAATCGATAGGCCTACGTATTTTAGTTCTAATCAGAAGCTTGGCGGTATTAGTTCTAATCAGAAGCATGAAAAAATATAATAAAAATGTTCTTTAAGCTGTTCCATCAAGGCGAATAGCGGAGGCAGCGGCCTCCAATGTTCCTTGAATCCTATTGTTATTATGTCATTTGTAAGAATTGTTGTGAAACCATATTGCTGTAAATTGAGAATAGATCAGTCCCTGCAGCAATCTTGACGCAGCCAGAGTCAGAGCTTGCATATCAACTCCTTCAACCCATCCGATTGGCTATTCAGAATAAAACCTTTTGCGTCAAACTACGAACAACAAGAATTTAGTAGCTAGGGTTTTCCCGAACCATAATATTCGAACGAGCCGGTGATCGACAAACGTGGGGTAAAGACCGCCCACTTGGTAGGCCTCTAAGCGCAAACAATTTAGTCTCGGATCTTACAACAATTTCACAGCAGACATAGCGATTGTTAAAAAAGATTGTTTCTGTTTTGCATATTTTATGCATATTATTGTACTGTGTTCCCTACAATCGAATTTAAATTTAAACAAAAATAAAAATCGTTGTGAGAATGGAAATGAAGTTAAAACGGGGAATACGAAATTATTTGTTTTATACAAACACAAATAAAGTGCAAATTTACAACATTCAACACAATATAAGACCGAAGCATCAATCAACCTCTCGGGATTGGAAGTTAAGAGCGGCTTTTCTCTCACGTATGTCTGCAAAGAAGACAAATTGATGGTGCTACTTTTGTCGTAACTATTGTGTGTGCAAAGTCAGACATTCGACCTATCATTGTTGAGGGATCCATAAATTTTAACCTGTTAGATCTAACCAGCAACTAGCGGTAATCAACTAAACGACTTAAATCTTTTTCGCCAGCAAATAGAAAGTACAAAAAACGATGTTAACTTTTGGTAACTTTAAGGTCACATCTTAATTTATCCACATTTTAATTTTGAGCGTGTTCTAGTCTTAGTATTCTATCACGATACAATTTAAATGCAAGAATGTCTTGCTCACTCGTACTTAGATTTTGATATGATGGAATATTGGATCTACTAAATCTACTGTCCTTTCCGGAGCTACCTCGAATGACCACTTCTCTCGTGTTAGGTATGTATGTACAACTGCTTCCTTAGATTATATGAAACCCAACGTGCAATAATAATACAATAATAGCGAGAATCATAGTAATAATAATATCATAATAGCAATAAAAATAAAATATTTTTAAAACTTTATGGCCATTTATTTTCTTCAAACAAAATTTAAAATTTAAAACATATCAGAATTCCTAACCTCCTCACATTCTCACTTTTTTGCCTAAAAAGTTAAGTAAAGGCAATGAGATTATACAGTCTGTACAGCCATCTCAACATATCAATGAACTGCGAAAAAGTTTAGAACGTGCAGTGTTTCCGATAAGAGTCTTTGTTCCAGTCAAATTGGTTTCTCTGCCAACGGAAAGGTGAAACTGTCTACTCTGTGTACATAAGTTTTGAATTTGAACCCTTATGAGTATAAACATAAGATCGACGACTGTAGGAAAAGAGGAGTACGTTCTACAGTTAAGTATAGCATCCACTACAGATCAATTTCGAGAAGACGCATGCACTTTCATACACCTATACACAATGTACTCTGATACACGTTATTGTCAAAAAGTCGACCAGGGCCCCATGACATACCTTTGTGCCTGAAGTGAAATGCGACGTTCGGTATAGAGTGATTTCGAGAATGTTGCCTGTAATAAATCGAAAAGCATCACAAATCAGAAAAAAATCATGAAAGGTTGCCATTAGTAACAGATTTCCCTTGCCTTCACCAAATTCTGTGGTCTGGTCAAATTATTGCATGATAGGCAATCTACCTTAACTATGAGAAATTAAAGCTGATGACACACGAGGCTTCATTGAAGCCGGCTTCATGAAGCTAGCTTCAAAAATCCTCGTGTGACATAGGATTACTCTCTGGAGTCAGTCATCATTGTGATTTCTTTTGCTGGCACCTCTTCCTCAAGTGGTATTTGTAAATGTCTGTTAAAGCATCAGAAAGAAAGATGTTACTGTAAATATCTAAATGCATGCCTTAGCAGACCTTTCATTGTTGTTGGGATATATCAACAGTATAATTAAAATGCAACAATGGGTATCTTCTCATTACGTCACAACTGCTAATTAAATTAGAAATCGGAATGCACTGGAAGTTCTGCACTGAAGTGGAACTTGCACTAATATTCTCTTAGTAAGAAGATCTTTACCTATGGACGACAGTTTTCCTTTGTGGTGAATTCCAAACTTCAATTAAATTTAAAAATAAAACATGTAAACAACTACTAGCGGGAAGAATTTCGACGGCGCTGATGGGACTAATGGTACTATTGTATTATCTTCACGATACTATTTTTCCTCAGCGTCAACCTTTACACAAGACGTGACACCGCATTAAGCAATCAGTAATATATTATCTACTGCCGATGCAGTTTTTTTACGTATGTATCTGAAGACCCTGAAGGTTGGGGGCCCTGACTAAGACCTTTCTCGTCTCTCCCATGTGTTCTTCGCAACCTCTGTAATCTACAGTCATGAGTAAACCATGGACGAGCTTATAGTGTATCTACTAATTAACCAATTATATGATTTAAAATTATTCGGGTGTAACTCATGGTGAATACCTTGCATCTGACAACCTCGACAAGGAAGGGATGGATGAAGCATCATTGAAATAAGGATTATGTAACGTCAATTTATAGTAAGCAAGTGTAAATTAACTTCACGTTAATACTCTGTTATCATTAGTGTTCATAAATCACATGGCATCACAATAGCAGTTGATTGGCAAATTTCCTCTCTCAGGTAAGAGTATTTATTTTAGTAGGCATACTTCAATTGTTGGTAGCTTGCATTATTCCAAGTTTAGGCTACATGAGCACCGATAATAAGTAAAAAATGTTCTCCTGAACACATCTTATGTTCCCTGTCAAATTCCACAAGAATAGAGGAAGCTGACGTAAGCGAGTAGTTGGGTGGTGTTCTTTATGAAGGAAAGTGTAAAGATGTGGACGTCAGAGTTATATGAGCATATTTGACTTTTTTGCAACTCTGAAGCACTTACAAAGTTTTACTGACCAAAAAAGCATGGTTAGAATTTTATTAAAGTTCCCAAGATGGGAAGAGGGACGTAATGGCACAATCTCTCCAATACTGATTCCAGGGGTGGATTTGGTAGTGACTAAATCTACCATGAACCACATTCATTCACAAACTGGCTAAATATAATTTATGTCTATTCTGTTTAAATTTTTTGAACTGCTAAGTTCTGAAGCTGGAAAACAAGTATAAGCTTAGCTTATATATTCTTACCTGTGTCAACACTTTAAGACTATGAAGTGTCCCTACTTAAAGTTTATATATTTTATATATGTATATATTTAAGGTTTGGTTTAAAATTATTAATGATACTCTTCTATCTACATGAAAACTAAGCACTCCTTTTCTTAGTGGTTACACTATCAAAGCTGAGTAATATATTTTGTCATTTCAACACCCTTGCGTGGAAACCTATTCAAAATCCTACACATCATAAAGCTTCTCTCCAGCAGCGCGAAAATATGGTCCCCCAAGTCCTATCATAATTTGGCCTCACACGGTAATATCATTGGCATAACTTTAAAATACGTACACGTGTAGCCATAAGACATTTTTCAGGGGGGAGGGAACATACAGACGCACAAACATAAATTCGCACGCACGACTCACTTTAATAAAAGGTGATGTAGGTCCTACGTCACCAAAGACAAAACCTGATTAAAATAAAAATCCTTCAATTCCTTGTATTCTAATCTCGTGTTCGTTCCCATTCCTTACTTTTACAATTTTTCTTCATCTACTGTTAAGGCCCAAATAAAAACTTTTACTGCTACAACATGCCAAACATGGAACGGCCTTTCACTTTCCTTACAGCAGAGAGACTCATTAGCATCTTTAAAGTTGATGTGGCACAAACGTTTAATTAAATAGAAATCAATTAGTTTTTCTACTGTGTAGTTTTAGACTCTATTGTTTTATTGTATCGATTGATATTTGTTCCTTTTTGTTATTTTAATTTTATATAGATGTTAACGCTTTAGAGAGGACCACATGTTTATCAGCTAAAAGCTATGCAACAGTCTCTAAATCAAAGACCCCTGATGAGCAGTGGGCCAGACATTGAAACCATCCTAAACAAAGAAAAAAAACATAGGGCTAGCGGGCATAGAAGCAAGCTATGGAGCAGGCTCAACCGCCCAGCTAAGTAAATAAGTTACATTACTAGAATCACAGTTAAACCTATCATAAATAACGTTTCTTTTCTCTTGTCATCTTAAAATTGTTTCCCTCCTATGGCCGTGGCCAAGGGGGAGGGGTTGCTTTTGCCCCCCTGACGAGAAGCTGAACCCTCCTGGAATGTAAATAGCCTCTTCATTACAGAGGCAATGTTGAAGTCTCCTTCCACACTAATTGCTCAAACTCAGTTTTATTTTGTTATTTCTTAATCATGTAAATACTTTTCGACCTACAATGCACTGCGGACAAGATTTTTGCATTTTTCAAGCGGGAATTAATGCCAGTTGAACAACGTTATCAGGGAAGATGTAGGCAAAAGAAATTAAGTCTACTCCATCAGCTAACGCTAGAGCAATGGTATCCATACTTAACGTACTTCGTCGTAGCTTTTCATAGTGTATACTACTTAACCAATGGTACTGACCTTGGGTGCCAGTTCACTTATGTGTACGGACTATTTTACTTAGCTCACCAGTGTTCTCATTTTACATCGACTGTCTATGGTATCTTTTTTGCTGGCTTGTTATGTTGGGATATTGCAAGACCGTGGACAGGAACCATTTTGACACTCGTCTTAAAAACCAAGGTTCGATCTGAAATGCTTGCAATGAGGATGATTAAAGCAAATGTCTGCTACGTAAATTTAAGTTTCCCACACGGTATACTGAGAGTGAGAGGATACTATTTTATAATGGGGGGAGTAGGATCTGGACTGGGAACAAATTCTAACGTTAGCGTGATTGGTACTGTTACAACTGCAATTCTATGTTCGCTAATACACACAATGCCTGACCGTGATTTTGACCCAAAATTATTCAAACGTCAAAATTTGAGGGCAAAAGTACATCACATCACATCAGTTTCATAGTTTTAAAAACTGCGCGAGTTGGTATAAATAATTACTAGTATTCTCCATCTACTATTTTCTGATCAAATGACTTAATTAAAAGTCAATCTCATACCGAAATATGTGTTGAGGACTCCATGACAGCGACAAATCGAGGCAAAATATGGAATTACAGCTACGTCTATTCAAAGTCGCATCAATCTGCTCATCTCCATTTTACGTTTTTTATTATAATGTATTCAATATAGAATTGATCCATATGTATTTAGTATGCAGATCTGCAGCTCAAAGTGCTTATCCCCCACCATCTGCCTTTCCCCCACCATTTCAGCTCCAAATTCACGGTCCCCCTGAGCTGAAAATTTTATTCCCCCACCAACTTCCTGGGGGGGGGAGATGCTATGAGAAAGCAAATTCATTGAATTCAGGTAGACTCTATCATTCATCGGATATGAACTATTTTGTTTGTTTTTGTGATGTTATGACGATGTAAAGACTTTATTGAGTACCAATTTGTCACCAATTTGCCAATTTTTATCCTTGTTATCAATTGCCATCATTCAGATTCAACAGTTGCATTAGTTTTGGTCATTATCGTCTCATTAAGTAAACCCAGACGTTTGCTTTTTTGGGTCCACCCTGATTTATGAGAGGACCTCAAATTTTTATGGTGCACCAAATTATGGGGGAACCTGAGAAAATTTTAACCATGGGGGACCTGAAAAGCTGGATGAAACCATGTATACTCCACAAGGGTCTCAATAATGTAGTGCTGACTGTGATACTTCCCCTTAGAGAGTATCCTAGTCTCTCTATTTCCTTCCTAACCCTATGGCCCAAGTTCATAGCTCACTTTACAGAACACACATCATTTCTTTCAAAATCTTAAGGAATTAAGGAATGCTTCTCACATAAAAATTTAATAAACAGATGATACTGTCAGCTTGTATCCAAACATACCTTGTCTTGATTGAGCACTTAATTGCAGAGACAAACCAGGTATACAGAACAAATTTGTAAAGTAGCAAAGTAGGAAAATCATCAATATCCTGACCATCATGTGAGAAGGGGAGTGGGAAATTGGATGAGGCAGGCAATGAGCAGTATCCAGTTGACCTTATCAAGTAAACATAAATAGGTACAAACATCTATAGTGTTAATGACATGGGACAGAGTGATGAGTTTAAGAGTTCTCGTAGCAATTGTTAAACAGTCCTTTCAAAGTGCTGGCGTTGGATCATATTAAACATCACCAATGCTTTGCTGGATCAGCATGGTTCATCCTGCAAACCATAAAATTGTGCACATTATGGTAAGTGGTCCTTGCCTCACATGCCCCAGATTACCTTGAATGAATGAATCTTGCTTTACTGCATCTCCCTTGGGGCCCAAGATTTATACCGTTAACAAGCAATCAGATGATGGGCTTTTTAAATGAAGTTTATCGGTAGGCTGCAGGAAATTACATGCATAAATTTATCAGCAATATTTTCATTTAAGACTATAGGAAGTCACATGATGGGCCATTGGCAAGCGTCCACTGTATTAGAAAAAGTGTATTTTGAATGAAATGGTGGCATTATGTGCAGAGTATATAGACAGTAATAGGAAGACAGTTATCTCCACACCCCCTCTCATCTATCTTCTTACCATTCTTCTTGTATCAGTGATACACATTAAACTCTGAACAGGCCATATCATTTAGCCAATTTTTGAAGACTGGGAGGTATCATTTTAGCTATATATACATAACCATCAATTATATTAATTAATCAACTTCTCTCTACCCAATGACAGGAGGAGAATTCTCAAAAGATTGACACTAAAAATCACCACCTTAGCTTTGAGTCTGATGGCACAATGGTTGAGGTGTTGTTTTAGTAGTCATGAGGTTGTGGGTTTGAATCTGGTCAGTGCCGTTAAATTGCAAGCTATTGTGGTAATGCTCCACTCTTTTCCCTTTTCTTATCATTGGTTATTAGTATTATGCTCTACCTTGCTGCATTGTTGGGCACTCTTGCAATGGTATTAATATTTCTTGTTTATTTATTTCGATCGGATCTTATCGGATGCAGAAAACTCGTACAAAGAGTACAATGGGAAACCTATCACCTTGACTTTGCACGGTAACATCTCCTGCAGCCTCGATCTCAGCAATACTCGGTCAAGTTTGACGAAACAAGTAATTTTCGAAATGTTATGTGATTAACTGTGTTGTGCATTCGCTTAAAAAACAAGGCTAATTTACAACTGCATGACGTGGTAAGAGAAGCAGAGAAATATGAACAGGTATTTCTGGGCACGAGCAAATTGCAGCAGCTTCCTTTCATCCTTTTATCTGGGCTTCGAAAACAAATTTCACATCAAGCCATGGAAATACCTGTAGACATACTTAATTAAATGATTGTTGGATAAGGGGCAGATTTTTCTATATTCTGCGGCTGCCATTGGTCGACAGTATTTGCGGCTGAATTAGTTAACGAAACAAATGATAAAGCCACAAATTGTTGCACCTGACATCGAAAGTCAACAGAGGTTGTCAATATTGAAACCGAGGCTGTATTCAGCTTAAAAATAAACACTATGCTTTGAAGATATGCTAAGTACAACTCGCTGCACGATGTTAACAGAAATGTCGAGCTATATTAATCTGGAAAGACTTGAATTCACAACCTGTTTCCATCAGTCAATCTATTTCCATCAATAGCTCAACAATAGGTATTTGTGTTTCTGGGCAGCTGCAATGAAACAGCACTGGTCAATATATTCCAAAGCTGTCGCGACCTGCTAGCATGCTATTCATATCACAGGCAACCTTGCCGTACTTGGCTTTCCACGAAACTGATGTTTATGAACAACAGACCACAATTTAGCTATTTTATAGTCCATCTTTGAAACGGTTACTTGAAATCCCCCTATACGTCTTAATCCAATTCACTCTAGTGGTAAATATGGACAGCTTTAACCAATTAGTCATCTATTAGTACATTTTGATGGCTAATGGATTTGATAATAATATCATGAGGATAAAATGACGTTTAAAATTGCAAGTCGCGTTCTTTGAAACAAGCAATGCAGCTGTCGTTACGTAAAAGTGTTAACATGTCTAAGATTGCCTAACTGGGAGAGAAGTATCTGCGCACAAGTGTATATGTACAAGTATGCAAACCAAGACACGAGTTGGTCTTCCCGCACATATTGCGGTTACTAGCCCAAGGTTTGTTATTACTCAGAGTTTAAGCATAGATATTCTTGCAAGGCGCCATCACAGTACCGGGCGAGTCACTTACTCCGATTGTAGGACGGGGTATGGCCAAGGGAATTAGTGAACGAAATTAAGGATGTCCTACGTCAGTCTAACTTTGTTATCAACTTTTTGAACCAAGTACAATGTATAACCTTATCGCTACTGATACATTTTATCTGGAAAGAAAACAAATAGGGAGCCTGGACTTCCTAGTCTCCAGGTAATAAGTCACTGAATAATGGTCTCATTCGCAACAGTGGTTGATGGTATGATTTACCGTATAATTGCAGAATACCCATAACCACCTATCATCCATATTTACGCGAAATATGCTTTTGTTCTTCTAATTTTCATTTTAGGCCCGTAAATCTTTAAACCAGTGATTCCAATTTTTTAAAAGTCACTGCACCCCGGGGCTCCAATGACACATTCCTAGCGCCCTTTGTATTCATGGAGACATTCGGACAGCTTCTATTTGGTATTGGTGTGGTGCACGTTAAAGATATTAAGTGATAAAACACTGTAAGCAAGAGTGTGTCATTCACATTCATCCATTTATTTGTCATTAGTATTATGTGATTAGTGGGGTTATTAGTTTAGTTATTCCTTCAGAGTGACAAGATTGAAAGGAGAATGTGCATTTGCAGGTCTTTAAGCAACTGTTGGGTGGTCACAGAATCATTAGTAGGAACCACTGTGTTGTGCGGCTTGTAGACTTGTTCACTCATGTAAAGTTTATTTATCATTAGTATTATGTGATTAGTGGGGTTGTAGGCAACAAGTGTTAGGTTCATAAGGCGACATTGAGTTTCACCGTAGGTAACTCGAGCAGTTTTTATCCACAGCACAGTTTCACAAAATTGTTTTGTGGTAGTTACAAATAAACTGGGCACTTTATAGGTATGTACTGTAAGTCGGTATTAAAGCTGCTAGTTTTAATGATTTCATTATGATTATCCTTTTATTACGTAAAGGCCATCTTGACTGAAAATTATTTCTTGGACTGGGCTTTGTGTGAGTTAAGCAAAATTTGTAAATAAATTTTCCAACTTTCAGGCGGAAGAGGAAAGACTGAGGAAAGAAGAGCAAGAGCGAAAGGAACACGAAGAATATTTACTACTAAAAGATTCCTTCGTAGTGGAAGAAGAGGGAGAAATGGCTGGAGATACAGAGGAAGAAGTAAGTCATTTATATAAGGATTTTGAGTATTAAGCAGAGACTTGGGTTATGTTAGATAAAATCGGGTAATCATATTTGTAACTGTACCAAGTAGTAAAGCCAATTTTGTAGGTTAAAGGTATTTTCGCCAAGGAAGTGACATACGCCCACTATGGTGCTTCACAGTTGACAGCTCCGCAACTGGATCCAGTACCATACCATCCTCTTAAAGAACCAAGTCGCAGTTTCGGCCCTTCTTGCTCAACTGCATCTCCGAAGTGGTGGGGCCCTCCATCTGGAGGTGGTAACGTGGCAATGCTACTTTTCAAGCCTAGCCTCGTCGTTTCTCTTTAACCAGATCCGATATGACGCCCTATCTGCTGCTTCATGCACATCCTTGGTGAACTTCCTGGTTTCTGGGTTTGTACAGCAGAATCGTAAGGCTTCGATCAACCTTCTCTTAGTACACCCACGTGTACCCACTGCCACATGGTAATGTACTATCTTCAATCCCTGCCCTTTACATTCACGTAGCAATTCTTTGCATCTCCTGCCCTTCTCTTAAAGCGCAAATGGCCAGGATAAAATTGAGAAGGAGAGAACAAAGTTTAATACTTTAAATGTTGATTTGTGGTACAAAATGGGAATATCTCATTAAGTAACAGATACTTGTTAAACGTTTTCGCTGGTCACTAGTTACCACAATCGTCAAGGGGTGGGGTGGGGGTGGGATTTGGGAGCTCACGAAGCTGGCCCGCTAAGAGAGATGGGACGGTTGGGATTTCGAAAATATAAAAGGGGGACAGTTCGCAAGTTTCATTATTCTCAGGAAATAATCCTAAAAATTGTATCTATTCAATTTTGTACTATATTTGCGTACATCTGTTCTACAATTTCAGAGTTGGCTAAATTCAACTGAAAGTGGCATTGTTATGGCCTAAGTTATAGCTGGGATAAATAAATTGCCGCTAAGCCATTGGTTTAAAGTCGTTAGAGACGTTTATTCACTAAGGCCAAAGGACACAGTCTTTGCGCAGTTCTGAGGTTATATCTCACGAAAGGCATTTTTAAAGGAATACTTCAACGAACATACGTAGGAACATACGGACAAGAGTCATCACATAGTCATCCCATAGGTCCTACGTTTTTGGTCAACATTACATTGGGTCTTTGGAATATTGATAACAAAAACTTTCCGGGAGTATTCCTAGCATTAGGTTGGTTGGTTGTCATTTTCCTGACTTACTTTATGTTTGAAAATCTTGCAAAAAATTACGTTGACATTGAGCAGGAACCTCTTTTCGAAGAGGGGGGTCCTGGGAAAAGCACCGAAGCAGAAAATGACACTAGCTCTCTTTTGACTTCCAAAAGTTCATTTGAAAAGGACCACAAATCAAATCGAAACTCTGCTATTGTTAAAGGAGAGACAAGTTGGCGGATAGTTTTGACAGAAGCTGTTTCATTTGAAATCTTGGCCTTATTCTATTCCCGGCTTATAGTATTCCTCAACCTTTTTCAAGGAGAGTCCCTACTTCCTCTGATTGCACAAAATGATTTAGGATGGAACATTGTTCAAACAAATTTAACGTACTTAGCTGTTGCTATAACTGTGATAGTTAGTTTTTTGTTGATAGGATGTGTTGGTGAAAAGATATCTGATACCAACTATGTGTTGATAATGATGGTAAATGGTGCCTTAGCATCATTATCTCTTCTTCTACTTCATGTTGTACACGGAAGTCATACTCTGAAGGAGGCACTGTTCCTTTCTGCTTTTCTCATAGCAGGTATGAACGAGCCGTTCGTTAACAGCTCTATTCCATCTATTGTTTCAAAGGTAATTGCACCTGAGATCCAAGGAAAGATGCTGAGCATGTTTGGTGTTACACAGAGATTTGCACATCTCATCGGGCCTCTGTTTGGAACACTTACTTATCGTTATATGCTATGGTGTAATATTTTTAATGTATCAACATTTATTGTGGGGTTTTTATGGATTTCTATATCAATTCCTAGGTTAAGAACGAGGAAGCTCAGTTACAACAGACAGGCATAAAGAAGTCTGTCTGTGGTAATCCTAGGTATTAATTAGCAACGAGGGCTTTCTTGTATCCAAATTTGTCAGGTTGCTTTCATACTGTAAATTGAGTACTAAAATGTGACGTCACAACTTCATGAATATGATATATTTTGCACTCGTTACATTCTTCTTGTTGATACCGGTAAACTTTCCAAATTTGAGAAAAATATCTTGAACAATCGTCAAGATACCCGCTTTCAAACTTTAAATCATGCCTATCAAAACCTTGTTATTTGAACACAGTTCATAATTTTATGAACTAGGGAAATTAACAGTGTTGCCTTAAAGACTTTTTGCAAATTCAAACAGCCGTTTTCGCAGTTGATATCAGATTTGAACGCGATATTTTCTATAAGGGCTTGTGTTGATAGGGTTATCCGCAGCTTACATGGGCTGGGGGGTGGGGGCTAGTAGGCCCGCGGCTACATGCTTCAGATCATAACTTTTTAACGTCCGGCCGTGTTGCCATAAAATTTTGTGACTTTACTAACTTTTCCTGAGAAATATTATGATGATGAAATTCTTTTGAATTTTTTAAAATCTAGTTTCACTGGCGATTTGTTGACCTATTGTGAAGTTTTTTACCTTTCGGTTTTGTTACTTTTCTTTGAAAACCATGATTATTATATCTTAAGCTTAGATTTTCTTTCCTGAACTTGTGCCGATCTTCGCCTCGGTACGACAGTGATAGTTCTCTCTGAACTACTTTGTTTAGTTATGATCTTTATCATAAGTTGTCCACCGAGTCCTTCAGACTTTACAGGAAGATGTTCAATCCTAATGTAATGTTTGGATTTTTGCACGAAATATTCAGAAATCTTTGATGATGATGATGATGATGATGATGATGATGATGATGATGATGATGATGATGATGATGATGATGATGACGATGATGATGTTCTGGGATGGTGGTGAATAACTGTCATCTGCTGTGTTTGGGTCCTCCCCTCTTCTGGAACGTTACAAATTTTGCACCCTGTGTTTCTCTGCGATACGATCACATGTAAACTTAAAGCTGATTGGTCAGTGAGGCTAGAGGTCTGTTTGATTTATGCAATTTTTATGTTCATTGCTGTTGCTATTGTATGATGGCCAAGTTGTGCAAGGTTCATCTCTCGTGACCAATGTCAGCAGAAAAGGAAGGAACAGGAGACAAGGTAAGATAGATATCGGAAGGAGGAGGGTAAAGAGGTAGTACGCTGTACTATTTGTGGTAGTTTGGCTGGAAACATGGCCCTCGCTCGTACCCAGAAGGCACCAGCGAGCACTGAAGAAGATGATCATGGCAGGCACAACAACTTTGTGGAACATTTACTGAATTTATCATACTTGGAACTCACAAATCTTACCATTCCGTCGCAAGTCATACCTATCGGAGTGGAGGTAGCACAAATACGAAGGCTTGCTCTTGTTGGAAATCATTTGAATATATTACCTTGTTCTATTTCTGGATTTGTAAGTTTAAAAGAATTAGATGTTTCTTCCAATCGAATTTCATGGATTTCCGGAGAGTTGTCGAGACTAACTCAACTGGAAATCTTGATAGCAAAGAATAACCGTCTTTCTAATTTACCGAAAGAGTTTGGAGATTGTAGGTCGTTACGTGTTCTAAACTTTAGTGGAAACCAATTTGACTTTGTACCAAGACATATCATACGAATGCGGCAACTGGAGGAGTTGTATCTCGGCGGAAACCAGTTGGTGGAAGTACACCCTGACATTGGACAACTTGAAAGGTAAATAAATGCTTGTTGGGGCCTATTTATAATCCGTTCATTCATAGTTGAACCATCTACTTGTCTCGTGAACCTTGATTCTAAGAGCAGAGAGTTCAGAAGCTTACCTTATCCGAGTCTAAGGTCTATAAACGTTAATCGAAAGAGGGTAGATAAACATAAAGATGTTAACACAGAGCCATCTAACCCCAATCACGACGAATGTACCGGTCTTAACTCGTGTCAGTTTATTGATCTGTTCTGTTCTGGTCGTTACGTTACCGGAATCTGCTCACATACTACCCGTACGTATACGTTCACTGAATAAGATCATATTACTGTCATTTTTGAAGGTCCAGCCTCGTAGTTTGTTAAGGAAACGACGTTTATATTCCGTCAGAGAAGCCCGAGTAAATAGGAATGACGTCACAAGGGCAGAATTTGGGGTTTCTTTATTTGATCTCGAGGTAGGTCTATCTCGTGATGAAGTCTTCCCGTGATTTTCATATTGAAATCTTGAGTATTATCACACTTCAAAACGCCTATCACAAGTTCTTATCGTGAATCCTAGTTGCCTGAAGCAGTATTAATAATTTAATCTACTTACTCTTGCAACATTTTAAGCATGTGTGCAGGTGTTTCTTTGTCAGAGACAAATACACGCAGGAGAAGAAATAAGGTTCATGCAAACACGTAGCATGCGTCCTTTGTAAAATATGTCCTGCAGAAAGAGCCAGGTATGAATCAGCAATTCTAAGGAACCGGTCTTCTACTTGACAAATTACCAGCATTACGATTAAGACAAGCCTTTGACTGCTGGTTTGTATTCATACAATGGAATACGTCATTGTATTCAAAGAATGAGGGAAGTAAGACTTGGTAGAGTGCTGGAGAGTTCAAAACCCATAATTATGGCTCCCTGCCTGTGAAACTTTCCTTCTCTTTTTCCTATTTTTATTCCTTTTTCGTTTTAGTATCTCTCCCTACCTTCCCCAATATTTGGTCGTAGTGATCGGCTGTTTTCGTGTAGAAGGAAATTCCTAGCGTCCAATTAACCTTAGCTCCTTTTTGTCTTCCACACCCATAACACCGTAACCGAGTCGCTAAAGACGGTCTACATACTTCAAATAGCAGAACACGCCAACTTGTTCTTGAAGGCAAGTCTACGTTCATTTCATATCTTAGTAATAGTTTAAACATATCATATTCATTGACCTGTTACTCTCACACTTGTAACAAAGATATGCATACAAACGCCAATCAAGTAACAATTGAGCCAATTGCAATGGTACCACAAACTTGAAAGGGAATGTCCTACTATGAACTAGATTGGAAATCCTATCTTAATCCATGAGTGAGAACACACTTACCTCAGCTTGATCATCTTTCTGTCCCCCTTTTTTCTTCTTCTGTTCTTGGGTCTGTTTCGTCTGTGCTTCCTACACGCAAGAGTGTAAAACCCGATCAGTTAACAATCGCTGCTAGCATGTTGAAGATCATTGAAGATGAAAGTTGCGGGTCCTATCCTAAGATACCGGTCAGTGCAGTGGCGGTGTAAGGTGCAGATTACACGAGTATGCAAGTTTCGTCACTTTGAGTATTATTAGTAAGTATTACAAGAAAAGAGGGTACATTCTACTTATTGGCTTACTCCTCCAAGGCAGATACTGTCACTTCTTGTTGAATTACTCTGCGTGACAAGTACTTCTAATTTATAGACCACTGACTTTGTACGTTCCCTACGTGTACGTTTCCTCCATCCATAAGCAGTAGCAGACACTTTGGAGGGCGAGAGGGTGTGGTCGCTCTCAATAATCTTTCTTCACAATAATAAAGATGTTTAATCCATATAAATACGCCTGAAAACAAACCAATTCCAACAACATCATTTAATTGATTATTATGAAGCTTTTGTCTCAAATTTAATACATTGTGTATAGCCACCGTTGTGAGACAGATCAAAGTGAGCCTTCCTCCCCTTCCCCCAATAATTGTGTAAGTATCAGCCAACGACCTAAAGCTTCAGAATATCAAAGTGGCCGTCTGATAAGTCGTACGTATTACGTTGTATCTTTCGTTGGGCATTGAAACAAAACTAATAAGCGATTTTGACGCATTATGGATTTAATCTTAAGGACAAAAAGGTGAAATAATGGAAAGGAGGGGATTATAGAAGATAAGAGCGAAGAAAAAAACTAAAAAGCGGTGGACATGAAGTAGTAAGTGGTTGTAATGCAAACTAGTAATTCTCATCCAAAGGAGGAATAGTACAAAGATCTCTTTCCTTGTACTAAAGAATACTGAACACTTGTCTGTCATAGTTCAGTTAAGTAGTGATTTCAAGCGCCAACTACTTTGTCTGAAAAACCTGTTACATTTCTGCTCTCTGTGCTCTAGCTACAAAGCCCCAAACACATGAAAAGGTTACACCTCTTTGTTATAGGATGCTTAAAACATTTGTCCCTGGTGGGTATATCTGGACAATTAAATGACAGCGGGAAATGGGTTTGAAATTCTCAAAATTTACGTAACCAAAAATTTTGATTGTATTAGAATTCTAAAAAACAATACAAAAATGAACGTGCACTTTCCCACAAATAAGGCGTAGAAAGAATTTCTCCTGTGAGGCTCTTTTATTTTTTCTTTTGTTATTAAGTATATTGTTTATTTAGGCCACTATGTCCTTATACATCGTACCTACTGTTCAAGTATCTAATACCCTGAGGATGATGTGATAATACATCGAAAGCTTGGTTATTAAATATATCGTTTTATATGTTCAGTTGAATCTTCAACATGTTTTACATGCGCTTTCTTTGCTGGGCATTGCTATTCATTACGAAATTAAGTTTTCCGCCTGGTAAATCAATTGCAGATAAAGTTATTAATCGATACAACACTGGAGCATTGGCTTGCTTCCGAAAATTTCAACGTTTGGATTACAAGCGTGGAAAGCGCTGCTGGACTTGAATTTTTTACTTACATGCAAAAGGAGGGACATTATTCCAAAGTTTCTCAACTTTAAAGTGGCTTCGAAACAACTGCGTTCTTCGCTGGCCTATCGACAATGCCAGACTAGACTACTTAATGAAAATCCGCCAAAAGAGGAAGAAGATAGACTTACTTAAAAACCAATGTGACAAACAGTATGCGGAGTTGAGTTCTGTAGTCTACTTCTTAGACTTAGTTCATCTTAAGACTACATCTGATAAGAGAACCTACACAAACTGAAGGAACATGAGAAAGTGCAGGAAAGGAAACTTATACGTCTCGACAGAAACCCAAATGAAGTAATTTTCAATTTCTCTAATCACATTCTCACTAACGCTGAAAAGGACATTCTTTGTAAGTGGCTTTCTTATTCTCTTCCTCCAAATAAACTGGACTATTGTACCTTTCTCGTCCCAGTCGAACTTCTCCATTGTCAGTTGAAGAAAGAGCAGATTTCATCACATTCTGGCCATAGAACAGATTCCATTGAAACGAAACTAAAGGACATTGCGCTCTCTGGATATCAGTCATACACTCCTCCAAAGCACATATTTACATCTGAAGAGTACCGCATACTTACAAGGTCGAAAAATAACGCTACTTTACCGTTCTTAGATGTTATGATTACTCGTTCTCATGGCTCTTTCAATACTACTCTTTATCGCAAACGCATCTTTACAGGTCTACACACCCAGTTTGATAGCTTTAGTCCTACTAATTACTACTTATTTTTACTTTAGTAAATTGTTATTTTAATATTTGCTCCCATATGATCTTTTTAATGTTGAACTTTTAAAATTTCATAATCTACTTGTTTGTAATGGTTATCCCACCAGATTTATTAATTCATGTTTTAATGTTGCTTTGAGTAAGTTATTTACACCTCATAAGGTAGTTTCATCAGCTCCCAAACGTACCATAAATTTTTCGCTACCCTTCACGGGCTTACATTCTCTAGAAATTAAGAAACGCGTCAGTGGGCTTTGTATGTCTGCTGTTCCACATTTGAATGTGCGTGTTGTTTTTACCCCTCTCGTCACCTCTCGACATTTTTTCAAGTAAAGGACAGGATTCCCAAGTTGTTGCGGTAAGGCGTCGTTTATAAATTTCAGTGTCGTTGCTGTAGCGCAAAGTATTTGGGTCAGACGACTCGCCAATTTCAAAAACGCCTAGCCGATCATTTGGGAACCTCAGCCGTTACTGGTAATCCTCTCTCCACTCCACCCTTTTCTAACATTCGCTCTCACTCCCTACAACACTTTCATCCTTTTTCTGAGTCTGATTTCACATTCTTAATTTCTGCCTCTTCTGAGTTCTCTCTCCTTATCAAAGAAAGCCTTCTCCTTGCTAAACTTAGGCCAAATTTGAATGGAAATCTATAATGTTAAGATGAAGATATCAGGAAACATACTCTGTATCAAAGTAGAGTATGTCGTACTAAATATTTTGCAATATGAGTACGGAAATCTCTCTACCGATAGCCAAGAAGATACCCCTCTCGACCCTCTCTCTCTCTATCGCTTTATATCTATAATGTTAAGACGAAGATATCAGGAAACATACTCTGTATCAGAGTAGAGTATGTCGTACTAAATATTTAACAAGATGAGTACGGAAATCTCTCTACCAATACCCAAGAAGATACCCCTCTCAAACCTCTCTGTTTCTATCGCTTTATATCTATAATGTTAAAATGATGATAGCAGGAAATATACTCTGTATAAAAGTAGACTATGGCGTACTAAATATTTAACAAGATGAGTACGGAGAACCTATTTACCAATACCCAAGAAGATATCCCAGTAATCTCTGTCTCTTCTATCGCTTTATATCAATAATGTTATATTGAAGATATCAGGAAAAATACTGTGTATCCAAGTAGACTATGGCGTACGTAAGTTTTAACAAGATGAGTACGGAGAACATATTTACCTATACCCAAGAGGATACCCCTCTCGACCCTGTCTCTTTCTATCGCTTTATATCTATAATGTTAAAATGAAAATATCAGGAGATATACTCTGTATCAAAGTAGAGTATGGCGTACTAAAAATTTATCAATATGAGTACGGAAATCTCTCTACCAATACCCAAGAAGATACCCCTCCCAACCCTCTCTCCTTCGATCGCTTCATATCTATAATGTTAAGATGAAGATATCAGGAAACGTAATCTCTATCAAGGTAGAGTGTGGCGTACTATATATTTAAAAATATGAGTACGGAAATCTCTCTACCAATACCCAAGAAGATACCCCTCTCAACCCTGTCTCTCTATATCGCTTTATAACTATAATGTTAAGATGAAGATATCAGGAAACATACCCTGTATCAAAGTGGAGTTTGTCGTACTAAATAATTAACAATATGAGTACGGTAATCTCTCTACCAATCCCCAAGAAGATACCCCACTCGAACCTGTCTCTTTCTATCGCTTTATATCTATAATGTTAAGATGAAGATATCAGGAAACTTACTCTGTATCAAAGTAGAGTATGTCGTACTAAATTTTTAACAATATGAGTACGGTAATCTCTCTACCAATACCCAAGAGGATACCCCTCTCGACCCTCTCTCTTTCTATTGCTTTAAATCTATAAAGTTAAGATGAAGATATCAGGAAACATACTCTGTATCAAAGTAGAGTATGTCGTACTAAATATTTAACAATATGAGTACGGTGATCTCTCTACCAATACCCAAGAGGATACCCCTCCCGACCCTCTCTCATTCTATCGCTTTATATCTACAATGTTAAGATGAAGATATCAGGAAACATACTCTGTATTGAAGTAGAATATGTCATACTAAATACTTAACAATATGAGTACGGTAATCTCTCTACCAATACCCAAGAGAATACCACTCCCGACCCTCTCTGTTTCTCTCCCTTTATATCTATAATGTTAAGATGAAGATATCGGGAAACATAATCTGTATCAAAGTGGAGTTTGTCGTACTAAATAATTAACAATATGAGTACGGTAATCTCTCTACCAATACCGAAGAGGATACCCCTCTCGACCGTGTCTCTTTCTATCGCTTCATATTTATAATGTTAAAATGAAAATATCAGGAGATATACTCTGTATCAAAGTAGAGTATGGCGTACTAAAAATTTATCAATAGTTTACAAAAAGAAAGTTTTAGTAAAATATGTGTTTTTATTATTATTATAAGGTAGTCAAGTCAAAAAATGTTTGCGGATGAAAGTCTGATCGGAATGGAATACAAATTGCTACGCTTATTTCATGAATTAAAAGCAGCAAGAGTTACCTAAAAGACTGTTTTGAGCAATAGAATAATTTTCGATCCTAAATACTTGAGAAACACAAGGGTTGGTTAAAAATTATCGGAACCAATAGTGAAGTGAAAAGCCTCAACGATCGTAGTTACATGACTTTTGAGGGAGTATGTTTATTGTGTGTCATAATATGCATGCTTGTGGACAATAACATGTGGGATACTTGTTTTAAATGCCATTTAGCTTTATTTATATATTTGGGACTGCTCTCTATGATTTTTAAATACAAATTTGTTAAAAGTTAGGAGTGGAAACATGACGTCATGAAAATAGATAATTACTCACTTATTAATGCTCATAGGTATTAATTAGCTATAATGAGTTTGAAATGTATTAAGAACCTAATTTAGATCATTGTATAAGATATTATGAAATTCATGAGAAGTATCTCGAGTTATAGCCCTTTCAGACTTTTTACCATGTTGTGACATTTTACCATTTTTTATCAGGGTCACGTGACCAGACGATAGGCCGTGACAGTCAGCTGAGTCGTTGTTTTGAAAGAACAAAAAAGAATAGAATGCAAGCTTTTGAATCAGAAGTATACTGATATGGCTTAAAATTTCCTTCGACCGCTCGGCGCATGCGCTGTGGTCTCACGCATTATCAAACAATTTGTGCGTGGTTCACACCTCCGTGGAGTTGTCGAACATATGGCATTTGCATAAAGAGAGCATACTTCTGAACATCTTCTTACTTGTCAAGATCATTCATTGACTACCACTCAGCTTGATGGGAAATGTTGCTCATTGACAATATGAAAATTGCCTTATTGCTCTGCCTCTCTATTAACTGTTTTTAAGGGTGCTAAGTAAACTGACAAGATCTCTAGCGTGAGATGCTTCTCTAGGGTGCGCTCGAACCCTAATAAGTAGTGAAGCCTTGCTTAAGGGAGGCTACTTTCCAATATGGTGAGACATACTTCACTCAAGCGTGTATCATAATTGAGATGGGTCATTATTTTCGACGGCACTGATGTGAGATTGGCCGATAACCATCTGGCACACTAGTACGAGTACCACTTCTCTTGTATGATATCCCGTATCAGCAGCATTACTGCAGCTTAACAGAATCGAAATGCAAAGTATTGTGTGAATTTTTCTATCAGTCCGTCTGTGCCCAAAATCTGTGCACAAAAATCATAACAGTCAGATCCTATTGTGAACTAATAAAATAAATTTTGCAGCAGAGTAGCACGATAAGGATAACAATAACAATAAGGATAACGATAATAACGTATATTGTCATGATTTGCAACTTGGTCATCAAATTTGTCCTTCTCTTACGACATTACTTACAAATAGCGGGATCCCTTTTAATAAAAAAAGAGAACACAACAGTTAATGAAAAGGCGGAGGTTTCACTCGTATCCTCAAGATATTTTAATTGTTTTTATCCCCATCTCCCTACCCCTCTATCTAAAATAACCAAACCTTTTCTCTTAAATTATGTAATTTTTTGTATTATATTTTGCTTATCCATCTCAGCTTTATAAATTCTGAACGATCATACCCCTACGTCTAACTTGTTTTATTATTGTTTTTAGAATCGTGAATATTTACCATTGCATTACTTTTGAACCTTTCACATGCCCATGTACAGGCCAATGCTTCCTTTTCTATCTGTGCATATCTTCTCTCATGATCCTGAAGACCTCTTGAGGCATAAGCAACTGGGGCCCACCTGTCTTTGTGCCTTTGGCATAGGACTGCACCTAATCCATATGATGAGGCATCAGCAGAAACTTTGTCTCTAGGGCTGGATCATACAAGGCAAGCACTGGACTATCAGTGGGTCGTGCCTTTATCTTACAAAAAGCTGCCTCCTGTGCTGGACCCCAGCACCAATCGTTTCTGGCACTAAGCAAGTCACGAAGTGGTTTGGTAACAGTTGCAAGATCTGGCACAAATTTCATTAATTGATTGACTGTGCCCATCAATGTCCTAACCACAGATACATTCTCTGGCTGTCTCATTCCAAGTACAGCCTCAACCTTATGTGGGGAACTTTTGACTCCATCTGCCCCGACTCTTTGGCCAAGAAAGTCAACTTGTTTCTTTCTGAATTGGCATTTATCCTTATTAAGTGTTACCCCTGCAGCTTTGAGCTTTGCTAAAGTTTTAAGTAGTCTCTGATCGTGCTCCTCCTCATTGGCACCGAAAACAAGAATGTCATCCATGAGACAAACTACTCCCTCTAGGTTTTCCAGGATCCTGTAGACCTCTCTCTGGAATTTCTCATGTCCACTTTTGATTCCAAAGGGAACACGCTTGTAAGAAAACCGGCCAAATGGTGTAATAAATGTACAAAGTTTCTCAGAGGCTTCATCCAGACAAATCTGGTGAAAGCCTGAGTTTGCATCTAGTTTAGTGAACACTTTTGCTCCCCCCATTCGTCCAATGGTATAGTCAACGGTTGGTAGCATAGTTCTTTCCCTTTTAACTGCCTTATTTAGTTTAGTAAGGTCAACACAAATTCTGACCTTACCGTTATCTTTTGGAACCACTACCATGGGGGCACACCAGTCAGTAGGTCCCTTTGTCTCCTCTATTACCCCTAATTTAGTCTGCCTATAAAGTTCTTCTTTGACTTTGGGTAACATTGGGATTGGCACCCTTCTTGGCGTTGTTATGCTGTAAGGTTCAGCTTTAGAATCTAGAGTAATATGATATTCACCTTCCAATCTACCCAGTCCGTGAAAAAGGGAAGAGAATGCTTCAGAGTTAATAGGATCAGAGGCAATATTTCCTATAAGCTTTACAATACCAAGCTGCTCACTGGCTTCCCTGCTCAGCAAATTAGATCCTTGTGAGAGAACATAAATGTCCTCGTTAAGTGTTTGGTCCCCTTTTGCAATTTCTGCCTTGAAATAGCCAATTACTGGCAGGTTCTTTCTGTCAGGGCCTCGTAAAATTTTCTTAGGTTGTCTCAAAATATCATGTGAGAAGTCCGAATCATACAGCAATTCTGGAATAACGGTGACATCAGCCCCAGTATCTACATTAAATGAAATTGACTTGCCTGCAACGCCCACTTTTGTCTGCCACTTTTGTCTGCTTTGATTCACTGTCCCCACTTCAACACAGCAGATGTCCTTAAAATACCCATCAGCAACAGATTCCGTCCAATGGGCCTCGTCTACCATTTGACCATCTGTGTCATGCACTTCTTGAACCTCTGCTCTTTGTTTTGCTCTGCATACCTTTGCCCAATGTCCCATTCTATGGCATCTATTGCACTTACTGGTCTTGATTGGGCATTTATCTCTAGAATGAGGCTCTCTTCCACACCACAAGCATGGTTTACCACCTACCCCTTGGTTGTGTTTCTTCAAAATACCGTTTGTATCAATATCAAATGTTACTTTTTTCTAAGCCACTCCCCGATAGAAAAATTCTGCGGGCATTTACGGTTATCCTTTGTCATAGCTCTTTATCCTTCATACACCTGAGTCAAGGCTCCCGGTTGAATGCCATAGTTAGTCCTGAAAGTTTGAGTTCGCCCTGTACGAATGGTTGTATTTCTTTTTATCAGTTATTGCACAGCCAGCTGTTTCGATACCAAGAGAAAGGGGTGCCATATCCAACAAAAGAAGGTCGTGAATGGCCTTGGACTTGTCACCGTGAAGAATAACAGCTTGAATATTGACCCCATAAACTACTGTTTCATCTACGTCGATCGACCTTTTCAGCTATTTTTCGTTAAAGAAATCTTGCGGAAGTATTTGGACTCGCGGAATACGCGTGAAACTTCCCACAAGAACTATCTTGCAAGTGCTTCCTTTATCCAGTTTAGCATCCATGAGCAATTTTTTTTAACTGACCCCAGTGGGCTTCTTAACAAGTCTGCATAGAGTATCAAGCCGAGATCGAGTAATAGAAGTGCAAAAATCAATGCTTTCACGTAATGAGTCAATTTCATTAGTAGCCTAAATAGAAATTAATAAGGTTCTTTCGGCTATTTCATATGCAGTCCTGTGTCTTTTAAGTGCTCTTCCACAGGCTAAAAGAAATTTCTTATACTTTCCCTTAAATTCTTAAACTAAGTGGCTCACAATTCTATTATTAAGATCCTGGTTACCCAAATGTGTGTCACTTGAAAAATGCTGTCTTTGACTGTAAAAATACTAACGTCAAAAGTACAGTCCCGGTTAGAAAATCAGTACATTTTTCTCTTTTCAATCCTTTTGATCTAGGCGTAGGCAATTACAGTGGTCGTTGATTCATTGATAGCTGGCAGGAGATTCAGTCCTGCAATGGTACCTGCATCCTTTATAGCATGCTTCTAAGAATCTTTGAAATAAGCTGGCACAGCAGCAACAGCGTCAGTATCAGCAACTTTCTTCCCAGGAGAAGCCTTACCGATTTCCTTCATCTTAGTGAGAACCACTGAAGATATATCTTCTGGAAAAAAATCCTCGTCTCGTGTTTCAATTCAACTTGAATTTTAGGCTTTCTACTACCAATGATGACCCTTAATAGCAAGTGCTCCATATCTGACTGAATTGTGAAATCTTCAATTTTTTGCCCGGCTAGTCCTTTAGTCTCAAATATTAGATTGAAAGGGTTCATGGCTAGTAGATATTTGGCTGAGTCTCGAATTGGTCGTTCTCTATCCACAAATACCACACAACATAGTGTTGTTCGGTTGCCTTGGTTATTAGCAACGATTTTAAATTTTCCATGTTTTAATACCCCGAGACAGGATTAACTAGTTCCTAGATTAACACAAATTGCAGATCCTTTTATCATTTTTCTAAACTTGTCAAACATTTTTCATAATGTTAAATAGCACAACTCTTTCTTTGATCGAGTTTGAAAATTGAACTCCGTTTGATAACTCTGTTAATCGTAACAAAGAATTATGCATATGAATTCAAATTAGACGATATTTTCTCTGTGGATATGAGCTTTACATTTAGTAAAGTGTTGGCATTTCTTTCACAAATTTCGATGACAACAAAAATTCGATGGCGTGCTATCATATGTGGGCATCAACTATCTTTTTTATGCATGTCTTGCTGTGAATGTGACACCATGTCTGTCGCACTCGATTTCAATTTTGATAAAGCTGAAAAGTGGTCATAATAAGTTGGATTGATACAAAGCAGAAGTTGATGAGGTTAAAAACATGACGGATACAAACACATTAGATAAGCATTTAACAATAGACCAGTATTCTCTAGATTGTCGCTGTGTTTTATCACCTAGCATCCAACTAAAATACGCTATAGTTAAATAGACGCCAAACATCATTAGCGTAATCAAAAACAATAAAGGCACTAAGAAATTAGACAAATGTAGTGCTAGTTCATTGAAAAAAGCTGAAACTAACAAAAAGCAGATAATGAGAGACCCCATACTCTCGACTAGGGCAATCATTAAAGACAAAAACACAAAACGTATAAGTAACATAGCTTTCAACTAAGAGGTATTGAAGATATGTTAAATACGTTTCAACTACATATTTTATTCCCCCAAAATCAGACGATGGAGATTAGACTGGATCGTATTGAGCGATTTTCTGCTTTGACATAGCGCGTTTTGGCACCAATCCAGGCACACGCCACAATGGCTTGAACACAAATGCGGAAATAGCGACAGTAAAAGGATCACTAAAAGCAGCAGCTTGAAATAAAGCGGAGCCAAATTGTTCACTATAAGCGATATAAACCAAGGTAATCAGCATCACTGATGCACCTTTTAATTTACTAATTAGGATTGCATGGCGAGAAACAACGGTCTTTCTCAAAACAAGGGCGCTTTCGACAATATAAACACTGTACTCGACAATAATTTTTAGCAATAAAAAGAGCCCAAAAAGTTGCCAAAACAAATCCAGTGAAACCAGATGAGACGCAATATTAGTGGTGCTCAGAACCCAAAACAACGCCAAGCATAGTAATAGAGTCTCGAAAACAAGTGCCAAACAGTTGGCCACCATTTTATTATTCATAACTTCCCTACCACAAAATATCGGAGCGCACATCTGTGCCGGTAAATTATGGTGGCACACGTTCAAAAAATAAGCAAAATTGTTTTATGAATTTGCCTGATAAAAAATGAATTAAGTGGTAAGTTTAATTTCCAGCCAGTAGGATTTCCCTAACGATTCATCAATGTTATGCCACTTGTTTACTGCGTTTAAAATTGTTTAGCGCTTCCTCTAATTTTTGATTTGAAAAAGGTTTAACAATAAATCCATCACGTGTTTCACATCCTTAAATTCGAAAGGTCCATTATCATTCATAATACTTCATCTTTCTTTTAATCGTCGGAGCGTATTTTTATTGAGTATCCGTGACTTTTTGGAATTTTTTTTGTTGCTTGGCTTAAGCTCACTTTCTAATTAAAAAAAACATGAAATGATCAGAAGATTCCACCATTACTACTATCCTATTACATTTTTCTCAAAATTCGTCACAATATTGTCAACCTGTGATGCCGACGTTGTAGTTATTCTTGTTGGTATGCTACCAAGTGGTAATAAACCATGCGACAGGCACATTGATAAGAAATCTATCGCATTTTTGCCAAGTCTACCCTCATTCATGTCTTCATCTGTGATGACGCCCATACGACCAACTTTGCGGCGCTGCGCTATCTCGGTTTCGGCGAGGCCAACTTCGTTCGCATTCCGGCCAATGCCCAGGGGATCATGCGCCGGGACGCGTTGCGCAAGGCAATGGAGGAGCACGCCGGGCCGAAAATCGTGATCGCCACCGCCGGACACATCAATTCCGGCGGGTTCGATGATTTCAAGGCCATCGTCAACCTCTGCCGGGCCCACGATGCCTGGCTTCACGTTGACGGCGCTTTCGGATTATGGGCCCGGGTGCGTACGAAAAATTTGGTTCAATCACACTTTCTAGGGCTATAATGAAAGAAAAATTGAGATGGCAAGGGCACGTTCTGCAGAAGAAGGATGACAGATTGCCGAAGACTGTACTTTCGGTCAACCGTCTAGGGCTAAACAGAAAGCAGATCGTCTGCGGTCGGGGTGGGAGGATGTCATAAAGAAAGATTTAAAGGAAATGGGAACTTCCTGAGAGGGTATAAAGAGGGGAGCTTTGAATAGATTGGGATGGAGGAGGAGCGTGAGAAGCTGTGTTGGCCTTAGGCGACTTGGTGCTATGGTGAATTGATAGTAGTAGTAATAGTAGTAGTAGTAGTAAAATGTTAACACTATAGTTGTTTTTTAACATTGCAGCATTTCAAATCACAATTTTCATAAAACTTAGATCATTGGAATTATTATGGTTTCATGAAAAACAATGGTTCCAAACCAGGGCAAGACAGGGACTAACACATCTTCTGGAGTGTACACGAAACGCTCAAGCCAGTTAAGAACTAGACACTTAGGCGTCCCTGGAACCTCTGATATAAATGGAGGTTTTGTGTAATCCTGAGCCAATCTCTGTCACAAATGCTCTTCTATCAGCAAATGTCGATATCATGCACAAGTAATCTACAACCCATTGCCTCCGACTCATTATAAACTCGTGCTACAAATATTATACTACTAAGGGAAGGCATGTCCACCCTGACATCACTATGAAGCCATGCAAGATTTACCTTTCGGGGGTAGGGACGGAGGAAGAAGCTAATGACGAAAAGAAAACCCCAAACCATCGCACAGCACTGGAACGGCATTAGCCTTTTATACCAAGCCTATCCTTGTCAAGACATGATCATACATTCCTTAATTTAACTACATTTTCTTAATTTTTATATATAACTGAACTTACTGGAAAATCTGTTAGAATCAGGCTTTTAAAATCAGGCTTTTGGCCACGTAAGCTGCTGTAAACGCCCCACAGAAAAAAAGAAGAAGAAAGAATGAAAACTAGAACTTAGAGACTGCCAATTAGAGGGCAGTTAGAGAACTGAAACACTGACCTTGAGGTATATCATGAAAGTATGAATGGCTTTGGCTTTGATTTGTGACTTATTTAAAGTATTTATATTTTTATAGCCAGAATGTCGACGTTCGTAAATCGTTCACTGCCTCTGAAGAGGATAAGGATATAATAAACCTCTATTAATTCGAACTCAAAGTAAAACTACTTCGAAGCGAAATGACTCAAAGTTTACCAGCTAGTTTCCTAACTGTACTAAGAATATCATGTCTGATAGTTTTTTTTACAATCGGCTACCAAGAAAAATATTTGGTTCGTTGTCATCTGAAATTGTCATCTGACAAAGAAGGCCATTGAAGAAAAAATAAAAGGAAGGATTTCAACAGTAAATATTTTTTTTATAGAAAGTGTTGAAAATTTTAATAGTAAAACCAAAGCTAAAAAAAAACTGTTCTCCACATTAATATCGTGACTATAGAATGTATTGACATGGCTTTAGAATTGTATGCTGCAGACTTGATAGAATTGTGAAAAAATTAAGTTTACTGAATATACGCTAATGAACACCAACAGATCAGCGATGATATTAGGACATGGCATGGAAAGAAAATATTCAAAACAGACATGCTGGGATAGGATTGCACAAAGTAACTTGTATTGATCGGGGAAGAGGAGCTTGTGATTGCTTTTGGAAGGTATAAAACCTACTTTTTTCTAGAGACGTGAAAGTTTGGGTCGCTAAGGCCGAGAATAAGTTAAGATGAAAAGGTGGTGTTGGGTAACGAAAAGACTAATCAATTGGACAGCTTCACTTGTCTTGGTAGTATTATTAGTACAGACAGTGGGAGCTTTGAAAATATTAAAAGTAGAATGGCAACGACTCAGGGTGTTTTTTTTTTCGCAGTTGAAAAAAGTTTGAAAGAATAATAAAAGTCTACGAGCCAAGATGAGACTATTCGAATTTACAGAAAATTTGCTAAATGTTTGCCAGAGAAACTGTCCAAAAGGATTATTTTGGGTACCCGGCTGACTAACCGCATTTCAAACAATAGGTTGTACGAAAAGTGCGGTTCAATCCCGCTTTCTAGGGCTAAAATAACAGAAAGCTTGAGATGGCTAGGGCACGTTCCATGGATGAAGGATGACAGATTGCTGAAGATTGCCCTTTTCGTCAAACCGTCTAGGGCTAAACAAAAAGCAGGTCGTCCGTGGTTAGTGTGGGAGGATATCGCAAAGAATGATTTCAGAGGAATGTTCCTGGGAGGGTGCAAAGAGGAAGACTTTGAATAGATAAGGATGGAGGACGGGCATGCATAGCTGCGTTGGCCTCAGGTGGTTTGGTGCTGCAATGACTTATTAGTACTAGTAGTAGTAGTTGCCTACATTTTGTAGTATCTTCAAATAATATTCTAATCTAGTATTTACATTGAAATCTTAGCGGGATGTTTTTCATCAGTCCAAAAATCGACACTTAATTTATTGATTTCATTTTCACTTTTATTGGTTTGACATCACAAACCTACAAATAAGTCACAAAATAAGTGAAAAATGGTACCTACAAAGTTATTTACTTAGGCTGTAACCTGTCTAGGCATTCCATCGCAACGGTAGCCATTATTATACACAGAAAAGGCGTTAGTAGCAAATATACGAGTATGTTTTTTTTTTAATTTACCCACAATTCCCTATAATTTCAAAATGAATTAATATTAAGAAGTTTATATTCCACCTTCTCCATCTCTGTGTCTCCGCTGCCTCAAAAGTCCTGCCTACAAACCTCGAGCTCCTGATCAGAGAAACACACAACTGGTTTAACAACTGTACTCTAAGAAGAGAAGCATATAAACAAATCCGTTCAGACAAAGAGCCAAAATGTATAGTAGAGTTATTAGCTACGCGATGGTTCTCCCTTTGCGTTGTAATCGAGCGGACTTTAGACCAATGGTTAGAACTGAACTCTCATTTCAAAAAAGCTGCCTTGACGGAACGATTCTTTACAGCCATAACACTAGCTGTGATATATGAAGATGAAACCAATTGTTTGTATCTGACCTTTCTTTCATCCATCGTAAGAGAATTCCTAAGAATGAACTTAATATTTCAGCGAACTTCAGCAGAGCCTGGAAAGCCTTTTAGAGACACCGGCGCATTTATTGCAACACTTTTCCGTAGAATAGTTGGAAGTTCAGAAAATATGTCCGTGTCTGATCTGTTTGAGATAACTTTAACAGAAAAAAACTTGTAAACTTTAGAAAATGCCAATCTTGGGACAAGTTTTCGTCAAATGCTTAACAACTCACAAGTTGGAAGATAACAGAAGTAAGAACTTAGAAGACGGTGCTATGATTCTGTTAAGAAATTCTGTTAGGAGGTTGAAAAAGGGTTCCGTCCCATTTTACTTTAATCCCATTTAAGGACACAGGGAATATAAATGACGACCGGGACACAGTGACACAACTACAAAGGGGACGACGGGGGTACAGGGAAGGCGGTCACAAAACACTTGGTGGTATGCTCGACAGTGTGAAAGAGACCGGACCATCCCTTACGCAGAAGACAGCTCTGCCCCGGCCCGACATGAATAACGCTGCCGTCCTCGTTCGTCACCTCAATCTTCCCGGTCATCACGGTGAACACCTCGTCTACAGGATAGCTACTCACTTTGAGTATTCCGGGATCAGCACTCCAGATACCTGTGGAGATTTTTCCACCGGCGCTGAAGCTTGCAGCAACCCATGTTTTAGACCTCGGGTCCCCAGCCGCTACCTGCTCGGGTGGCGGAACAAACTCTCTTGCAAAGTTGTCCTCAGCCTTTTCAACCGCTGGCGCATTTATGCTCTGTTTCGAATTGGCTTGGCCTGCGTCTGTCATTCTTGACTCCCTCTGTTTTCATTCATCATCAAGACCATTTCTCGAAAATTCCCCTTTACTGTCAAATTTGCTCTTCAAAATACGCTTCAAATTAAGAGGTCTGTTCTGCAACAGCGCGCCAGGCTGCGTCAAACGCCGCATCCATCAATGGCATCGCTTCAGAATCCGTATTCGCGATGGATATCCTGCCGAACTGGGCCCGGCCAATCTCATGCGGGGCGCTACCTTCCTCCCACTCGGGATCATCTAAACCCAGATAGGTGTACGCATACCCATGCGGTATCCGATTAACAGTGATGGCTTGGATATCCGCTTCGTGGTTAAAACCGTACTGTCCAAGCAGACTTTGCAGCTGTTGACGAATTTGTGCCTCGTACTGCGCAAACGTTGTGGCATAAATTTTGTGTCGACCCACTCGATAAAGGTCACGCGCAGAGCTGCCTTCGATAGCGGGTGTTGGGGAACCCATCATAAACACCGCCATGGGGTCGGAAGGACTGCGTGGCGGCTGGTAACCGCCATTCGTCATGGTTGGCGCACAACTGACCCACTGGAAAGGATCGTGCGGACAATGCGTGAACGTGGCACCAAGATTGGAGTAGGCCTGCCCATTGTTCAGCAACACATTGGCGTACACGAACGGCGCACGGGTGCCATAGCTCAACCCTTCCCTTTGTTCCTCGCTCATTTCAGGGCACAAGAGCGGTATCAGGTTGTTGTAACAAGCTAGAACACAATGGCTGGCCGTCACACTGACCGGATCGCCTTCGCGCACGTATTCAACCATAACTGTGTCATCGTCGGTTTCCCTGACCCCTACAACCGTGCTGTTCAGCCGCAGCCTCGTTGCCTGAGCCTCTCGGTCCAGTTCCCCATAGTCGAACCGCGCTACCGCAACGTCTTCAACCCCTTTCATGCCCGGCGAAACACTCGGAATAAGCTGCTGCACGATGAGGCGTGCGACCGAAGCATTACCATCCGGAAACATCCTGATTTCTGCGACGCCTTCGATCATCATTGCTGCAAGCGAGTCAACAAAGTTGCTGAGCCAGCCCATCGCCCGCAAGCCCGGCGCTCCTGCCGAGATTGCTTCGAGCACCGTGTGCTGCCAACCTGACACGCCATTCAACACAAGCAGATGTCCATCAAACATGGCAATAGTTTCTTGCGATAACCCTACCTTGTCGATGAGGAAACGGTTGTAGCTCACCGAGTTGATGTAGTCGTATTGCTCACTCCACGACAGATCATCCAAAAAATCTTGAGCGCCGCCGAAGAAGGCAATCAACCTGTCCTGCTCATCACTTACTATCGGCAGCGCGCGGACAGCCTCCGTATAGTCGCCGCGACCGTGCATGAATTTATACCAAATTGGCGGCGGCTTAATCCCAGAACGTTGGCCGCCGTCACAGCCGTCATTCGACCTTGGATCACTTGGCTCAATACTTCAATGCGGTTCAGTTCGCGCTCGCTCATGATCACAAGTCCCACAGCCACACTCCAATCCTGCTTCAACAGGGAAGTGTGACACTTCTACTTTGCAGATGTGGGACACTTTAACTTTGCGCGTACAGTTCTCGACGGCAACAAGGGTGTTCGGCGCACGAGCGAGCTCAATGAAAAGGTGGAATCGGCTCGCGGAAACACCGAGTTGTTCGACCGCATCCGCGCCGATGTGAAAAAGAAGGCGAAGGGTCAACTCTCGCCTTCACATGGTGCCGAAGCGGTAATTGCGGCAGCGGAACTGCCATTCGCCGAGGGCCTGAAACGCGAACGCGAACTCTACCTCGAAATGATGAACACGCCGCAACGGGAAGCGATGATCCATGTGTTCTTCGCAGACCGCGAGGTAGCCAAAGTGCCCGAGCTCAAAACCGGCACCGCGGGTGCTTTGGATCGGGCGGCCGTGATCGGCGGCGGAACCATGGGATCGGGTATAACCGTCTCCATGCTGTTTGCCGGCATGCCGGTGACGATGATCGAGAGGGACGATGAAAGTGCCGCACGCGGCCGGGCCAATGTCGAAAAAATCCTGAATGACGGTGTGCGGCGCGGAAAATTCGACCAGGCCCATCGTGATAAACTGGCCAACGAGCTTTATAGCGTCAGCGCCAACATTTCGGATATCGCCACCGCCGATATCGTGATCGAAGCGGCCTTCGAGGACATGGGTGTCAAGAAGGAGCTGTTTGCCGAGATCGACAGACATGCCAAGCCGGGGTCCGTTCTCGCCAGCAACACGTCCTATCTGAATGTGAACGAAATCGCCTCCGTAACCGGTCGTTCCGACCGGGTCCTTGGCCTTCATTTCTTTTCGCCAGCACATGTCATGCGGCTGCTTGAAATCGTCGTCGCCGACAAGACGCACCCGGACGTGACCGCCACGGGCTTTGCGCTCGCCAAGAAACTGAAAAAGGTCGGCGTGCGTGCAGGTGTCTGTGACGGCTTCATTGGCAACCGTATCCTCGAACGCTATCTGACCCTGGCGGCTTACCTGGTCGAAGACGGCACCAGCCCATACGACATCGACAAGGCCGTGGTGAATTTCGGCTATCCGATGGGACCCAATCAAATGGGCGACCTTGCCGGTCTGGATATCGGCCTCGCCAACCGCAATCGCAAGAAGGCTGAAGGCTGGAAAGGCCGCTACGCTGCCGACTACATGGACCGGATCGCCGAACTCGGCCGCTTCGGCCAAAAAACCGGGCGAGGTTTTTACATCTATGAGGGTGGCAGCCGAGTCGGCAAGCCAGACCCTGAAGTCCTGGAGATCATCGATCAAGTGCGGGCGGAAAAAGGCATCACGCCGAAGCCTTTGGACGAAGAGGCGATCATGAAGCGCTACATGGCCGCCATGATCAATGAGGGAGCTCGCGTTGTTGAAGAAGGCATTGCGCTGCGGCCACTCGATGTCGATATCACGATGATCTATGGCTACGGCCACCCGCGTTGGCGCGGCGGGCCATTGAAATACGCGGATATGCAGGGTCTCGACACAATTCTTGGCGACATCCGTTCGTTTCAGGCCGAGGATCCGGAATTCTGGAAACCGGGACAAATGCTTGTCGACCTGGTCGAACGCGGCGAGAATTTCGACAGCCTGAACAAAAAAGCTCAAGACTGAGGTTTGTAAACAAGTTACAGATGTCAAAAGAACACAAAAAAGTTTCGTTGGAACCGAGATCAAGGTTTTGGGTATGATAATTGAGAAAACTGGGGGAGGGGATGAAACCTTCACGTTTCAATGGATAGAATCCCCCCAAAAAACAAATAGAGGATGAGGCAATAGTCGAATAGATCGATAGCTAGATGTTTACCCAATAAAAATCAAACAGTGGATGAAGCCAAATCGTATGTTTTCAAGTCAGATATAACATGAATAGAATATATGAGTCAAGTCTGTTTTTAACATCGAGCTATTCTTAATATATCTTAAGTGTCTTGTTTCCACAATTCAAAAATCTCTCAGACTTTTTTGATGTAAGATTCGTTCGAAGCCGGTCGTCCACTGTAGCCCCATCCACTTACGATGCCGCTTTTGATCCCGCTTACGAGAATTTTAAAGTATATCCTTACGGTAGTTTTCTTCAAATCTCTGACCTTTCTCTTTATCAAATTCTTGTGGTTCTGTTTCCTTAAAACTTCGGCAGTTTTCGTCAAACCTCTAGTTCTTCTTATTATCAGATTCTTGCTGTTCTGTTTCCTTCAAACATTGGCAGTTTCCTTCAAACCTCTGCCTTTTCTCATTCTCACATTCTTGAAGTTTTGTTTTCTTCCAACCTGTAGCTCTTCTCATTTTCGCAGTCTTGTGGTTCTCTTTCCTTCGAACTTCGGCTGTTTCCTTCAAACCTCTAGCTCTCCTTATTATCAGATTCTCGCTGTTCTATTTCCTTCAAACCTCTGGCTCTTCTCGTTCTCACGTTCTTGTGATTCTGCTTCCTTCAAACTTCGGCAGTTTCTGTCGGACCTCTGGTTCTTTTCATTCTCACATTCTGTAGTTCCGTTTTTTTCAATCCTCAGCAGTTTCCTTAATGCCTTTACCTCTTCTCAATCTCACATTTCTTCTAAATTTGGCAGTTTCCTTCAAACCTCTGGTTCTTCCCTTCCAACCTCGACAATCTCCTGGTTTTTCTTATTTTCACGTTCTTGTGGTTCTGTTTTCTTCAAATCTTGGTGGTTTCCTCCAAATCTCTGGCTCTTCTCTTTCTCACATTCTTGCAGTTCTGTTTTCTAAAAACTTCGGTGGTTTCCGTCAAACCTTTGGTTCGTGTCATCCTCACGTTCTTCCGGTCCGGCTCACTCAAAGCTCGGCAGTTTCCATCGTACGCTCTTCCCATTCTCACATTCTTGTGGTTTTATTTCTTCAAACCTCTGGCTAATCACATTCTTGCTGTTCTGTTTCCTTCAGACTTTGGTATGTTTCTTCAACCTCTCATTGTGTTAAGTAATTATAAGGGCTGAAGATAGATTTAATAGTAATTGTCTAGCTGTCAATGTGTTTTAGACTTCTGGATTTGAACTAGTTTTTGTCCATTTCGACCAATTTTTAGATTTTTAATAAGATTTTCTAGCTTTTTTTAGACTTCAAGGCCCAACCAGTTGCTGATTTCAGTATATGACATTGGTGAAATTAAAGCAAAATGCAGAAGATGTTTTGTCTAGAATATCGATCTATTCTTTTTCTTGGTATACAATTACTTAAACTGTGTTGGAGCACACTATGCCAGTCTTATTAAACATAAATTCCTAAGAACCTAGGCATACTTTTAAAGTGGAAGCGCATGCTTTCCAGGGATGCTATGCAACGCTTTTTCATTTCCAAGTTTAGTCTTATTTCTCTCTCTACGAAAAGAAATCATTGATATATTCCATTATATTTATCAAAGCTTACTTGCCTGAGAAAATTTTCCTGATTTTTAAAAAAGGGGAAACACCCCCTAAAATATGATTTTCTTACGGGTTAAAAGAATAATTCAGTAAATGATTCTTTTTGGGGATGGGTTGTATCATATTTTTTTTTCTACTTCAATCGCTATCAACTCGAAGAGAATTTTCAGCGTGTTTTATTTGGATGTCAATCTGATTAACTAAAAAAATCCAATCGGTCAAAAATTGATTACTGCGAAACAGCTAATTTCTTACCTGATTTTCAAATAAATGAATTTTTAATTACGTTATCATATAAGTCGGCACATATAGTCTATTATTTTAGACGTACAATAAAAACAAATAATCAGAAGTAATAAAAGTGTAGAAACTGAGTCAAAAAATTTTTGGTAAAAGGGCTCTCGATTTCAAGAGGTGGCTTGAAAATTTACATAATATCTTTAACAATAGATATTAAGACGGTGTTGTGCATAGATAATTACGGTTCTGTCACATTTCGATGTAAATTCTCTATCCTATTGGAATTCTAGGAACTGGCGTTACTCTTTCTTTTTTTTTTCCAAGTTTGTTATATAATCGAGGACATAAGGCAAGAAGTTGAAGTTTTTCTAATCACCTTCCATAAGGGCACTACCCAGAGGATATTGACGCCTTACGCACCCTTTTACCCTTGTTGGTTCAGTTATTTTAATATAAAAGGCGCTATAGAATCTAAAAATAAAGTTGATAATATAATCGCAAAAATTGAGGCAAAATTCAACAGACATCTTTTCAATGCAATTTAGACGCAAGAATCATTCTCCCACAAATTGGCAAGACCCTGTTATCATTCCTGATTCCAAGAAAGATGAAATAACTGAATATAAGAGATTCTACAATATATCCTTTATTAGTATACCCGCGAAGAACTTTGCTATTGTTCTCCTGAATCACTTTAGATCTGAAAAAAAAAAAAAAAACAAACAATCGAGCTATGATCAGATCAGGCCTGAGATGCACTGGTTAGCTCTTTGCTCTGATATAGATCTTTGAAAAGAGGGTCAAACAACTAAAGCACTCTGTATTTAAATTTGTCACAACATTCAACTGGTATTCCTGTTGTGGGATAGGGATGACAATGTTGGAAAATGGAGTAATGCCCGAAACTGCTAGTTTACTGCAGGCATACTTCAAATACATATGACCCTGAACCATGTCAACACATAGATTTGTTTTGGTCTGATATTGAATTCGATATGAGGCTAGAATATATTTTCGTCCAAATGCTTTCATATTTATAATGGGCTGAATTTTGAAAAAAGCCATGCAAGGTTGTGCAGTAATTTTTTGGATTTAACCAGAGTTAACGTAAAAAAACAATTCCCTAGTAAAATGTTTAAAGCAAAGAATGAATAGGACTGAAGCTATAAGAACAAATTAACCCTGTTTTCTTTTATAAATAGTTTGTTGTGACACCGGTTTTGCAGTGGCACTTTATCGCTTACGCAAAGTAGCTGACGTTACGGAGTTTCAGTAAATTGATTTTATATTGAATTTTTTTTTATTAGACTAATGCTTCCATAAGCTCCGTAACATGAACTTTTGTATACAATATTGAACTCCCAAAACAGTAACCAAACATTATCATTAAAATGTTACCATTCAACAAAAGGGAAGATTCTGGAGAAAGAAACGAAATTTGTGTATTTACTTTGACTCAAGTAGTGATGAAAATTTAGTTTTGTTCGTAGTTTTTTCTGAGCGAAGGACCGAACTACTATAGAGTTTGTGCAGCGAGTTGAGGAGAGCTGGGGGTCTGATTTATTAGTGCCAACAATCAGGTGTTTGGGATGAAGTCCTACCACCTGATCTCTTCAATGCTTCTCAGTAACTTTGTGTGGACCATGTCGATGGTATCACGAACAGAAGCAGCAGTTGGCCTGGTCTCAGCACTATAAAGAAGGACTTGAGTTACGTTTGTGTTGTAGATCCGTATTTTGTTTTTCGGTTGATGTTGAATTTGACCATACCGAACGCTATATTTGTTCCATAACTGATATGGCTTCTACTCATGCGTGACTGAACTTCAGTTTTAACTCAGCCGTTCTCCGTGATGACATATCCGTGGTAAGTAATGACTTGGTGGCTTCTAAAGTTTCTCCTGATATCTTGAAAGCTGTTGAGTTGGCCATTCTACCTTCCGGGTGAATGATCATTATTTTGGTTTCTTGTCTGCTAACATTTAGTTCCACTTTCAGGGGCTTATCTGACAGTGTGTTGAGGGCTTTTTCAAGTTCAGATGCCGAAGTGTATATCAGGGCAATATCGTCAGCGAAGTCACAATCACCTAAACTCTTTCGCCATACTTCAGTCCGAAGGGGATTCAGCTCGTTATTTGATCCATTTTCTAATCAATCACCGTCTTGAACAGTTCAGTAGCAGCAACACAGCCTGGCTCTATACTGGTATTGATATTTAACAGAGAGCTCCGACGACCGTTAATCTGAACAAGGCTTTTCGTACCAGTGTAAGGTAACTTGAACAGACCCCAGAATTTGTCCGGGAGACCCATTCAATCTAGTGTCAGCCACAGAGACTCACGGTCGACCAAGTTGACGACTGCTTCAAAGTCAACAAAGGCGATGTATGCTCTGCGGGAACTCGCAAGTTTTCGCAATGACCTGGCGTACAGTGAGGAGCTGCTCGGTAGTAGATCTTTTGGGCATGAAATCTGCTTGCTGAATCCGGCAGCGCTTACGGATGAACTGGCTATTTCTGTCAATCAACGTCATGGTAAATAATTTGCTGGGATTCGAAAGGAGGGGGATTTCTCTATAGCTGGAATAATCAATTCAGCAACTCTTGTGCTTCCGTAGAGGGAGTATTATCCCTTCCTTCCATTCTAGTGGAATCAGCTTGATTGTCTAAACGTGGGAGGAAAGCATGTGGAGCCATAGTAGCATCGTCGGTCCTGCGAATTTTAGAAGCTCCAAGGTGATCCTGCAGGTTTTTGGCGTTTTGTGATTTTTCACAAAGCTGTTTGTGTGTCTTTTTCGAGTCTCGTTTCCAAAGCTGATACCAATATGTCTGCACTGTGAACCTTTGTAATCAGCAACAAACCGTAACGTATTAATAGCATCTTCCAGGTGTTCTGAAAACTAACAAAATTCTCCTTCGAAAAAAGACTTAATCACAACTAGGAACGGAGGTTATTCTAGGATGGTAGTCTGAGGGATAAAACCTGAACAAAATATTATTCAATAATAAAATGTTTGATGGGTTATAGCCACTCTTCATTTTTCACTTCATCTAGGTGGGAGAGAAACGGATTACATAATTTTTAGGTGTCCCTTCATCCCTTTTATAAGGGACTAGAGGCAACTAAGAGATTTCAAACAGTAGCCTCTAACAGTTAACATAATTGAATTATACGAGAGAATGTTTGTTAGAAAATCTCCAAGTCAGCCAGGATCAGGCATCAACGGAACTTTTTGTAAAATGAAGTATATCTAGAAGTTTTTTAGTTCTTAATTTATTTTTTAATAGGGTTTTGCAAGAAACTTGATACGCCTGTAGATGTTTCATTTAAGAGCATGAATAGGATCTACAGCCGAGGCACGTCTTGCAGGAATAAGACCCGAAATAATTCCTATAAAAGCTGAAATAATGATTGCCATAATTATCACAGGCAAAGAAACGACATAGACTTGATTCAAAGTAACCTCGATGAGGTACAAAACGATTAGGCTCAATATAAAGCCCAGCAAACTACCGAAAATCGCATGAATAGAAGCTTCTGTCAAAAATTGGAACAGAATGTCTCGAGAACGTGCTCCAACAGCTTTCCTCAAACCGATCTCACTGACTCGCTCGCTAACAGAGATTAACATCAAATTAGAAATAACAAAGCAGGCTACCAGCAATATAATGGCAGCTACAAGGGGAACAAAAAAATTAAAAACCCGATTAGCTTTGTCAACCATCTGTTGCACAAAGATAGGCGTCATAATCGAAAAATCATCCGAAGAATTTTGAGAGAGCTTATGGCGAATTCGTAATATTTTTTTGATCTCATCAACAGTTTCTTCGGTTTTTTTTGTATTTTTTAGTTGCAATATACCCGCCATAATATGATCAACGTTCATGACACGTTTCATCATGGTTGTGATGGGAATAACAATTTCGTCATCTTTATCTTCACCATGAGGGCCTATTCCAATAGATTCCAAAACACCTATCACCCGAAACGAAACATTGCCAATACGGATTGTCTCTCCTAAGGGGTCGACATCATCGAATAATTCCTTGACCACGCTACGACCTATCAGGGCCACGCGATTAAGTTCTTTTATGTCATTTTCATCAAAATATTCACCTGAATCGACGCTTCGATCACTTATCGTCTCTGAACTAGCTGCGTAGCCAAGAATACGAGTCGATCTATTCTTGTTTTTATATTTAATTTCTTGACTCATAATGATTTGCATAGGATTGATCGCTTCAACATTCTCTAATTCTTGTTGAATGAACTTTAAATCCTCAATAGTTAATGTGGTGACTTCCTCACTCGATCGATGACTTTCACCAGCCCCCCCCCCTGCACTGACAAAAATATTTGAAGATTTAAATATTTTACTGATTTTCCCCATCATTTGTTCTTGAACACCACTCCCTAAGGCAATGGCAACAATGATTGCTGTGATACCAATAACAATTCCTATAATCATAAAAAATGATCGTAATTTATAGCGGAACATAACACGAAAACTATTTTTTAAAACATGAGTTATTTTCATATTTTGAGCTCTTAATATTCTGGGGTTAAAATTTAATTGAAAACTTTCTTTTCTTTGAGCTCTTGTTTAGCTAACCTTGGGTGCTCAACATGTATCTCTTTAATTATTTTTCCATCTTTCATTTCTAGAATACGATCACAATGCTCCGCAATAAATAAATCATGTGTGATCAACACTACCGTCTTACCCATTTGGTTAAGACGTTGGAAAATGCCCATGACTTCAAGGCCTGATTGAGTATCCAGATTTCCGGTTGGTTCATCTGCCAAAATAATATCTGGTTCATTAATGAGAGAACGCGCGATAGCAACACGTTGTTGTTCTCCCCCTGAAAGTTCACTGGGATAATGAGTCAACCTTTTTTCAAGCCCCACGACTTTTAAAGCTTCAATAGATGCTTGAAAAGGAATATTTTTTTTAGAGTACATCAAAGGGACTTCAACGTTTTCTTGAGCTGTTGTTTGTGGTAAAAGATGAAAGGCTTACGCCAAATCGCGGTGAGCGAGGGGCCAGCCCCTCGCGCTCCCCGGGATATTTTCAGATCAGTGAGGAACAGCCTTAACTGCGTCTTAACTTCGATCCTGTTGACTGGATTTGCGGTACAGGCGGGGACGCCGATGGCCGTGATCGGTGAGAAGCAGTTTGTTTTCTTGTCCGGGCGAGCGTGGTGAAAATTGCGCTCGCCTGTCCTCACTGATCTAAAAATATCCCCGCCGGAGGCTCCCACATAGACCCAAATCGCAGAACTTAGCGGTTCAGCCCTTTCTGCGCTGTGACGGAGCGCATCGCGGTTTCTACCTCATGAACCAGAGTTCTGGCGAAGGCGCGGAAGACCATCAGTTTGAACCCCTCAGCCCGGCGGAGGAGGATCGCGGGCATATGCCCGATGAGCGAGCGCGCGACATCGCCCTCCGCCATGGTGACGGTGTTGAGCGGGCAGAGACGTGCGAGCACATCGCAGACCTCGGCACCGTCGAGGGCGACACAGGCCCAGGCGTCCGATTGGTCGGTCACCGCCGCTGCCAGTTTGGGAAGCTTGTCGGCGATGACGAAATAGGTGC
>JAAAKM020073195.1:28784745-28798623 GCA_010016025.2 Alatinidae sp. Z8VKAUB7J3 | reverse complement strand
CCCGACCTTCGGCAACCCCGCACCGGTGGCCTTTTTCAACGCGGCGGAGACGGGTTTTTCCTGGCCCGCGAATGGCGCGACTGACGTGATCCGCGCCCTGTCCAGTTCGCGCAGCGTCAGCCCGCCATGGCTTATCGGCAGCAGCCCATCGCACGGCGATTTAGCAATCAGATCAACCACGGGCTTTCTCCCCTTTTGGATCGAGGAACACCGGATCGCAGACCTCGACCAGCGTTTCTACCTCGCGCAGGTGATCGACCAGTTTCAGCTGTTCGCCATGGCGCTCGGCCCCGCCGCGCAGGAAGGCGAGCGCAAGGTTGCTGCCGATGGTGGGCGAGAAGCAGTTGGAAGTGGTGTAGCCCTGCTGGTTTTCGCGGGTCGCAGCGTCGCCGGGATCGAAGAGGAAGGCACCCGCATTCATCTCCTTCACCGTGCCCGCGGGTTTCAGGCCGACAAGTCGCTCGCGGTTAGGGTCCATCAGCGCCTGCCGCGCGGCGGCGGTCTTACCGATACAGTCCTTCTTGGGCGACACCATGCGCTCCATGCCGATATCGAAGGCCGTGACGCGACCGTGGATTTCCGCATGGGTGATGAAGCCCTTCTCGATGCGTAAGACATTGAGCGCCTCCATCCCGTAGGCCCCGCCGCCCAGCGCCTCGGCTGCGGTGGTCAGCGCGTCAAACAGGCTCGCGCCAAACCGGGCCGGCACAGCGATCTCATAGGCATGCTCGCCGGAGAAGGAGATCCGGAAGAGCCGCCCCTCGACGCCGCCAATGGACACTTCGCCACAAGCCATGAAGGGGAAACTCTCATTGTCGATGGGCTTATCAAGAAGGCCGCCCAGAAGATCGCGCGATTTCGGTCCGGCCACGGCGAATTGCGCCCATTGCTCGGTCACATTGGCGGTATAGACCCGCAGCCCGGTCCATTCGGTCTGGAGCCATTCCTCCATCCAGGCATGCACCCGGTCCGCCCCGCCCGAAGTGGTGTGGCACAGGAAGGCGTCATCGTCGAGCCGCGCCACCACCCCGTCATCGAACAGATAGCCATTGTCGTTGCACATCAGCCCATAGCGGCACCGGCCCGGTTTGAGCCCCGCCATGGCGTTGGTGTACATGCGGTTGAGGAACTCGCCCGCATCCGGCCCCCGCACGGTGATCTTGCAGCGTGCGGAAGAGCAGCGTGAGAATTCAGGGGCCGCCGATGATGGCTCGGCCTCCGCAGCGGGCGCGGAGGAGGAGGATCAGGGGCCGCTGGCCGCCGCGCGAGCTCGGATCGAGGAGGCCCGATCGGTTTCCACCGATCCAGCGGGTGCGCGGTCAGGGGACGGACCGGCAGAGCAGCCTCGCGAGCAGGGGACATCTCGATCTGCCACCTCGAACCAAGCCTCGCTTGGTGATGCGGCCCGTGCCTACGGCGGATTTCGGTCGGATGACTCCCGATCACAGCCGACATTCGAGGGTGCCGCAGATGCGGTCAGGTTCTTGAACCTGGTCGCTTGAGATCCGGAAGGGGTAAGCGGAATCTCCGCCGCCCGATCAGCCCGCCCCATCGATGAACAGCGCGACCAGATCGCGCAGCGACAGGATTCCGATCACGCGGCCAGCCTCCAGCACCGGTAGGTGCCGAATGTTGTGCTCGAGCATGGTTTGCGCCGCTTGGCCCGCTGGCGTATCCGAACCGATCGTCAGCACCTCCCGGGTCATGACCTCGGCGACGCAGGTGGCGCTTGGATCGAGCCCCCGAGCCATAACCCGGACCAGGGCGTCGCGTTCGGTAAAGATTCCCTCCAGTGCGCCATCGTTCAGGATCGGGATCGCACCCATATGCATCATGGAGAGGAACTCGGCGGCCTCCTGGACCGTCGAGCGCGCCGGCAGGGAAAGGACCTTGCGGTCGACGATGAGGTCCTTGACCAGGACCGCCGCCCGGCGAGGTTGATCACGTGACACGGCGTGTGCCAGTTCGTCCAGGGCCAAATCGGTCATGTCTGCTCCTCTCTTCGCAACCAGACCAAGTGTCTCAGAACAGTCTTTATACCTGGTGAATCCGGCCGACCCCCGCGGAATGCGCGCGCTGGGGCGCGGATCTTCGGCGAGCAACACTTTGGCAATGTTTTCAGGGCAGTCTGCGGCGCAGAACGCAACTACCAACGATCCTGAAATGACCTACGCCGCCAGACCAGATGTCCGCGAACAGCGCCGCCACAGCCGGCATCAGATTGCCGCCGACGGCACCCTGACCTACAAGGGCGGCGAACACGCCTGCAGAGTCATCAATGCCAGTCTCGGAGGTGTGCTGATAGCGGCGGAGAGCCAGCCGCCTCTGGACGAAGAGCTTACGCTTACCATGGACCACATGGGCGAAATATGCGGCACGGTCATGCGGCGCGGCGCTGACGGATCGGTGATCCGCTTCGATCCCGACGAGGCCAAGGCAATGGGTATCAACGACATGATCACCTTCGTCTTGAACAAGGACCTCCTGGACGCGTCGGAGACCTGAACGCCAGTCCGGGCAACACGGCTTGCGGTCGCGGCGATAAGAGAAAATACTGCCGCGATTCGCCAACATCCGCCCGGACCGGCCGCCCCATGACTTCGACCAAGAGCGAACCATCCGTCCTGGATCGACAAGCCCTGGCCGGGGTCTTGAGCGATGCAGAGTTCAAGCAGTTGCCGAGCTTCCAACGCGGCAAGGTGCGCGACTCCTACGACTTGCCGGACGGCCGGCGCATCATGATCGCGACCGACCGGCAGTCGGCCTTCGACCAGGTTCTGGCCGCCGTCCCTTTCAAAGGTCAGGTGCTCACCCAAACCGCACGCTTCTGGTTCGACCGGACCCAGGACGTTTGCCCCAATCACGTGCTGTCCTACCCTGACCCGAACATCGTGGTCGGTCGCCGCCTCCAAATGCACATCCTCCCGTTACCAAAATGATTTTATTTTCTAAATCTCCCTTAATCTTGGTAGACCCCATCCGATCAGCAATTCTTCCAAAGGGGTTGACGCTTATCCATAAAGGCTTCTATCCCTTCGTTGGCATCATGGCTCGCCATTAACTTTTCGAGAAAGAAAGTTTCGAGCTCTTGGCAATGAGACTTAAATGTTTGGTTAAATGTCCATCGGCTGGCTTTGACTGCATAGCGAAGAGAAGACGCTGATTGAGGCAAGATTTCTTGTTCAATAAAATCCGCTACACCTTTTTCAAGTTCTTCAGGTGAATTGATTTGATTGACCAGGCCAATTTCTTTAGCTTTTTCAACGGTTAAAGTCATGCCTGTAAGAATCAGTCGATCCGCCCAACTTTGTCCAATTTTCAGAGGAAGAAACACTGAAGCGGGAGGAGGGAAGACACCTAACTTGATTTCAGGAACAGCAAAAATAGCGGTGGCATCTGCAAAAATAAAATTCGAAAAACAGGCTAATTCCATAGCTCCACCCAAACACTGACCCCGAACAATAGAAAGAGTGGGGATAGCCAAATCAATGAGACGATAAAACAACTCATGAAATTCTTTCAAAAGACCTTTGACTTGATCTTTTGAATGCTCAGGAACACTGGCCCCAAAAGAAAAATGTTTTCCCTCTCCAGAAAAAACAATCAGTTTGCATGAGGGTTGATCTTTAAGTGTTACAAGAGCATGATAAATTTCAGACATCATGGCTCTATCAAGAATATTCCCTCTGGCAGAGTTCAGAGCAATGCGACATACTTGATTATCAAAGGCATAGGTGACCTTGATTTTAGCTTGTTTTTTTTCAGCGACTGGCATGCTGTTGACCTCCTTCTTGAGGGGCAATTTCTTGGCGAAGTGTATCGTCCCAGGGGTGCCCTTGAGCCAAACGCTGTCGTAATTTGATAAAGTCAACTTCTCGATTTCCTTTGGATCCTTCATTAAATGCCTTAAACCCTGCTTGAGCTTCTGTCATCATATTAAGGGCCAACCATTCGCGGTTGGTGACACTGGTATTGTCCCAGTGCCATTGTTTGTGTTTGCGTAGACTACTGATTGTTTTGATCAAACATTCGGGCATTGTCATCATCAATTGAGTACATAAATCATCAGTGGCTTGGTCCAAAAGAGTCAAATCAGATTCAGCCTTATTAAGAACATCTTTGCCCTTCTCTTTTTCTTCTCCAGTTTTGAATTGGCCATAAACAATGTTGCCAAATTCATCGATAAAACGATCTGTTACAACAAGAGGATTGGGGATCCATTGGCCCTCGATTTTTAATCCCGGAACAATTTTGTTGATGAGTCCAATTTGCAGGGCTTTATGAGCACTCCACATCTCACACAAGGTGCAACTTTCCATGGCATAGGAGTAACCTACGTACAAAGGAAGAAAATCAGTAGAACCTCCATCAGGGGCGGAACCATGCTTGGGTCCTGCTTGACCAAATCGAGCCGTATCAACGGCTACTGAAAAATCGCAGGCCATGCCAATCTCTTGACCTCCCCCCACACGCAGCCCGTTAACTCGGTTGATCACAGGTTTGTCACAGCGCAAAACCGAATCAATCATGTCGTTGAAGAGCCTCATGTACTGTTTATACTCTTGGGGGTTACCTGAATAATATTCCGCGTATTCTTTTGTGTTACCCTCTGTACAGAAGTTACGATCTCCAATTGCGGTAAAAACACAGTACACGACACTGCGGTTCACACTGTTCATTCGGCACGTGGATTCGAGAATGAAGATCTCGCAACGGCAATACTGACGTTTGAACAAGGGTGCGTCGCGAATATCTCGGTCTCCGACAGCATCGTGAGCCCATGGAGTTGGGAGCTGACGGCCCGCGAGAATCCGGCTTATCCAGCGACCAACGAAAGCTGCTATCTGATCGGTGGGTCAGAAGGTGGGATGTCATTGCCGGACTTGCGCATCTGGCAACACGAGCAAAGCCACGACTGGTGGACACCGATTGTCGCAAAGACTTTGACATGTTCCTTCGAGGATCCACTGGTCACACAGATGCAGCATTTCGCGGACGTTATCCGCGGAAACGACGTTCCGCTTGTTTCAGGCGTTCAAGGTATGCGGTCGCTAGAAGTCGTTGAGGCCATTGCAACATCTGCCAAAACCGGAGTTTCGGTTTCCTGTCCTCTGATGAGAAGAGCGATAGAGACGCATCAGTGATCGAATCTAAAATATCAGATGTTTTGTAAATTATATTGCATTTTGAAAAAAATCAGCAATAAAGGAAAGTGACCTCACTGCGACGGTCTGATCCAAGGGAGGAAAACCATGATCACCAAATTCACCCGTCGTGCGGCCATTGTGTCGCTGACAGCATTGACCCTAACGACTTCGGCAATTGCCGCAGACAAGATTCAGATTCGGATGGCTACATCTGGGTCTGAGACCGATCAGCGGTCGGTTGCTATGGCCGAAGTATTCGCGCCGATGGTGGCCGACTTCGTCGACTATCAGCCCAGCTACAACGGCACGATCTTCGCGCAGGGCACCGAACTTGATGCAATCAGCCGCGGCAACCTCGAGATGTCGATCACCTCGGCGCAGGAACTGGCACAGTTCTTCCCCGAGTTTTCGATCTTCACCGCAGGCTATGTGCATCAGGACGCGGCACATCAGGTCGCCGTCTTCAATGACCCACTGATGGAACCGTTCAAAGCAACTGTCGAAAACGATCTGGGCATCAAGCTACTTTCCGTGATGTACTTGGGACGCCGTCAGGTAAACCTGCGCCAGTCTAAGGACGAGCTGACAGTCTCGACCCCGTCTGACCTAGAGGGTGTGAATCTGCGGATGCCGGGCACCGATGCATGGCAGTTCCTGGGCAAAGCTCTTGGCGCTGCCCCAACGCCGATGTCATTCTCAGAAGTCTACACGGCTCTTTCAACGGGGGCCGTCGATGGTCAGGACAACCCGTTGCCTACTGTCGTTGACGCCAAGTTTTATGAAGTCACCAAGCAGATTGTACTTACGTCTCACCTGGTTGACCTCAACTACATCGCGATCAACGCCGAAGTCTTCAACAGCATGACCGAAGAACAACAAGCCAAAATCCAGGCGGCGGCCGATGCCGCTGCGGACTCCGGTCGCAACGGACAGCTCAAGAAGGAGGCCGATCTGGTTGCCTTCCTGGAAGAACAAGGTCTCGCGGTTTACGAGCCCGATCTGGCGGCATTCCGTAATCAAGTTCAGTCGATGTATCTCGAAAGCGAGTTTGCCGAGACATGGCCCGAGGGCATCTTGGAAAAAATCAACGCGCTCGGCAACTGATCGCAAGAACCCGGTAGGGAGGGAGAACGACCATGAAATCTTTCATAACGGGGTTCTCCCGACTTACAGAAGCGATTGCCGGCGGGATGCTGGCGGCAATCTTCGGAATATTCCTTCTTCAAATTGTACTACGTTAGTGTTTCACTCCGGCGGGCTGGACGTTGGCGTTGATCGTATAGAGCGGGACGTTGAGAAGGGAACAGCCCCTTTCATACACGGAGTAATTTCTGTTCGTTTTAAGTTTTAATGTTGCTCCTTACTTTCAGTTAAAAAAACTTAGTTTTTTTCTTCTCCTTTATTTTTCAGTTTTTTTCCTTTTTTCAGTTTTTTTCTTTTTCAGTTTTTTGTTTTTTTTATTAGTTTTTTTTATTAGTTTGGCAAACGTTTGAAAGCTTGATAATTTTTATTCATATAAAGTTTTATTTTTAAGTTTTCATCATCATAATTCTAACACACAAAAAAACGCAAAATAGCACCTTCGTGACCACCCAAAAAGACACAAAACAACTGTTATTATACTTCCTCGAAAAAAATCTCTTACTCCTCCCTCTTGCTCGACCCTAGTAAATAATAATCAACCATTATAAAATTAATATGTTTATTGGGGACTAATAAATCCAAAACAAAATCTAGAGCTCAATTCCGATCCCCGACACATTTTGACACTAACCCCAATCACAAAAAAAAAAAAAAACAAATCAAAATTTCTTAACAATATAAAAGCCTAAGCTTACTCTAAAATCAATCATTCCATCCGTCTCTAGACTATTGGTTATAACAAATAAATCGAAAAGAAGCAAGGAATTCCTCAAAGGTTTACCTTATTAGGTGCAGGATCTTCTGCTGCAGGATCTATACACCAAACGGAAAACTAAGTTATGGTAGTAATAAGAACATGTGTTTCAACCAATTAAACATTTCTAGTTTCATGACTATATTCCATTTTCTTTTATATGTCCGAAAAAGACACAAGTAATAAATTAGAAAATAGTTTATGCATAAGCGAATGTTTCATAAAATATAACCAAGGCAAAAAAACACATAAAAATTGAATGATTTACTAGAACAATAACGAAGTTGTTTTCTTATTTTCTTCTTTCTTTTTACCACCTTTTCTTTTTGCTTTTGTGTTTTCTTTTAGGTGTCCTCAGAGGTTTGACTTTTTCCTGATTGGAATTAGAAAGAGTAAGATTATTTGAACTTTCTGCCAGGGTTCCAAGGGTATCCATTGCACTAAGCTTAGCATGAGCACATGTAAGCATAGCTTGCTTTTCTTCTTCGGCTAACTCTTGTCTCTCCAAAGTTTTGGAAAATTCTTCACGGAAAGATGCTTTAAATTTTTCAAAAAAAGCTTGCTCCTCTTTTATGGTGCATTCTTCTTTTTCTAAAGCTTCAGAAACTATTTTAGAATAATATGCTTGGATTTTTTCAACAGTAGCTAACACTTTTTCTTCGGTGTATCCTTTTAAAGCTGCTGAAACTTTTGGGATATCTACTAGGGCTTTAAAACAAGCTTTTTCAACAATAGCTTCCTTTTCTTTTTCAGCCTCAGCAAGGCCATCTGCTAGTTTTTCTTCAGGAATGGATTTCTTTTCTCTTTCGGTGCTTTCTTTTTCTGAAGCTTCAAATACCTTTTGGATATCTCGATCCACTTTTTCAAAAATAGATTGTATTTCTTTGTCGATAGATTCGTCTTCTTCGGAAGCTGCAAATGCCTTAAAGAAATCTGGTAGCATTTTTTCAAAAATAGATTGTATTTCATCTTTGATGAATTCTTCTTTTTCAGCATCGAAAAACTCTTTTTCAGCTTCAGCAGGCTCTTTCGAGAGGTCATTAGAGGCAAATTTAGCTCCATTTTTACCTCTTATCTGACTAAATCTGTTCTTATTACTTTGAGAAATAAGTTTTTCTTCCTTCTCAGTAACCTACTTACGAGTTGGCCTGTGAATTAAGTTACCAATATTTTTTGTTTACAGCACAGCGCCATTTTCGTTAGGGTTACTCGGAACACAGGGGGCCAGTAGATTCATTAATAATGGTTGCTCTGCTGCACTTTTACAATGCTGACTCTTACCCTGGCAACTAATTAATTAGATATTTAGACATGAAGGTCCTACAGAGCGGTTATCTGGCGCTTCTACGAACGACAAAACGATTGTAATTGCACGACTAATCTACGCACAAACTCCTCAGACCCGGGTTTGTTAAAATTGATAGACAGTGTTGACTCTTCATAGGTCGACAGCCGCTTAAAATCGCGCAAATTTTATCTGTGCACAAATTTTGTGGGGCAATTCTAATGCTACTCTCAGTCTGGAGCTTGGAGTTTCACCATTTTAGGACTCAAAGTTTTCAACAAGTTTTTTAACGTACTTTGCCTTCACTTGATGTCGCTTTGCAGTCGCAAAGTTCAATAAGTTGTGCAAATTTAATTCCCAATGAGACCTTACCAGACGCAGGGCCCACTCACGTAATTCAGTGGTAAATAAAAATCTCATATACCCGCAATTAAAGATGTATAAATTTCAAATAGAGCTTCTTGGTATCAAGAATGGAAAAAGAGTATCAAATATGAAGCACAACAATTCTCGAAAGAAGGTATCCTTCAATACTAACGGAGGTTTTCACATTTAGGTCATTTATTTTGCACAGTACGTACTAATTACATTCACACAATTGCACTCCACACAATATTAATTTACAACTTATATAACAATCTGCAATGCTGCATTTCTTGAAGTAGTCTCTCTTTAAGTCAGTAACACACAAAGACATTTGAATTCAGAGTTTTTATGTCCTCATTTCACGTAACATCACTTAAGATCAACAGTACTGCAGCATTGTGATTTTCTTTTATGACTCTGCAGGATTTCCGTCATACGAATGCTGGTCTTTCTTTCCTGATTTGATTTTTCTTGAGAATAACAATTCAGAGCAAGATGGCCAAGCTTCTTTAATTCTTCTTAATACCCTTTTATAATGACGATTTTTACTCTTTTCGTTCTTCAAGTTGTCTTGAGAGACTGCGTTATCAATGAAAACAGTGTCTATATATCCAATGGGCTTTGGCACAACACTAGCTAGCTCTTCTTTCTCAAGTTCGTCTTTTGATCTGGAGATCATTCTTACAACCTAAAAGAAAAATGGAAACACGGTTTTTAATACCAGTTAAGTTATGGGGAAAGCTGCATTTCAAAGTAACATTTCAATATACCAAACATCGTCGAGAATTTAGGAGCTACAGGCAGGATCATAACAAAGAGAAACAAGAATGTATGAGTGAATGCCATAAAGTTTTCCTGTGTCAACATATTCAAGTTGAGGCTTTTGATGTGACCCAAAATAAATTCTTACCCTTTACAACTAATTTGAGAAAATTTTCATGTGAATTGAATCTAAATTTGAAACCTTGTGATCAGATGTTAAAAATATGATCATTCTATGCTCATTAGAAATAAAACACAAGACAATGTAGATCAGATCTTAATTACTGCCAAACTACTTTTAGTTTAAATAGCAAAGGAGTCCCCCGTAAGCATCTAAAATCAACTAGATACATGTAACATAAAAAGCGCGCGCTTTGATGACCCGGTTTTCTAAACAGGGGAATCTCCATGCAATTTTTAAGCCAATCACAATTGTAGGAATTATTCAAAATGGCACGTCTGCTTTTCTCAATGTTAGCAGAATAAATCCGTTACTCAACGCAACATTCAAATTTTGTACCACCGACCAATGTTCTAAAGAAGGTTTAGGTTAATCTGTCAACGACTTCGAGAACACAAATACCCTGACTGTAAACAAGAAAACATAAAATTTCGCACTTATCCCTGAGTTGCTCTGTACAAAGTCTCCCATACAAACACAAACTTGACAAAATTTATCAGTGCAGTGGTCACCGTTGCAAAGCATTATGAACTTACTTCCGTTACAAGACATAAAAGCATGTCCTTACTTACCTCGATCTGAGTTTTGGTGGACAAAGCTCTATAATAACGACAACAACATCAAGTTCAGTTGGTTGTTCTGTAAATATTGAGTTTATTGGAGTTATCTATGCGAATGGAAAGATAAACAAAGAAATTAAGAACGCCAAACAAGTACGTTAAGGAGTGCAACTTTTTACAGCGTGAATAAAATGGTTATTAACGGCATGGCTTGCAAAATAATATAAAATTTATAAACAAAACAACAAATAAAAATAGTAAAATACATAAAATACCAGTCAAAAAATTAATAATAAAATAAACAAATAGATAAGAATCTGAACTGGCACTGCAAAATTTTAGATACAATGCGATACAACTCAGTAACCAAAGCACTTACAAGCTGGAGGTGAACCTGATTGGGTGCACATAGGAGGGAATTTTTAAAAATGCTTTGAAAAATTTGCTCCCAGTACTATAGTTGTATACGGCTAAAATAATAGCCGAATCTAGTTTCAAACAGCGGCAGGGCTACCAATGTTACCGTCGTTTCCTACGCCATTCAAATACTACACGCTATATGGGACCACTTCCACAGATTACTATTTACAAAGAAAACACAGAGATCTGCGTTAGTAACTTCCTATGCTGATTCCTATTTAATATACAGAACTAAAGAGTATTAATTCTTTAGCGAATAAGTTCGTGATCAATACCCCTTACGTATTATTTTCTGTTGAAAGGAAGCGGCACTAAGTGTGGGTTTGGTCAGTCAAGCACAGCATCAGTTTACAGACATAGACCATGTTGCAATGAATTATGGTGCTAGTACACTCTCTGTTAAGAAGAGGATATCAGACTGGCACTACTTACAATTGTTCCTATTCTTGTAACACCTATTTTACCAGTAAGATTCTTTGCGTTTTCCTGTTCCAAGACAGAAGAACGCACTGTGAATTGAGATGATATCGACGAAGTAAATGTATTTAGACTTCCGTAAGTAAGGAAACGGGCTATTGTACTGTCAATTGAGAATAGAAAAACGGAAACACAATCAGGGTGCACATACCTTGCGCGGTGTAAAAGACTCTGATTCCCCTGGCAATATCTTATATTTCGTTTGCTTTGTCGTCGACAGCTGTGAATATATTAAACTATGAAGTATTTTGGCAGAAATAACTAATCCGAAAATGGAGTAAATAGCAAGTGCAAAGCACAGCAGTGCAAAAAGGGTTCATTACCATATATAGAATTGCCTTAAAGATATGAAAGTTTACTGGAATTCTTTTTGAGCGTGTTACGACAACAAGCAAGTGCTGCAATAAATGCTGCAGAAAACGTTCCCGCTTTCCCTTAAGATAAAAATGCGTTGTTGGCGTAAAAGACAGCATTAACATCATCATCAAATGAGTGAATGTAGTTAGTTTGGGCATAATAGTAGGAGTTGGAAATAAGCGTACATTTACAGGTCTTTTCAAGGTGGCGCGGCATCGAGGACGACCACCAGAATGTACGTCTGGTATGCAGAGCTCTCTGTCTATCCACGAATCCTGCTTTGTTCCAAATTAAAATTTGTCTAAAGTAAAGTGACGTATTAAGTTAAAGATTGTTACTGTTACTGTACTGTGTAGTATTTATTAATCAGTGATATCTACCGGTAGGGTACCAGTGTTTGTTGAAGAAGCATTCCAGTGTTGAAAGTCATGTCTCACCCTCGTATCGGGTAGCTTATTATATCTATTGTTTCGAAATCGTTTTGAACCCTCTGCCCTATAGTTTTGAGTTAAATAATAATTTTAACTATGTCACAACAAGGGTTGTAGGGATTTAGTATAAAAGCAGTCAGCTAGAGAACCTCACTTTTCTATCTTCCTCTTCTACCAACTGTGTTAAATCACAAGATTTATACATCAAATCATACATTGATAATCACGTTCGCAAAACTCTCCATCTTTGAATCTCGTTCCCAGGTCTTTGCCAAGCGTGTCTTTTACAAGATGAAGGAAAACTATTTTGAACTGGATCCACCAATTCGAAGGACGACTTACGTAAGAACACTCAAATTGAGATATTTTTTGTATGATAATGAAAATTAGGACTTTTTTCCTTATCAACTGGGAAAAAAAATGATAGTAATATCTGTCAGCATCAGCAAGGGATGTTAATAATGCCGACACAGTTTGTCTTAACGCAGACCCTTAAAAAGGAAAGTTCTCAAATGATACCGTTTTCGTAAAAGATTTGTGCCGTGCTGTTTTTTCATTAGCTGATGTGGTTATCCCCTCGCCATTTTCCTTCTCACGATTATATACGTAGTAGTAGAAATAGCAGTAATAGTAGTAGTAGTAGTAGTAGTAGTAGTAGTAGTAGTAGTAGTAGTGGAAGTAGTTATCCATTAAATACTCCATTTTCTAATTAATAAGATTAAACTACATAGCTTTATCGCCCTGATCACTGTGGTTAACAGATTGGTTACCTTAGAATCATATACTTAAAGTATACTTCAGTATTTATGCCTATTTTAGTACCTAAAGTTTGACAAACATTTATAAGTATTCACGATTACAATAACAAATATTAATGTATATCATTCATTTTTAGTCGCTTATCTTTTTTGTATATTTCAGCATCTTATCAGAGAGAATCTTTTGGCTTGGGTTTGTCAGAATCGTGGTCCCTTATTTCTGAATACAGCCATTTGTAATGAGTTCCGATTGTGCAAGTTGTTGATCGAGTACGATGAGCATATGGAATTTGGTAAGTCGAATTACATGTCTTCACCCGTTCGTATCCCAACAGCTTCATTTTTTGCTCAACAAATATTCTTCACATGGTCTCCAAATGCTTGTTTAGAGTTTATACTTGCTTTACACTAAATACTCACGACGAAACATTTATTTAAAAATAGAGCTTTACCCACTGCTTTTTTTCCACGTTTTATACATTTGGCTGAGTTATCTTGTTAACTGACACACATTAATTACAATTAAGCAGTGTATATTCCAATGATATTTCTTTGCGTTTTTTATCCTACTAGGTGTCTGTATAGTTTGTTTTGTGCTCATAGTATTATTTACATGTAACTCGCTCGGCTAGACTGTTACTAACTGGTACTTGTGTCATAGTTTTGAAATTACATATCTGAATTATAACAAGCCACATATTTCTTAAAACCCCTTCTGAACATTTGGGAATTCTAACCTGACAGGAAATGAACCAACAACACCTGTCTCCTTTGTAAACACTCAACTTACACTTGGAATTCTGCGTCAATTGCCACGTCTTTTCCACTCGGATCAAGCAATAATGCGAGGTCATCAAGAAAGCCCATGATCTGAAATAGAAAGCACCATGTCAACTGTAACGCACGCTACCAATCGATTTCTACAAATGGCGATTCAAGAGCCTCTAAAACCTTCAAGGTACATAAAAGTGAAAATAGCTGAAGAAACAAGAATATTCGGCGGCCTAAGCGAAGTTCTCAGGTACAGTAATGCTTCTAATTTAGTTTTGAAGAGATACCAGAGAAAGTAAAAAATATGTAATTACTGGGATTCAACCATGGGACACGCAAGGTGTTTGCTCTACCAACTGTGCTTGGTGAATTTCGACGTCAACATACTCTATTTCTGGCGGCCTGAGAGAAGTCGTTGTTAAAGTTGTCCAAGATTTGTAAGCTTAACAGACTAGAAATGACTTAA
>JAAAKM020073195.1:28715856-28784735 GCA_010016025.2 Alatinidae sp. Z8VKAUB7J3 | reverse complement strand
ACCAGTTTGATAACAAAAAAGAAAGGCAATGAAAGTAAGGAGGTAGGAGAGATGCTTTTTTTTTTTTTTTGGGGGGGGGGGGGGGAAGTTTTATCACATCAAGGCAAACGTGTATTCTATAAAGAAAAGCTAATGGTATTTTTTTTTCTTTTTTCCCAATTTCTTGTGAACTTCTCTTATCCCGGCATTAATTTGAAGGAGGCTGATAAAGAAAATAAGCATAAGAAAATAGCAATGGCGGGGCACAAAAGCTAAGAGAACAGAGAAGAAGCGCCAAAACAAGTACGAACATTAAAAAAACATGAAACACATTTTGTTTCTTGTGTTGAGCTGGATGTCGATGTTCACCGGTGGATGATTGGGAGCTAATGCGGCGACTAGAGTAATAAAAGTATGTTAACAGCGGAGGTCACCTAGCTCAGTTGGTAGAGCCAATGCCGCAAAAGCGTGGGTCACGAGTTCGATCCCCGGTGGTGACATATTTTCTATTTCTCAAATGCTCTTTTTAAAACTAACACAGAAGAGCAGAAGATGAGGAAGATGACAATGCTAAGACAAGTTAATAATACGAATTGCGGATTCGGCAACGACATTCGATGATCAGAATAACGTTGAGCAAGGGAAGAAGAAAAGTAGTATTATAAGAGCAGAATTATGGAATAAGAGTGAAATAACAGCAAACATCTTGGCCCTGAATCTTGGCCCCTTATCATCACAAGAAGAGCAATAAATACATTAGCAAGGGCTTCCAGCGTAAATCACACCCGGCTGGTTGAACTGAGTCAATTTTGAAACAAACATTAAGTATAAGCCTTACTGTAAAGTGTCGACCTAATGAATAATACATCGGCATCCCGGCGGTGGAAGGACGCTAATTGTAGTCAACGGAATTTCACACATGCTGAACTTCCATATGCAAAGAGTCGGAGTGTCTATATCTCGGCAATCGCTTTAGAAACTCGATCTACTTATTCCATGCAACTGTTCTGATGATTGCAAATGCTAAAACAGCACTTTCATTTGTTGGCAAGGTCAATACCGTATTTCCTCTAATTATAGACCCGTCTATAATTAATTGAGGGCACTAAAAGGGGGGTCTATAATTAGTGGGGGTCTTTAATTTCAAATTTTTCAAAAACAAAGAGGAGTGACTGTCCCAAGAAGACAAAATCCATATCTGCTGTTTTCATATAAATATAGAAGGGGTCTATAATTAATTGAAGGCACCAAAAAGGGGGTCTTTAATTAGAGGGGGTCTATAATTAGAGGGGTCTATAATTACTTGACATGATGCGAAAAGGGGGTCGGCTCAGGGGGAGCTCAGCCCCTCTTCTTAAAATTTGGAAAGATGTACAGGGGCTGAAACGCCCTTTCAATGTATCAGCATTTAGTTTTCAAATTTCCTCTCTTTGCAGAGTGAAATATATTAGGAAAAAATTATCTACGAATGACAATGCTACCTACCTTATTGTTGCAAGTAAAATATATTTAGTTTAGAGAATCTGATCCTGACTGGACGAATAGAGGGGTCGAGAGACAGAGGCCGACAAAGGACGACTCTTGGAAAGTCTGAGGGAGCTGGTGAGGAAGAGCTGGAAAAGAGACATCTAGGCAAGTGACCTCATGCACCTATCTAGGGACTGAAGACGATGGCACATCATGTTCGCCAACTTCATACTACAACGCACTTAAAGAAGAAGAACATATATTTATATCTTCCGGCTCATAAAACAGAATAAAAGAGATGCTGAATAATGTTGCTGGATCTAAAAAACTTATTAACCCTAGCTTACATGAGCTCTTTGGCTTTTTATACAAGAGGATGGGGTGGATGCTAGTAGGCCCGGCAGTTTGATGAGCTACAACTTTGCATTTGCTGGTGCTATTCCCAAGATTTCTGGAACGACTATAGTTTGCCTCTTTTCCAACTAATTAAAAACATTGTTCTTCATCTGGTGTCAGTGATGTCATATATGGCTCTTAAATGTTGCACAATACTTCAAGATCATTTTTGAGGTGAATTTTCATTTTTTAAGTGTTTGTGTTATCTATATGGTATTTGTGCAAGTATACGTAGTTTTTAGGCAATGTAGCTTTTATTTTGGGCAAGTTATTTTACAAAATGTTTGAGTTTTGTAACTACTGAAATGGTTAGTCGTTGATAATACATCGGCCTTCCTTTATGCGAAATATTACTCTTAATTCACTTTTGTGCAAAATTCATCCAAAAATGTGATTTTCTTATAAAGATAAAAATACCCCGACTCGCAATCAGTGCCATAAGACAGAAACGCTCTTTCGACTTTGAGCCAAATCAAATTTTATCAAACCTCTGTGATGTCTCTATTAAGGATGGAATCCAGATGACTTCAAATGACCCTCAAAAGTTTTTTGCATCTTCTTCTTCCTATTGTGTCTCAACAAGGTTACATGAATCGACAACAATTCTCCACTATAAGGAAGCCATAGAATTTTCATCACCCATTACTACTGCAGCAAGCATACTTCACAGTTACTTTCATGTACTAACTTTAACGTATTAAAAAAGCAGACTCGTATCACTCGGCGAGAATTTCTTACTTTGCCTAATCGAACTGAATGTATGCTTAATAGTTCAATAGTGGAAGCCCAGGATTGCAGCCTGTGTCACATGACAAGAGAGGGAGGCGACGAGCAATTCCTCCTAGCAACTTTACTGTTTTTGAAGTTTAGAAATGACACTGAAAAATATAAAATATCACACTATCGGGGATCGAACTCGTGACTCACGCTATCGCCGCATGTGCTCTGCCAACTGAGCCCGTGTGGTGATATATTTCTCTAGTGCCTTTCCTAAAGTGACATTTCAAGTCCTCTTTTCTCCATGTATTTGAAGTTGCCATCAAGCCAACTTACTTATGGTATCACTCCTTGCACTTCTGCATAAAGTGCAGGTGAATGTCGTAGTCATTTTCGATAAAATTTATCAATCTGACAATTGATGAAATGCTGCAGAAATGTGGTTCATAAGAAGAATGTTGAAAATACCATGGACGTCAAAAATGACAAATGCAAAGGTTTTTAGATCTGTATTTTTAATGGTCACAGAGTCTTCCTCATCGAACTAGTCTCTGATGCTTCTTTTGTTATGCACAGATTTCTGAGGCAAAAATGGGCATTATGTTGATATCTCTCTGTGTTAGTTTCATTTTACAGCTATCAGAAACTTTTTCAAAAATTTATTTTATTTGTTAATTTTTTGAAATTTTTCCCAAATCCCCGTTTATCCCCCCTCCCCCCCGTTAAGAGACCAAAAAGTAGGTTTTACATTGCCCAAATGTCAGCAAAACAAGCAATCCTTTGGTTGAAATAATTTTATCAGGTTAATATGGATCCAATATCAAATCTCAATAGAGGTTAGAAACGATCAAGATCAAAATCAAAATGACGTCAGATACGTACTGGGAGGATTTAAATAAAGTTTACATCAATTCCCCCCTCCCCCCTTCGTTTAATGTGTTTACAGTTACAGCTAAAGAGCATGCAGAGAAAAATACTTGCTTTAACTATGGGTAAAAAAGTGTGTACTTAAATGCCTCCTCCTGTACAGTTACATCATTATTGTAATAGAATACCATACTCTGTGAGACTAAATTACTTCAGAAGTATTATAGTCTAAACGTCTACTTGTGAAAACTATGTAGTGTGTGCCATACGCATTTATTATGCACCAGATATGTTGTATCACGGCAAATTGGAGCTTTTATGGCTGAGTGTTATATCCCTTTATCTCAGTGCAACAAAATAGTAACGATTCCCTATGGATATTTCGGTAGCTTAACTACAGATTCTTTTGCCTCGTTGTTCTGCTGATGGATTATGCATCAAAAGAGGAAGGGGAAGTACCGCATTTTTTAAAAGCTGAATTGTATTAGGTTTAGAAACTAACTTCAAAAATTCCTTTTAGATACGTCACTAACCTAAGTCATAAGTAACCAAGTCAAATCCGTTTGTTCATGTATGTTCCCCTTACATTTATAGGTGAAATTTACGTTAGGAAAGGTTTGACACTCATAGTTGTTACCGCCAACTGACAGTTTGGGATTTTGCCTGGCACCCATTTATTGAGTAGATATCAATTAAACCATTTAACAAATTTAAGCAAAACTGTGTATGTATATCTATGTAAGTCTAAAGGACGTGTGGTTGTGGTTCAATTCGGGTCAAAAGGACATAAACTTTCGTTAGTTTTAAAACCCATCCCCTAACACCTAACCCTAGACTCAAACTTCATATAGAAAGGTCTTTCAAACAGATAAGACTATAAAAAAGTAGAGTTCAAATTTGAGATGTAACTAAAACAAATATTGTGCTAAGCATTGTGCATTTTTAAGAATAGATGCGTAGTTGATTTTCTAGTTACCCAATTGTTCAAAATTTTGTTTCAGCAGAATATAAAAGCAGATACCCACTCTCCAAAATGCAGTCTTGCGCCCCTAAACCTGAAGTGCTGGCCATGGGCCGGATACTTGTACGTATATCCATACATACGCTCATGCATTGTAAGAATGCATTGTTGCCTAAAGTGCAGGCGGCATTCAAACAATTTGTTAGCCCGTAAAAAGCAAGTATGTTGCTCTATGCAACTTCTGATCACAAACTTGTAAGTAACGAAACATTAAACTAACGTTCTTGACTGAAAATGATTCATATTTGTCAAGAGTATCAACTACGTTTCTCGTGAAATAAATTGTGATACGTTCTTTAAACATTCAAGCAGTTTAAACTCGTAAAGAGAGCAAATATTTAAATTATTTAATGCTCAAATTAGCATTTTTGGAAATCCCAACCGCCCCCCCTCTCTTAGAGGGCCAGCTTCGTGACCGGCTTCCCTGGAGGGTTTATATTGACATATTCAATTTAGAGCCTCCTTGTTGTCAGGGTGGAGTGTGCTCGGAAAGATTCCACAGCTCAGGAAGCCTTACAAAGGGTGTTTTCGTGCACTATCGACTCTCCAACTGACCATAATGTAAACTTATTTCGTGCATTTTGGTAGCATAAATGTTTTCTTTTCCGAACTAAGCCTATAAATAGATCAGAATATATTTCGGGCAACATTATACGAATACAGTTTTTAATGACAATATCGTGTTAGCTGAGCCAAAAGATTATCGTTGGCTGTAAAAGCTTCATTTGGCCTTATTTGCCATAACTTTAAAAGGGTGACACCAGTTCCTTACGGGGTATATACTAGCTAACTTGGGAAATTTGATGGATAAATTTTGGGGCAAAAACTGGCAAAATTTAACGTGATGAAAAGGATCAGTAATTTTCATGAGGTTAAATATATCTTTTTTTAAATGAGAAAATATCGTATCCTTCCAACATGCAGAAGATAGCTAGAAAACAAGCTAGAGAAAGAGGTCAACTGCTTGGGTTTTTGATTATCAAATATGCTACATGTTTTGTAGTAGAGCTAGTAGACCCGCGGCTACACATTTCAGCTCATAACGTTTTAAAGACTGGGCAGATTGACATGAAATTTTGTGACTTTTCCTAAAATTTACTGAGAAATCTTATGATGAATAAATTTTTTTGAAATTTTTTAAAACTTTTGCAATATTGGCGTTTTGTTCACCTATAGTAGAGTTTTTTATCTTTCCGTTTTGTTACTTTTCTTTGAAAAACATGATTATTATATCTTTAAATGTAGATTTTCTTTCCTGAATTTGTACCGACGATTTTGTATTCTCCAATTTGATAAGTGAAAAATGCAAAATTTGTTGTGCAATAAGGTGAAGTTGTCTAGAGAACCTTATATAGCAATATATGCAAACTGATTATAAGAAAATCACATCCTTAGATGAATTTTGTATCAACAGTGAATTAAGAGTTATATTTTTGATGTTTTGAGGATACTTTTTCGTCATAACGCTCAAAATAAATAAAAACCGGTGGATTATAAGTAAGAAACCATTTCGGTAGTTTCAAAACTTATACATTTTGGAAAATAATTTTCTCAAAATCTAAAATATATTACCCAAATACAACGTATACGTGCAGAAATACCCAAGAGATACTAAAAGCCCTTAAAAAATAAAAATGTAATTAAAAATATGTTTTAAGGCCTTTTTACAAAATTTGGGAAATTTTTGAATATTGCGCAACATTTCATAGCCATAGATGACGACGTTCACGTCAAATTAAAAATGTGTTTTTTTCAATTTGTTGGAAAAGAGCTAAACTATATACGTGCCAAACATCTTTGTAATAGCATTAGCCGATATAAAGTTACAGTGTGTAAAAGTGCCGCGAGCCTCGAAACGATTCTTCTGACAACGGATTTGCAACTGTTTCGCAATGACTTCATGTGATGTGGACGGTAACTTCTGTTCATAATGGCGGATGACAGCTGCGAGAGGAACTTGCTCTTTTTTCTTGTGATCACAGAATAGGGAACAGATTTTCCTACACTGAATCTTCGTTTAGTCTTTACTTAGGAGACTACGATCAGTTCAAATGAATATCTTATAGGAACTTTAGGATCAATCCTATTCGTTGACGACATGTGAGCTTAATAATGCTAATAATCTTTAAAGGTTAGCAGTTTCGGCGAAAAAATTGTTTGATTTTGCTTATAATTGCTATAGTTTTCCCTTGAACTACCCAGGGAAATTGCAATATACCCCAGATTTATCATGGATTATTAAACATTTGCTGTTGCAATGCTGTTGCAGTTATTAAACAAATGCTGTTGCAATGTGTCCACTGTTATTCTCTATTTTCAAGTTCTGTACTACAAAAAACATGTTCAAAAATTTCTCAGCAAAGTTGGTCAAAGCTCTTTAAAACGGTGATGAAAACTATCAATGAGGTGCCTAGTCAAGTAGCTTTTTAAATAAGCTTATTTATAAAGTACATATTACTGTTTTTCTTAAGTTTGTTGGACCTTTTAAGACCTCTCCTTCATATAAATAATGAGAAACTTTAGAATACAGCAACGAAGAATGTGAGCTTTAGTCAAAAATATTCTTGGCATGTTTTCAGAAAATTGTTAGCACACTGAAACTCGTGTTTATCAGCTAATTCTTTTTTTCTTCAGTTAATCGTCCAACGTTGTCTGTTTAAAGAGTGTTGTGAAGGTATTGAAATGTTATTTAAAAAGTCCAGATTTGATCATACCAGCATAACTTTCAAATGTTAAATACTTTTAATGTTACAATAATCAAAACATCAGAACAGCGATTTTCCATCCCAGTTGGAAAGTAGCTTCATCATAAATCTTTATAAAGGGAAGAGGGATCCCCTGGAAACAGGAAATTACAGGGGTCTCAGACTTCTTAATCATACCACGAAAGTAATGGAGAGAGACATCAAAAATATCATCGGGGGAAGAATCTCAATTGATGATTTGCCATTTGACTTCATGCCAGGTTGTGGCAAAATTGATGCAATATTCATTCTTAGACAATTGGAAGAGAAATACTTGGTCATGAACAAAAAATTGTCCTTTGCCTTTGTTGATCTTGAAAAGGTGTTTCACTGTGTTCCATGGAAGATCATTTGGTGGGCAATGTGTAAGCTTGGGTTAGAGGAGCAGACTGTTAAATTTGTGCAGGCAATGTATAACAACACTAAAGCAGAGTGAGAGTAAAAAACACTACACTGACATATCTGGTGTAAAAGTTGGCATACATCAGGGTTCAGTGCTAAGCCATCTTCTGATTTGTCATTGTGCTTGAAGATTTGTCGAGACAGTTTTGCACTGGGACACCTGGACAGCTGTTATATGCAAAGGACTTGCTAATCATTGCTGAAAATAAAGTAGACCTTAGATTGGAAAACCAGATTGGAGATGAAAGGCGAGGGTTAATTCAGGAAAGAGGAAAGTTTTCCCCAGAGGTTCTGATCTTCTTATGCTACAGGACTCCGGTAAATATTCCTGTAGTGTTTGCAGAAAGGGTGTTGGAAACAGCTCAATAAACTCTTCTGGGTGCTCGCATTGGGTTAACTAGAAGTGTACTGGAATAGTTGGATCTTTTAAAAGCAATCCTTAATTCCATTGTAGCAGATGCAGAGGTACAGCATGTCCAATTGATGGTAGACCTCAAACTAAATGGATGCTCTCCAGTGATATGGAACTTGGCATGGTAGATTGCTTTTCCTACCTTGGTGACACAGTTGAGGCTGGTGGTGGTTGTGAACTGAGCATTATCACAAAGGTAAAATGTGCACTGGGAAAGTTCAGAGAGCTTTTGCCCTTACTCACTTCTCATGAACTGTCTCATGAAATGCGGGGCAGGAGAAATGTACATTTCCCAAGTTCTATTATATGCAAATGAATATTTATTTTGAGCAAAATTTCCAGCCACCCTGTTTATTCCAGCCACCCCATTTATTCCGGACATCTGAGTAATTCCTGTTAAATGGGAAATGCCATTTCTTAGGGAGAGAGATAGAAAAGTTGTGGTACAGATTTAAAATATTTGATTGTTGCAGCAATTTACTGTTTCTTGTTGTAAACACTTGCTTTAAACTGTTCTTTATGGACCATGATATTGTATATATGTATGCACATATGAGTTTCTTTGTATGTTGAATTACCACAAAATTTTAATTTTGATAAGGGGGATTGTGTTTTTATGCTAGAACAAAGGGAGAATATAATAAAAAGTTTGGGCTTCACTGCTCTATTTCACTCTCTTCAAAATTATTCTCAGTTATTTCGCCTGTAGCTATACTACCTGCAGCATTTAACGCCCCAATAGAATCATGGATAATATTGACTGCTACAGTAAACTTCTGTTAATCGAGATTGGGTTTATCCGGATCTTTACCTTATCCGGATAAAACTGGTTTTATAATTGATTTCGTTGAACGTTTTCGTACTAAAAGCATTCGGAGAATCCGGATTTCTTAATCCGGATCCTCATCTATTCCAGATAAATTTGCGGATTTTACCGTTGGTAATCCGGGTTTTCTGGAGAATCAAGCGGATCAGTTCAGCGATGTTGCATTTTTCGATTTTTGTCGATACTGAGTTCATTTATGTCCAAAACAATGTGCAGCTTGGATGGGCGGTCAGTCTATTCACTTTTCTCGTGGTGGGAGCTCGTGCATTCTGATTTTGCAAACACAGTACCGGGCAAGATGTCAAACCCGAAGAAACGACGTCGTCGTGGCAGAACTCGTCAAGGGAAGTTAAAAGCCCAACAATACGCTGACGAACAGCTTGCAATGAAAAAGAAGAGTGGGTGGAAACGTCTCCCCACCTTAACGATGAGACGATCCTTCAGGTCGTAGTTGACCCCGTGGTAGAAGGCGAGATAGGCAGCGACAAGGAATGCGAAGTCGAGGCTGTAATGACGGTCGAAGAGCCGATCCCCAAGCTGAAAGACGCGCACGAAGACATGAGAACGCTGCAACGCTATGGACGTGGCTGTTCCCTTTCCGACACAGAGGGCATTGCTTTCAAAATCGATGGTTTACTTATGGACTAGTCGCAGAAGACCTTCGGACAATCAAAAATTACAAACTTCTTCAATTAAATGCGGAATTCAGCTCTCACTTCTATAAAATCGAACTGAATTTGTTTTGGTGCGACTGACTGTCCACTCTATGACAATTCAATCAATAATCACTACCACTATACGTAGTGCTGTTGTGTCTTGGATGCGCCAATAAAGCCAAATTCTTCCACAAAATTGTTTGTTGTGTCTTGGATTAGTTGACTTTAGATTAATCTTACCGTTTTGTACGATAACAGACCGTTATCGCACTTCATTAGATGACAGCCGGTAAGAAACGACTGTCTTCGGATAAACCGGAAATTGTGAAATCCGGATAAACCGTTCCTTCGTGAAATCCGTATAAACCGGATCTTCGTGAAATCCGGATAATTTCGTTGAACAAGTCAAATCTGGATTAACCGAAGTTTACTGTAGATCCAGCAATGAAGTACTGATTTTCACTGCAGTTAATGCTATCTGCTTTCAACTGTATAACTCTTTCATGACATGTCTTTGCAATATCTAAACTTTGATTCTTCTTTGTAGGCAAACAAGGAATATCTTCAGAAAAGTGTGAAGGAAAGAGAGTCCACAAGCTTCTTCTCTGGGAACCCTTGCACGGAAACAGACCAAGGGGCAGACCTTCCAAGACATACATAGATCAACTGTCGGAAGACTCCAACATCCCAAAGGAGAACCTACCCATATAATCCAGTTGTAAAGATCGCATTTCATGAGATCGATAATCCTTTTCACTTGTTTATATGTTTCTGTTGCATTAACGGAATAGTCTAAGGAAAGCGAAGCGTAGTCGTGCGACCATTATAAAATAAGACGCATTTCAGAGTCCGCTTAGAACTATCAAGATATAAAATCCTATGTTTGGTTCACACCGAGGTATGGTAAAAGTTATCAAAGACAATATCACCTTATTTTTGAAGAGGCACACTATATCTTTTGCATGTATGATTTTCGCTGGATCCCAGTAACTCGGAAGGCTCACGAAAGAGACCAAGCTCTCAAGCCAGATCTTTCACTTCTGATCAACAAAAAAACATTATTACATATCAGAAATGTTCATGAAATCTCGATTTGACATGTCATTTGTAGACACAAAGATAAATTCAAATCATCAATATAATTTAGAAGCTTATAGAAAACTGGCATAGGAACTTCATCGGAATGAAAAAAGGAGTAGCGGAGCCGAAAGTATATTCGGATAGTGGATTTGATGTTTACTGTTATCGTCGAAACTCTATCTCTGTCCGAAGACTTTCTACACAAGATTTACTAACTCAATTCGGGTTCAATTCTTTTCTTGTTCACTGAATTTAACATGAAGGTATAAATGAAAACATTTCTTTTAAGAAGTCAGTAATTTGAAGCCTCCTGTTTTTTATTGTAAACTCTCTGGAAATATAACAGAAACAGAACTATTAATACATTTCCTCTGTTGACTACTCATTTTCCTTATAAAACACATCTTTTCAGAACGCAACTTCAATATGGATAGAACACAACTTTCATCAACGAGCAGCTCCTAAACATTTCATGGCACATAAAGATTTCAGAAGAATCACATTTCTCGCACTCTGTTACAGGAGAAGCTAGCCTCTAAGTAAACAAAGTGGACAACATTCTTACTGTTGTTGTTATAAACGTCCATTCCCCAATAATTAGTAATCATAATCAAGCTATTTTCTAGGAAATCTACCGTATTCATATCCTGTTAGTAATGTCTGTGAATAGCAAATAAACGGAATTACATATCACTCAAACAAATTTGTGTGCCTTCATCACATCTAACGCCATTGTGTTATAATAGTAGTGCATCGATATCGCAGGCCTCATTAAACAAGTTTTATTATCAAAGAGATTTTGCCTAACTGAATGATAAAGTTGACCAAAAAATATGCCATCTAATTATAACCTAAGGAGGTTTGATTACAAAATGAGGCACAATCTATACAAACAATCGGTACATCATGGAAAAAGGTCAATTCTATTTTAAATGTAGCGCCAATAATAAATAAGAAATATCAAATGCCAAAGAACTTTCCATAACCAAATGTTTATAGCCAGCATGATTTCTGTTTACTGTTCGAGCTTGAAGGAGATGCTCCCGATTTGAAGCATTCTAAGCAGCCCAGGAAACGAATTCATTTTTTTATAATAATAAAATCTATCTTGCATCTGATAATATTCATCCTACCGTTTTTAGTTTTGCTTTAAAAACCTACAATACATTGAGTTGGTTTGTTGTTTACCTAAAGTTTAAAAATGATACCCAGTAGTAGAAAGTTATACATACGTGATGCAAAGAAACAAAATGTAATATCCATCTACCTGACCGTTAATCAAATATCGGAGGGCTGTCTCGTCTTTGCCTTTCTTTGGTGTGCGCCATCGCTTTTCCTTTCTTAGCATGCCATCTTTTTGTTATCGCATTTGTAAAGGTGTGTTTTGAAGAGAGATAACGATGTATCATTGCTAACTGTAATTCTGAGGATGGTGATTGAAATACGAAAAGGTCACATAAAGTTACAGTATATCCATTTTCAGTCAAGAAGCCCTCATTTTTAGTTCTTTTCATTTAAACTCTCCCAATCCTTTTCTATTCAAGCTTATACTAAAATCATTAACATTACTTAAAAGTTAAAGGATCTCAGCCTGTAGATTCGCTTTATCTCCTACAATACCAAAAATTTTCTTGGAAATTTGTCATTTCCTAGGAGCCCGAAGATTCAGCACTTAAATATTTTTCTGCCTCCGTCCCGTTTTAGACAGGTCAAATAATTTGCATCACAGAAATGTCCTGAGCTATAATAATATACAAAATATATGGAAACCAATAAAGATAAAAATACATATATTTGTTTTTAAGAGTAATTCAAATATCTGAAAGGAACGTCATGGGAGGGTTAAATATTTTATGGTAGGCCTAACTATTCGAAAGCACTTCCCTGAAGATATTTTTTCCGCAGAGAAATGGATCACACTGATTTATCCCATGCTTATATGAAAACACGAGTCAAAATATTATTGAACAGAACAAGTGTGGGCAATAAAGGCGTGATAGCTACTTATTTTGTAAAATATATGTTACTTCGAAGATTTTTAACTCGTTAATACGTCTAATAATTAGGGAACTGTAAGTGATTACATGAAAAAATGATAAGGATGACAAGGTTATGAATATCTATTCGATTATAGACGTACTAGAAGTCCTTTACACGATTTTGTGTGCAACTTAGGCTTTGGGTTGAGTTTCGACTTGCTTAAATTTCATGCTTGATAAAGTACTGGAGTTGCTTAATTAGTTACTTATTGTTTATGCACGTGCGTTGGTTTTGAAGATATACTAACTAGCGTCGAGACGATGATGGGTCGTAGAATATCTATTAATTTGTCTGTTTGGCAAATAGATCTAAGTCAGAATCAATCTCCGGTATCTTTAGCAGACACGTGCACTTTACATACAAACAATACTATAAAGATCACAATGGGACGTACTCTCAGGATGTGTATAGACAACGACGAAAAAGGAGACATGATTTGCGTTATACACCCAAATACAACTTACATCTACGTCTTCAATTCTACTTTCAGTATCGACTTTAATATGTAGGATAAGATGTTTTCATTTATAGTCATGCGATCTAAATAAACGATTTTATCAATTCACGGCAACTAAAGGGCATACCTCGTACGTTTCGTAGGCTGACTAATTGTTGCCTGATATGGCTTGATGTCATCTGCCGATACGATTACGTGCCTGTAAAAGCATAATACTACTAAAACAGCAGACAGCATTAAAATTTTAAGTTGTTTACTGGCCAAAAAAGTCTGTTCTGGAGGTGCTTGAAACTTCTCCCACTTTCAGTTTAGTTGCTAATGAAGTCGTTGATTACAACACAACTCGTGTATTCCTGTCCATTTGCAACTCTCCATCCTGAAGAATACTTAAGTACATTTAAGGACGGATTTCTCTAGATAGAGCTGCCTATTTAAGCATAGTACTACTAAAATAGAAGACACTATCGAAATTTAAAGTTGTTTACTGGTCAAAAGCCTCTTTCCTGGACTTGTTGAAAGTTGGATAAATATATTTGTTGCGATTCTATGTTTTCCACGATCCTTTACTTCTGTGCGTTCTCACGCAATAAACTACACAAGTACCCTTCAGTTGCACATCTTACCTTCAAGGGTAGGTTTCTGAGCGACCGAGGAACGCTCGATGCAACATAGGATAACCAGAGCCCACCATATGGAATTTTGTAGAACTTCGCATACCTTTGTGTTATAGGAAATGTACCTGTGATGTGGCTATGTAAGTAGTTGGGTTGTGATGGCACAACCCATGAATTCAGATTGGACATAGATTGGTTCATCGAATTGCTTACCCAGTACAAAGGTTCGCAAAGATTTCTGACGTTTGGGTGCCGTTTTGAAACACTTTGAAAGGTTGAACATAGGTCCATAGAGAGAGGTTCAATCTTTACTTGTTTATCCTAGGTTATCTTAAACAACTGCTTTATTTTTGTGCTAAAATGAATCCGGCTTTTACAAATATCGTAATTAGATAAAAATATTAAGGGATCAAAAGTCTCAATTCATTATTGTTAATTCACAGGTGCAAAGGTATCCAATAAGTGTCACCTCAATCGCTAGAAACATTCACATCTTGCTAATGAGTTCAGAAGAGGCAAGAAAAGCATTCGAGCTTATAGCTGCAAGAAATGAGTAATAGTACAATCTTCGAATACCTAGACAGTCCACTTGACATTGTGCTGTTTAAATCTTGAACCGTAATTTTTTTTGTCACATTCTCACGACGCAATACTGCAGAAACGTGCTCTCGTCTCTGGAATAAAACACCCTGTCTTCTCAGTAACAACGCCTCTTAATCCGTAAAGCCCTCTTCCCATGTGATCCGCAGGATAAATGATTTGACGTGGATCGCGACCTTCCACACAGTTTAAATCAGCATGAAATATAAATATAAATTTCGTGTAACACTCGCAATCACCAAAATTGAAAACGACAGCCAAAATTGCGATTGGTCGAAACTTGTGCTTAATATAAGGGTCGAGATGATTATAAGAACTTTGGTAACTATTGTATGGAAACCAGCCTTTACGGTTCTCTTTCGGGGACAGACCAGTAGTGACGAGGGCTTATGGAGGGGCTTAGGCATCTTAATTTGCAGTTAGCCCCAGAAACTTCCCTGCCAGGATTCAACAATTAGCCCCCCCCCCCCCTCCCAAGTCAAAATAGGCCTCCAAAGTTCAGAACAGACCCTCCAAACTTCGAAGCCTGGCTACGTGTGTGTTTGGGGTAGGGATATATTACTGTTTACTGTAGACATTCTTTATCCATATGCACACAGCACCATTAAACTACATTAACACTTTAAATGGCCCCTTTCTAAATAGCTCGATGCTACCTTCCATGCTACCTCTTTCGGCGAAGGTTAGACTGCGGAGGAGGATAAAGTTTAGTTTTTACTGTACATGCCTTAGCCCCGTTGTTTTAAACGGATTTTTCTAACTTTAAAACTTCTGAAACAGAGAATCTATGCACTCCCTGTTTCTTGGATTCCATTTTTGTACTTAACTGTACAATGATTTTCAGGGAAAATATACAAGGTTGAGTAAGCCTGCTTGTTGGAAATAACTCCATCGGCGACGCACTGTAGACAAGGAGAAGATGAAACAAGCTATGAGTTAAAGAAGAATGAATTTAACAATTCTTAGAATAATGTCGATTTTCGTGGATTTAAACATGATTGTTATTGAGTGATAGTAAGGAGGCAAATCCAACAAACTGGAGTTTGTTATAAGTTATGATTAGAGACCGACCATAATCACGTGACTTCCACTACTACTCTACTAGGGCTTTGATCTATTGATAGTACAGTATATACGAGAGGTGCTTATGTTAGTTCACTTTGGTGCTATACTATTTTCAATATAATACGGTACTGGCAGGCAAAAACCGATCCTTAGTAGTGAAGGTAATTCAGCCAATACTGAATTTTCATTTGAAGACTGAGAACCCTCACATGGCCATTCGCAAAGAGATTACCCAAGTTGACTCATTCATCAGATCAACAGGGACGTTGCCCAAAATCCTCTTCGGTGATCCTTAAGTTGTCATAATCTACCGGTTGACTGGCTGTTTACCTGGGAGGTGTTCGAAAATTAATTGTTCCTTCTGACGTTTCATTGGAAATTTACGTCATGGATTTCACCTGATGAAACGAGGTCACACATAAGCAAGTTTACCACAGCAAAAGGTCCTAGTGCAAGGGGAAAACCATGTGTCAAGATGTTAGTGCAAGTACGCATATAACGAATTAGATGATAGAAAGTTTTCAAAACGGTAAAAATTCTACGATTGGTCTATTTGAAAGCTTCCACTCACGACAGGTCCACAGTGGACGACTTTGAAGATAGGTGGGAACAACGTTGTTACTTAACTCACCGTGTGAAGGACATCGTCTTTTTCAGGTATTACAACAGTTTTCATCTCAAGTCCTTCCTTGACAGCACACGTGATGTGATATGCTCGCACACATCGCTTAACCTGGAATACAAAAGTAAAAACGTCGACTTTAATAACTACCTATGATTATCTTAAGATTTCAATATTTTCAAATGTCAATAATACACAACAACGCTAAAACTATAACCCAAAATCCTTACAGGGCCAACTACTAAAACCCTATAAGATTCAAGCATTTCCCTGGCAAATTCCACTTAAATTTCCTACTGCCTTCTCCATCTTTGGGTCATCTATTTCAGGCTTTCTCAACCACAGACAGTAAATCACCCTCCTCGAGCTACCAAAAGTTTCAAGTACCCCCTTGGGTCCATAAAAATTTGGTATTTTTTCACGTCATCGATATTAAACAAGTACACCATGAAATAGACAATCAATTACAAGAGTCGTAACGTGCTTACCAGGTGTAAAAATATGTGCAACAAGGCAGTAAACAGGGACAATATTTATCTACCCCTTTCTGTGCTTTTGGCATTTTGACATAAGAAAACAATGAAACATGCTATTAGCTGTTGGATCCCCCCAGTACCCCCTGCCTCAATTGTACCCCCTGTAAAATCTCAAATACCCCCTAAAGGGATCCGGGACCCCCGTTGAGAATCACTGATCTATTTCACGCAGTTCACTGCTTCATTTGATTCTATCAGCAAAAGTAACACACCCTTGTAAAAACGTGTTTATGGACAAATCCAATTTAAAGCGAATTTAAATATCTCAGAAAAGAAGGGCATTTTTGCCGTTCTGTTTCAGCAGGTCCCTTTCCATGACTGGTACTTCTTCATGTTGAGACAAAAATTACTCCACAATTCCCTGATTTGTTTTTCAGAGGCATCTTTAAGTACATTCTCTTATAAATAGCTAATTCCCAGACGTAAAGGCTGCTTGTGAACGCATATCCCTTACCAATTAAGTTAAACATACGGGCCTGGGCAGGGCAAGACAGTGATGGGATGTCTAGTAAAGAAAGGCTTGGTGTACCTCTGCCATAACCTGAGAGCATCTAATTTCAAAATATTGAGGTAAAATAAACTGTGAGCATAGGCGCTCGCGACACCAACCGCGTCTTCAAGGGTTGCCAGGTTTGGAAGACACCGTAGAAAGATGCAAATATAGCGAGCAAGATCTTGGAAGATTTTTCTTTGGATAATGATATAAGGAGTGTACAAAATCGTTGTTTATAGACGTTTAAGTTTGTTGATTCATGATAACAGTGTGTGCCTATGACTGATGGTCGGTTGACATTGGTGCATTTTACTAAGTTATTATCATCGCAAGCCTACACTCCAAGGTCAATCTTATGATCTGACTTTGAATTACACGCAGCACATTTTCATTACTCACCTCATCTCCAATTTGGATGTCCATGACGTGTGAAATGTCTAAAAGTTCCAGAGTCTATAAAAGAAACCCATATTCAGTCACATTACTGTTAACAGTAAAATGTCATTTTGACTGAAACCATCCTTATGGCACTGCATTTCATAAAGATACAAACTTTTAAATCCTGCCATTGGTCTTTCCCAATCAAAATCCGAAGCAAAAGCCCAATTGCATTTTACTATTGCCTTGGAAACACATATTTCCTAATTTTCTGATCCCAAAGTGGAATAAACGAATTGTCTGAATTAGACGCTCCGTTGTCAAAATGCCACCTCAGTGTAAACTCACTTTTTACAGTGGACTCTTAAAAAAACCCTTACATTTAAACGACCCTCCATACCCCTTTCCATATAAGCTACCGTTACTTCAACTGCCCGGCGATAAATCCCCTTGTAGTTTAATGGTCCTTGAGCACATATCTCCTGTAGTTCAAATTCCAGCTTCTGTGCAAAAACATTCACCTCATTTTAAAGTTCCTTGTATTCCTCAATTCTAAGTTTAACTCAATATCTTATTGAACTAAGAATTTAGCCTTTTACCTTCACAAATATTCACAAGTTTTCTTCTATTCTGAAATAAGACCAAAGAAGTGCCCACTATCTCTGTGACTGCCGTACATAGGAAATGTTTTTTGAAGTTTTGATAAAAGGATGACAACAGCCTTGACCAAACGTTTTCCGACGGTGCAACTGGGTGTTGTTTATTAAACCCAAAAGTCGATGTCTAAAGCCCCAAAAGACGTACTACCTGTCACACAAAAAATACTTCCAGTTTACAAACTCAAGTGTCTTCGTTGGAGGTTACAGGACAGAATAGCGTAACACGCACAGACGTTCATAAGTAAACGCAGATAAGTCTGTTATTTCAGCAAAACAAAGTCAACTGATCCGAAACAGATTCGTTAATATGGTAGCATTTTCTTGAAGACCTTTTACAATCATTACCGTCAACAAAAACATTTAACAGATACATGAGTCCACGTGAGAGCCGGTTTTTGGTAAGAGGTGGCCCTGTGCCATGATTTGGGGGCACTATTTTTAGTCCTTGTAAAAATAGGTCAAAATTTTGGGGGCTTCAATGAGCTGCGCCCTCCCATTGTCATTTTAGGTGCGGGGTCCTGTGCCCCAGCACAGTCGAAAAACCGGCACTGGTCCACGTATATAAAGAATTGGGATAACTCTAACGTCCGCGAAATCTTCCGTCATTCTGTGTACATCCTCTTCTATTGAAGCCCAAGAAAACGATACAAAATTCAAACCATGAGAGCATACGGGGGCGGTCAATGCTTCAGTGTTCTTTCCAGAGGATGAAAAAAAATTACCAATAATTAATCTCATCAACAAATCACAGCCTCGTATGTGTATACCATACATACCTGTGATACCCTTGCAGTTATAAAAGATTTTGATGTACAATATAATTTTAATAAACATGATTTAGTGAGCTCTTGATAGTATTATATATATATATATATATATATATATATATATAAATAGATGATGTATTTATGGTGTTGAATCACGGAGGAGCCAAGCTCATCCAGTTCGTGTCTCATCCTAATACCACCCACCGTGCTATTAAGTTTACTTGTTATTATTCTGCTAAAAATATTAGCATTCTTGATGTTAGTTTCGTATTTAATCAAGAGAAGCTAATGATAGACTTGTTCGTAAAACCGACGTACACTCATCAATACTTGCACTTTAAGTCTTGCCACCCATTTCACACCAGGAAAGCTATAAATTACAGCCCAGCACTTTGAATTAGGCGAATTTTTTCGGAAAATGATTCGTTCAACCAGAGATGTAAGATCTTAGAGGGTGGACTGTAGGCTAGGGGCTTTATTATTAGGTGAGTATCTGAACAATTGACAAAAGCAAGGCAGAAGCATGTTTCAGATAGATATATGTATATTTATAGATTCATGCAGCATAAAATAGGAAGATAATATTGGTAAATTGCCAAGTCATCGATTTGTGACCTATAACACATTCTCTTTATTACGTTACGAGTTATTCTGTAAAGTGCGTGAACCGGTACCAGCGAAAATGAAAAGATGTTTTTGGATTTGTATGCCTGGTGGTAAAACTAATTGGTGACCAAATCATTGGAGAGATTCGTGGCACATAAATTAAATAACTGGATGACAAAAGTCGGGTGAAAAAGGCGTCTATTAAATAAAAATAGTTGAGTTGATCTGTGAATTTTACAATTATTTTATACATGGCTATAATAAAACTATTGCGATTTCTACTATTTCCTGTTATCTTGTGCATTTTAAACTCGCACGGTATGGCGTTGATTGGTTTAGATGAAGCAGATTTTTTGTACACTACTTTTACTGTTATGGACCGTATTAGATTAAATACGTCAGTGATGAAAAATGGTAGTTCTCTTGGAACCATGGATTGTATGCTACGATGCAGAAAAACAAATTTGTGTAAATCGGCAAACTATCGGAACTCAAGCCAAGAGTGTGAGTTACTATCTGTTGTCTTCGGAGAGGATACCGACATGTCAGAAATCAATGAGGAATATCAACATCTTCATATCGAGGTAAGAAATGAAATAAAAATTGCTCTTTCGTTGTACCAAATCAACAGATTTCTAGTGATGAATATTTTGGGCATAGGAGCCTATCGTAGCCTTCCTAATACGAAAATTGACGTAGTAACGTTTAGAGGTACAGAAGTGTATATAGGTGGCAATAAATACGCCCTCCCTACTAGGTAAGTAAAAGGTTCATTTCTAGTACTTTAAATCAGTAAATTGGTTATTTTTTAATTTCATATGTGTTTAAGATTAATATCTAGACCCGGTTACATCATTTTGTCATTGCTTTCAACCATTAAATATACTTCCCATCTTTCCTTCCTTGTTACTTTCGGCGAGAGTCCGTGCTTGGTCATCTTTAATTGATTAAGCCATTCTAACCCAAACTGGCTCGAAATAAATATTTTGTGGTACGTGTATGAGAATGCGCCCCCGATTTGTAGCAGTTTACCTAGGGCAATACACCAAGGACACTTTAAATTTTATATTTGCTTTCTTTGACTAGTTCAAGTTAATTTGCAGTTGTCTTAAATTTATTTTTGCAGAACCCTTGTTATCCAGACCCTTGTAAGAATAATGGGACTTGCTTTGTGAATGAAATTACGAAAGATTTCACTCGCACCAGGGAAATGGGTCAGCGTGATAGTTTGGAAAGTTTTGTAATCAGTATTGATTTTACAATATAAATAGCAACGAAATGAGCATCATGGCAAAGCGTAAAATTATTGCAAGATGGTTCGCTCTAAAAATACGGCATGGTGGTATCAAGCCATGCCAAGCGATGTAACCGACATGGAGAAAACGTTCAAGAGGTGCAACATTTAGTACATCACAAAGTTGCACATATTAAAAATTGAATGCGTTAGAGCTGTAGCAATGGATACCCAAAAAGGATATTGTGTATACCTTGGAAAAACTGGGTCAGCACGACAAAGAGCATGAAATTATGAGTTTTAAACAACAACTGCCGCAAATAATGATAATAATACCAATAATACTGATAATGTTTCGATTAATTTAAATTAGGAATATTAAGTTGATTTACAATTAACGGATATGATATATTATTCTTTGCCTTACCATTTATAATAATTTGTTCTCAAGTTTCAAAGATCTATTCCTTTCATCCTTTCCAATTCATTAATTTCACTACATGAATTTACGTGGTATGATATACTTCTTCACCAAGCTAGAAGCTCTGGATTTGGCCAATAACAATATCTTTTACAAAATATGAAACTAGTCCATCTTATTACACATGATATCATTTTGAATAAAATATAATTTCTATTTTTAATCCAATGGTCTTGCATCGCAATCAGAAATAACTTACTTTCTTTTACCATCCCCCCGATTGCACTCATACTTTACTACGTTTATGCGGCGAATTCTTTAAAATCTAGGCTTGATATTTAAACACAAATAATGATATTGAATTTTTTGTTCTATTGACCCTGTTCTGTAAAGTAGTCCTATAGCCAGCTGTTAGCTCCAGTACATACATTGTATCACTTGATCGATCTAACATGTCGGGACGACGAGAAGCTCCTGTATGAATGCGAGGAGATTGATAGCCTGATATGTCTGCAAAGATACGAAGGTTAGGATTCTACGAAGACAGGAAGTCAAATGTAACTTTTAGGATTAAATTATGTCTCCAGTTATAGATCCCCTTGGTTGAGATGGAAGGGGTGGCCAGATGCGACATGTTAAAGATTTTAAGAATTTATACAGTTAAAGTAAGTTGCTGTCATATTTCTTCCGGAGCTAGTGGTTCTGGGCAATTGCTGTTAAAGTACCTACACGGGAAATTATAGATTTTCTTTGGCAGATTAAATATTTTTGCCTGCACGCAAAGTGTTACTTAAGGTATTGTTCAGATGGTGCCTTTATAATAAATCGCTGCAACGTCAGACATGATGTTTCTCTTGCGTCTCTCAGCATGCTACTGTTTCGAAGATGGTCGAATTGAGTGAACTTGTCCTTAGTTAGATTATGCATCAACTTTATATCTGGTTCAGTAAAATTTTTAAACTTATTTCGAGTAAATGATTGGCATTGCATATAAATTTACAATTTATAAAAGGTTTCAACGCAAAGATAATCATAAAGTTAATTCATACCCGTAGATCGTTACTAGAGACGGCTTTGTTAGAATTCGAATTGATATCTTCGTCGTCGTCCGGTTATACGCTTTGACGGACTTCATTTCTGATTAGCGATGGTGACGAAACTCCCTTTACTTGGTGCGGAGTATAGTTGCTGAATATATGTTCTCCTTAATGTGTGACAGAATTAGCGTAAATAAGTGTGTGTGAGTGTGTGGCTTTTTAATAGATCTGCGAACCCTTTTATATATGCAGAAATTTAATAACGATAATAACAATAATAACAACATCAACAAGATAATGTCCTAATTTAATGATAATTTAGATTTTCTGGGCTTTGTCCATTAATAATAATAATAATAATAATTACGATAAACAGGTGCTTTCCAAATTGGCTCTTCATCTCACTTAATGAATAAAAGTAGATATAAGCAAACAACAAAATAAAAATGACAAGCCAAGGCAACCAAACTATCAATATACAAACAAGTAGGTTCTACATGGAAGTGGTCCGCAGACTTGCGTCTGCAAAGTATATCAAGGGGTCTGGAAGCTATTAAGGATAGGATTAAGTTAAATTAGAACTTAAGCTTCTAGGCCATGGTGCAAAAGAGATTCAGTAAAAGACGTCATAATAATTGCTGAGGCTGATTTCCTTGTAAATGCATGTGAGACACATATATGCATATTGCATGATTCGTAAATTATAATATTCGATGCGGATCACTGTGAACTGAGCCCCTGTTTACACGGGTAGGGATCCAATCTAATACCGGATTGCATCCATTTGGATTTAGAAATCAGATGCGCTTTGTCCCATTGTGATATGCGATGTAGTGAAGTGGAGCGCTAAAATACGAAAAATAAGTAAAGACAACTTCTTCTTCTGTTTCTTCTTCTTGAGTGACCTTCCAGAGCGTTGAAGCTTTCCACCGTCTTCAGACTTCCGCAGCATGAATCGTCTCTTCTGTTTACGTTCCAATCGTCTTACATATGCTCTTCAAGTACATCACTCTTGATCGTCTTCTGTCTCTTTGCCTTCAATCATTCCTGTTAAATAAACTTCTCAAGCTCCTCTTTCCTAATGATGTGCCCTAGGAATTACATCTGCCGTTCTCTGATTGTATCAAAGAGAAATTGGTCTTTTACCAATCCTGCGCAGGACTTTGTCGTTTGATGTGCAACTTGTAACTTTCGTAGACATTTGACAGGTCAATATTGTGACCAAATCAGATTGTAAACAAAGAGGACGTCAAAGGTACCTCGCAGTGGTAGTTCTCGTTGCTTTATTTTTGATCTGTACTAGCTTGGATTTGGTCCAAAGTGTTCACATGCGACCTACTTGGTTTCGGCCCCAAATTGATTTACATTCGTGGAAAACTGGTACGTAAACGAGTCCGTATCCACTAGGGCCTACGACGTCTATCGTAAGCGCACGTCCAATCCGTACTAACTCTGTTAAATAAAGGATTACTCTTGGGTGCCTAATAGTAGTCCCCCCCGCTAATTAATTTTTTAAAACTTTTCCATCCAGGACATTCTTATTCCCCCCCGCCTATTGATTTTTAAGTAATTTTTTACCAATGACAATTTTTCAAGGAGGTTTTTGGTAGACAAGTAGAAAGTATCTTCATTAATATATGAAAATCACACATTAAAATTATGATGGTGGCCTTTTAAAAAGCTCGAAGAGGCGCAAAGAAACGCATTACAAATGTTTGCAATAACATCAAGCAAAGACGAAATATGAGGAGCTAATTGGTAGCATCTATCAGTATTAATAATTTGTTCAGACCCCATCTATTACACTTTTGGCCCTTTTTCAACTCCGCCGTCTATTCCATCTCCCCGTTTATTACCTTTTTGCAATTTTTCCATCACCACCCGTTTATTCCAGCCCCACTTCTATTAGGCACCCAAGAGTAAGTGTTTTCTGGTATACCATGGACTTTACCAATCGCGAAGAGAGGCAGCACTTACTTTCACATGTAGGAGCCATTCCACTCCATTTGCCAAGATGCGTACAATCGATGGTGCGCCAAGCGGTCAAAATAGGCTAAAAAGGCGTATTTGACATAGTTTGCATGCACTAAATGTGTACATTCCACGGTGTACAAAGCGTTCAAAATAGGCTAATAATTTATATTTGACATAATTTGCATACACTAGATGCGTACATTCCATGGTGCACAAAGCGTTCAAATTAGGCTAAAAAGGCATATTTGACATAGTTTGCATACAGTAGATGCGTACATTCCATGGTGCACATGCGTTCAAATTATGCTAAAATGGCGTGTCTGACATAGTTTGCATACACTAGATGCGTACTTTCGATGGTGCACAAAGCATTCAAAATAGTCTAATAAGGCGTATTTGACATAGTTTGAATGCACTAGATGCGTACATTCCATGGTGCACAAGGCGTTCAAAAAAGGCTAATAAGACATATTTGACACGGTTTGCATGCACTAAATGAATACATTCCATGACGCTCAAAGCTTTCAAAGTACGCTAAAAAGGCATATTTGACATAGTTTGCATACACGAAATGCGTACATTCAATGGCGCACAAAGCGTTCAAAATAGGCTAAGAATGCATATTTGATATAGTTTGCATACACTAGATGCGTACATTCCATGGTGCACAAAGCGTCCAAAATAGTCTAATAACGCATAAACGACATAGTTTGCATACACTAGATGCGTACATTCCATGGTGCACAAGGTGTTAAAAATAGGCTAAAAATGAAAATTTGACATAGTTTGCATACACTAGATGCGTACATTCCATGGTGCACAAAGCGTTCAAATTATGCTAAAAAGGCCTATTTGACATAGTTTGCATACACTAGATGCGTACATTCCATGGTGCACAAAGCATTCAAATTATGCTAAAAAGCATTTCTGACATTGTTTGCATACACTAGATGCGTACTTTCAATGGTGCACAAAGCGTTCAATATAGGCCAATAAGGCATATTTGACATAGATTACGTACACTAGATGCGTAAATTCCATGGTGCACAAAGCGTTCAAAATAGGCTAATAAGACATATTTGACACTGTTTGCATACACTAGATGCATACATTCCATGGTGCCCAAAGCGTTCAAAATAGGCTAAAAAGGCATATTTGACATAGTTTTCATACACTAAATGCGTACATTCCATGGTGCACATAACGTTCAAAATAGGCTAATGAAGCATATTTGACGTAGTTTGCATACACTAAATCCGTTCATTCGATGGTGCGCCAAACGGTCCAATATGCTAATGAGACATATTTGACATAGTTTGCATACACGAGATGCGTACATTCCATGGTGTACAAAGCGTTCAAAATAGGCTAATGAGGCATATTTGACATAGTTTGCATACACTAAATGCGTACATTTCATGGTGCACAAAGGGTTTAAAATAATCTAATAAGGCATATTTGACACAGTTTGCATACACTAGATGCTTACATTGCATGGTGCACAAAGCGTTCAAAATAGGCTAATAAGACATATTTGACATAGTATGCATACACTAGATCCGTACATTTGATGGTGCGCCAAGCGGTCAAAAAGGCTAATAAGGCATATTTGACATAGTTTACATACACTATATCCGTACAATCCATGGTGCAGTATGCGTTCGAAAAAAGCTAATACGGCCTATCTGACATAGTTTGCATACACGAGATTCTTCAATTCCATGGTGCACAAAGCGTACAAAAGTGGCTTAAAAGGCGTATTTGACATAGTTTGCATACACTAGATGCGTACTGTCTTGCTGGACATGATTGTTCAACTCGATCATGGGTTTTTGATCTTTGCTTTGCCTATGTAATTTCAGATGATTAACCTAGCCTGCCTTTGATAGTAAAAAGCGTCCACATATCTCGCATTTCCACTGTTGCTTGACCTTTGCGGGTACTGTAGCCTGCTCTTGCTTTTTAAGTGCCCGCTTCAACATAGCATGTTCTACCCTCTTTCGATCAAAAGCACTACGTCCATCCCTAACCACTGTCTTCCAAGATGTACGGTTTTTTCCAATATTTCCCAGTTATCAACATCGATCTCTAATTCTCTAAGATTGTTTTTTAGACCGTTTTTAAACCGCTTCTTTGGTTTATGCTATTGCCTTTTACCTCTGGCCAGCTCATCATAGAAAAGTTGCTTTAGAAGCCTTTCATCTTCCATCCTGACCACGTGCCCAGTCCAGCGCATCTGGTACAACATTTGTTTTTTCTGAATACTTGTACTGGACGCTCTATCTAAGACAACAGTGTCTGGAGTATACGGCGACCATTTGATGCCAAGAATTTTGCAAATGCAGTTCTGGTAAAATATTTCCAAAAACGTAACATGCTTTCTGTAGGATACCCGAGTCTCAGATCCATACAACAATACTGTAAGCACACATGCTTTATATACTACAAGCTTTGTATTTGTTGTAATACCACGGTTTGACTACACTATTTTGTCAAGTTTTCCGAGAGCGGTACTAGCTTTCTGTAATCTGCGATATATTTCAGCATTAATACTACCATCTCGAGAGATAGTGTTTCCAAGGTAAACGAAACTGTCAACAATCCCAAGCCTTTTTCCATGCACAAGGATATTGGGCTCTGCATCCTCTTGTCCACTTGGTGGGGTGTACATCACTTTTGTCTTACCTGGATTGATGGCTACCGCAAAACTAGTACATGCTCTAAAGAAAATGTCCATGATCATTTGCATATCTCTTTCTGTATGAGCAACAAGGTCTGCATCATCCGCGTAAAGAAATTCCCGAATTAGTGTTAGAAATGTTTTGGACTTGGTGTTAAAGCGACGCAGACTAAAAACTTTGCCTGAGGTTCTGAACCGGATACAAGCATCAATGCCACAATCTCGGAAAGCATAGCTAAACATCAATGCAAAATAGATGGAGAATAAACTAAATGCTAGAATGTCACCTTGTTTCACACCATTTTCAACCTGGATCAGTTCAGAAAGTACGCCATTGCAATTGACTCTTGCTTGCATGCTTTGGTGAAGCTGTTTAAATATATCAACAAATCCAGAAGGGCATCCAACCTTCCTCAATATGATCCAGAGAGCACTACGGCTGACAGTATTAAAAGCCTTCGCTCAGTCAACAAACAGTTGATAAAGAGGCATTTGCGGCTCAATACATTTCTCGTACATACATACATATATACATACATACATACATATATTTGATACAATTGAAATACATTGCGTCTACATACATTTATACATACATACGTAAATACATAAATACATACATACATACATACATACATACATACATCCGTACATACATACAGATTGAGGCTTATATTCTAGGTTCCTTACACCTGTACAATGTGAGAGTAATTAGTGCATTTTGGGAAGTAGCATAAGATTTATTTGACCCATTCTCCATTATGCTTATGGTAACCCAGCGAGCTTGGCCACGGCTTAGCAGTACAAATTTAAGTTATTACGTTACCACGTCTTATCTCAACTATAAGTGAGGCTAAACGTGCTGGAGAATACACAATGCTTCTTAAGATGTGTGTGTGTCGATGGAATACACAATGCTTCTTAAGACGTGTGTGTGTGTGTGGATAGAATACACAATGCTTCTTAAGATGTGTGTGTGTCGATGGAATACACAATGCTTCTTAAGACGTGTGTGTGTGTGTGTGTGTGTGTGTGTTTCAGATGGAACACATAATTCTTCTTAATATATGTGTGTTTGTGTGTGGATGGAATACACAATGCTTTTTAATATTAATGTGTGTGTGTGTGTGGATGGAATATACAATGCTTCTTAAGATGTGTGTGAGTGTGTGTGTGGATAGAATACACAATGCTTCTTAAGATGTGTGAGTGTGTGTGTGGATAGAATACACAATGCTTCTTAAGATGTGTGAGTGTGTGTGTGTGTTTTCTACACATTCGCACATGCAGATACGCATACAGATACAATGAATCTCGCAGTTAAAAAAAGATAAAAATAAAAACTAGTGAATTATATTTATAAATACATAAATAAAAACAACTAATGAATATAGAAATTAAAAAATAAAATACAACGCAAACAAATAAACAAAAGGATCCATGGATAAAGAAATAAAACAGACAAGAAAATTAACACCACATACACGAGCAAACGACTGAACAAACATTTTAATGAAAACATGAAATGAACCGAATTTAAGAAATAAATATCAACATAAACAAAAAACAAAAAATAAATAAATAACGAAACGGAGCAAACAAGAAAAGTTAAACACACGTATAAACAACTAGAAGAGTAAATAGTGAAAGTTACACATTGAAGTACCTGGTAAGGGCTTGCTTGCTTGATCTGCAATATTCCTCGTTTCCACTCCCTTCCCTGACTTCCAGTCTTTTTCCAAACCTCTTTAGCTCCATCTTTACTTTTGATATAAACAAGAAGCTGACAATCATCGTCTCCGTACATGTGATAATAGAAAGAAAAGCAAGCTTCGGCAAAGTTGATTCTCTTACTAATCAGCGATGCTTTGTCCCCCTTCCTGTAAGGGTTGTATGTGACAATCCATGATGCTTCAACGTACAGATAATGGCCTGGTGAGGAAAAATGCAGACTATGGTTAACATTAGTAAAAGTTAAAACAAAAGATGGTGTCGAATAAGATTTACAATGTATGTGAAAAGCTGGTTTCTATTACAACACTTGAATATTGCGTTGAGTAACGGATTCATTTTGCCAAACGTTTCCGCCATACACTGATGACAGCAATTATATGGAGTGAAATTAGATACCTATTACGATGAATTTATTGGAAACGAGAAGATCCTAGAAAATAACGGTCACGAGAGCGACACGTTTTCAGCCACTCGAGTTATTGAAAAAGGCATAAATTGCAAACAAATTCTTTTTGTCGACAGAGTACCGGCTTCATTGTTTTGATAATGCGGCTTCTAAAGCGGCAAGATGAAAAAGAGATCTGGCTCTCGCTACTAACCTAAACGAATCCTATTGATGGTCGTCAGTACATGACTGGTTTTCAATCAAATGCTGAACATTTTCAATGTACTTAATTGTGAACCTACAAAACAATGAATCTTACTCCAATTTTGAAATCTGTGACCTGCCTCTTTCAGATCAGTAATGAGAAAGTATTCAATTTACGCTCAAATTTTCATATAAGCTAACAATGGTGGTCCATACTGTCTAAATACTATGGTGACAAGTACACCGACAAACTATAGGGAGAACGCCAAGAAGGAAACTACAATTGTGACAACGTTTATTACCGAGCAACTGAAACAGGACAAGCTCAGGTTGTCTATAGAAAAGTTGAAGAGAGAACTAGAATACGACTAAAACAAATCTATAAAGTACGAAATATAAACACAGCGGGTTACATATATCGTATATGTATCGTATATGTATATCGTTAAGTAATTCATTTTGTTTGGAAAAAATATTACATTAAATATCGAGTCAAATAATTTTGGTCAATGCTCTATATCTTTAAAAAAAGGGGTAACATGTATGAACAACCTTTCACCTTCACTTTAGCACTGTTCAAGAACAAAAAAAGCGTGCGAAACTGGAGAGTATGGGGCCTTACGGTAGCAAACTTTAAAAAAGCGGCTTCAAGCACCCCACCCCACCCCCACATTAGAGCGAAATCGTAATTAGAGAAGCCCAAGCAGAAAAGGCAGCAGACATTACAAAAATTATTAGTTTCAGCAGGAGCATGTCAGTCTCCTTTCCCAAACACATCCAAATATTACTGTACAAATTGCTCTAAGAGTTGCTGTCGCCTGGCATCGTTTGCCCTCTCATTACGATATTGTTCATTTGCCCCTTCTTCACGAGGTGCCCCGTTTGGTTCTCCATGACAGACTGCTGCTGCATTAGCCTCGCCTTCTCCTTCTTGGTAAATATCTTCCCCTGCGTCCCCAATTTCAATACACATGTTGTGTAGCACCGTCGTTGCCTTCACAACTTTGGCAACTGTCTCCATTCTGTGAACTCTTAATCCGGTTTTCAGGGCATAAAACCTATTTTTGAGAAGTCCAAATGTCCTCTCCACGGTCGAAACGCGTTCTCATGTGTGCAATATTAAATCGAAGTCTTGCACCATCGACTTCACCGCGGAAAGGTGGGAAGGGTAGGCTGAGTCTGCCAAAATTACCGGAGAAGGAAAAGGTCTACGTCCTTCTTCTTCAAAGCGATGCCATAAAGTGGATTGCCTTAACACACTCGAGTCGTGGTATCGGCCAGGACAGTTCGTACTAGCAAAATTAATTGCTAAATTTGGACCAGCAACAACCATTGAATTTATGCTATGAGTGTGATGCCTGTTGACATAGGCATCCTCGTCAAACGATGGCGGATTTACGAGGATGTGGCTGCCATCAAGGCAACCGCAAATGCTTGGCATGCCACTCATTTCTCGAAATGGTCGAGCCACCGTAAACATTGAGTTCTCTGGCCATTTTATAAAACGAGAAGCTACCGTGTTTAGACTATCCGCAACAGGATGAACAGTCCTAAAAACTGTGTGTTTGTGGAAACTCCATGGATCGTGTTTATTGTATGATAAAATCCGCTTGTGCCAGCCCAGTGGCAGAATAATAGTATTTGCTCCCTTGGAGATGGTGTGCATGGTTTGTACCGATGTTATGTCGTAACTGATCGCCGATAACGTCCACCAAGATATCTAAAGTCTGTGGGCTGATACGAAATTTCTGACGAAACAGAACTGGATCGTCCACAGCAAAGTACTGACGTGGCCTGAATTGTCTTACCTCACGTTGCCTTCGATCATGGACTTCATTAATAAAATCGTCAAACTCTTCGTCGCTCGAGGACCACATTGCTGCACACACGTTCACTTTGATAACTCTGAGTCACTCGCAGCTACGGAAATCATACACTCATGAAATTGGACTAGTAAACTACACGAGTAGACTACTGCTGTAGGTGAGTTTAATTTTTATAGCATTTAGTTTTAGCTGCACGGCTAAATAGTGCCGTTTTGCTACAGCGGTCCTGATAAGCAGTGGGCCCGACATTGAAACTACCCTAAATAAACAGAAAAACCACCAAACAGGTTAACTAATAAATACAGTGCAGCTGGGGCGTCCAAGAGCAACGCCCCTCAATTTTGGCTACGGGGCAGAGAAGAAAGCCATGAGGCAGACTCAACCGCCCAGCAGGACCGCCTCTTGCGGATTATGGTGAGCATTTGCCATCAATAAGAACAGATACTACATCCATTTCTTGCCAAAAGGCCGATAAGTATCTTGACACATGGCTCCTAAGGAGACGTTTTGACATGTGAACTCATGGATTGGTATTACTTGCCATCGCTTTAGATGCGTCTCTACTTCCGTTGAGCATTGACTCCATCTCTACAAAATGAAATGGCTAACTTTGTACACATTTAAGTCTTGAAAAAACAACACCACCTATGTAAAATGAGCCTTCAATGCAATGCCGGCCTTAAAAAACAACAATGTATAAAATCCCTAAAGGCAGGAATATAATTTCGGGTGCTCCTTAATTACTACATGAAAAAAGGTTTTTCTTGGTCCATCATGAACATCAAAAAGAGTAAAAGGCACTTGAAAACTTAGAGCATTACACCATTGCTGGCTTAGTTTTCTATGCAAAGCGAGACATTGAGATAATAACAATGAAAAACTAAGCTGAGATGGTTTTGCACAAAAGAGGAGTCTGCCAAGGGTCTTATATATCGCCTCTATTACTCATTGTTAGCAATGACATTATTATATAAAAAATGGAAAGAGTTTGGTCATTAGTGTGGGACGAGTAATAAGGGACCACCAATTCGAAAATCACGCTTTTGTAAATAGCAATATACGTTGGGGAGGGGATACGAAATAAGTACGTATTCAGTATTTAAAAGCACAAAAACAACAATGTTAATAATTTAAAAGGATGGACAAAGCGGATAGGGCAGCTTTCTTGCTTGAAACGCGTTCGAATTTAAAACTGATGATACTTTTGGACCTTATAATCATCTGTGCTGATGTTGATGATGATGTTCTTTAAGTTTGCGCTGTTTCAATGCGCAAAACGCTTATTAAGTATTTGCTAAAAATTGTGTCTTTCTTTACGTGACCTTTTCAGGGTCGTAGGTTATGATTGGCATGGGTTGTACCACCTCCCCAGAATATTAATAAGGAAAACTGCACATTCCATTGGTCTCTGGAAGTATATGTTGGTTTTCACGAATACAGTGGGACCTCACCCAAGATCAACCACACTAAGAGAACACATCGCCTTAGAGAGCAAGCAAGGGCTCAGAAGCAATATTTTCCCCATAATTTGTACTTTAATTAAACCTCTCTAAGAGAACACCTCACATCCCGATCACAGATCAGCCCGAAATTCAGAAAACCTCTCTAACAGAACACAGTCACCATCACACCCTATGAAATGAATTTCTCAAATGTTAAGATAGTGTTTGTTCCCTCCAACATCACCGCAGTGCTCAAGCCTCTAGATCAAGGGATCTAAAGTGCCACTATAGGCGCCAGCTTCTGACCCATGTGATTCAGGTGATTGATGCAAAGGAGGGAAAAATCACTCCTTCAGAAGTTGTGAAATCCGTGGATGTCTACTTAGCAGTGTCTTGGATTATGTCTGTTGTCCGCAAAATCACCCCAGAAACCCTAGAAACTGTTCAAAAGTGCTTCAAACATTGTGGAATGCTCCATAATAAGGCTGCATCCACCACTAGTGTGTGCCAAGTTCGAGGCGGAGGACAACCTACCACGTCTTTTTATTTAAATCATAATAAGTTTTACAATTTGACGTAGACGTTATTATTGCTGTCTGATCATCGTATTCTTTAGTTTGCCTGGAGTTTCCATTGTTAAATTACTATGTATTTTATATCCAGTTTAATATAATTTAGGTCTGGGTTACTATTGATGCCCTTTCAGAATAGTCCTGAAAAGTTTTGAATTTTTAATTTAGTTTTTGTGTGGCAACCCTAATATTGATTATCATGGTTATGGCGGTCAAAATCCAAAAGCCATTCCCAGAGTTCAATTTAATTTTTTCCCTTTTAACCAAAATTAATTCAAAAACTTTGGACAGTCTTCTTCCCCACTTGCAATTGTGTTTCGAGATCTCTGATATTGGGATTCAAACCAAGAGCCCGTGCTATCGCTGTTTGCTGCTTTACCAACTGAGCTGTGGCAACTCCGATCTTAACATTGTTTATTTTACCAAATTGCCACATTAGCTCCCAGTCCTCCATCATTTGATATCGAGGTCCAACTCTACGCAAATGTGAAAACAGTCGCTCTACACCATGGGAAATGGTGAAGAGATGGATACCAGTCAGGCCAACCGAAATCCATTAAAAATTATAGAGTTCGGAACATAGGACGTAAAATAATAAGTTTGAGAAACTAATAAAGTTATGTAATAATTTGATTAATAATGCGTCATTGAAATGTCATTGGTACATAGTTTAAACTGCTCATCGATATGTGCAACTATCAATTTGTTTTTACAGTTTGCAGCCGCATAGAAGACCCTCAGAGAAACTGACGTTCTATAGATATTTATCGTAAGGTTAATGTTAACCTAAAGAGGCTATTCTAGTCTTATGCTCAACATTTCTCTGGTTTTGTAGGACGGCAGAGGTATCATACTAGAGAGTTTCTGGAAGGTTGTCACTGAAGCATTATCACAGGAAATAGTTCGAGGGACGGAAGGTAGTAACAGAGTCTTTATGTTGTCATTTTAAATTAGTTTCATACAAGATAAGTGCCTCGACTTCTTAACCTGCAGTTAGCCCAGACAAGACAATAAAGTTAAGGCAACAGACGGTGTAATGATACTGCATCTACGCTCTAATATTATATTATTTCCAGTGTCATGTTGTACCTTTTATTAATAAAGATTTACTAACACAAAGACAAATAACAACGTATTTATAAGGTTACCAGTTGCCACTTTTAGTTTTTCCAGATAGCTGAAAGTTTTTTTCTTACGTTCCTATAGACAATCATTTCTAGTATGTGCTTGTTTAGTCAAAGTTATATAGCTTAAACAAGAAGAAAAAAGAGAGAGTGGTTCACAAGGTGGTTCAAGCTAAGTGGTTCAAGCTAAGTTTTTCTTCTTGGAAATGTCTTGAATGAACTCTTGCGGCGCTTGTATAGCGCCACTATGTAATAGAAACACCAGAAGGAGCCGTTGCTAACGATCCGTCTTACAAAATAGATCTGCTTATCCACAAAGTCTGGTTTACTTTTCTAAAGGCGAGTTCTTTAAATCAGTCATATTTGGTGTATTGGGCTTGTTTTGTTCGTTTATTTCCTCTGTTTATAAACGTGATAAAGCTGTTTCTCACACATATGACGACAATGTTTAGAAATACGATGACCAAAATGAGCCTAGTATTTGCATTAGGTGGAACATCTTGATAATCAAGTTTCAACTTACTGTATTTCTTATTCTGGAAAACGAAACTAATAGATATTTTAGCGGTAATTGGGTGTCTTTAAGCTGAACTGTAACCTAAAGTGTGTAGAAGCATACCACTTTCAGAGCTAATGATTAGGGTAAAGAAGTTAGAGCTGACAAGGGTACTATTGGATCTGCTACACCCTCTCGTCTGACCATTTTATGTACGCCACTTGTTTTATACCACCTATGTCTTCTTGCCCTTCCTGAGAGCACAACGGTAATCCTTATTGATACTTTAGATACCCAACTAACAGATCTAAAGAAACACGGCCAGTTGGTCTAGAGGTATGATTCTCGCTTCGGGTGCGAGAGGTCTCGGGTTCGATTCCCGGACTGGCCCTTTTAAATCCCAGCAGGCTTGGTTAGAGCTGTTTGTGAATAATTTCCATCCAATATCGAGGTCTTTTTGATGAGATGGTATGTATACATTCTAGTAGATAGTATGTGCATAATGAGGCCCTCTTGATAGCATAATAAATAGAATACATCGATCCAGATTTCGTCTTTTGATTCGCCCCCAAGCTGTGTTGGGCGGATGTCCGTCAACATTTGCAAAAAAGCAAGTGCAAGACACAACGAAACTGGAAGGTTGTAGCTATGGAAACCTTTTTTGCTTCCTTTAACAACACGTCGATGGACGCAAGTCAATAATCCTTGTTGGCTCAGTACAAATGCAGTCATACCAAAAGTTTAAACTTTGTAATAAGCAGGATTGCAGGGATTCTTTCCTTTAAGGCATCTTAGCGAAAACAGAGTGTAGTCGCAAAGTTGTTGCCCTTTAGATTTTCTGTGAAGACGGGCTAGAATTTCTTTGTCGTTTAACTACTTTTTTTAAGATTGTTTTCTGAATCTTGTTTGAGGTAACCGTGAAATATGCTCTCTCCAGGTAAAAGCGTGTAGTGGAAAGTTAACGACTTCTCACAGGTTTGTTAGCACATGTCGTTCAAGTAAATATGGTCTTGCGTGGGGCACATTAAAGACAAAAATTAAACGAAATTCATGCTTTGCAGATTTTACTCAAACGTTTACTCTATCTTTAAGAAAAACACAGTTTTACAAAATTGCTTTTAAGTTGATGGCACGAATAACAAGCACGGTAATAAAGCATGCACAACATTATGTCCTCGTTAGTGACCTCTCGAAAAATTGTTCGTCGAATATTATATAAGATCATATAAGGATAAAATGGTAATGAAATAAGTACCTCTACATGACCTATCAAAATCAGAATCTTAGATCAAAGATGACTTTCGTTTTAATAGCACTATTTTGAATCTCCTCTTTGAATGGAAATCACCAATTGTCCTCTGTATAGCTGCTAATTGTTTTATTCGAAGGATATAATTTTTTGAGAAATCCTTTTAATTTTTTGTTGATAAAAAATCCCTTAATTCTGGTCCGTAAGGAGTTAAAACCTTTACCCTAATAAATTTTGCGCAATATTTCTTTCGTCGTGACATTTGATTGGTCAACTGACGTTGTTTCATTGACAGTCTGGATCGATGTATTCGTTAGAATAGAATTTTAATATAGTTACTCTTTTGACAGTTAGAAGCGAATTAACAGAAGAAAGCAGACGTTGTCAGTGTATTTTAAGTAGAATTAAATGTAAAACAATCATTACAGCAGCCTTAAAAATGCACCTTGAAACTTCTGACAATGATAACACTGGTAAACAAAAAAAATATTTTGAAATGGTATCGAGACTCTTAACATTTTTTTAAGCTAATTTGGGGGCGCTGAATCTGAAAATGAACTTAGTTTCTCTTGGTTAGCTACCGTTTATGCGGTACAGAAATGTCAGAGTCAAATGTTGTATGGAAAGTTATTCAAGTGTTTTTAGACATCATTTACATTTTGAGTACTGGAAAAATTTCTTGAAATTAATAAACGGGGGGAGGGGTTATAAATTTCAAGAAATTAATGATCGGGGGGAGGGGTTATAAATTTCAAGAAATTAATAAACGGGGCGGTACGATTACTTGGCACTCAAGAGTAATCTAAGATAGCTTAATATAACAAAAAAGGCTTAATATAATATACAATAGCATAAGATGGGGTAAAAAAGGTTAAAGTGAAATCAGATTGCTTAGGATTACATATCGTATCGTAACAAAATCTTAATAACACAGCACTGCATTGCATGACTGGTAAAACATAGTAAAGCTCAATGTCCCACATTATCATCAGTAGAAAAACTTTATTAATTGTAATCCTTCCGCATCTTTCAGACACTATTAAGATATTGCAAAGTATGTCAACACTGACAAAGTCTGACATTCTACCTAACAACAAAACAAACCTACTAGTAAACAAATCATAGAGGGGGATATAACGTAACTTGTCCTATATAAAAAAACAATTAAGTCACCTTAAGATATGGTAAGAGATCAAGGCAAACCGTGGGTTATACAAATCAAAATAAAACAACTCGATAACTATATAATTATATATACCTGGATAGTAACATGCTTTGTCTACTATGAATCCACACCTGGTGATAATATTCAAACGGGCTAAATACTACTCTTTTTTTGCTTTACTAAGTCTAACGCCTCGTATGGAAATCGTATTACATTATGAGATAACCCTGATGTTCTATTTCGGTCAAAATCGTCTGAAGTCAGGTAAACACACTAATCCTGTCAATGCATGTATTCAGAGTTTGCATAATACGGCATTGGGATAGTTAGAAGGGGTATTTAGATGTCTTGTTGGATTGTAGAAGTCCAACAATACTTAATTTTTTATAAGTCCATCCTCTCGTTTTCTTTTAATATGAACCATCTAAGCCCTCTGTCGTTGGACATAAGCTTATTAGTGTTCCTGTGGGAAGCTCGTTCTTGTAAACTACCAACAAAATCGATTGTCCACCATTTTCAGTGGGAAGAAAGACGTCGTCTGTACTGACCATCAGCTCATGCTGCCTTGATTCTATACCCTAATCCAATTACCCAACTTCATAATTAGAATGTTTACACAAATCGCATTCAGATGGAAAACCATACCCATGACAAAAATCCTTGAACGATAATTTGGAAAACATGTTTTTTTGATTTGGCCTTGGCTGCTTCAAATAAGGTGAAATGGTCATTAAGCAATTATGGAAATTTGTTTCTGAACGATGTGTTTAATTGCCGCTCAATTTAAACCTTGAGATTTAGTACAGAATACCGAATTCTTTGGTCATTTCATGCGTGATTTTTATCTGATCGTGCACTCTTAAATGGGGTATGTACAGTGGAGCATGTTTAGACCGTACTTGAGAAAAATTTCAAGATGATGCAAAATGATTGACGTTGTTTGTATGAAAAGTTGTTAACATGAATTAGACATCAAACTTTTCTGAAAAGTTGTTACGGCTTAACGTTTGTTGCTCAAGAAGAAGTACTGCAACTAAGGTTTGCTTAATACTTAGTTTTAACAGACAATAATATTTTATTTTACTTAACTACTTTGGTTGGTATAACGCAATAACTAAACTATATAAAATGACTTAAAATGCCTTGAGGCGAGCTACAAGCTTTCGGTTAAAAAACCTTTATCAAGTAAAAAACAGGCAACCCAATATGCAAACCCAGCCTCTCTTTGAAATGTATGTGAACGAGACTTTTCTTTTTCGAAAAGGTCTATATCGTTGGCGAATCGCTCCACGAATCGCTCCAACGATACTCCAACAATAAATATATATGCCCCGCGTAGAAAACTGCAGAGATGAGTTCAAAATGAAGGACAACAGAGTGAAAGAGTCGATCATGGCTGTGGAAATCAATGAAATTCTATTTAACAGAAATGATAAAGAATTTACAGATTCTAAAAAGCAAGGGGATATTCGGATGACATTGGCTGGCAGTTTGGTCTTAATTAGTGGTAAGTAGTTAATATTTTTACTACATGCAAGTTTTGGCAGTGGCAGTGTTGTGATACATTGCAAAGGAAGCTTTGTTTATACAACTTCGTCAAAACATCGGGTCTTTTCAAGGCATAGGGTCTTTTCTCTGTGTTGAAGTTAGATTTTACTCCTACATAAGATCGTGATTAGAGCGAATTTTTGTTAGTTTGTTCAAAATCACTGGTAGCATTTCCTGTGTATGGTCAACCTGTTCAAAGTGTAATGTTTCTCTCTCTCTGCATGGTGTTCACATTAAACAGACGTGTAGCAATTCTAAAGTGTTAGAAAACTGCTCTTTATGAAATAAAACCCTGTCACGGTATCTCTTTCCCTATTAACCAACCTTGCTAACAAGAACAGCGACAAGGTATCTTCTTCATTGCTCGTGCAAATTTCACTACCTGTCATCACGATTCGTATCTGCACGTGCTTCTTCCTACGATATGTATCGTTGGTGGTGTGATCGCTCCTAAAATGATTTATTGGTGTCGTTGTAGGTCTTAATATCGGTATCGTTGTCGGTGTGACCGGGCCTTAAGGTATCAGCTTTTTATGTGCCGAAATGGGACAAGAACTGTTGGATGAACTAAAAGTGACTGTTTAAGGGAAAGGAAAGACAAAATTCGCTGCGGAGGGGCAACTTGGTTCCATAAACGTCAATCATATCAATTGACTAAAACTTCTATTCATTAGTTTTCTTTATGTGTGTCCCACACAACGCAGATTCACAAGACTCAAAATATAATAAATTCATTCTATGACTGCTTCAAAACGTCTTGTGTTTTGTTCATTTATGAATAACGTCAGAAGCTGACTTGGATGGTCACTGAGTTACACTCTGGTATCACTTGTCTGCTACTGAAATGTGGTTTGAATAATTGAGACATGTTCAACATCAAGTAGCCTCGAGTATTTTTAGTGCCCAATTGCACTTGCTATGCAGCAACATACACCACAACAAGGATTTAATGGTCCTTTTCTTCAAGTCCCTGGACGTGCTTCCAGTGGGACTAGATATTGACAATTTTTTTTAGATTCCTCATTATCAAGAAGGGAAGTGTTTAATTTCCAATAGACCTTTTCGAAAAAGAAAAGTCTCGTTCACATACGTTTCAAAGAGAGGCCGGGTTTGCATATCGGGTTGTCTGCCTATTAAGAAACGTGCGTCACTCGTTGTTTTTACTGGTGGTTACTGGACATATTTCGAGAATAAGATGTTCGTTACTGGAAAATTTCACAAGAGTCACTTTAATGCCATTCCTAAGATATCACAAACGAAGTCAGGCAATGACAAGCCTTATTATACCGGCTATGAATGCTTCTCGCAAGACTAAAGAGTCAAAACACATGATTAATCGTTATACCTTTGCTCCACCTTCCCACGAAATCAGGAGAAATACACAAGTGGCGTAGTTTGATTTATTTTCACACTTTTGGGAGAATATGCGTATAAGGGAAAAGAAATAACAAGTAACAATGCTTATATACAGGGATCTTCTATGGCGGTGGTGAAGTTACAGTAATAACGTTTACAAGATATAAAATTCTCACTGTTTTCACCCGCCATAATGGGGACAGTGAGATTTATAGTCGTGGATAATAACAATAACAACGATAATGACAATAATGATAATAATAATAATAATAATAATAATAATAATAATAATAACGATATACGGGAGCTTTCCAAGTTACATTGGCTCTTCATCTCCCCAAATGAATAAATGAAGATGTAAATTAATTTTAAAAAGTAACAAGCCCAGGCGACCAAACTATGAATTTAGAAACAACTAGGTTCTCCATGGTAGTGGTCCGCAATCTTTGCTCCCCAAAGTATGTCAAGGGATCTGGATATTTACTATTGTTCGTACACTTGCGAAGGATATGATGTTCCACGCTTGTTTCAATAACTAAGTATCTCAGTACGCAGATAAACTATGACAGCAAATTTCGTGTCCACACAGGTGAACCTATACGTCAAGCAACGACATCTTGGCAAAAAGCAAGCTGTGAAGATCAACTTCGGAAACCGCGATAGGGTCACGTAAGAAACGCTTTTGAATATTTAGTATGGTCATCAACACTATGCTAACACAGCATGCCTGATTAAAAGAGGATCTATCGTGTATGAATAGAGCATGCCGGCCGCTTTCGGATTATCCTGTAGCTTGCATGTATGAGAAGAAAATGCAAGCGAGTCGTACAAAACAGAGGCATGTTTGTTAGGAGCTTAAAAATTGCTGCTGCCTTGGTACAAATTTGTGGTAAAATGGTAGCTGTTGCTGAACCCGAGTGTTAAATCTTGTGAAGAAATCTGTTTTCATTGATTACAGACGCTGCCAACGATATGTGAGAGGCGGTCCTACTGGGTGATTATGCGTTTTTCATGGCTCGCTTCTCCGCCTGGAAATCAAGATAATGGAGCATCGTTTTTGGATGCGCTGACCACCCTTTAATTATTAACATATCAGTGGTTTTACTATTTAAGGGTAGCTTCCATATAGGGCCAACTTCTCGTAAGGGGTCAGGTTGATGGAGAAACTGCAAACATAACCGGCGGTTTCATCATGATAAGGTGCTAGGACCCTGGCTTTGCGGACACTTTGAATTCAGGTACACGGTGCGCAATAGCTTTCGATACTAGATAATATATTTTCAGTTGCACGATGCCTGATGGCATGTGATACCAGATAGTACTTCCAGTTAAACGGTGCCTAATAGGTTTGGTACGAAATAATACTGTCAGCTACTTTGCTAGATGAATGCTACTTTAAACATATACTACCTACAAGAGATACCACTATGGTTACTACTACCGCAGAAATTTGTTTAGCTAGGTAATTGCAACCTAACACCTTTACTATATACTACTCTGGTAACGTCGACTATAGACATTTACGTCGTTAAATCGGTGCCATCTCCAACATTTACCACTTTCGATGTATACCACTCTAATATCTACTGCAGTGAACATTTTAAGTTGTTAGATAATTATCACCTCCAGTATTTATTACCTACAACATGTACCACCTGCAACATTTACCACTTACAACATTTACCACTTACAACATTTACCACTTACAACATTTACCACTTACAACATTTACCACCTACAACATTTACCACTTACAACATTTACCAAGTACAACATTTACCACTTACAACATTTACCAATCTCTGACCTTTGCCCCTTGCAAATTGTTCACTGAAGCGATATGTCAACACCATATCACTCCTACATCATAAAGCCCTGCAAGCCAGATACGCTTTTGTTTGTCATATTTCCACAATCTCAGTGCGAATCAAGGTTTACTTGAGTTTGTAACTTTGGCCTTTGACTTCCTATTCAAACGTAGTAAAGACCTCTAACCTTTTCAACCAGTAATTACTCTTGTTCTGGATGATCAGGAAAATAGTTCTTATGTCGCGTGATTCCTTTTGTCGTCAAGGTGCAATGTTTCTTTATCGGTAAACTTGTGTTTACAATTTATGGCCACTAGGGGTGTTGTTTCCTTAATTGCTCGGACTTTCTTATTATCTTTCTCGGATAATTGATGGGTCTGATTTGAACTCTTTTTTTGAATTTATGTGAATTGTATTGTGTTGTGATGAGAGCGATCTTCATTTATAAATGTTTACTTTCCCTTGAGAATTGGTGGAAGGAGGCTGAGCTTTTGCTCTCTTGAGCAACATGTTGACTGCCATTTTTAACGTAACTTCGTGGTTTCAAATTAGGCTGCTTGTAAAATACGGACTGGGATCAACTGGACATATAGTAAAAAACCAGAGCATGTGTGCAATACCCGAAATATGTGACCGAGGCTCTGTTTCGCTTTTGGAAAAACACACCGTTTGGAACGACCCCACTGCTTAACAGGGGGCTACGATGAGAGCCTAAATTGAGTGGCGTTCCCCTTGGACGCCGCAGCTGCCCTTTATTTATTAGTTAGCCTGTTTGGTGTTTTTTTCTGTTTATTTAGGGTAGTTTCAATGTCGGACCCACTGCTCATCAGGGGTCTTTGATTGAGAGACTGCTACGATGAGAGTTCACTTCGACCAATGGTTAGTAACCTCATTACGTCCTCGCACCCCTTTAGATTTCTTAAAATTTTTTGGTAAATTCTCTTGTGCCTAAATCAAAGGTTTGCTCGATACACAGGTTATTATTTTGGAGAAGAGAGGATCTGTAATGTCCGTTTTGAAAAGAATACCAGAGAAATCAGAAATACGTCACCACTGCAAAGACGGGGGAAGGTAAGGCAGATTGGGGGAGGCGGCAAATAGGCTGGGCAATGGCCCCACTGCTTATCAGGGGGCTGCACTAAGAGATTCCGAGGCAGCTGGGCTCAATTTTTTTTCACATTCACAAGATCGTCCCTTACTGACGTAACGTTGACGAGATACCAATCTGAAAGCATCACTGAGGACCAAATTGGAAATCACTGTAAAATTTTATCGAAATTTTACCGGCTGGCTTTTCATTCTTTGAACAGATTGCATTGCCGGTCGCATTACAATGCGATTCGTATTTCTCACGGAGATCAAATACAGAGCATTGCCGTTGGTTCACAACACTTGAATAAGTTCCGTAGGTGCAACAGAATAAATATAGGTGGGAAACGAAAATAATAGTGTCAGAATAAAAGGAGAAATGAAATAGGACACTAAAGTTTCTTAAGTTTTAAAGGACATCAAATAATATCCTACATAGGGGTCTGAGAGTCTACCTAAAATCACTTATTCTTACAAGAAATGCATGATGCAAATAAAACAATAAAGTGCTTTATAGTAACTTTGTCACCCTTAAGCATGGTCACTTAAAGATCGTTAACATCGCTAGGATAATCCCAACAATCACAACAATTTTATGGAAACAAAACATCTTCACTCCAAACGATGGTAACTATCCCAGCGATCGTAACAATCAGCCGCCACTGGTTATTTCATGAATAGGCTAACCTAGAACAGAGGGTACCTTAAATGAAGTGTGAATTTACTAACAGCAGTGTGACTAGGCCTCTCCGCCTCTACCCGCTTCTATTTGGTACCAGAGAATATGAATCATCTAAGAAACTTCGAGGGCTCAAAGGGTCTATATTTTAAGTAACTTCGAGGGCTGGACGCTGAGGTAGTTTCCTATAACAAAATAAGTGTAGGCTACTGCAATATAAGATTTCTTTGCAAAGTACACTACAGACTTCTCTAACTATTTTCTATCCGCCGCACACAAGCCATTCATTTCTATCACACACTCTAGTGCACACAGCTTCTAAACAGATTCCGAGAAGCTGTAAAGGAAAATGGCCAAAGATTGACTATTTCATCAATTTATAGGTAGTTTTAATGCAGTCCCAGTTTAACCTTTAGCTAAAATTCGCACAGCCCCTTTCAAAGTGCTGTACGACATCTCTCTCCATGCAAGGTTACAAGATTGTCCTCACTCTCCTTTTTTCTGTTCCTCTTAGCAGGCATGGTGACTTTGCTGGCGATGTGAGGTGCACATTGAGCGCCGGCTTGCTCACGCTCAATTAGTGGCCTAACGTAGATAAGGTGATAGCAGATAACTGCTAGAGATTATTCTGATTATATGGACTTACTCGGATGTTGACAGTTTTACAAAAGTTTTACCCAACAGCTACTGGATGATCGTTTGTATTTTAACCATTCTTTAAAGATCGGTATTTTCCTATCACTTTCAGTCATACAAGGGGTCATACATGCCCAAGAACCACAACTAAAATTTATAACTCAACGACCGCCTCGTGGTCCCCCTGAAACTGTTTTACGGTCCCCTATGAGAACCACTGTCACAGACTCTACTCAGGTTGAGATCAGCGGTTTTATCGAATAACTCCCTCAAATGCTCAGCCCCAGCAGCGCTTTATATTTTCAGGAGCAGTCAGAATTATCCATCTTTAGTTCTCACAGGAATAGAGATTAGAAATATGTGATCATACACACCACTTATAGTGGGTTAAGACCGGCGGTGTTTCTCTTCTCTAAATAATTGCCCTTTGCCTTTAGTTCTTTGCTGGAACCAAAGATTCTTCAGCTGTCTGGTGCGTTGTCTAATTGCATTTCTCTTTACACTGTTATCTTGCAAGGGAATTAAATTTCGTTATCCCGGTCATCGAACCAATCATTCGACGTTCTTGTTCTTTTTCCCAAACACATACGTACCGTATTTCCTCTAATTATAGATCCCCTCTAATAATAAACCCCCTCTACTTAAAGACCCCCTTTTTTGGTGCCTTCAATTAGTTACAGACCCCTTCCATATCTATATGTAGACGGCAGATATGGATTATGTCTTCTTGGGACAGTCTCTCCACGAAAATCATTGTTGAGTTATTCAAGTTCAGTGAACTCACTTTACCCGTTGACGGCTCTGATGATGACAAAATATATCGTGTTAACGAAAATCAACGGTGCGAAAAAGGTGTGCAACGCCTCAAGGAGCAACTCGGCACTCTGAAACAGCCTTTTCATGGAAATAAATTTGTAACAACAGAAACGGATCGCGATATGTGTGCTACTGAACATTTAGCCTACGTATTGACAACGATTCTGACTCACATATAGAGGTCTGTTGAATTTCCACTAAATGTATGCAAACGGTTTTTCGTTTTGGCTGCAATTCAGTGATGAAAAGGTATTGGTGTAAACTATAAATGTAATGAGTTTGGGTTTGGAAAAAGAGAGAACAAGACGCAGAGAAAACGTAGTCAAATCTGAGCCTTATCTGGATGGATCATCTATCCACTTTCATAACTTGCTGATGACTCTGCGAATGACAATTAACCGTTATTTTAAGATTAAGCCTCTCATGGTTCTCAATTCTGCCATTCACAAAACAACGCGTTGAGATTTACCAAATAGAAAATTAAAGTGCTTATTCCACTTAAAGTCATTTCGATTAAAACTGCTTATTTAGCACTAACCTTAGTACTTAAATCAACTTTTAAAGGTTCTTGTCTTAGCATGAAGATCCAAAAATTGTAGGATTCTGCCAAAGTATTATTTTCGTATTCAGATATCATTTGACAAAATTTCGATCTCAATTTTTGGACAATTTCACGTTACGTTCGGAAATGACATCGGACGTAGTCTATCCGAAGTAATTATTAAAGTGGCATTTATTATATCAACTTTGGGCCAACGTTAATCCAACGTTGTTATTATAACATAGGCCATACCGACATTGGACCGGCGTCGATACGACGTCGTGGCAACGTCCAAAATACGACGTCGCGTCAACTCTCATACACGGCAACGAACCAGTCACATGGGTTCAACATAACAAATGACGTTGTGTAATCTGTTATTGATGACGAAATTGGGCAGGAAAACAAAATATTTCTTTAACAAACTAGAACTGGTTTATGGCCATCCCTTTCATTAACAAATTTGAAATTTAGGGGAGGAAATTTAGTTGGAGAAGGAAATTGGGATGGGGATAGGTACTTGTAAGATTGTGCAACATACAGGACAACGAACCAGTCACGTGGATTTAAGATAACAACATGACGTCGATTCAACGTCGATACAACACCGAGATGACAGCTCGGTAGTAAATTCTATGCAGAGTTTCAGATTCGCCATACACTGATCACAGCAATCGTATGGACCAGACTGATACATTTATCAAAACAAAGAAGCCGGTACTCTGTCAACAAAAATAGTTTGCTTACAATTTACGCCTTCTTGAATAACACGAGTGGCAGAAAACGTGTCGCTCTCGTGACCGCTATTTTCTAGGATCTTTTCGTTGCCTATAAGTTCACGGTAAAAGCTTTCTCATTTCACTCCTTCGTTTGCGGTGATCAGTGTATGGCGAAAACGTTAAGCAAAATGGATCCGTTACTTACACGTTCCTTTTTAAGTGGTCTAAAGCGAAAGCAAGAGATATTAGGGATTGCTTTAAAGTTTCTCAATGTCTTCTAGAATTCCATAAACTAATATTGTTAGTACATGGAGAATAAGTGAATATGGATGAATGCCAAATCGGAGGCTTTGCAACGCGCCCGTCTTGGTAAGCCTTTACTAAGGCCTTTTTTCAACACTGAGGCTAAACCAAGTAAAAATTTGATCACTAGGACCAAATAGCCTCAGATAACTCTTATTCTCATCTCTATGTCATATCTAAAGCATGCTGAAGCATCTGAGCAGCAAAGCAGTTGTTATGGTTACACGTACAACTTTGAGATCTTGAGGAGCGCTCTGACGAAAAGTTGCCTACCTTAAATTAGATGAGTTCGTCTTCAAGCGACATGTTGAATAATCGTATCTCCCTAAATTTCACATTATAAAGGAAAATTTCCTTTTAAAGTGGCATAATAAGTGAAATTTCTGCCTAAGTTGAGTAATCTGTTATTGTTGAGGAAAATGGGCAGAGAAACCAAAATTTTACTTTAATAAACTAGAACTGATTTACCCCCTTGCAAACTATGCGATAGTATTATTGCCAAGACCATGGGATCACAATCAGTAATCACATTTCTTTCTGGCTGATATGTCCCACATGATGACAGATACCTGCCTAAGTGCTGACATAGAGAATCCACTATATACATCTTACAATGAAACAAAGCAAACAAAAAATTATTCGCTGCCAGTAGCTACATTTGCAAAATTATTAATTGCTGCAACATTTTTACTATATTTGTAGGCATTGTAAAAAACCCCTTCCTAAAGACAAATAAAATCATGAAGAACTAAACTTTGATGCCTTTTCATAATTCATTAAATGAATAAAGAAACTGATTCACCTTCTGCTGCAAGTAAATATGTACAGATTTGCTATGCCATTAACTCTCCTGCCACATTCATCAACACAAGTAATCTTACAAAGGCAGCAAAACGGCAGCAGAAAAGAAGATCTTAGATCCATGGTTTCAATTTAAAATATGAGAGATCATCATGAAACCTGGTGGACTATTGTCCATCAAATATTTCAAACTATATATAATTTTATATACATAGAACTAAATGTTTTACAACAGATGCAGTTTGTATAAATAACTTCTTTAGTATATATAGAAATGTTTTAAATTTATTTAAAATTAAAAATCCTTCTTTTTCATCTAGACTTATCTCCATAGTCTTTCTTACTTTCACACTTTGTTTACTTGCAATTTCTAACTTCAAAATAAATTATTTCTTTTGTCTTGTTGTATTTAATCTACTTTAGAATTTTATTCTTTAAAAAGAGAGGATTTGAAATGTCAGTTTTGAAAAGAACACTAGCAAAAAAGAAAATATGTAACCACTGGGGATCGAACCATTGACCCACGCTTTCGTGACATGTGCTTTACAAACTGAGCTAGGGGACCTCTGATGTTCACATACTCTATTTCTTTAGTTGCCACATTAGCTCCTAATCATCCACAAGAGGAACATCCAGCTTAATGCAATTGGCAACCAGCCCTTCTGCTCCATGTGAATTGACCAAGGAAGGACTGCCATTAAGCCCATCAAACTGTCCAAAAACCAAATTTTGAACTTTGGAAGCATCATTGAAGCTCAGTTGATAGAGAAGATACCATGAAAACATGGATCATGGGTCAGATCCCCAATCGTCACATATTTTCTATTTCTCTATTCATATCAAACTTTATTCTTACAAAGACAATTTACTTAAATTTGTCAATTTCACTTTAACTTCTAAAGGGTACATGAAAACACTGGATGAACCTTTGGTAATCTTTCAGTGAAGTGCACCAAAAGTTCAAAGCAATGACTTAATTTTATCTTCTATATGTGGTTTTCATCATATATAATGAAGATTGCTCCATGGCAATAATATAGTAAAAGATATTTCAACAGTGATAAGCGCTAGTCAGAAATACACTTCCTAAGCTGCTGTTATGAGAAGAAAGCAGTCTGTCAAAGACTGCAATAGAAACTATTATCTCCATGGGAACTACACTTAAGATTTATACAGCTAACTTTACACATAACATATACATTTAATGGTTCTTGATAATTAGTCAATAGGCCTAAGTAATCTTTCTTTTTTTGTGTGTTTTAAGGAATGAAGCAGTGCTTAGTATTATATACCTTCTTAATTCCTCATATATGGTCATCATCTTATTAATGAACTCTTCTCTGTGTTTGGCTTTTCCTTCTTTTGCACTATCCTTGGTGGGTTGTTTATCCTTCTTCTGAGAAACCTGTTTTCCATCACCTGAGCCAATGTAATTTGGAAAGCTCCTGTATATCGTTGTTATTATTATTATTATTATTATTATTATTATTATTATTATATAAAAATCGTCTTAGCTGTCGTGGTTACTGTGAAAGCGATTACATCTGGCTAATATCAGAGCTAATATAAGTCTTTATAGAAATTCTGATATTGAGTTAGTTACGGTCACACAGACTGGTAACAATACAATAGAAAGTACTGAAACGAGGCGGAATAAGAGGAGAATTTCATTGTAGATAAGCATAACATTTCCTTGACCTCAAGATCGGTTGAATCAAGGATGGTGCATAAGGTTACTAGTCGAAAGTTGAATGTTGAGAGCTGACGTCAAATTTGAAAGCAGCAGTTGAATATGAAAACATGACCTAGGAGCAAATCTGAAATCATTACTGTCGTATTGAAAAGACATCATCAATAAGTTGTAAAACGGGTTAACCATAAAGGAATAGGATACAGGGACTTCAATGTATTGACGGGTTAGTACAAAAGGCACCAGATTACCTAGGAAACCTTCCAGAATAGGGCAGGGTAGCGTGGGGAATATGGTAAAAAGAAAGGTTGGGAATTAAGTACGGAAAGGGGTAGAGAGTAGTCAGAAATAATGTTATCCGGTTGAGTAAGCCGAAAAACCAACGGAGATGTTAAAAAGTGTTTCAAAACTTCAAAAGCATGATAAGACCATAATTAGAGCCTGGGTTGTATTATTACGTTTCCGTAGATACGCAAGCACACCTGTATTAGGTAAACTGGATTGTTTTACACAAATTATTTTTGTTAACATTGAAAGAATAAAAGAATGCAAGGATTTATCTGGCGGAGATGTTTGTTGCAACGTAGCTCGTGTGTTTTGCTTCTGTGTTCATGGAAAGAGGCCATTTTATTGTAATCTTGTTGACCACATTTGTAAAAGATCATCTGCTATAAGCAATAACACAGGCCATTCAAGCAATCCAAATTCTGTTTGGCTCTTTCAAAAATACAGTTGGGTATACTCGTTCACACATTTCATTTCAGTTGTTCTGACGTTAGTACTCCGGGGAGTGTCAGGCGAAAAAACCCTTTAAGTACACAATGTTTTCGCTATTTCGTGCAATTTCTCGTTTTGTACCACAAACTAAATAATGAAAACACCAGATTTGCGTATCGTGCTTCGTATCGAGTAAACACAATATATGAAGTAACTAAGCGGAGACTGGGCTCGAGTATGTCAATAAAGAATGTCAATGAAGAAAGTTTTCAGAGAGCTTTATTTGATATTAAAAGCTAAAGATGCTATAAATAAATTTTGCTAAAACATAAGTTAACTTTTAATTCCATTTCAGTATAGATCACGCAAGATTAGTGTTCGATGGCGGCTCTCCTCCTTGCACAGAATTAAGTTAAAGAACGGATTTAACTTTCTATCTATGTCATGCTGAAATTTAAAACCGAAGGTCGTAAAGAAAGATTATCTCTTGTTTAACTTCAATTTCTGCCTACGTTTATCTGTTGGCTGAAAATTACTTGTAAACAAGAAAGCACGCCATAGAAATTTATAACATTATGTAATAACGATTCTGTGAAAACCATGAAGAGTCATAGATCACGCTATGTGCTGTAGTAGTTCAAGTTAAGCGAATGTCGCCTGCCTATGAGTAACATGATGACAATAACCCCAAGGGTAATCATGATTAATTTGTGCCTTCTACATGTCTAAGAACACAGATTTCCGTTAACACGATCCGAGTTACACCAGATCTTGCCCAGATTCTGATAAAGCTCTCCCCTCAAAAAGTTCTAGTTGCACCCCTGTCAAGGAAGAAGGTCATAGTGGTTTCTTAAAGAACGTTAGTGTTAGACTGATAGATAAGCTATAAAGTGGGAGTAGACATAGGGAGTTCTTTGACAACTAGAGTTAGACAGCTTTTCGCCTAATGGTCTTAATTGGCGCCAAGAAGAAGGAATAAGAATTCCGAAAGCTCGCGGAGAGCCCAATTTTAGCTTTAATGTTTTATTTCTGTTTTTAACTTAGGGCTATTTTGAAGTCTGTTTTAGTTTACATATATGTGTATATATATATATACTCAGCAGATATATTATTATATATTTATCACAAAGTGGAGCATAACCACAATAGCTTGCTTTCTTTTTTCAATAACGGAGCTGACGGGATTCGAACCCACGACCCATTGGTTTGAAAACCAACACCTTAACCATTGGCCCATCAAGTCTCAAACTGAATTATATTCATTATATGAATATAAATCAGTTTGGGACTTGATGGTCCATTGGTCTATTATATGTTTCATTAATTGATTCATACATATTGCGTTTCGGCTTTGAGCCTTCATCAGTGCCAGGCTTATACATATTCTCAGCAGACACATTGCAATCATATATAATTCTCAAAGAGTGGAGCATTACCACAATAGCTTGCAATTTAACGGCGCTGACCGGATTCGAACCTGGGACCTCATGGTTACTTAACCAACGCCTCGACCATTTTTTTATAAAAAATAGATGTACATTCTATATATACAAAGTACCTAAGCAGATTATGTTACTTTCATAAATCTGGATATAGACCTTTTCGTAATAAGTCCAGAGGTACACAGAAAACGTTATTGATACTGTGATTTGCAATAAATTTGCTATGGTTTTTGAACCAAAATAGGGGTCTATGAAGTATCTACTTCATCCATGACTTTTCTTCCTTTATTCCCAACAATGGCTGTGACAGCTAATGTCAGACGATAATGTTTAGTAAAATCAATCCGCTGATTAAGACATTAATACGGTACTTAAAATGAAGTTTGGTATTAAGTTAACAAAGAACTATGATCCATGCACGAGATTTATCAAGAAGTTCTGTTCCTATCTTCGCACAATCCCTCCCCTCCGCTCTCTGAGTCCACAACGACGATAGCTGACAACCCACCCCTTTTTGTGTGTTTTACTCGGAGGAAATTTAGGGGAGAAATAACCTCGTGTTCGTGTATTCCAAAATGGCGCTGTGTGAGGAACGGAATGGATCAATGCAAGAGTATAGTTGCAGTTTCGACGCCTTAGACCAGACAATTTTTGTTAAAGTGTTAAAGCTTAGCGGAAGCATTTTCATATGGCTTGGAAGAGATGCTTCGATGGCAAATTTGGCAGTGTCAATGCCAACAAAATACGTAAGTAGTATCACTGTATGATAATTATATTTAATGCGGGATATGCCAAAGGTACCGACTACTTGTGTAGGCCTATATACATGACAATATGTAGGCCTATAATATATGTATAGGCCTATTGAATACGTATCGGTACTCAAAGTACGTATTCATAATAGCCATGAACATGTGACAACCTCAGGCAAAAGAAAAGTTGAACAGCCATTCAAATTCTTTGTCTGTTCTTTAAATCAGGAACTGGAACCACGTAATAGGAGGGTTCTAGGAAAGTTGGCCCCTGGAGAGTTGGCCCCCGGATAGTTGCCCCCCGGATAAATGGCCCCCGGAAAGTTAGTCCACATTTTGTTTCATTACCATAGCCAAATTTATTTCATACTCTTTCGTTCATGCCAATAAGAAAGTTGTACACTGTTAAAAGAAGTGCTGAATCCTTTTTCAAATGAGGCACAGGGTACAAAGAATGCCAAAGCGGAAAAAACATGCAAAAGCGTATTACTCTAAGTTCTGCAATCTGACCTCCGTCCCTACTTTCCCAAACTGATCGATGTCCATTGACATGAAGACAAATACCGACATGCCTTTCATTTTATTACTCTTTGTTCTTCTGATAGCAGTTTCATAACGCAGGTAATCAAGCTCTTGTTGGTCATTCATTTATTCTAAAATACCTTTTCTATATTTTAGTATGCTTCCTCTACTCTTGCCTCTATCGACTGAGTGGGCAAATACACAAAGAGTTCTTCCCAACACATCCCAACTTCCCAACCATATTATTCTTTCTATTGAGTGGTTCGTCCCCATGTCAGTCAAAACATTGTGCGTGCTCTATGTCAATTGCAGACAATCGTCTCTCAAGATATTTTTAGTCAAGGCGACCTCAGAACGGACATCAATTCATAACACTACCAGTAAAAATACTAACATATCTCTGCCGTGGCTAACCAAGACCGCAAGTACGTTTGTTAATTAAATAGCAAAGGTCAGCTCCTTTCTATGTCTGTTGCCATTACATCAGTTATTTCAACCAACAAAAGAGGTGACTGTGGAATTCTTACTCTTGTACTGCCATTCAAACTTGGCTCAGCTTGTAAATACATAATAACATGGGGTAGTGTTGGGAAACTACAATTTTAATTAAACAGTTAAGCTCAAGTGGTGTATAAAATGAGATTGAATAATACTGTGCAGTCGAAGACAATGATGGAGCAATACCACCAGCTCAGATGTTATGAAAGTATTGATTTTATTCTATGCAAGAAGAAAGTCTGATAAAAGTCGTTGAAGAGAGGGCCAACCCAAATTTTAATTAAAATGAAGGACCAAAGATAGGTAACGATGATTGCCTTAGTTTATTTAATCGGCTGCTCTATCTCAAGCCTCAATGTGCAAACGGGAAATTATACTTCGCAGCTTCTTTCCTTCCTAACAGTAGCCTAAGTCAGACTAAATCAGCAATATTTTTCCTGCCTTCTTTATTTCCTTCCTTTCGTAGTTGCCTTACGTCTTGATTTTCTGTTGTATCTCAGTTTCTTTCCCGGAATTCCCGGATATTAACCTGAAAAAGTCCCTAGAGAACTTCGGAATATCGGAAACGATGCAGTTCATACTCGTTACCGGTATCTGACCGATCTCAAAAGCCTATTGAAGTGTATTAGATTTGTGTTCTCTGTCTTTCCTAATGTTTAATGCAGACAATTGGGCGTAGATATAATCTACTGTGACTAAGAAAAACAGTTACAATCCTCGGCTTCTTAGCCTACATATAAGAGAGGCTAATAGAGACTCTGTATGCAAGAAGACAGGAATGTAATATGGCAGGCATCTGCGTTCTAATAGACTAAGTTGTTTGAATTCATGTCATCACACAGAGATTCATCCCTTGCAATGTCGGGTTCCATCTACGTCCAGACTACGCCAACTGAAGTGTAATGCGTGCCTATCTCAGCTTTCATACTCAAGTGTCGCTTTGCTGAATTTTTCCTATTTAGTTATGCTATTAAATACTCTCACCTATCACAAGTAATAGATCAAGCACACAAACCTAGGATTGCAGCTGACAACAGTGACAATCCTACATGCAATTTTTTTTTTTCGTGGTATAAGTGTGGCGTATGTACGCCCATAAATGTGTCTCAATCTAAAAAATTCATAATCCATGGCTCTGAGCTTCATCCGGTCTCTGTAGAGGAGGAGTGCGTTCTTGAGGATGTTGTACATGACTGGATAACTCCGTTTCGTCGCTCGATTTAGATTTCTTGCACTTACAAAGATATGAAAATATCTTTCTGTTCACCTTTTTAAAGTCTGGATGAATGGCTGCATACACAAACACATTTTCAGCACTGTTCAAAACCTGCAGCAGTTTCGCGAACACTATGCTAGACATAATCCACTCGAACTCAGTAGTTGTAAACGTCTTCCCAAAATACACAGAGGAAACAATTAAAAGGTATATGTCTGGGGGCAAGATGCAAATTGTAAAAACGATGATAACACCGTATAAAATTTTCTTTGTTTTCTGAAAGTTCTTCTTATCCTGTGTAACTTGATAACTTTTTGAGCATTTTTCTCTTTCTTCTAACTTTGAAAGCATCTTGTATATAAATATTCCCATAAGGAGCAAAGCAACAAAATCTCTCAGCACCACCAAAGATGATTGTATCAAAACTTGGTATTTTCTTCCCTTAAAGTCCATACATATCTCTTTCTTAAAGTTTCCCGCATCAATGGTGAGGAACGTTGTCAGACTAAAGAGCGCAGTTAGTACCAAACCGATGATCGTTCCATATTGAACATAACCACGCCAATGTTTAGGTTCCATTGGCTTAACGATAGCCCTGTATCGATCATAACAAATGATAATTAAAATGATTTCAGAAAAAGTAACGTTGTTTGTAACAAGAATGGGCACCACGATACATGATAAAACGTGCCAATTCTCATCGTGTACTCCAACTACTGAATATACTAGAAGTGGTGGAGCAGTAAGGATGCAGATGAAATCACATATTGCAAGCCAGAGAAGAAGGATCTCATTGGTCTTTCTTTGGAGTCTCTTCCTCACTCCAAATACGTAGATAACTAAGGCATTACCAACCAATCCAACAATGAAAATAAGTGCTGCAATAGTTTCGATGGTAGCCTTGACGGACTTATTCATGGTGTGTTTATTAGTTGTTTCGTTATTGGGAGACATTGAGTTACCACTGTCGTCCAATACTCAGAGGATCTAGGAGCAATCTCTCAGTGCAGCCCCCTGATAAGCAGCAGAGGATCTAGGAGCACCACTTAAAGTAAGCTAGGATGAAGTATCTCGCTCTGTCCTTCACAGATTGAATCGTGATTTGAAAGCTTGCTATGTATGATTATGCTTAAATAATGGTAAATACAGCTGCCATGACTGATTTGCATTGACATCTCAAGATAATCATAAAACAATATCATCTCCTCATTCAGTTTGGGCGACATCCTACAATTTATGAGATTAGTAGAGGGAGGCAAGTGATCTTAATAAGTTGGACGTACACTTTATTATTTAAATACACAAGAAATCTTTCAGCACAGCGTGTTAAAGCATTGCAAGGATGCTAAGGTGCTACTTCGCAGTGCAGTGTCTTAAGACAATTATCTTTTCTTGTACCTGCTTCCAAAGCTTTCAGTCAACCGTGTTAAGTGCCCTTGTTAGATGTAAGTCTGCTGACTCCAGTATAACCACTGAACTATAAATAAAAAGTCTGGAAGGATAATTTTATTGTTCTCCCGGTATGAATGCGTAACCAAATATGGCGCATTATGGAGGCCGCCATTGCACGTATGTACGTGCAGGAATATATCTTTATTGGCTATGACTATGTGGATTGCACACGATGCCTGAATAACAATAGATGACCAACCCACATGATTAATTAGACAACATCACGAGCTGAACATACGAGGTAATCAAGTAATCACTTGACTCGTTTACAAACAATACCTAATTAAACTTTGTGCATGGTCACACTTTGCTATAATTACATAAGCAGTTCGGGTTTAGTAATACGACCTCCTCTGATAATAAGATCTCTTTATATCCAGACTCAACTGTATAACTGAGAAAGACCGGTCCGTACTTTCTGAAGTAAGTCTTATTCTTCGAGAGACATGAAGACACCTGATGAACGAATTAAAACATAAATATCTTACGAAGTTAATTGATTGTACAAAATTTAAATATTGCGTTACGTAACGGATTAATTTTGATTAATGTTTTCGCCATAAACTGGTCACAGCAATCGCATGAAAAGTAAAAAGCTTATAGCAAAGAATTTTCGGAAAACAAGAGTGCCAAAACACGCCGTAGAAAATAACATGCACGCGAGAGATACATTTTCTACTGATTGTGATGTTGAAAACGTTTAAATTGTCAACCAATTCTTTTTCTCAAATTCTCTTGTCTTTATGTTTGGATAAAAATGACGTCTAGAGTAACAAGATGAAACAGAGATCATGCTTTAGCTAATACCCTAAACGAACCTTCTTGGCAGTTGTCGGTACATGTTGGGCTTTTAAGCAAATGCTGCCCTATTGCTGAGTCTGGTTTGGGATCTGTTGACTTAGTTTTGTTTAGACTACTCGATAAAATTGTGGAAACCTTGCTACGTTTATTTATGAATGCCAGTATGTGTTGCGCGATTCTGTCCTGTAAACTCTGCTACGAAATACATATATATTTACTCTCACAAGAAGTCAAGAATACGGGTACTTGCAAACTTACAAAGTCTTCTGTGTGACATTTAGTTCGTCTTTTTGGACTACAGGCAGCAACTTCTGGGTAGAATAAACAACAAGCGGTTGCACCTCGGGAAAACCTGCGGCCACGATTCTTGTTATCTATTTATCAAAAAGGAAGCAAATCCTATCCACCGTAGTCGCAGAGATACTGAGCACTTCATAGAATCCAAACTTGGGTCAGAAGAAAACTTGGCAATGCGATTAGAAATGAAAATATTGATGACGTTTGCTGGTAGCCGTATTCTAGAAGATAGTTTTAACAGTGGCAAATTTCGCATCGAGTTTACATTTTCAGCAGATGACAAGATGACGGTTTAGAGCGGGTCCGTAGCTACGGGGGAGCATTCAGAGGCAATGCCCCCCAAAATTTTAGAATGCCCCCCCGATTTTTTGCTACTCAAAAAAATTTTACGTATGATATATCACGATAAATCTCTTATGATAGCAGCACATCTTACCTTCCGTGCAGTACTGCCTGCCTTGCTTTCAGATAATCGCCTGTCTGAAACAAAGACGTGAAACAGGATGTATTGTTTCTGGTTTTTGTCTTGTATACCATTGTCCTAGAGTTTGGTCTTACAGTTTAATTGAAGTTGAAACCGACTCTACTTTCACCTTTGAGGTCAATGAAATAGCATATGGGAAACGTACGATAAACAGTTACAACAGAATAGCATGCAAAGAAAAATCCATGCATTTAACATATCTTTGTGCCAGCCAGAGAGTGAGCATTTAATTTCCCCTTCTTTTATAAGCACATCATTACTGTAATAGTATGCCATACTCTCCTTGACACTATACTCTCTGAGACTCCCTGAGTTTCGTGGTGCCTTTATGACTATTGTGGGCATCTCTGCTACCGTCTGTATCTATATTGAAGCTACTACGTCTCTGTTTATCTGTACCTACGTCAACTTTACTTCGTCTGTGTGTTTATGTATGTTGATTTATTTGCCTAATGAAGTCCTAGAGTAGAGATTGCAGCAGTTTTATCATAGTATCATCGAGTAGAGAGGATAAAGAGTCATTAGGATGGCAGTACTTTCCTTGGCCCATTTGCATAGCACAGAGAAGCTTATCTACAAACTGAGTATAGATAAATGTCGATTTCTATCGACGGATGATCAGGAGCTTATAACCGACTAGAGAAGTAGAACATGTTTACATCGGGGCTGATCTAGCTCAGTTGTCACAGTACACGCCGCAGAAGCGTGGGCTGCACGTTCAAATATCGGTCGTAACAAATTTATGTTATTCAACAACATTTTTAAAGCATGTGTTTTTTAAACATTTTTAAAGCACCAGTTTGTGCTTGGGATAAAAGAAGGAGGAGAAAGTTTAGCTTTTCCTATAAGCAAAACAATGCAGCAAATAAACTCGAAGAGAACAGTAAACATCTAAACAATGGATCTTTGCTCAACAAAGCTATTCCTTTGTTTGAGAGATATCTAAATTTTTTGATTTTAAAACTTTCCCAGCTCAAAATCAATGTTAGTTTTAAGTATTTTTTACGTCTTCGAAGCTTTTATTGCTCAGTCAGATCTCCTTTCAAAGAGGTTAGCAATTCATGGAACTCGCTGTCAATGACGTAATCATATATTGTGGGACATTATTTCTAGAGGAAAACGGCACGGGACCTTCGGTCTAGCAGAAATCACTGTTAATCCTTATAAATCACAATTCCAAACACCGAATTTTACAATTGATCATTTAAATATCAAGGACAACTTGTTACAATTGCTACTCTATTAAGATCTACGACTTTATGGGTTTGATATGCTAAGAACTTCTCCCTTTCTTTAATTAATAAATTCCACTGCTTCTGAAGTAAAACATTAGAAAAGAAATTAGGTTTTGACTGAAAGATTTTTTTGAGGTCAACTTTGCTTTCTCCTTTGCTTTCAAACCTTCTGACATCCCACGGATTTCAGAGGTCAACTGGACTATTTTTGGATTCCTGACATTCCAAAGATCACAGCACATTTACATACTAACGACTGACAATTTTTACCTCTATCACTAAGAGATTTAATAATTAGTCATACTGCAGCTTTACAAAACCAGTATACAAGTTTCATCAATTAGTTTCGTTTTTTGTTAAAAATAAACTAGAAAACGTGTTGTATTTGTATGACAGTCAATATCATGGCCACAGAGGCAACAGTCTTGACAAAGAAACTACATCTAAAACCTAGCAACCTGGCGCAGCTCTGGTAGTGGATCTCTGAAATAAAACCCCTTAGCTTTAACAGGAATAAACAACCTATTCAAGACGCAAGAAATCGTAGAGTCCTTTACTCTGGAATGAGCTATCTTACCGTGTTTGTCTTTAGACGTTTTGAAACAAAAAGATAGGGGAAGAGGGTGAAGAAGTAGTTGTTGAGGAACTGTGGCTTCCTCTTAAATTATTATAACTCTTAAGAATTACATGCAAATTAGTCCCTTTCCTGTATTTAGTTTAAAAATGCCTGATATTAAATTGATGAAGGAAATATTATTTTTTCTTTAGAGAGTAAAAATAGCTGTATTTAGAGATACAACGTAATTTAAAGAGAACACGTTGGTTTAAAGACTTAAGTTAAATTTCTACGTTGACAACGTTAACAATTGCAACAAAACTGCAGAGGTTTTTGGTTGTCGTTGGTGGTCCAGCCAATGATTCTATAATCTGTTGTGTTATTTTCTAGCACACGTACAACGACTCTTGACATAGAGAATGCTGCAACACGATAATAACAAAAGAAAACTGTAACAACTGATAGCCAGACAACAGAGAATCAAATTTGAAGTGAATGCGTCACTACTTTCTCCGAAGAGATGCAGACCCTATGCGAATTCTTTAATGCAGCCTCGATAACCCCGTAGTTAAAAGTATTTGTTGGGAAACTGCTATGCTCAACAAATTTTCCCTTTGATTCAAACATCAAAATTCCAAAATTGAAATACTGTCTTAAAATAACTATATCTTATTGTACAAGTAATAGAATGACGAGCATGGAGATGTTCGAAGTGGGTAAACAGTTTGATAATGAAGGAGTGATTATTTGGTTGAACATGCAACTGACTACATTAGTCCTTTCAAATTTCGCCTCCCTACAATTTTCGCTCCCTTTAATTTTCCTCCCTTTAATCCCACCCATTTTTCATTTTGGCCCCTTTAATTTTAGGCCGCCCCCCCGGAAATAACCGCGGCACCTTTTTCCACGTCAGAAACGAAATTCCGGGATGTACATATATTATATATGGTTTGAAAGCTTATGATGAGAGCAATCTATAAATGCAAATATCAGACGTAGTACTCGAACGTTGAACGATTTATAGTACTTTTTATGCTCAGTAAGTTCGATTTTGGGCGTTGTAATGTTATGGTTGTAATTAGACCAAAAAGTAGCACATGTCATTTGAATAAGTAAAACCAAAAGGACTGATAACTTTGTTCTTGACCTGGTATCTCAATGTTTACAGAACGAAGTTGGTAACACTGACGACTGCTACAAACTATTTTGAATAAGAGCTCAAAGTGAAAATGCGGAGATGATTGCACATAAAAGAATTCAATAGCGGTAGATAATCTGCTATAATCATAACTCCGTGGTAAAAAAGGTCCATTGCTTAATCATGTATATAATGTTTGGCTAAGTCAAATGTTGAGTCGAGGGTGGATGAAATTGACCTCGAGGAGCACTCTGCCTTCGAAGTTGGCGAAAAAGTGGCATCTTTCGCGACTGTAGATGTTAACATGGAGGACGACGAGCTTATTGTTATTGATGGCTAACGTTTTTTGTTGCATTCAAGAAAGAACGACAATAAATAATGATTTTTCTCGTTAGTTAGATCGTTTTATATAGTAAGTAGGGAAAATCATCGCTGGCTATATGACGCTGTAAACAATCGCACCCCTTAAAAAGATTACCAGCCTCCTATGTAATTTTATTATCTGTGGTATTGAAGTAGACATGCCTATCTTCTTCACAGCGCCAATTTATCTGTGCATTTGCCTACCTGATTTCCTTTAATTTTGGTCCCCTGCTGAAATTTAAAAATTGTTTTTTACTCACTCTAATTTTCGCCCCCCTATTGACCCTCCAATTCGCTCCCTTTAATTTTAGCCCCCCCCCCTCCCGGGGGAAAACTAAATGGAGACGAAATTTAAAGGGATAAGGTAACTAATAATTGATCCTTACGGTTGCACATGCCTCCCCCCCTGTTCAATTTAAATTGGATCTTAAGCTGGAAAAGGAGCTGAAAAGACACAACGTGGAATCAATGTACTTGAATTAGCAATTTACACGATGTCGATAACTAGGGAAATAGAGCAACTAAATAGGTGTCCATCTCGCGATAGCGAGACAAAAGAAATGGTCCATCTATGTAGCCTCGTTTTCAGTAACGGTGCAATGAGGGAATGAAAGAGGGGCACTGGACACACCCTCCTGAAGGCTAGGCAATTTACATTTACAACGTTCCAACTTTTTTAATGAATCTTTTACAAGAATTTTTGCTAATATGGTCTACTTTTGTTAGAAAACCACTTTCCTCTTTTATTTTCCCATTTTCCTGTCACGCAAGCTTTTACCGATCCGTCGGGCAGCAAAATAAGGAGGAAAATTGCAGAAAGTAGTCAATTCTTTATCTTTAACTACTTAAACAGCGCATTTATTGTGTGTCTGAACTAACAATTATTTCCTTTACCTACTCAAGGAACACTAATAACCATTGTGTGTGAAATACGGTGAATTTCAAATCATTTTCTCGCGTTCTCATTTTTAGCAAAAGCAAATACAGGAACTGGTCGCCTATTTGGGACCATTTTACATTACTTCAAAATCAGAAATTCCAGATATGAATGCCGGCATTTTTATGCATGATTACAGGGTACAGTTGTAAATTAAAGATTTCTTTGGGCTTAAATGACAAAGAATCCTACAGCAACCAAAAGGGTGCACCGGAAAATTTTGAAAAGACAAGCAGGCTGTGAAATCGTAGCTAGGAAGTGATAGAATTTTGTTTCTAGTTTTACTGTGATCACATTCTTAGACAAGCTGCTTACGAGAGAAACTACTACCTCCTCTGAACAGAATTTAAGGCAGTGATCATGCAATGCGAGATACAGTTTTGCAGGAAAGTAAAAGTTTATCTAACACATTCAGCTCGCTGTTTCTCCCTATCATAACTGCTACAAACGTTTGGGAGCGTTTTTGACTACAGATCATTGTATAAGCATACGTCTCAGGGAGGCGTCGTTGACAGCGTTAGCAGTCGTCTGATTTGTGGGAGAGCATATGTAAAAAAGGTGCAGATGTCGATGTTTTGATGAGGCAAAAAGCGGTATCGATTTTGCTACTTGCTAGCAACAGCGTGATAGGATGAGGAGGTTGGAGGTGGAGTTTAACTTCTCGGTCGGAAATTGACAAAAGTATCACAGTAACACAAAAGGTCTTTAGAACTTAAAAATCTCATAACAATTTACCCCTTGTGAGCAGCTAGTAGGGGCTTCACGAACGGGACTTAATTAGACATCTCGATTTAAATAATTTATACTATGTTCTCCAAAAACAAAACAACTTAATTGCGTTGTTCATGGCTATACAAAATTATGTGTCTGTGTTCATAGTAATAGATGCTGTATGAAATGACATGCTTAATGATTACATAATTATTTTCAGTAATTGTTCTTGTACTGTCTGTTTTGTGAGTCTGCATTCATCATACCAACTTCTGTTTACACTATTTTAAAACCTCAGCGTAATTTTATAATAACTACGCACTAACCCATATACAAAACTGACTTTTCATGAATATGTATTTTGACTGTACAAGCGAGTTCGTATTATTTCATGGCTCTATATACACAATAGGTATATGTTGATTGCTCCTTCATGTCAGACAAACGTCATGGTGTTCTCCAATGACCACACAACCATATAAACGCAGGTGACTTTTTGACCCAGCCTTCATTTTCCAATAACCTTTGCAGATGCGATATTTGAGCTTTTCATTATAAAAGTAAATAGTCTCCATTCTATTCTCTACGATCATACGCAAATGACGAAAAAGGGGCACATTTGTGTGTCTTAAGCTGTCTAATACTTAACTATTTACAAGCACAGTCTGACAAATAACTTGGTGGTTTAAGAGAGGATCTTCGTACAGAATTACTGTTAATCTTTGCTGTGCCATTAGCATCAGATGTAGAATACGAAGGCTCGGAAATAGTCTGACTAAGCTCAGATAGTGATACAGGTTGAACACTAACTTGTGGCACTTGAACTGGTGCTAAACTAGTACGTGGGCTAGCAGAGTACAACTGCTGCTGGTGGAGGTACTGCTACTGCAGCCTTTACATCTAAGACTGGTGGTAAAACATCAACAGACACTAAATCATCTGCAGCGAAATCTTGCTGAATAGGATCAACAGACTGAAGGTCATTAGTACTAAAACTAAAACTTTAAGCCGGTGTACATAACATTGCAACTGTCTGCCATCTGCAGTTTCAGCTAAATAAGACAATGGACTTGTCTTTGAAATAATTACAGCTGCAAACCACTTAGGCAAAGTCTTGGTCACCTGCAATAAAACTAAGTTGGTGTGTCCGTCTGTCATTGTAGGAATTTTGCTTGGATCCCTCATGTTGGACATTTTGGGCAAGGTTTGGTTTTAGAAGATCACGATTTGTCCGTGGTTTCCGGTTCAAGAGAAGTTTAAAAGGAGTCCTACCCATGATTTGGTGTGGAGTATTCCTGTAGGAAAAAAGAAATCTGGAGAGTTTAGTCTGCAAGGTACCATGTGTTTGCTTGTTAATTCCAACCTTAACTTTCTGAACTGCGCTTTCAGCCAAGCCATTAGTGCTAGGGTGGTATGGTGCCGAAACACACGTGAAATACCATTAAGTGTACAAAGCTTGGCAAATTTTTAACTTGTAAATTTGGAACATTATCGGAAACAAGCTGAAGTGGAATTCCTCGTGCATTCAAAGCAATTCTCAAACATTCAATAACACTAGTTTAAGTGATAGTTCTAATTGGAAAGCATCAACATGCATCAACATCCATCAAAATATAATGGTGCATCAATGGTCCTTTGATATCAATATGTATACGTTCCCAAGGAACACTTGAATATCTCCATGGATGTAATGGTGCTTCGTAAGGATTACGGTGAAATAGTTGACACTGGGTACAAGTTCGAACCTTGGCTTCAAGATCAGCATCAATATCAGGCCAATAAACATACGATCGTTCAATGGCTCTTAATTTAACAATACCCGGATGACAACTGCGTTAAAGCTCCATGGCTTGTTTTTTAAGGCTCGAGGGAATAGCGACTCGTGTTCCTCATAATAAACATCCTCCTTCCACACTAAGCTCATTGTGTCTGGTATGATACACTTTAATATTAGGAAGCATATCAGAATCATTTGGCCGACCATGCCAAACATAATGCACAGATTTGCTAAGTAAAGAATCATTCTTTGGTGCAACAGCAATAGTTTGGCCAGTTAAAGGTGTTTGGTTCATATGTTAAACTAAATAAACTGTATCAAGTAAAGGACTTGTGGTTGCTGGTACAGCTTCTACTGGTACTGTGCATACGTGTGGTAGATTTTGAACTATGAAATCGCCCTTGAGGGATTCATGGGGTCGGTAAAAATTGTAAATCTTTTCCCAAATATGCATTGGTGAAATATATTTAAACCAAAAATGACCACCAAGCCTTCCTTATGTGGCAGTTTGGCCACAATTAACTTCTGTTCTTATTTAGGGCTCTAGAGGCACATGTGTGGGCCCCACTTATTATGTGTGCCTTTTTGTAAAAGCTGATATAATGGGCTGCAAGCTATTGCTTGAATATTACATAAGTTTATTGAACCATTTTAGAAAAGAACGATAACAAAAACGAAGGGGGATACAAAATCTACCATCCTACCGTATGTGTCTGCCTAGAATAGATACAACAAAATCTAGTTTCATTTTAAGAAATCAAATAATTAATCTTAGTTTATACCTCCTCAGCACTCTCTGGAGGTATTTGTTGTATAGCAGTCCAATATAAGCTTGTCTCTTTTGGTGTCTCTGAATCTTTTTCGCGTATTTGGTGCGTTAGTGGGTCATTCGCCACCATATCTTTGTGACTCTCCACTGAAAATAAAAAATGGGCCAGATTAAAATAAGTGTTACAGCAGCAAGGCTGGTGAAGGTTAATGAAATAAATGAGTGACGCGTGCCCCCCTCCCTCTTTAGATTGTGAAAATATTTTTTTTGGTGTTTTCAGTGAAATTTTTTTGGGTGTTTCAATTTAAAAATTGAAAAAAATTGCCACTCTAAATTTTTAAAAAACGGGTTTGCCTCCCTCTTAACTTCCGTGAATTAACACCACAGGAAACCAAGCAGCAAAGCCATGGGCGACAATACGCTGAATTCTAGGGGGGGGGGGGGGCTTACCGGGTTTAATAAGCACTTCCAATGTTGTATAATAGATATCTCAAAATCGTATCTCAAATTCAAAATCGTGTGAATAATATAGCACGTGCCACACATGGGAAAAGTGGCACGGAGTATACCATCTGTGGTAGAACAAGTGGCACTCTAAGATTCGAGTTGTCTGCAATTCTCAGTGATGTAAATAAAGTAGTCAAATGACTGGAATACACGGAAACACGCGATACACGGAAAATAAAATCTACTAAAGCATCATGATAGAAATTGAAGAAATAGCTGCTTCGGACTAGAGATATTATTTTACTGATTTTAAAAAATATACCATGAATACAGGTTGGGGGTCAGCGATCCTAAAAAGCTAAGAATGTGTAGAATATATGTGTAGAGAACTGAAACATTTCTAAACTTTTACGTCAACAGGTTTTTCTCTGCAGTCTTTTCTCCTCAAGAAGCAGGCCAATTAACCTCCCTCTATCCCTCGTCTCACTTACCTTGAAGAATCCGGAAGTACCCAACCCTCCAATTCAAAACTAGATGTTACCCAATTTTAAAAGCGAGTGCACCAGGTGAGGTATTCCGCGCATAGCTAAAGTATGCCAAATGTGACACATAGGGTACCAGAGTGGCACAAAGGACACCCTATGTGGCATGAAGGGGTGACATGTATGGCACAAAGGCTACCACATTGGACACAAGGGGTACCATGCATGATACGAAGAGATACAGTGCGGCGGAAATTTGAAACACCTGATTCCCCGAAATATTCACCAGGGGGCAGAGTGAATAGCCCCTCCTTTAAAAATATGCTGGTGATCCAGTGACAATTCAAATCATACTCACTTAATTGGTAATCGTCATTTCATTGTGGATTTGAAAAACATGACTTCAATTGTCAACTTCATACCCAAAGGAAATTTTCTTGTCAAGCTTATGAGAACAAAAAAAATAATAAGGTAGATTGAAGACCATTCAACTCGTGAGAAAATACAAGGACATTGAATTTTTTAACAGCATGCATAAGTTGTTACCTCATTGTAATTTCGAAATCATAGTCTTATATTTATTTCAAATAATTAACAAGTTTTAAGGGATTGAAAACTGGCAATTGAATATTTGCAGATAGATTGTACAATGATTTTATTTGTTTTTTGGACACCCCTGTGGGCAATAGAAAAACAGGTAATGGTGTAGAAAGTATATTGAAACTTGCAGTGCATCCTGTTCACTGTCTGTGGCCAATAGAAAAATAGGTAATAAATAGTGAAGATAACAAGAACTTTTAATATATATGTGTGCTGTTGGGGGTATTAGAAAAACACCTAATGTAAAGAGCAAACAAGGAAGGTTAATATACCCTTTTGGCTTTCCATTCATATTTTGGTTATGCTATATTTATACATAGCACAAAACTTTATTTCAATTCAGATAATTAGGGGGCGGTGAAATTTGTAAAATGTGACATTTAGGCATCGAGTCTACATATTCAATTAATTTATTACTATATATTTAATTAATATATAGTTATATAGTTAATCCAAGATATACTTAATTACTAGACAATCATCTAATCACTGTATAATTACGCTAAATAATGAAATGTGAAGTTTTCTTATAGTTTTTTTTTCATAATAAGAGACCATGTATCTTTTCTTAGATTTGGATAAAAAGGGAACATGAAATGTATACTACTTAGGAGAGAGTCTCAGTATTTCTTGGGAGGAGTTTCTGAAATATCACAAAAATGTGCTTTTTTGGGGTCTTTCATACCCATTCTAGGGGAATTTCCCCTCTGTTCAGGTGAATAAACGTGCATCAACTTCTTTGAATTGTATTTTTAACGCGCCAGTATACTGTCACACTTACAGCCAAAACATGTCTTTTAGATTCGCCGCTTTGGCCAGTGCCCGGGTTGACTTCCTCTAAAATGAGCATTGCTTAGAACTGCAAATCCAGCACTTTATTGGTTAATAGCTTGAAGTCAAAGAAATTTATTTGCAATAAATAAAATATGACACCAAAAATACAACTTGGTCAATAAGGCGAGAATATATAATTCAACTTTTCAACCTCATAATACAGTCAACAAGCGACTGGATAATTTAACTTCTGAGAGATTTTTGGCACCTTTTTTTTACTTGGTCATCAATCAAATTTCTTGTATATAGGTTTCCGGTAGGAAGATATTTTGTTTTGCTTTTTCTAAGAAGTTGACACGAGCTGTCTCCAATTGAAAGTATGCTTGCAACAAGATGTGCCGCTTTGACGTTTTCTTGTCGGAAAAACTCGGGAGCTGAAATGTGCGAACTATGTTGTGTTATGTTTTGTTATTGCTGTTGTTTTTTGTTTGTAAAATTAATCAAATCCGACATCCGAAAGAATAACTGAATCTAATATAGGAAAAAAGAAAACTCTTGAAAAACCAAAATAAAAAATAAATATATTATAAACTGGTCAAGTATGGTTCTGAAAGCTGGGCGCTTCAAAAGACCGAGGAGGATTTGTTAGATGTTTTTCAAAGGATTTTTCTACGGATCCTTTCAGGTACCCATCTGACTTGCTATTTGGCCCCTAGCCTTTATTTTCAAACATATCGCCTTTTTACATCCTTAATTCTTTAAATTCGTTGCTTCACTCTTTCCCCCAGCTATTCATTCGAAATCTTTTTGTTCTGTTAATATTTTCTCTTGGTTAAGAGACTACGAGGCGTTTTTTAAAGAATCTACTAATTATCGAGCCTCTGAAAAATGCAGGCTGCTAGTGACTCATCCAGGAGGGAAAAATAGTTTGAAAAGGCAAGAGTAGCTATTTGTAACTGGGTTTAAAAGCCCATTCATTTTCGGCCACTGCTATTGGTAAGAGCTTTGCGCCTCCGTGCAAGAGATAATCTTGTGACATGTGATTTGATTTTGAAGTAAAAGCTGTGCAGGCGTTTGGCGGCAACTGCCTGTCGCTGGTGTTTATTACGCCGATTCTCTGCAACGTGCATTCCACCACGCCACAGAACCTGGCCATTTTCCGCACCTTTCGCAGCGCGCTGGATTTGTCTGCGCGCAAGCTTGAGGGTGTGCGCATACCCGGCACGCTGTTGGCGCCCTTGGCACCCTTAGCCGCGCAGAGCGCACTGGCAATTGCCGTCCACGTGCTGAATGGCACGCCAAACCTGTGGCTGACGGTGGCGCCCAGCATATTTTTTACCGCCGTTTACGGCTATGTGTACACATTCACCCTGCTGCGCGACACCGCCTAGAGCTGCTGTTTAGAACCTCTGCCTGAAACCTCCGCCTGAAACCTCTGCCTGAAACCAGGTAGGCAACCGCTCAGGCCTGCACTTCCACCTCGCCGCCGTGCTGGCTGCGCATATACAGCTGGCCCTGCCTGGCGAACAAAATCAAGCCATCCAGAAATTCAACATCCGGTCCGCTGACCGGTTCCAGCCCCAAGCCGTGACGCATGGTGTAAACGGTCATGTCGTGCGACACGCACAGGTCCAACTGGCGCTGCGCACCTTGCGCAAACAATTTCCCGCACAATACCCGCAGCACCATCTGCACCGCCACATCCGCCGGCATCATGGCATCTCTGGGCACGTCGTCGGCAAACCACTGGCCGACATACTCGGGCAGGCCAGCCTGGCTGAGGCCCTTCCACATTTTCTGCTGATCAAGGGCGTAGAACACCCCCAGCGCCTCGACGGGCCGGGTGCGCAAGCCAACACCGCCACTATCCTCATGCGCAGCAATCACCAGTTGCGAGGTTTCCATACATCGCTGCGGCGGGCTGGCGTACCCTTTTAACGTAACATCCTTGGGCAGCGCGCGACCGAGTTGATGGC